>CAXKVI010000003.1:109305168-109382668 GCA_964058755.1 Campiglossa producta | reverse complement strand
AGGAAAGGTAACGAAAAGCTAATAAAATAAGTAAAGGAAATGAATGGAAAAGAAAGAAAACTAAAGGAGTTACGGAAAGGAAAAAAAGAAAGTAAGGAAACGGTAGGAAAGGAAAGGTAGAAAAAGGAAAGGGAAGGAAAGGTGAGGAAAAAAGTGAAAGAAAATAAAGGTAAAATGAATAAAATGAGAGGAAACTAAGGGAAACGAAACTAAAGCAAAGAAAACGAAAATAAATTAAAGAAAAAGAAAATAAAAGGAAAAAAGGAATGTAATGGAAATGGAAAGAAAGGTCAGGTAAGAAAATAAAAGAAACGCAAAGAGAGGAAAAGAAAAGAAAAGAAAAGAAAAGAACAGAAAAGAGAGAAAGAAAGAAGGGAAATAAAATGAAATTAAAGAAGAGAAAGGAAAATAAAAGAGAGGGAAGAAAAGTAAAGAAAAGAAAAAGGTAGGGAAGGAAAAGAAAAGCAAAAGAAATAAAACGAGATCAAAGGAGAGGAAAGGAAAGGAAATAAAAGTAAAGGAAAAGAAAGGAAAGAGATACTTATGAAGACTATCTAAGAAGAATAAATAATTATCAACATTCAAACTATATTACTGAATGGTGTAAAGAGGGAGGAAAAGACAAAATGAAGTGGAATGTATGGAAACCAAAAATATAAAAAATATGAAAAGAATGGCAAATTTAAGAAACAGCAAAAAGGTAGAAAAATAAAATACGCTTTTGTGGTTGAATTTCAACCACTGGGCGAAGTCTATTTATTTATTTTAAATTATGTTTAATTCTACTTATAAAAGAAATATTTAGAAATATGGCAATAATTATATGTCTCATTAAGAAATAAGAGAGTCTTTTAAGTATTTTTTTTTTAATAATTCAAAGCAAAATGAGGAAGGAAACCATCCGATAGTTGGCGTTTGAATGGAACTGCTGTAAAAAAAAAGTAAATTTATGTAAGTTAATTTGATCGTATCTGTTTTTTTAAATAACGTCCTTGCGTATCGTCACCTTAATTCACAAAGGCCCTAACTGACATAAAAAAAATTTTACAGGAGAAGCAAAAAACAAAATTTTGTTTACATTGAACGCATGTAAATATAGCTTTGTAAATTTGGAATATCTCCGTTATTACTGTTAGTAACTCCTTGAAATTTGATGTGAGTGTGTATTTAACTATATTATACTTAAATATGAAAAAAAAGTCATTTTCGAAAAATGTGTCAATTAGGGCCTTTGTGAATTAAGGTAGCGGTATGCAAAACCACTTATCGACCAGATGAAAATCCTCCCAATGCAACAAATTGCCAAAAATAAGTTTTGGTAACCCGGGTTCCAGGCATTGAGTTTCATCAATAAAAATCATTTTATTTTACCCAGCGTACTAGTACTAGTACAAGGGTATTATAATTTTGTCTACATAACAGTACAACGTAACGGCACAAAATAATCGAGATAGATATAGAGTTCCATATATGAAAGTTCTTAGGTTGAAAAGAGAAGTTCATTGTCCGTCCGTCTGTTCGTGTACACGACAACTTGAGTAGAGTAAAAATTTAGATATTTGCATGAAATTCGGTATACAGGTTACTTTGTGGCCAGTAGGTTGCTTTAGAAATTTTGCGAAATCGGATGATAATCACGCCCGTTTCTTCGATAGCGAAAATTTCGAAAATCACACAAATTGGCATATCACTGCAGCTGAAATGGCTAAAATTATATACGGCGGCCGCCGTGGTCTAGCGGTTAAGTGTTCGGCCTTCTACACCAAGTCGTGGCGGTTCGATGCCCGGAAAAAGTAACATCAAAAATTTTTTAGAAAAAGAATTTTTCTACACGGGGTCGCCCCTCGGCAGTAGTTTGGCAAACTCTCCGGGTGTATTTCTGCCATGAGAAGCTTCTCAGCAAAAAATTCATTTGCTTTGCAAGTGCCGTTCGGAGTCGGCAAAAAACTGTAGGTCCCGCCAACTTGTAGGAAAAACTGAAAAATCAACACACCACAAGTTGGAAAGAGAAGCTCGGCTAAAAATCTCGTTAGAGGTTATGATAACCTGTTGGTATATCGCCGCCATTAGTTTTTTATATAATTTTATAGGTGATCCCCCTGGTCATTCTCTTATGATTTTTCCATAATTTTTGTATAGTGGGCGTGGCACCGCCCACTTTTAAGGGGGGTATTTTTGAAAATTTGACTGGTCGTAACTATTCAACTGATTACGATAGAACGATGGAATTTGGCACAAAGCATACTAGTATCGTTGGGAGTATACCTGATGAAATTGGATAAAATCGCCCTCCAACCACACCTACTTTCGATATCGAAAACTTCTAGAATGACATAATTCAGTAATGGAAATGTCTTAAATGAGATAGTTTGGTAGGATGAACCCCCTTGTCATTCTATTGTGATTTTTTGATAATTTTTTAAAAAGTAGGCGTGGAACCGCCCCTTTTTTCAGGGAGACATATTTGAAAATTGCACTGTTCATAACCAGGGCTCCCAAATAACAGGTACTTTTATTTTAAGAGTTGGTCATAAGTTATTTTTTTAATTTTTATACGTATATCGAATCGGAAAATAAGAGTTATTTTTAAATTATTTTATTTCGATCGCAAAATAAAAGTTTTTGTTAATCTTTAACTTTTAAGAAAAAAATGCAAAAAAATCATTTCACTAATCGATGACGATAGTTATAAAAAATGTTTGTATGTACTCCTTATGGCAGTCGCACTACCCTTTCATAATGATTTATTTGGTTAAAATTTTGCTTGATAACTGTTATTTGGGAGCCCTGGTCATAACTTTTAAAATGTTGACGGTAGAACTATGAACTTTGGTACAAGGTATAGATCAAAGCAGCACAGTAAAAGTTGGAAGAGAAGCTCGGCAAAAATCACATCAAATCATTTTTTTGTAATTTATTTTTTTTTTCTTATTTCATTTCATTTTATTATTTTATTTAATTTTTTATCCTATTTTTTTGATTTTTTTTTTTCTATTTTATTACAGTTTTTTAAGTTTATTTGTTTTTCCTTTTGTTTTTATTTTTTTTTTTAATTTTTTTTTTTTAATTTTATCCTGCTTTACTTTATTTTTTTATATTTGTTTTTTTTTTTTGCTTTTTTATTTAATATTTTATTTTTCTTTTATATTTGATTTTTTCCATTTTGTTACAGTTTTAAGTCTATTTTTTTTTCTTTTGGTGTCATTATTATTATTTTTTTTTCATTTTATCCTACTTTACTTTATTTTGATATATTATGTTTTATTTTATATTAATTTATTATTTGTTTTATTTTTTATTATTTTTTTGCTTTATTCTATTTTATTTTATGAAGTTCTTTTAATGCTATTTTTTTCTATAGTTTTCTATTTTTTTTTTTTGTTTTTTTTTTTTTTATATTACATTCAATTTTTTAAATTTTTTTTTCTGTTTTATTCCATTTTTTTTATTTTTTTGTTTATATTTCTTTTTTAGTTAATTTTTTTCGTTTTATCGTTTCTCCTTTATTTTACTTCGTTATGTTTTGTTTTATTTTATTTTAATTATTTTATTTTGTTTTCTTCCATTTTATTTTATTAAATTTTTTAATGCTATTATTTCTATCTTATTCTATTTTTTATTTTATTTTATTTATTTTTTTTTTTAATTTTTTTTTTATCGTACTTCAGTTTATTGTATAAAACTTTTTTGCTTTACGTGTTTAAAAGAAAAAAAAAGTAATGATAAAGCATTCCTTTACCAAAATAGTTTACCTACTAAACTGACAAGCCTTCGTTAACTGAAATGCTGCTACCTAGAATGCAAAGTCATTTCTCAGCAATGTAAAATGAAAATATGCTTTCAGGTGCTAAATACTGGGGAAGTTTTACAAAACGAAACATTAACCATTATTAGCGAGTAGGGAAATTTTATATTGAAGGTCGAACTAGAAACCTGAATGATTCCTAAATATTTTTGAAATGACGATGTGAAAATCGTAACATCTTCAAAGCAGAAATTAGTTTGGAAGAACGACGAGAAAATCCGACGAGCAACTCCGAAGCCGAAAATAATTTGGAAAAACGACATGGAAACCGGAAAAATTCCAAAACCGAAAAAAATGTGGAATATCGATATGGAACCGGAACAAATTCATTTTACAGAACAACATGGAAACTGGAACAATTTCGAAGAAGAAAATAGTTTGGAAGAACGAGATGAAAAAAGGAACAAACCGGAACACTTTCGAAACCAAAATAATTTGATAGAACAACATGGAAACTGGAACAATTCCGTAGACGAAAATAATTTGGAAAAACGTCATGAATACAGAAACACTCCGAAACTGAAAATAATTTGGAAGAACGAGATGAAAGTGGAAATAATCCGAAACTAAAATTAGTTTGGAGGTATGAGATGAAAACCGAAGCATGAACAAACTGAAATTAATTTGGAAGAACCAGATGCAAATCGAAACACGCCGAAACTGAAATTAATTTGGAAGTATGAGATGAAAACCGGAACAGTCCGAAACTGAAATTAATTTGGAGGAACGAGATGAAACTGGAAACAATCCGAAACTGAAATTAATATGGAAGAATGAAATGAAAACCGGAACAATCTGAAACTGAAATTATTTTGAAAGAACGAGAAGAATTTGGAACAAACTGAAACTGAAATTAATTTGGAAGATTGAAATGAAACCCGGAACAGTCCAAAACTAAAGTTAATTTGGAAGAATGAAGTGAAAACCGAAAAAATCCGAAACTGAAATTAATTTGGAGGAACGAGATGAAAACCGAAACACTAAGAAACTGAAATTAATTTGAAAGAACGAGATGAAAGTGGAGACAATCAATCCAAAACTGAAAATAATTTGGAAGAACGAGATGGAAAACGGAACTATGTATGCCGAAACCCACATCAATTTTAAAGGCGAAACCGGAACGAAATGATATACCAAAATCGAATCAAAATAAGCCTGAAACAAAGGAAAAATATTGGTTAAAATTGAATTTTAACTTAAAACTTTGAAACCGTACCATAACATTGAATCGGGCTTATTCGTTGCTAAACAGAGTTCGTTTTACTTTGAATATTTGAATATTGAAAAACCACTATGGACCAATGCATAGAACTTGGAATATGTAATCAAACTTCGAAATAACAACAACAACCACAACCATATTTAAAATGACTAAATTGGCTGGCCGTTCACGAAACCGAAAAAAGCGACTTTTCTTCCACCCACCCAAATAAGACCACGATATACGGTACGAATTGAAAACAGAACTACTTATGTTAATATTAGGCCCTAAATTTTCGCCGAATGCTTTATTAATTGAAACATTTTTGATTATGATTGTCAATTAATCTTGATATAAAATCCCCAAATTTCTACAAAAATGGCATTTATTGGTACAAATTACCCTGAAATTAATTTTTTGGTAAAATTTGTTTGCAATCCAGCAATTTCTTGTCAAAAGAGCCACTTTCGCAAAAAAAAAAAAAAATTTTCAAAAGTAAAAAATTTAATAATGAAATGCATGAGAAAACCAGCAAATAAAATTAGAAGAAATGGTTAACAATTCGATTTTCCATTTCTTTTCATTTCTCCATTTGCATTACAATTTCGCATATCCTACAACTATCTAATGCATTTAAAGGGTCAATTGAAGGAAGAAAAATGAAAATGAAACTGACCCCCACTGACAATGCAAAAGGAAATAATTTGGTTATTTTGTTGAAAAGAGCAAAGGGATGAAATGAGTGAAGTGAGTAAAATATTTTTGCTGCTGAGGTGGTAGAGAAGTAAGAAATGAATTTAAGATATTTTTATGAACTTCAGTGGCTAAATGTAGATGTAAATTCAATGTTATGTTGTTGGTGAAACTCAACTCAAAAATTTCGCATACAAGTTGTTAGACAATCAGGATTGTCCGCTTGACTGTATTTTAACTAAGGACAAGTGAAGTCCCAAAAAAATCTCGAAATGATCCTTGAAATAATACACAAACGATCCTAAAAAGACCTTGAAAAGGTCCAGAGACAGTCGTCAAATGATCCTGAAACAGTCCGGAAAAATATCCAAAAACTATTCCAAAAGTCTCCGGAAATCGTCCTAAAAAATAATGCTGAAACTATTTCGAACAAATCAAAAAAAAATTTAAAGGGTCCCAAAAAATACCCCAAAATATTATAAAAAGTTGCAAAAATGGTCCGGAAAAACAATCCAGAAATATCGTGAAGAAGTAATGAAATGCTAAAGGAAAAGTCACGAAACTATTTCAAAAAGAAGAAATGCTAAAGGAAAAGTCCCGAAACTTTTTCAAAAAGGTCCCGAAAGTAATGTCAAAATGATTCTAAAAACTCCAATAACTGATCCTGAAAAAACGCCAAAATTATCCCAAACGTGATTTCAAAGCAATGGCGAAAAAACCGCATTATTGTTCCAGAAATGGTCACAACATGCTCCCAAAAAGTCCTGAAAACAATACCCAGAAAGTTCTGAAATGGTCCTATAAACAATCTCAAAAATCATCCCTCAAAAGTCCCGAAATGGTCCCTCAAACAATACCGAAATGATCTCGAAAAGCCCGAAAAAAACTTAAAAATTATTAAAAATAAAGGTACATAAATTGTCCCGAAATGATCTTCAAAGGTCAATAAATGATTCCGAAATTGCAACGAGGTTGCGAAATGATTTCAAAAAAGTTTCAAAAACAATCGCGAAAAAGTTCCGAAAACAATCGCGAAAAAGTTCCGAAAACAATACCGAAATGGTCCCTAAAAAATACTGCAGTGGTATTTAAAAACTCTAGAAATGGTTCAGTAAACAATCCCGAAATGATCCAAAAAATATATCAAAATTATACTACTAATTGTTCCTAAATAGTCTTAAAAACAATCCCGAAAAAGTTCCGCAACAATCTCGAAATGATCAAAAAATTCCTCAAATGATGAACAAAACCCCCAAAATCAATACCGATATGAACAACCTTTATATGAATGCTATCAAAAAGCCTCAGCAAATTTGTCGTTAAACAAAGACATGGTTTCGGTGTTTTTGGTTTTGAAATTTTGGTCATACCTATTGTAAACAATTTTTGAGATTGGAAAATATAAAGGTGAAGTGCAATTAATAGGCTTTAAATGTCTTGTCGATAACCGAACTTCTATTTAGGCTCTCAGAAATTGTTTGCCTTAGTTTGGAAAAGTGCACTCCACCTTTATATTTTCAAATCTCAAAATTTGATTACAATATAAAGGTTGTCTTTAAAATTTTTTTATCGTCTTTTTATTATTTTATTTTAGTTTTAGGAATCACTATCGGAAATTTGATTTTTATATATGGTACTGTCATGGTTCCTTTAACTAAATGCCAAGTTTCAAGCTCCTCGATTACCAGGAAGTTAGTCAAAAGTCGATCGCAAAGTTCACAACTACAAAATAGTTTTAGAAATATCTTGATATGTGCGCCACCCACCGAAAGACGAGAGATTGCATTGTCATCGTGTTCTGAAAAATGTGCCAAGTCTCTAGCTTAGCGGGAAGCTACTCAAAAATTTATCGAAAGATTCCCCCTAAGTTTTAGAGATTTTCAATTATATCGAGCAGCGCGCCACCTTTTGGAATTCTGATTTCAACAAATTTTATTGTCACCGTTTCCACAACTAAATGCTAAGTTTCAAGTTCCTAGGTTACCTGGAAGTTGGTCAAAAGTCGATCGCGAAATTCCCAACTTCAAATTAGTTTTCGAATTATCTGGATCCAAGCGCCACCTACCGGAATTGTTTTGATGAGGGATTGCATTGTCATCGGGTTGTGACAAATGTGTAAAGCTTCAAGTCTCGAACTAACTTGGAAGTTACTAAAAATCGATCGCAAAATTCCAGGAGTCTTTTAATTTTTTTTTTAAGATTTGTAATTATCTCGACCAGTGCGACATCTAGCGGAATTTCTTGTACAACAAGTTGTATTGTCTTCAATTGTTCATATGTATGCAAATTTTCAATAATCTAACTTCCCGGGAAGTTCCTCAAATATGCGTCCCAAATTTTCAATTTTTAAATGGATTTACCGTATTTCTTGATCCGTGCGCCACCTAGCGGATACTTTTTTCGTTCATATTGCATTGTCACGGAGCTCCGAACTATGTTCCAAGTTTCAAGTGACTAGCTCAATGGGAAGGTACCTAAAAAGACTTTTCAAGATTCAGAAATTTCGTATGGAAAAGGTGGTGCAAACAAGAAAGCGACTTAATATAAAGGTTTTAAAAATTAACAAAACTAATCTAGAAATGATGCCCAAAAAACAATTCCGGTCAAAATTGTCATTTCCAAAACTGTTTATCGTCGGCTGAGTAAAAGATCACTACATTTTAAAATATTTTTCTAAAACACCATATTTCAAACATTTTCAGGTGAGATTGGCTAGTTTTGAATCAGGGCGTTTTTGAAAGGTGTTATTAAACAGGGTTATCTTCCACTCAGCAGTCGATATTACCTAAATTCTACTACAAAACTCTGCTATGATTTTATATTTCCATTACATCTCTTAAAAGTATCGAACTACGACAAAATAATTTAAATTTCACTCTCAATCGTAACTTTAATTAAGATCGAAAATTATTCTTTTTCTACGCTGTCTACTGCAAATAGTCCAGTAAGCTTTATCACGGAGCAGTCAAAAATCGTTAACTCAATTGTAACACTTAAAACGGCTGTCAATTGCGTTTCCACATGAAAAATGGCACTTCACCCAATATATATGCATATACATTAGGGAGGTCCTTATAATGAAATGTAGTATTTTTTCCAGTCTCACCCCCTAGATCGGTTGCACCACGGTCAACTATATCGCACAAATATGTGTATCCCGATAGGAGATGGTTTAGGCGTGTCGCAGGGGGTCAAAGTTCATATTTCATTTCATTTCGTTTATTAAACATTTTCTTAATGCAGGGGGTAGTTTGAACTTTAATCCCCCTGCGACACGCCTTAGGGGTTGCCAATCGGGATCAGATTTTGCATGTGATATCTGCGACCATAATGCCACCGATTTCGAGTATTAGATGAAAAGAAAAATCACTTTTTTTTTTTTTTTTTGAGTTTCCATAGAGCAATCTGAACTTTGACCCCCCTGCGACACGCCTTAACCATCTCCAAACGGGCTAAAAATGTTTGTGTTATATTTTCGGCTATATTACTATCGATTTATGGGTTGAGCCTTTGGAAATCTGATGATAAAGTTCTCTCCATACATATAAAGGGTCGAATACATAAAGCTTTGTTAACCTCGCCTGACATTTGCTACCTCAAAACTTTGCGTCCAACTTCAGAGGTATGCTACAATGAACGCCTTGACGCTTCTCTTTTATACAATTGTTTTCGTTATTTATTTCTTTGCATTCAGACTGTTTTGGTTAATTTATTAATTTAATAGAGAAAAAATGAATTAATTATTATTTCCTCCAACTTTTTATTCTTTAATTAAAGCAAAGTCATCAACATCTGATTGTCAAAGCAAGCAAAGCAAGCAAAATTTGAGAGTTTGCCAAATTTTAACCTTGCTTCAACTTTGAGGTCTCCAATTTGCCATGCTTCGTTTAAATACGTATACCTAACTTTTCTGTCAAAGTCAGAGTTTGAGGTAAGGTCAAAATAAAGCTTTTTGTAACTGACCCTTAAGGACCACCATAATATATGTACATATATATTTTGGTTCAACTAATAAATGTTGTATGCAGAAAAGGGAGAAACAATAAAAAAACAAAAGAAAAACAGATATATAGAGAAGGAGATGCATGTATGAAATTTTACATTCATATACATGAACCTCCCCCTCACTTCCCAGTCCACATTGTAGTAGGGCATGCAGTGATAAGTACATAAATGCACTTAATGTATCAAAGTTTACTACACAGAGCCAACAATGCCTAATAAAACAGAACAAAAGTCATAAGATATCTCTATAGATTTTCTTCAAGAAGATGTGCTTCTTATTATTGTAGAGACCGTCTTTTTAATTTTATTAAGAAGATTTTCTTTTTAATATTTTAAATGAAAAATAAAATGATATTGCCCTCACCGAGAATCGAACTTACAATTTTCGGAATGATAAACCCAGCTGTTAACCATCAGGCCATCGCTCACTTTTGATTGCCAGCTTCTAATTACCGATATGTGTAGAGTTGTTAATGTTTCAAAGGAAAATCTTATAAATATATTTAAGAAGATTTCCTTTTTAACATTTCTAATTAGGAAAAAAAGAGAGAGAATCGAACTTACAATTTTTCGATTGCTAAACCCAGCTGCTAACCATCCGGCCATCGTATACTAATAATTGCCAGCGTCTAACTACACCTTTGTACTAAATGTATAGTTTTTTAATAAGAATTTCTTCTTAGAACCAAAAAGATTTCCGTACAGTTTTTTCTTCGTTTGCACCGTTGCGACTACCCCTTTGCCCAAAAGCTGATCATGAAGACAATCTTATTAATTTTATTAGGCATTTTTGGCTCTGTGTATACCAAAGAGTCACGAAAATGGCAAGAAGAAGATGAGGCAAGTAGTGCTGCATTGTAAAATGTCAGAAGCGTTTATAAGCGATGGTGTTGATGTTTTATGTTTGTTGTTGACTATGGCAAGGTGATATGATGCGGCATAATTGTACTAGCATACCATGCAGCAGGACTCAATCATATTTTCAACACCTGCCAGGTAGGCATATAAAAACAGTACACAAGTGTCAGTTGATATATGGTAGGTATGTGAGTATAGTATAACATGACAGAAAAGCAATGTCATAACTGTCACATTAACGTCAGCATACATAAGAAGGTGTTTTTGTAATGAATCCGTGAGAACAAGGAAAAATTATGATTTTATTTCACTTAGGAAATGATTTTGATGTGATTAACTTTTGATGGGAACAATTGTAGATTATATTACTATATTTGGGGTGGCATTTTTTATTTTTGCATAAACGTTAATGTACCTACAGACTGACCCAAATTAACCAAAATATGTAAAACATAAAAAAATGTAAAAAAAAAATTGTATTATTATTTTTTTTTGTGAGTAGCGAAAAAATGTTTTAAAAGTTGTTAAAATCCAATGTAAAATTCCGCTGTATAACTGTATGTGAAAAATTTGGACCAAAATGGGTTAACTTTGCAAAAATGTCAACGTCTGGAAAAAAAACCTTTCAAATGCTACCCTAATCATCTAAATCCGCCAATAATTGGTTGAGTTATTAAAGTTTTTCACAAACCTGCCCCTGAAAAATATCGCCAAAAACCAACATCATACATCTCATTATGTGGATTGCGTTAACAAAATATTCAAAATTTTTATGCTTTTTGAACTCCAACAAACTCAGGTGGTTTTTATTAAAAAATATTTTTTTGTACTCATTTTATACATACACTAGCTGACCCCGCAGACTTCGTTCTGCACAAAATAGATTTTTATTGAATTCATTTCCATAATTCACGATTATACCTATATTTTCTTTATTCGAAAAAATCATTTTGTGTGGTGCCACTTCCCCTTTTCCTATTACTCGAACGTTTCTTGTGGACATATCATTTATATCGTATATCTCCATGCCAATTCCCAGCTATCTGCGATACAAATTTGTAGAGATATTCAGCCTTAAAGATAAATAAGTCTCAGACATGAAACCTTTCGTAGGAACTCAGCTTAAAAATTAAGTATGTATTGGTGCCAATAACTCGATTTTTTTCGTGAGTATAATAGTATCGTATATTTCCTTACAAATTTCCAGGTTCCTACTTTGGACCCTTTTAGAGATACTTAGCATGAAAAGTTATGTTTCATGAGAAGAGCCACGGCCCTTTTACTCAAAAAACTTTTTTGCACCACTTTTATACCGACATCGTACAAACACCTTCCAGGGTCGCACTTGGTCTATATTGCGGTCCGTATTTGGGAAAGGGGTTCGGACATGGGACTTAGAAACACTCCCTGTTAAACCTCTCACCAACACCTCTCATTTCATACGCATATCGTACAAACACTGTCCAGGGCCACAAATCTTCAACAGAGAAGGTTCAAGAAAGAATTTTTACAGAGTAGCCGTAGCTTTATCAGAATACAGTTGTCGTATGTAGCAAAACTTGATTTCTAAGGAGACGCTTTTGAATTTTTAAAATAAAATGCATGCTGAAAATCTGAGAAATTAGTACATTTTATTTTTATATATATATAGATAAGAAGATAAATAAATAAAGAAGTATATTTTTAGTGTTTTTTGACTTGGTCCAGCTCCAGTAAATCTTAATATTTTTTCAAAATATTTTGACCAAGGTCTGAGAATACATTAAACTTTATAATTCTGATGGAAACAGGATTCCATTTTTTTGTATGGATTAATATATTTGTTGCTAAATTTTCCATTGTCATTTTTCTTCTGTGTCTTTAACTATTTTCGAAGGTATTGTTAACTAGTAATTTAACCAATAGACAGACATTTGCTCTTGCAAGCTGCCTCTGAGCAGAAACGGTTCGTATTACCACCACAGCCATTGTAAGGAAATTGGACACAAATTCCCCCTGGAAAATTGTATCCCCACCTTGTACCAGCATTACAGATTCTCCCATTAGTATTACCAACATCTATAGGGCTAAAACAATTGAAGGAAGCTGGAAAAAAACTATTAAATATTGTAAGAATATCATTAAAATATTACTTACTTGGATTATTTGAGCATTGAGCTTGAGCCTGATCCAGGAAGAGGCATACAACAAAAATTAGGAAATGAACTACGAATTTCATGTTAAGCGAGTTTCAATATTGAGCTCGAGTAGGTTGAATTGATACTGAGCTGTTGAAGTTTAAACTGCGTGGAATTTTAAGATGAACCCAACTTTTATATTATTCAATCACACACTTGAATAAATATATTTTGAAACGTGCGCAAACAATTTTTATACCCAGTGTACTAGTACTACTTTGTTCACATAACAGCTGTTTGTAACGGCACAAAATAATCGAGATAGATATAGAGTTCCATATATGAAAGTTCTTAGGATTAAAAGGAGAGTTGATTAAGCCATGTCCGTCCGTCTGCCCGTCTGTCCGTCCGTGTACACGATAACTTGAGTAAAAATTTAGATATTTGTACACAGGTTACTTTCTGGCCAAGGTAGGTTGCTATTGAAAATGGGCGAAATCGGATGATAACCACGCCCCCTTTTTCGAGATCGTAAATTTCGAACATCATACAAATTAACATAACTTGAGTAAAAATTGAGGAATTTGCATGAAATTTGGTATACAGATGACTCGGATTATAACCACGTCCCTTTTGTCGGTATCGAAAATTTCGAAAATCACATAAACTGACATATATCGGTAGCTGAAATTGATAAAATGATATAATTTCTCTCTCTCTCTTATCATTCTATTATGATTTTTCTGTTAAATTTTAAAAAGTGGGCGTAGTACCTCCCACTTTCAAGGGAGGCATTTTTGAAAATTCGACTGGTCGTAACTTTTAAGCAAATTATGGTAGAACGATGAAATTTGGCACAAATCATACTAGTACTGTTGGGAGTATACGTGATGAAATTGGATAAAATCCCCGTCCAACCACGGCTACTCTCGATATCGAAAATTTAGAAAATCATCTAAAAGACTGGTCGTAAGTTTTAAACTGATTACGGTAAAATCGTGAAATTCGGCACAAAGTATACTAGAGTTATAGGAAGTATACCTGTTGAAATTAAACGAAATCGCTTCCCAATCACGTCGACTTTCAATATAGAAAATTTCGAAAATCACATAAGATTTGTTTACTGACCAAAAAAAAATTCAGAGCAGGTTAGAGCAGAGCAGAGCAGGGCAGCTGTCAAAATAGAAATAGAGCAACTTAGAGTAACTCAGAGCAGAAATGCCATGAAACACTTGAATCTCGATAGTTTCTTTTTATTTAGTTTTTTTGTTTAAATCTTCAAAATTAATGCAAATTCACGTATATAAAACATTGATTTTCTTGCAAGCTAATTTTTTTGAAGTTTTCAAAAATTTATTTTTTCCTGAATGACAATTGTTTCTCTGCTCTAACTTACTCCATAAAAAAAGCTAGAGCAGAAATTTGTGATCTGGATTACTCTAGTTTTGTTTTGAGCGTACTCATGAAACAAAAGATAGAGCAACCTAGAGCAAGAAAAGTGTTCGTTAAACACAATTTTGTGAAATATCTCAATCTGGCGTAAGCTAAAAAGAAACTATCGAGATTCAAGTGTTTTATGGCATTTCTGCTCTAAGTTGCTCTATTTCTATTTTGACAGCTGCTCTGCTCTGAACTTTTTTTTGGTCAGTAAACAAACCTTATGTTTGCTGATAACCAAGGCAAATTAAACAAGGTAGAATTGACAACTAAAATATTTTGTTTTTGTAGGAGTTTTTCTTTCAAATAAATGTAAACAAGCGTATTAACCCTTTGCCACCCAAGCACAGCTTTTGTGTCCCATACAATTGTTTTACTGAAAAATTAGATAGCATACACTGAAATGAAAAGGTTGAAAGTGCACATTGAAAGTAAAACCACTTTCAAAGCGATTATGGAAATACTGTAAATATTACAGTATTTACTGTAGAATTGGCAGTAAAAACATGTGATTTTTGAAAAATATCAATTAATGATATGAGTCCACTTTCAAATTTACAGTAATTCATGTCAATATGATAGTATATTCGAAGAATGATAGGGGGTCACTTTCAAAATTGATATTACCCACTGTTGGACGAAAAATGACAGGGTTTACTGTTAATTTGACGGCCGTTTCTTGTAGAATTTTTTTCAGTGTATGCTCACGCCAAAAAATTATCTATACCGCGAAATATGGAAAAAGCTTAAAAACCCTCAAACTGTTTTTGCATAAGGCTAGATTTTGCGAGGTTTAACCACTTTTGAATAACTTTTTTTTTTAAATCAACATACCCACATTTTTTTCAAAAATCAAATCAAAAATCGATATGAAATGTCTTTTTAAATATTTCTAAGTTATGGCTAAGGAAACAGGCTAGAAAATCCTCAAACTATTTTTGCAAAAGGCTACATTTTGCCCGGTTTCACCACTTTTGAATATTTTTTGTTTAAATCAATATACGTGCTATTTTTTTCAAAAATCAAATCAAAAATCGATAAGAAATGTATTTTTAAATATTTTTAAGTTATGGTTAAGGAAAAAATATAGAAAAACCTTTAACAGTTTTTGCAAAAGGCTAGATTTTGGCTGATTTTACCACTTTGAATACATTTTTTTTTTAATCAAATCAAAAATCAAATTAAAATGTCTTCTAAATATTGCTAAGTTAGCAATAAAAGCTAGAAAAACCTTTAACTGTTTTTGCAAAAGCCTAGATTTGCCCTAACCAGCATTTGTAATTTACCAACACTAAATAATAAATTTCTATAAATAGAACTCATATTTCTACAAAATGAATTTCATTATTTCACTCAATAAGCTCCTCCTATTATTAAAGAAATTATTTTCACTCCCTCACTCATTGAGTACTTCGGTCCATTATTTATATTAATAGTCTAACTTTGTTGTTGGTATATTGTTAATTTTTTAATTCTGATTCTCATAAAGCCTAATTGCAGAATTTGATAACTGCTTTGTGCATAAGGTAATGGCGCGGCGGTGAGCGTATAGAATACGGTGTGCACAGTTGCAAGACCCGGTTTCGGAATATTCCTTTTTTTCTTAAATTATGTTTTTTTTTTTTATATTAAAAAACCTTTAATCTTAACTATTACAATTTACTTAATTTTCAACCTAATATTTTTTTGTTCTTCACCTGCTCAAAACGATCGCATAAATTAGTGGCTATTTGTTAAGCACAACTCATCATCCGATTATTCAAGTGCAACATAAAATCTCGAAAACCGCTATTTTTTAAATTCTTTGATGGCCTCATTTTGCCTATAGATGAGTTTTTAATGTATACATTTAAGTTGGTCGAGGTTCGGCCACGGGCCTAAAGCCAGCTATTGACAAAAAGTTGATCAGATGTTTGAATAGGTTCAACTATTTTAAATTGGTCGAATTTCGACCACGGGATATACTAGTATTTATTAATATATCGGCAAAAAGTTATAATAGCAATACAATACTGAAAATTATTATTATGTAAAGAAACATACATATATAGACGAAGACTTGTTAGAAGACATTATTTTGTTAAAAAAATACATCATTTGGCTATTTAGTATTTAAGTTTATCAAAAGAATGTCTTCTAACAAGTCGTTGTCTATACTTGGCCTTAAGTCCGATAAAAATAAATTTTAAAGTTGAAAATGCTCTTTCTACCGACACTTGTGTGGCAGGAACAGCTAGTACAATCTCAGCAATTATTTTTTAGTTCTTTCTCTGAATATGTTTCCCAGAATATTAAAACGTCTGAGTGTGGAGAAAGGCGTTTTATATTATTGAAGCAATTACACTCAAAGAAAAAATCGTTCTAAAACGAACGAAACAAGTCCAAAACTGAGAACATTCGTGCACAAAAGTCTGTCAGTAACGTTTTGACTTAACTCGTGAACGATGGTCTTATTTTGAGAACGGATTTTTCAAGAACATGTTTTGTGTTCCAGTTTCCAACAGTTTGGACTTGATTTATGAACATTTTTAACTTATTCTGAGAACGTATTGGGCTCATTTTAGGAACATTTTGGGTCAAAGTAAACAAAAAATCTAAAAAAAAATGATTTTTCAGAGATCTTCTGAATGACAAATTATTTCTCACTATGTTTTGTGGTTTGCCTCCACCCGGAGTCGAGCTCACACTGCTTTGACTGCTGAACGGAGGGGTTTACCATCAGGCCATCGCGTCCTTATGTTTGCCGGCGTTTAATTGCAGCTATGTTTTATGACAGCAAATACCAGTATCTTCACTGTTGGATTTGTTCTGTTAAAGTTGTTTACAGACTAAATGCCTAAAAGTATGCAACGATGTTGTAACGTTCTCGTTATGTGTTCTGATGATAACACCGGCCGTTCTATTTTCGACAACATCGTTCTGATGACAACACCGACCGTTCTATTTCCGATAACTTCGTTCGCATTTAAATAACCTGGTTGTTATTTTAAGACGGGGTGGTATATTTTCAATACCAAGTGTTCTGTTTTTAAGACCGAAAAATCAAGAACACGAAAATTTAAAACTGAGACCTGTGGTGCTGCATTTTAGAACAGTGTTTTTCCTGAGTGTAATGACGTCCACTAAAGTTTTCCTATTTGGCAAAGTTTCCTTTTTATTTAATTGTTCCAGAATGCATTCCAGCTCATCATCCGAGCTTATCTTAGATTTAGGAGACTCCATCGATCTTTCCGGACCTTGGATTTTAGATGTTAGTTCGAAAACTTGAATCAAATGTTTTTTTGCTAAATCCTTATCTGATTCTGATAACATAATCTAGTATCTAGGGTCTAAATAAACGGCAGCTAAAACAGTCGGGTTACTTATTATTAATTCTTCACGTTTTTTTAATGCAGCTACAAACTTGCGGCTTAACCATCCAATTTTTTTTTCAGCTTTTAATTTACAAGAATACCAAGCAAAATACATATCACTTAAAAGTAAATCTTTTCTTTGCAGTTTAAGTGTTGTATCATATGCTGGGCTAAGAATGTCACAAACATTTTCAACTAGCTGCCATTAATTCTTGGACATATGAATTCTTTAATGTCTTCCGCACTTTGTATGCAAAATTGTTTCAAATCAAGTAAACGCTTTAACATATTGTATGTTGATCCCCATCTAGTCACGCATTCAATAATTGGCTTGCGTAAGTTTTTTGTACGTAACAGGTTTATTAAGGTAGGCGTTCTAAGTTTTTTTACTACCGTTTTTACTTTGCCGCGGATTTCCTGTATTTCTTTCAAAACATCTGACACAGCTAAATTTAGTGTATGTGAAGCACACTTAATGACATTAATGGAGCTATGATTTAAAAAGTCAGCCTCAAGTTCTCCAAACAATGGGTTTGGAATGTTTTCGCAGCAAATTTCTTCACCGTTATCGGGGTCATTGTCCTCATCATCACTGGCCAAATCTTCACCAACGGCAACATCTGAATTTTTGTTTTAAATATTCATTAAAAAATTATAAAATAGTTATTTGTCTATATTTTTTTTAGTCACCTTGACAATCTGCGTCAATATTTTCTTTTCTTCCTTCAATATCCAAGAGTTGACTTCGGTTGAAGCTTTGAACATTTTGATTAAGATATTTGCCGACACATACCATATTCGCCGCATTGTCGATTGTCATGGAGTAAACTCTGTTCGCACTTATATAAAATGATTTTAACACATCTATAATTACTAGAGTTCGCCCAGTGGTTGAAATTCAACCACAAAACCTTATTTTATTTTCCTACCTTTTTGCTATTTCTTAAATTTTCCTTTCTTTTCCATATTTTATATATTTTTGGTTTCTATACATTCCGGCTCATTTTGCCTTTTCTTCCCTCTTTACACCATTCAGTAATATAGTTTCAATGTTGATAATTATTTATTCTTCTTAGGTCGTCTTCATACGTACTTCTTTCCTTTCCTTTCCTTAGCATTCATTTGCTTTTATTTCCTTTCCTTTCCTCTCCTTTCATCCAATTTATTTCTTTTGTTTTTCTTTCCTTCTCTTCCCTTTTATTTCCTTTCCTTATCTTCTCCGTTCTTTTCCTTTTCTTTCCTTTTCTCTTCTTTCATTTCATTTTATTTCCCTTCTTTCTTTCTTTCTTTTTTGTTCTTCTCTGTTCTTTTCTTTTATTTTTCTTTCTTTTCGTTTCTTTTATTTCCATTACATTCCTTTTTTCCTTTTATTTTCTTTTTCTTTCCTTTCCTTTCGTTTCCGTTGCTTTAGTCGCCTTTCATTTTATTCATTTTTTTTTCATTTCATTTCTTTTCTTTTATTTTTTTCTTTCACTTTTTTTCTTAAATTTCCCTTCCTGTCATTTCGTTTCATTACCTTTCCTTTTCTCACCTTTCCTTTCCTACCGTTTCCTTATTTTCTTTTGTTCCTTTCCGCAACTCTTTTTCTTTCATTCATTTCTTTAACTTATTTTCTTTAGCTTTTCATTACCTTTCTTTCCTTTATTTTTCTTTCTTTTTATTTTCATTTATTTTCCATACCTTCTTCCTCGCTACCTTTTCTTTCCCCTCTTTTTTTCTTCTTTCCTTTCTTTGTCTTTCTCCTCTCTTCCCTTCCTTTTTTCTTTTCCATTCCTTTCCTTTCCCTTTGATTTTTCTGTCATATTTTCCGTTCCTTACCTTAACTTACCTTAATTTTCCTTTTATCCATCCCTTTCCTTTCCTATTATTTTCTTAATTTAATATTTTATTTATTTCATTTTGTTTCATTTTTATTTATTCTATATTATTCCCTTTTCTTTCATTTCCAACAAATTTTATTTTTTTACTTTCAATCACTTTTCTATTTCTGATTTTACTTTTTTTTAATTTTATCAATTTTCCATTTTATTTTATTTCACTAAGTCTAGCCACGAAGGGCCTTGTGCATGATCTAGCTTATTTGTGCTTTTTTTTTTTTAATTTGCTTCTCTGAATCCCCACGCACAGATTTTGTTTTTGTAAACACTGTTTGTACCTATGTAAGCTCAATAAAGTTGACGCGCTGGCTCATGTTATCTTATTGCTGCCAACAAAACAACTCACCCTACTGCAATGAATGCAAATACAACAATGCAAGTGGTCATACCTACATACATACACCCATAACAGCGGCTCTATAAAGCGAATGCGTGTATATCACATGTAGTCGTGTGATTTTCAAATCATATTATAATTAATTTTTTTAAATTTTTGGTTTGTTGTCGAACACCCTGCTCGGCGAGACATATCGATACATACCAAATTTTATATACCTTAGAATTGTGGTTATTGCAAAAAAGGAAGAAACCTGTTATGTTTGCGCATTTATATATAATAGATACTAGCTGGTGCCCGCGACTTCGTATGCGTAGCTAAGGTATTGAAATTAGTCAAATAGTTTATGACAGCATAACATTTTTTTTTTGCGGTTTTCGGTTCGGTTCATACATCTCAAAAAAAAAATATGGTTCGGTTCGTGGTTCGGTTCAAAGACTGAAAAATGGATGTGGTTCGGTTCAAAAACCGGTTCGGTTCTGAACTGGTTTCCACCCCTGATGATGCGGCATAATTGTACTAGCATACCATGCAGCAACACCTGCCAGGTAGGCATATAAAAACAGTACACAAGTGTCAGTTGATATATGGTAGGTATGTGAGTATAGTATAACATGACAGAAAAGCAATGTCATAACTGTCACATTACCGTCACCATACATAAGAAGGTGTTTTTGTAATGAATCCGTGAGAACAAGGAAAAATTATGATTTTATTTCACTTAGGAAATGATTTGGATGTGATTAACTTTTGATGGGAACAATTGTAGATTATATTACTACATTTGGGGTGGCATTTTTTATTTTTGCATAAAGGTTAATGTACCTACAGACTGACCCAAATTAACCAAAATATGTAAAACAAAAAAAAATGTAAAAAAAAATTGTATTATTGATTTTTTTTTGTGAGTAGCGAAAAAATGTTCTAAAAGTTGCTAAAATCCAATGTAATATCCCGCTGTATAACTGTATGTGAAAAATTTGGACCAAAATGGGTTAACTTTGCAAAAATGTCAACGTCTGGAAAAAAAAAAACCTTTCAAATGCTACCCTAATCATCTAAATCCGCCAATAATTGGTTGAGTTACTAAAGTTTTCCAATAAGTAAAGCGAAACAAACTTAGAAGACATTTTTATTTCAATTCAAATTTATTATTTTTTATTAAACACTTTTAAACACCATCAAATTAATTCGCGATAACTAGCTACAATAAAAGTGTTAGCGAAAACAGCTGATCGAGTTTATCGACTTTTAGTGTAGTTAACACTTAGAGAATAGGGAAAAGCGATAAAAATGGCGTTAAACAGAATTAACGCTAACACTTGGCGATAAAATAGTTAGGGAATCGACCTACAGCTCTTCCAACCACCCTTTGAAAATCAATGTTAACGCGTTAGCGTTAAGTTATGGCAAGTATAATCGATACATTGAGTTCCATAAGTTTGGTTGGAACCAGCGGCGAGTTTTGGGAAGGAGATATTTTTGATTCAAAGTTTCTCAAAACTCGCCTTTTATGGTTGCTTTTCAAAAATATATATATGTACATATGTACCTACATTTGTTGGTATGGACTATGTCAAATTCAAGTTTACTATATTTTTGTGTAATTTTATCATTTTTTGTGTCATTTAAATTAATTTTTTTGTGTAATTTTTATAAATTTTTTGAGTGTAATTTTACTTTATTTTTTGTGTAATTTTTAGTATATTTTTTTCGTAATCTACTATATTTTTGTGTAGTTTTATTCCTATATTTTTTGTGTAATTTTTTTTTCCAAGTACTAGCGCTCACTCCTGTGGACGAGCGTCTCGCTGCGATCCGCATCAAGGCGATGTTTTTCAACATAACATTTATCTGCGCCTATGCGCCGACTGAAGAGACGGACGACGCAGAGAAGGACTCCTTCTACGATAAACTGAACATACTTATGATCGCTGCCCCCAACATGATATCAAAATCGTGTTCGGCGACTTTAATGCCAAGGTGGGCAAGGAAGGAGTCTTTGGTCCTACTGTTGGAAAATTTATAAATGGTCATCAGTAGTAACAGGTTCCAGCATAAACGAATACACCAAGCCACTTGGCTGTCCCCTGATCAAAGAACAAGAAACCAGATTGATCATGTCTTGATCGACGGCAGACATAGCTCCACCGTTCTGGACGTACGTACCCTGCGTGGTCCCAATATCGACTCTGACCATTATCTTGTCGCAGCCAAGATACGCACACGCCTCTGTGCAGCGAAGAAAGTGCGCACAGTAACGGAAGGAAAGTTTGACGTCGAGAAGCTGCGCATGACACAGACAGCTGATAATTTCTCCACTCGACTCTCACACCTGCTATCAGAGGGCAATCCTCGTCCTAACGATGTAACCGAGCAATGGAACATATCTCTCACTCATTACGTACCGCCGCTGAGGCCACTATAGGGTTCCAGCGAGCCCGCAAGAACAACTGGTACGATGAGGAATGCAAAGCTGCCTCGAAAAAGAAGGCGACGGGCGCAACCCGCAGTGTATGGCAACGCTATCGTGAGGAAAAGAAGGAAGAGAGGCGTCTTTTCAGAATAAAGAAAAGTGAGGCCGAAAGGCGTGAGTGTGAGGAGCTTGAGATGCTGGCTGACAGGAATGATGCCCGAAAATTCTATGAAAAGACCCGCGGATGACGGAAGGTTTTGAGACCGGGGCAAGTTCCTGTAAGGACAATAATGGCGACCTGGTAACCGACGTACAGAGGGTAATTAAATTATAGAGGGAGCACTTCTCCTCACTGCTAAACTGCGAGGGAGACGTTGAACCCGATACCCCAATCCCCGACGATGGAAGAGTCGTCCCATCACCTGACTATAATGAAGAGAGGATAGCTATATCCAGGCTCAAGAACAACAAATCGCCTGGAAAAGACGGACTACCCGCCGAGCTGTTCAAACACGGTGGCGAAGAGCTGGTAAAAAGCATGCATAAGCTCTTATGCAGAATATGGTCAGATGAGTGCATGCCTCCGGATTGTAATTTAAGTGTGCTCTGCCCAATCCACACGAAAGGCGATCCCGCTAACCGCTCCAACTACCGCGGTATCAGTCTTCTTAATATCGCATATATGGTTCTTTCTAGCGTATTGTATGAAAGGCTGAAGCCCATCGTAGGCAAACTGATTGGACCTTATCAGTATGGCTTTAGACCTGGTAAGTCTACCATCGACCAGATTTTCACCATACGTCAAATCCTGGAGAAGACCCACTCTTTGTCGATTTCAAAGCCGCTTTTGACAGCGCAAAAAGGAGTTGCCTGTATGCTGCCATGTCTGAATTTGACTTCCCTGCAAGGCTTATAAGGCTTTGCCGTTGAGCTAAGTCAGAATCGGGAGGGATCTCTCTGAGCCATTTGAAACCAAACGAGGCTTCAGACAGGGCGACTCCCTTTCGTGCGATTTCTTCAATCTGATGCTGGAGAAGATAATTCGAGCAGCAGAGCTAAACCGCAATGGTACAATCTTTTACAAGAGCGTGCAATTGCTGGCGTATGCCGATGATATTGATATCATTGGCCTTAACAACCGCGCCGTAAGCGCTGCCTTCTCTGGACTGGATAAGGAAGCGAAAAAAGTGGGTCTTGCCGTGAACGAGGACAAGACGAAGTATTTGCTGTCATCAAAGAAAGAATCGGCGCACCTGCGCCTTGGCAGCCATGTCACTGTTGATAGTTACAAATATGAAACTGTGAGGGACTTCGTCTATTTGGGAACCAGTATGAACACCGAAAATAATATCAGTCTAGAAATCCAACGGAGAATTACTCTTGCCACAGGCAATTGAGAAGTAAAGTCCTCTCTCGAAGAACAAAGATCACGCTCTATAAGTCTCTCATCATACCAGTCCTGATGTACGGCTCGGAATCATGGACAGTGTCAAGAGAAGATGAGATGGCCCTTGGAGTATTTGAAAGAAAAGTTCTCCGGAAGATTTATGGTCCTTCCCGCGATGCCAACGGCGAGTATCGAAAGAAATTTAACGATGAGCTGTACGAGCTTTACGCAGACTTGACCATAGTCCAGCGAATTAAAGCCCAAAGGCTCCGTGGACATAGTTCAGCGAATTAAAACCCAGCGGCTCCGCTGGCTAGGACACGTGGTGCGAATAAACGAAGACGCTCCGGCCCATAAGGTATTTTTATCGGCACCCGCCGGTGGAAGTAGAGGAAGAGGGAGACCGCCACTTCGATGGCAGGACCAAGTAGAGGCAGACCTACAAGCACGCGGTGTCTCTAATTGGCGCCAGTTGGCTCAACAAAGAACCGACTGTCGTAACATGTTGGACGGCCAAAATCGCCTAGGCGGTTAAAGGCTATTTTAAGTAAGAAAGTAAGTAAGGCTCCGCTGGCTGGGTCATGTTATGCGAATGGACAACGCAGCTCCAGCACAGGAGCTTTTCCTATCGTCACCTGAATTCGGCAGCAGAGGAAGGGGGAGGCTAGGCTGAGATGGAAACAACAGGTGGATGATGACTTGAACTCCCTTGGTGCTTCCAATTGGCGTCAGTTATCGCTAAAGAGGAATGACTGGCGTGCTTTGGTAGGCAACGGTTGCTCATCTGTGCCTCTAGGTGCTTCGTGACTTCTGAGTCGTTCCCCGCTGATGCATCACTCTTCTCTTGACCGGATTCCGCATCCACTACCGCTTTTCGTTCTGCTATTACTTTGTCAACAGCTAGCTGCACCACCTCCTCGTCCAATTCCTGTAATCTTCCAATTAATTCTGTTTTATTGCCGCTTGTTTTCTGTTCTAGCTTTTGCAGCACTAGCTACACAACTGTTAGGTCATTTAGGCTCATGACCACTTCTGAGAATCTGTCACGTCAAGACAGAGTTTATTAAGTTAAGTCCTTGTAATTATTTTATTGCAAAAAAAAATCCAATTCCAAAAGTGATGCAATCGATTTCGTTGATTTTAAAAACAGAACAAAGAAACGAATATCTGAAATAAACGTTAAAGAGGAATGTCAAAAATAATGCTGAAGTGTAGAGATGACAGCTATCTAGTGATGACAGCAATATGAAAAACTGATGTGTGCCATCATGAAATAAGAAAGGTGACAGCAAATGAACAGCTGTTTAATTTTTTTTCTACTTTTTTCTGATTTTGATCAACTTTGTTAAGTCAAATTGTTGTCAAACGCCACCTTTTTGTTTACAAGCTATCGTGCAAAAATTTTCTAGGAAGAGTTTGTGAGATTTAGTGTGAAATTGGCAAACATCTAAGTGAAAAAAGCAGGTGGATGTATAGCAAAGCCTGCAACTTCACCGCAGTGCCCATTTAAATTGCGTTTGGGAGATTACCAAAGCCCGCAACTTCCGCACTAAAATTACCAACAAATGGTTAAATAAATGCGAGTTTCAACTTATTTTGCGTGCAATGCATACACATATGGAATATCACACATATTATTTACTGAAAAAGACCAGAATTATATTACAAAACAAGCTGTATTCAATATTTTTTAGGCTGCAAACTTTTCAATTAATAAATTTGTAAACAAACCAACGCAGTTTGACAAATATTTGACAGCCCAAAATACTTTTAACAACAACAGCAAACATACGTGATTTTTCTTGCTGTCACCTTTCTTATTTCATGATGATGTGTGCTGTCATATATGTTTAGCATTGTTTTAATTTAAAAAAAATTTGTCGGTGTCCTATTGTGGGCGGGTTACGATATTTTAAATTGGAATGAAATAGTGGTGTTTAGCTTTTACAAAATTTCGAGTTAGAATTTAATATATTTCGATCGATTTAAGTTAATAGGCTCACGTGATTAACCTCTAGTTTCTCTACGATTCGCGAAATTCCTGGGTTTCCAAAGTACAAGGAAACCCCGTTTTATTGATGTGTAGTTCAATCTCTGAAAATTGTGCGAATACATTCATGTTTCTGTCGCAACAAAAATGTTCAAAAAGTGAATTTTAATTTTTTTTTTTAATTTTCCTTTTGCCAGCAACATGAATGTCTAGCAAAATTGTTACGTATACGCCTGGTGTCTATCGTTGAATGCAACACGCTCATGTGAGTAGCGAAAAAATGTTCTAAAAGTTTCAGAAATCCAAGGTAATATCCAGCTGTATAACTGTATGTGAAAAATTTGGACCAGAATGGGTTAAACTTTGCAAAAATGTCAACGTCTGGAAAAAAAACCTTTCTAGTGCTACCCTAATCGTCCAAATCCGCCAATAATTGGTTGAGTTACTAAAGTTTTCCACAAACCTGGCCCTGGGTTCTCTAACTGTGAGTTTTGAAATGAACACTTTTTTCCCATATATATTAAATAGTGAAAAAGTGAAAATTTCAAAACTCACTCTTAGAGAATCCAGGCCCTGCCCCTGAAAAATATCACCAAAAACCAACATCATACATCTCATTATGTGGATTGCGTTGATAAAGTATTCAACATTTTTTATGCTTTTTGAACTCCAACAATCTTAGGTGGTTTTTATTAAAAAATATTATTAAAGTATATTTTTGGTGTTTTTTAACTTGGTCCAGCTCCAGTAAATCTTAATATTTTTTCAAAATATTTTGACCAAGGTCTGAGAATACATTGAACTTTATAATTCTGATGGAAACAGGATTCCATTTTTTTGTATGGATCGTGAGGCACCTTAATATATTTGTTATTAAATTTTCCATTGTCATTTTTCTTCTGTGTCTTTAACTATTTTCGAAGGTATTGTTAACTAGTAATTTAACCAATAGCCAGACATTGACTCTGACAAGCTGCCTCTGAGCAGAAACGGTTCGTATTACCACCACAGCCATTGTATTGAAATTTTACACAAATTCCCCCTGGAATATCGTATCCCCACCTTGTACCAGCATTACAGATTATCCCATTCTTATTACCAACATCTATAGGGCTAAAACAATTGAAGGAAGCTGGAAAAAAACTATTAAATATTGTAAGAATATCATTAAAATATTACTTACTTGGATTTTTTGAGCATTGAGCTTGAGCCTGATCCAGGAAGAGGCATACAACCAAAATTGGGAAAAGAACTCCGAATTTCATGTTAAGCGATTTTCAATATTGAGCTCGAGTAGTTTGACTTGATACTAAGCTGTTGAAGTTTAAACTCCGTAGAAATTTAAGCTAAGCCCAACTTTTATATTATTCAATGACACAGTTGAATAAATCTGTGGTCATAAGCAATAACAGCCTAAGTCGACTTAAGAAATTAGACCCGTTGAAATTTTTGCTGGCGAATCTTTGTAACAAAACTGTTTAATAACTAAGGCAAACGTATTGGATTTAATTGTTTGTAAAGAAAGTAAAAAAAGACCAATGAAAGTCTTGAAAAATGTCTCGATGTTGCTATTCAAAATCACCAGCAAAAATTTCAACTGGTCTAATTTCTTAAGTCGACTTAGGCTGTTATTGCTTATGACCACAGAAATATATTTTCAAGCGTGCGCACACAATTTTCATTTTTATTACCACACTTTTATTAGCTTCACGTGTATGTTTGCTTGTTTGTTTGCTTGTATGTTTGTATGTATGTATGTCTCGTTCGGTCTAAGCCCCAGTTGACCAAAAACCGTAAAATGTCCCTTAAAAATATGGGTATCAAACGAAAGGGGAAGGCCCCAGGTTTCATTTGGACTTCGACAGATTTATCGATAACTGAGTTATCGGTAATAAATAGTATTGCCCAAAAACATAAAATGTTCCCTACAATATGGGTATCAAAGGAAAGGGGGACGCCCCAAGTTTCATTTGGACATCCATATTTTTCGATAAATTTATCGACAACTGAGTTATCGGTCAAAACGATATTGCGCCCAAAAACCTTAAAATTTCCCTACAACATGGGTAACAAACGAAAGGGGAAGGCCCGAGGTATCATCTTTTTTATGGCGGCGATATACCAACAGGTTATCATAACCTCTAACGAGATTTTTACCGAGCTTCTCTTTCCATCTTGTGGTGTGTTGCTTTTGAGTTTTTCCTAGAAGTTGGCGGGACCTACAGTTTTTTGCCAACTCCGAACGGCACTTGCAAAGCAAATGAATTTTTTCCTGTGAAGCTTCTCATGGCAGAAATACACCCGGAGAGTTTGCCAAACTACTGCTGAGGGGCGACCCCGTTTAGAAAAATTCTTTTTCTAAATAATTTTTGATGTTACTTTTACCAGGCATCGAACCGCCACGACTTGGTGTAGAAGGCCGAACACTTAACCGCTACACCACGGCGGCCGCCTCATTTGGAGTTCGATAAATTTATCGATAACTGAATTATCGGTCTTAATGTGAATGCTCAAAAACCTTAAAATTTCCTTACAATATGGGTGTCAAACGAAAGTGGAGGTCCGGAGGTTTCGTTTGGATTGCTGTATATGATATATTTATCGATAATTTCATAGGATATTTGACTAAAAAGTAAAAAATAAATATAGTTTAAAAAGGGTTGGGGTCAAAATTCTGCTTTTTTGGAAATTCTGCATTCATAAACACCGGAAATCAGAATTATGGAACAAATGTACCGTTCGTATTGACACACAATTTCATGGCTGTGAAATGTTATACGAAAAAAAAAAATCATTCTCATGATCCATGTGCGCATAAAAAATCGGTTGCAGAAACAAATAATCTGGTTAAAAATATGGTTCGCTCGAGTTTTCTGCAACCTAGCCAAATAATTCAGCGTTCGGTATCTATGACAGAAAAACATATTGGACATAATCTGCCATCAAGTAATGCCCTTAAGTTAAAAATTAGAAGACAACGGAACATTTTAAAATGCTTTAAAGAGCCAACTTGTGTTGAAGAAATAGACATACATTCCTTTATTATCACTTTATGTTTTGGAAGGTCAACTATTTATTTTAAGTGAGAAAGTTATTAAAGTTATGGCGAATGCATTCTTATTGTTCAGTTGTTAAATGAGAGCGACTGCTGGATTACGCACGATACATTTGACGTTGTTCCAACGATGATGAGGCAGCAAATACACGATTTTACTCAAATTTTGGGGAAAAAATTTCCAGAATTAATTCTGGAAAACGTAAATTCCAGAATTATGAAAAACCAGAATTTTGAAATACAGCCAAAAAAGGCGAAGAAAGTGCGGAAATACGATTTCCAGAATTTTGTCGACCCAGAATTTTGATTCCGGAATTTTGACTTCTGAATTTTAATTTTAGAATTTTGGCCGTTTCCGGTTTAAAAAAACTAAAACTCACGTTTTTAGAGAGTATTGAACTAAAAAGTTGAAAATAATTTTAAAAACCCTACACAGTAGCATTGTGGAAAAAGCGTGGTCCGCTTTGAGCCATAATTTTGGTATATCGAGCGCTCGACGCTTTTCCCACATAATGCTAGTTTTTTGACTACGCTTTCATTACACTGAGAGAAATGCCTTGAATGTTGTGACAATATCACTATTGATAGCGACGAGTTTGATTCAACATTCATTCAGAATGAGCAATTTATTAAATATTATTTGCTTCCATGGTTCAATTATAAGAAGGTTTGCTCTTCCCCTGACGTTTATTATTGACACTCCCAATATGAAAATGTGTACGGGTTTCGTTTGCGAATAAAAAAGTAGGAATGTTTTTTTTCCTTTCGTCAAGGAAATGGTAGTAGAAAAATCGAAAAAGGAGGATATAAATTGTAATGCAAATAAAAAATTGCAAAGTAAACTAACACATTCGACGGGGCCAAAAAAAAGTTCGTTTTTTTTCAAAAATTATATTGTTTTTATTTTTCAGAAAGGTGAAAAAATATTACTGTAAAAATTACAGATCTTAACATTAAACTCTAGAGGTCTATCATAGCTAGTTTAGATTTCACAGACTTTACCTCATATTAAGAGTACGAACTCGGATTCCCTTCAAAAGCTGCATAGCCTAAAATTTTCTCCGTCTAGCCGTTTTCTAGTATTCTAGCCTCAAAATAAGTGTCGATTTCCTGGTCGATTTTTTTTTTTTCGTTCCACCGTGTTAATAGTAATTCGACCGATCGACAACTTGTATTTGATGGTTGAATACAATCGAACGTCAAATCGAATAGGACACCGACTCATGTAAAGCAGTCTTAACCAAAATTTTTACGAAAAGTTTCTTGAAAGGCTTTCGGGTAATAAATACGATCGGAAAAAGTCTGCCAAAGGGATAGTATTACCATTTTACTAACCAAATTTAACCAGTTCCAATAAATTTACCTCCAACTCTTTCATGTACACTTGGCTGATGATTAAGAATAAAAATAACACACTCTAATCACAGAAGGAAAATCTTTAAAGTCACTTATTAATGATAACTACTACTATTTTAAACTACTTTTCTAGCTACTTTTTTACATGATTTTGCTAAAAGGCTACCCAGAATGTGAATGACAATTTGTCAGGGAGCAAGATGGCCGCAACTGACAGAATCTGTCATCGAAAAGCTAACCTGGTATAATTGAACCATGATTTGCTTCCAATAAAGAGTCAAATGACATGTCAAACATTTCGATATGATGCAATGTCAAGTTGTATGAAATTTTGTTTTTTAAACTAAGTATTTAGAATTTATCAATAGTTTATATGGGTACCACTTCAATAGTGATTTATCAAAAATGTATTGATGGAACATCCATATTCAATTTTATTTTATATGGTATCAATAATTATGGATGTTCGACACATAGATTTCCCTCCGTGCAGCTTTACATATTATATGTATGTTTGCTTGCTTGTATGTAACTCTACTTCAGTCTACCCGATAGTGGCATATGAATGTCCCAAAAACCTTGAAATGTACCTTCAATATGGGTATCAAACGATAGGGGGTTGCATTTGGACTTCGATATATTTATCGATAACTAAGTTATCGGTCATAATGCCTACAATCTGGGTATAAAACAAAGGGAAGGTCCACGGGTTTCTATTGGACTTTGGAATATTTCGTTATATTCATCGATAACTGAGTTATCGTTGAAAATGAGGTTGTCCAATAATACTGAAAATTGCCTACAATATGGGTATCAAACGAAAGTGTAGGCCCAGAGGTTTTGTTTGGACTGGGGTATACTTCGATATATTTATCGATTACTTCATTTAAAAAAAAAGTAAAAAATAAATATTGTTTAAAAAGCGAAAACACACACTTTACAGAATATTGCACTAAAAAGGTGAAAATAATTTAAATAAAAAACGAAGATTATGGAACAAAGCGGATCACGCTTTTTCCACAATACTACTTTGTAGGGTTTTTAAAATTATATTCAACTTTTTAGTTCACTACTCTCTAAAAGCGTGATTTTTAGTTTTTTATACTATAATTTTTGGTTTAACTCAAGCACATTTCTTTTTATACCTTTCATGAACATGAAATGGTATTATAACTTTGGTCCGATGTTTGTAAATATGAGAAGAAGAAGAGATAGACCCATCAATAAGTATACCGAAATGATCAGGATGACGAGATGAGTTGATTTAGCCATGTCCGTCTGTCCGTCTGTCCGTCTGTCTGTTTGAACGCAAACTAGTCCCTCAATTTTTGAGATATCTGGCTGAAATTTTGTATGTGGCCACCATTTTGTAATATAGGAATCATTTGTCGGAACTGACAAGATCGGACCAGTATAACATATAGCCCCCATACAACCGATTGTTCAGATATAAGGTTTTTTGGCCAAAACTTCCGCAATTAAAAAGTTAGGAACGTAAAATTTTGCAACTCGAGTAATTTCTATTTTTGTAGTGTATATAGTGAAAATCAACAAGATCGGGCAAATGTAACATATAGCCCCCATACAACCGATTGTTCAGATATAAGGTTTTTTGACCAAAACTTCTGCAATTAAAAAGTTAAGAACGTAAAACTTTGCAACTCGAGTACTTTCTATTTATGTAGTGTATATAGTGAAAATCAACAAGATCGGGCAAATGTAACATATAGCCCCCATACAACCGATTGTTCAGATATAAGGTTTTTTGACCAAAACTTCTGCAATTAAAAAGTTAAGAACGTAAAATTTTGCAACTCGAGTACTTTCTATTTATGTAGGGTATATAGTGAAAATCAACAAGATCGGGCAAATGTAACATATAGCCCCCATACAACCGATTGTTCAGATATAAGGTTTTTTGACCAAAACTTCTGCAATTAAAAAGTTAAGAACGTAAAATTTTGCAACTCGAGTACTTTCTATTTATGTAGGGTATATAGTGAAAATCAACAAGATCAGGCAAATGTAACATATAGCCCCCATACAACCGATTGTTCAGATATAAGGTTTTTTGGCCAAAACTTCTGCAATTAAAAAGTTAGGAACATAAAATTTTGCAACTTGAGTACTTTCAATTTATGTAGTGTGTAGAGGAAAATCAAGAAGATCGGGTAAATATAACATATAGCCCCATACAACCGGTTGTTCCGATATAAGGTTTTTTGGCCAATACTTCCGCATTTAAAAAGTTAGGAACGTAAAATATTGCACCTTTAGTACTTTCTACATATGCAATGTGTATAGTGTAAGTCAGTACAATTGAACACGTATAATATATAGCCTCCATACAATCGATTGTTCCGATAACTCGGATCCTATTATTTTGTAAGTTTTTTTAAATTATAACAAAGATGTGTAATGTGTATAGTAAATATAGTTAAATTGACACAGGCTGTACTGGGGATCGAACAGTGAAAATCGTGACGCTTATTCATGAAAGGTATATAGCCTTCGGCACAGCCGAAGACAGCTTTCCTTACTTGTTAATTATTTAAAACGTGGCCATAAACTTACGAATGGGTCACGACTTCATACAAAATAGATTAGAGAATATGTATGTACGAGGTGTGTTCAAAAAGTATCGCGAATTTCGAATTTTTTGTGGCGTTATGTTGGTACTCATGTCTCTCACTTATGCCGACAAGCTCGGCCATTTTGAATGTTCAGTTAATTGTTGACAGCTGCTTTGCTTGCACGTGTTTTGGATCGTCTTCGATTTTTACCTATTCAAAACCTTCGTGAAGTGTGGATACCTTGCCGCGGTACGAGGGCTTAAGTCGATAGCCACAGGGCTACGCTGCCCTTGTGATCATAGCTCCGTACGGCACTTCATCACGAGAGCAGCCTAGCCTCTCTGGCGCGACGACAAAGATCTTCCCCCTCCCAATCCAGGGTGTTATGCGACCACGTGCCCATTGGACGTTTGCAGCCGGGAGGCAAATCGTGGCTGTATTTGAACGGAGCCTCTCTGATACCGGGTCGCCTCAGAGAGTAAGCATGGCCTTACCACGGTACGGGGCTCTGCCGCGGCGGACGACACATTTTCCCCTACTCTTCCCTTGACCCTAAGCTAGCCTTGTCCGGCGATGGGCCGTACGAACAAGATGAATTCAAATAACGCAAATAAAAACGAAAAACCCAAAAAAACAAACAACGCCAAATTTCACTCCTCAGCAAAGGAGAGCTATGGAGGAGCAGGCGAGAAAGCAACAACAACGCCGGAGGACAACCTCCGTTCCACAATCAAGGGGGGGATCGACAGCGATGGCAACTACGAGTCGGTCAACCAACCCTTTATCGAGTAAGATTGACTTGATGGGAGCTAGCACCAGTGCGGTTGCCAACGCAGCTAAGCGGACAACGGCGGATGCTAAACTCCCATCAACCTCTGATATGAAAACCAGTATCTTTACGTCTGTGGCAGCGGTCTCACGACCTGGCCTCGGAGTTTCGAAGGGGAAGGAAGCCGCAACTGAGATTACGGCAAGGGGAGCGACCGCGATGGCAACTACGGGTCCGCACTCCCGGGAGACATCTCCCCGCCGCTTCACATACCACGAGAAAAGATTGGCTGCAAAGATCCTGAAGAGGTATGAAGGGGTACCGCAGGAATCGCTGTCGCCGAATTCCAGTAAATCGGTAGAGCTAGCGAAAGCTGTGATACCGGATTTCCAAAATTCTTACATGCCAAAGAGGTTAAAAGTTAACCCTTTCAAGCGCCAGAGATCGGACCTGGAGTTAAATCCCCCTCCCAAGCGGCATCAGAATACCTCTGGAGCGGGCAAACTAAGCTTTGCTGAGGTAACCAAGGACAGGATCCTTATAGGCGTCCTTGACCGAGGCAATGACCGTCTGGCCATCCCCAAGGACCGGTGGCGTTACGTGCGAAATGAACTCGGCAACATTCTTCTCAACGTTGCTCCGGAGTTTCCAGGTAGTTCGGCGCGAGTAACGGATGCGGGTTGGCACCAGGGTCAGATCAAATTACTCGCATGCGAGGGTGCAAAAACCGTAGCACTGTATAAGGCAGCAGCTGCTAAACTGGGTGAAGTCTACAAGGGCGCAAAGATAGAGGTCGTCAACTGGAAGGACATTCCAGCTCGTCCAAGGGCAAGGGCGTGGATTCCGGCCATCCCTGACGAACCCGACAGAATTCTCGGGATGCTACGGCTAATGAATCCGTCCCTCCCAACGCATGACTGGAGTGTCAATCTGGTCGGGGATGCGGTGGGCCCGACAGACAGGTGGTGTTCACCATGAATAAAGAGTCAATCGAGCCCCTCAAAAGATGCAATGGCCTAGTACACTATAGCGTAGGCTAGATCGTTATCCACGTATATCGTGGTGATGCTCAGCGCGCTGCCTTCTCGGCTGCTCCGGGGGAACCGGAAAACGAATTACCAGAAGAGGAAGCGGAGGATTCCGATGCGGAAAGCATGTTATCCGCCACGTCCCTTGCCGATAGTGCTGTGAACAACTCGGAGATGGAGGACAGCCTACAGGACGAGGAAGTCCTCGACGTCACGGTGGTAGCAGCCAACGCTGAGCGATTAACATCTAACGCTACAGGCAGCAGGACTCCTGCAACGCCATATCGGGCAGTTAATCGGAACAACTCGTCGTTGATAGGCAACCTCCGGGATGGGGCAAACCTCGACGACATGGGGACGGCAGGGAAGTCTGTGCGCTCTCATGTTGGTGGTGCTTCAGATTAATCTGCACAAATCTAAAGTGGCTTCGGTTGCTTTAAGTAGTCGTCTTTCTAAAGGCGACGTGGATGTGGTCCTCATCCAAGAATCCTGGGTCAATAGCTCGAGAATCTGCGGATTGGGGACTAACGGCTTCAAGCTCATTCGAGCCAGCTAGGAGAGCAAAGTCCGAACGTGTATTTTGGTCAAGTCTGAGTTGAACTCCTTTCTCCCACCTAACTACACCAATGGTGATATTACCGCTATCAGTCTAACGGTCGACAGCACCCGCCTGACGGTGGCGTCGGTCTATATGCCCTACGACGCCGAAGAACCCCCACCACAAACGGAGGTGAAAGACCTGGTGTCAAATTTCTGCACGGGTAATCTTATTATTGGAGCGGACGCTAATGCTCACCATGTCCAATGGGGGAGTTCCGATATCAATGCCAGGGGCGAGTCTCTGTTTGATTACCTCTTAACAACCAACCTGGTAATTTGCAACTTGGGTAATGAGCCTACTTTTATCACTAAGACCCGTAGGGAGGTCATAGACCTCACTATCTGTAGTGAAGGCGCTTATGGGTGGGTCAGAAAATGGCGGGTTCTGGAAGAACATTCATTCTCCGACCACCGGTACATAGAAATGGTTTTAGACTTTATTGTAGAACAACCAATCATGAAGCGCAATCCACGTAAGACAAATTGGCAGTTACACAATGAAATATTAGACAGAGACCTCCCAGTACTGCCCTCACAAGCCCCCTCATCAGTAGAGGAGCTGGAGGATCTTGTTACTACATTTACATAGGTGCTCTCAAATGCTCTAGGACAGGCTTGTCCAGTGCCAAAACCGCGCGGATCCTGGACCAGCACGGAAGAGGAAACCCTTGAGCTGCTCTTGAATACACATTTTCCGGGGAATCTGCATGACGCACCACTAGTACCTGCAACAAACCTGGCAGTAAAAATACCCATCACTGAGGAAAGGGTAAGGTGGGCAGTTAAGAGCTTTGAACCGTATAAGGCTGCCGGGCCGGACGGGATTATCCCCGCGCAACTTATAAACACATTGGAGACATCAGCTAAATGGCTGGTATTTCTCTTCACAGCCTGCCTGGCTCTCAACCACATTCCGGGCTCCTGGAGAAGCGCCACGGTAGTGTTTATCCCTAAGGCTGGGAAGGCATCCCACTACGAGCCAAAAGACTACAGACCGATCAGTCTCTCGTCCTTTGTACTCAAAACCTTTGAGAGGATACTAAGCGACTACCTCTCAACGACTATTGATAGCAACCTAATCTCTAGCTATCAGCATGCAAACACCAAGGGTAAATCAACAGAAACCGCTCTGCACAGCCTAGTATCTGTCATTGAGAAATCGCTGTGTGAAAAGGACTACTATCTCGTGGCCTTGCTGGACATTGAGAGGGCTTTCAACAATATAAGCCCGGAGGCTATCAACTCCGCTCTAACTAATCTGGGCGTAGATAGACCTCTAACTTATTTAATTGACCAACTTTTAAGGGGAAGGAAAATAGCTTCTTCACTTGGTACGGTTGAGTTATCACGCTATGTCACAAGGGGTGGTGTTCTTTCCCCGCTTTTATGGAACCTCACAGTCAACTCGTTGCTACGTGACACCAGCTGGGGGGGCGGGAAGATAGTGGCATACGCAGACGATTTAGCTATTGCATTCAGAGGCAAGTTCCCACAAACTCTGTGTGACCTGATGCAAGTAGCACTGCGAGAAGTTTCGACGTGGTCCTCTCGCTGCGGACTTAGTATCAACCCGGGGAAAGTGGAACTTGTCCTCTTCACCAACCTGTACAAAATACCGCCACTAAGCCTACCAGAACTAGATGGCACGCGCCTGGGCTTGTCGGATAAGGCCAAGTTTCTGGGCATAGTTCTGGACAGGAAACTGAATTGGAAGGAGAATGTTCTTCAGCGCCAGAAGAAAGCTTGCATCGCTCTTTACACATGCAAAAGAGCCATTGGCAAAAAATGGGGGCTCAGCCCTAGAGTATGCAGTTGGATCTACACGGCCATCATTCGTCCAATCATGCTATATGGAGTCGTCGTATGGTGGCCTGCGCTGAGCAAGACAACATACCTGAATCTGTTGCGGAAAGTCCATAGATCCAATATGATCTGTATAAGCGGTGCGCTAAGGACAACGCCCAACGAAGCCATCCAGGTCATTCTGGGCATTTTGCCACTTGATCTGGAAGGGTTTCGGTCAGCAGCGGCATCAGCTCTGCGCCTAAGAGAAACCTCCAGTTGGGGTGCGGGTACTATTGGACACTCCAGTATTCTGGAATCTTACAGCTTTCTCCCTCTAAGCACAGATCGTTGTGCGACCACTACAGTCGGTGATAGCTGTTTCAAAATAAACATTCCCAGCAGAGAAGACTGGGAGAGGACGGATTGGTGTCCCGAAACAAATAGTGGCACTTCCATATACACCGACGGCTCGAAGTTGGACGGCAGAGTTGGAGGAGGGGTTTATTCAAGGGATTTGGACCTTGAGCTCTCCTTCAGACTACCTGATCATTGTAGCGTCTTCCAGGCGGAAGTCTCGGCAATCCTAGACGCCGCGGCCTGGTTAAGCAAACGTGTTATCGGAGATGATATCGCTATTTTCAGCGATAGCCAAGCGGCCATCAAATCCCTTGGCTCATACACGTTCAACTCTGAACTGACGCTCAGCTGTCGTCGATCTCTTCAGGAGATGACCCAACAGAACCGCGTAAACCTCATATGGGTACCGGGACATAGGGACATTGAGGGAAAAATGTAAGGCAGACGAGCTTGCCAGGCAGGGCACGACCAAGCAGGTTTTTCAGGATAAAGAGCGCGTAGGTATGCCGTTTGCCACATGCAAACTAATGCTGAAGGAGCACACACTCCGTCAAGCCAACGAAAGATGGCTGCTATCCCCAGGGTGTCGCATATCGAAACAAACCTGGCCAAAATGGGATCTTAAAAGGTCTAGACGCATTTATGCCCTAACTAGGAGGGAAATCTGCATATTGATAGGGGTATTAACCGGTCACTGCCTCATTGGTAGGCATGCAAGATCGGACCGATATTACATATAGCTCCCATACAATCGATTGTTCCGATAAACGGATTTTGGGCTATAATTCCTGTAATTAAAGACGTAGGAACGTGAAATTTTGGAAGCATCGCTATTTTAGAATGTGGAATGTCGATGTTAAAAATCAATGAGATTGGACCAATATAACACATCGCCCCCATATAATCGATAGTTCCGATAATTTCGGTATGAGCTAAAGTTAAATTCACACAGGATGTACTGGGATTAAACAGTAAAAATCGTGACGCTTATTCATGAAAGGTATTTAGCCTTCGGCACAGCCGAAGACAGCTTTCCTTACATGTTTTATTTTATTTTATTTTATTTTGTTGTATTTTATATTAATTTATTTTCTTCTCCTTTCTAAATTTTTCATATTAAAAAGACATTCCCTGCTAGACAGTGCTATGACATTCAGTCAGATTTGTAATATTGCCTTTGAAAACGTGATAGAAAATCGTGATGTAAATATAAAGCAGCTGATAATTACATCACGATTTTCTATCATGTTTTCAAAGGCAACATTACAAAGCTGACTGAATGTCATAGCGCTGTCTAACAGGGTTGTTTTCTTGCAAATTTTATTAATTTATTTAAAAAAATTGTTATTGCTCATATTTATTTGTTATGGAATTGTCCATCTATTTTCCGCTGCATGCTGCCTTGCAATTTGACTCGCGGACGAAACGATTGTCAGTACCTCCACAACCCAAATATCTGAATTTCGTACACAATTTTGATGGGGCATCGTATGCCCACATGTCAGCAGCAAAGCAATTGGGACCATCCCTACCGGCACTAATGGGTAGCTGACAAACACTTGCTGAAAGTAAATGATTAGATGTTGTACGAATATCATCGATTAAAGTTTACTTACAGCTTTGAGCTTGAGCTGGCTCCAGGAAGAAGCATGCAACCGCAACTAGGATGTAGGTAACGAATTTCATGTTGAGATAGTTGAAATGTTTCGCTGGAGAACTTAGTTTTAATTGATACAGAGTTGCTGAAGCTTGGGCTGCAAATAAATTTCAAACTGTTATTCAACGAATATTTATATATGAAAATAAATTTTTTTGTTTCGTTTAGCTCTACGTTCTGTCCCATACATTTTGTATGGGGAAAAATGGTATTTTTATACCCAGTGTACTAGTACTAGTACAAGGGTATATTAACTTTGTTCACATAACGGCTGTTTGTAACGGCACAAAATAATCGAGATAGATATAGAGTTCCATATATGAAAGTTCTTAGGATTAAAAGAGGAGTTTATTAAGCCATGTCCGTCCGTCTGTCCGTCCGTCCGTGTACACGATAACTTGAGTAAAAATTGAGATATTTGCATGAAATTTTGTGCACAAGTTACTTTCTGGCCAAGGTAGGTTGCTATTGAAAATGGGCGAAATCGGATGATAACCACGCCCCCTTTTTCGATATCGAAAAATTCGAAAATCACACAAATTGACTTATCTCGGCAGCTGAAATGGCTAAAATTATATAATTTTATAGGTGAGTCCCCATGCTCATTCTCTTATGATTTTTCCATACATTTTTTATAGTGGGCGTGGCACCGCCCACTTTTAAGGGAGGAGTTTTTGAAAATTTGACTGGTCGTAACTTTTAAACTGACTACGATAGAACGATGGAATTCGGCACAAAGCATACTAGTATCGTTGGGAGTATACTTGATGACACTGGATAAAATCGCCCTTCAACCACGCCCACTTTCGATATCGAAAATTTCGAAAATCATACAAATTGACATATCTCGGCAGCTGAAATGGCTAAAATGATATAATTTTATAGGTGAATCCCCCTGGTCATTCTCTTATGATTTTTTCATAAATTTTTTATAGTGGGCGTGGCACCGCCCACTTTTAAGGGAGGCGTTTTTGAAAATTTGACTGATCGTAACTCCTAAACAGATTACGATAGAACGATGGAATTTGGCACAAAGCATACTAGTATCGTTGGGAGTATACCTGATGAAATTGGATAAAATCGCCCTTTAACCACGCCCACTTTCGATATCGAAAATTTCGAAAATCACATAAATTGACATATCTCGGTAGCTGAAATGGCTAAAATGATATAATTTTATAGGTGAATCCCCCTGGTAATTCTCTTATGATTTTTCCATAAATTTTTTATAGGGGGCGTGGCACCGCCCACTTTTACGGAAGGCATTTTTGAAAATTTGACTGGTCGTAACTTTTAAACTGATTACGATAGAACGATGGAATTCGGCACAAAGCATACTAGTATCGTTGGGAGTATACCTGATGAAAATGGATAAAATCGCCCTCCAACCATGCCCACTTTCGATATCGAAAATTTCGAAAATCACATAAGGTTTGTTTATTGGGCTGCTCTAGCTTACGCCAGATTGAGATATTTCACAAAATTGTGTTTATCGAACACTTTTCTTGCTCTAGGTTGCTCTATCTTTTGTTTCATGAGTACGCTCAAAACAAAACTAGAGTAATCCAGATCACAAATTTCTGTGTGTTTGGTCACAGTTGAGCAATTTTGGTACGAATTTCGCGGCGACCAGTCTCATGTCCAAATCATTGATAAAAATCGAATGGCACGACCCAATCGATATGTTAAGGTCCTCAGCAACTTCTCTAACGGTGATTCGACGATTGGCCAATACCATTTTCTCCACTTCATTAATTTTTTCGTCTGTTGTTGAAGTGCTCAGGCGTCCGGCACCAGCGAAAATTCAAAATTCGCGATACTTTTTGAACACACCTCGTATATACTTAATGTATTTGAAACAATAGATACATGTGTCTTTTTGCACTAATAGTTTAACAGCTGTTAACCCTCTTATGCATAAAATATTTTCAAAAACAGGTTTGCATGCCAGCTATTAGAAGGAATTTAAGTGAAAGTTTTGCATAGATATATATATGCAGAAAAGTGCAAAAATTACGCAGGTTCCATGTTGGAATTCAACAAAAATTCCAACATTGTACAGAAATGCTCTAAAGCACTGATATGCATTAGAGGGTTAACTGTTTTTAATTAAAATAAAAATCCGCGCGTAGCAAAGTACACGTGAAAGAAGTTAACTTCTTAGCTTTAGAATAATTATAACGAAATATCATATATGTATTTCCAAGTATGTAATAAGAAGAGCGCCAGGTGTAAGAGTAGGTCGCCTCCCCGTTGGTGCACCCTGGGTAACGCTAAATGACCTACATTGCCTACACGGCTAGTTTCTCGTATTGCCGGTTCTACGAGAACGGTACCAGTACTTGTGCTGTACCCATCGTACCGAAACGACCCGTGCCGTTTTCTTATATCGACCCGGCCAATAGCAATACACTCGGGGTGACCCTGTCTGACATTTAGGCAGGACTACACCTCGTTATAACAACAACAACAACAAGAGCACCAGGTAATTCTTATGTCATGCATGAATCCCTATCCATGTCCCTATCCCTTACCCTAACCCTCCCCCAGTCCCAACTACAACCCAAGAGCAAGGGAGAGATGATATGTATACAAAATTCTAACTCGAAATTTTGTAAAAGTTAAACAGCCGACCGACTGGCCTGATTTTTTTTATTCCAATTTTAAAATATCATAACCCGGCCGCAATAGGGCACCGCAGCCTTTTTTTTGAATTGAAACAATGCTACACATGAATGACAGCAAACATAAATTTTTTTATATTTACATCAGGATTTACCTTCACTTTCTTAAGGGCAATATAAAAAAACTGATGTGTGCTGTCATTTATGTTTAGCATTGTTTTAATTAAAAAAAAATTTTGTCGGTGTCCTATTGTGGCCGGGTTATGATATTTTAGATTGGAATGAAAAAAATCGGGCCAGCTTTTACAAAATTTCGAGTTAGAGTTTAATATATTTTGATCGATTTAAGTTAATAGGCTCACGTGATTAACCTCTAGTTTCTCTACGATTCGCGAAATTCCTAGGTTTCCAAAGTACAAAGAACCCCCAGAAATTTGCAATGCCATTTTCATGAATGTGTCGCAACAAAAATGTTCAAAAAGTGAATTTTAAATTTATGTTTTTAAATTTTCCTTTTGCCAGCAACATGAATGTGTAGCAAAATTGTTACGTATACGTCTGGTGCCTGTCGTTGAATGCAACACACTCATGTTTCTAGCAAAACAAAAATTATGAAAAATTAAAAAATTAAGTTTTTAAACATTTTCGTAGGGCCAGAAACGTGAATGTGTTCATGTTTCTGGCACAACGAAAATTTAAAATTATGTGCATTTTAGAATCATGTTAAAGTATGTAGCTAAAACTCTATTCCAATTGGACTATGACTACGGGCCAATACCTTTATAAGAAAAAAGGTCGAGTCTACGAAAAATTGGGCAGTTTCCAAAAAAATTAAATTTTTTTTTTTTTTTTTCAATTTAAAAACAACAAAAAAATATGAGAAATATAAGTTTTTGTGGATCACTTTTGATGAGCTTGCTTTTATGATAAAAGCAAATTCCCCAGCAAAATTCATCTGGGTAATATATACAAATTATACTAGGTTTTTTTTTACATATATGTAAGTACTTATCGCTTCATCAAAAGTTAATATAAAAACCAGTCGAATAACAGTGGAAAGTTATTCGAGTGTCAAGCTTCTTCAGCTTAGTGTCTTTACTCACTCAACATGAAATTTGCTGCCTTATTCCTTATTTTGGTTGTATGCTTCTGCGTGGCACAAGCTCAGTGTCCAAATAAGCCATGTAAGTATCTAAGTTCTAACAAATTCTAATGAAAGTCGTAGTAGGTATATTAAAAAAAAAATGATTTATTTCAGCTACATTCGACTGTAACGCTGGCGTTAATCAAGGTTCTAGTGGATCAGGCTGTCAGGTTGGCTCGAGATATGCGTGGCAAGGCGGAAGATGCGTACGTTTCCTATATAATGGTTGTGGTGGTACTGCAAATCGTTTCTGCACAATAGATGAATGTAGGCAGGAGTGCACACGAAAGTAAAATTTTCAATAATCTATCTTTAAATATGAGAAATAAAATAATCAGCATTCGTGTCTAAAAAAAAAAAGATTATTTTCCGTTCTTGGTTTTAAAACTTAGTCACATGGTTTGAATAGAACCCTTCCGAATTGCATGAATTTTGGTGTAGAGTTTCCTGTTATTATAAAACAAAGTTCTGCAAAAGGAAAAATATGGAATACTGGCAGACCCGGCAGACGTTGTCCTGCCCAAACAGTAACTTGTTTTCATTTACAAAATTTGACTGGCTCCCTCCTTTCAGCAGCACAACCTTCTTTCCGTCCACCCCACCTTCATCCTTTTCATATGATTTTCTCTTTTCATATTGCTTTTGCAATTGTCATCCATATCCCTACTCCTTTCTCATTCCCACTCGCGAAGTGACTTAAAATTACTTCCCCTTAAAACTTTCATCAACACCTTTAATTTAGACGCATTTTTTACAAAAACCTTCTAGCTCCACTCCTGGTCCACGTGTTGATCAATATCTATAAATCTTGGTGTTATATGGGAAAAATAATAAAACATCTTAAATCACTTGTCACCACCTTTCATTTAAAACTCATATCGCACTAATATCATCGAGGGCCCCTCCTGGTCGACATTTTTATCAATATCTCGAAAACGGGGTCTCATATTGGACTGAAAACTATACCATTTTAAAACAATTATGAATACCTTTCATTTGATGCCCATGTTGAATGAAGAGTTAATAACTTTACCTTGGTCCACATTTTGGGCGATATCCCCAAAACCCGTTTCAAATGCATTTATTTTTGTACCACGCTTTTAGTATTAGCTTCATTTGTATGTTTGCTTGTATGTATGTGACTCTCGTTCGGTCTAAGCCCCAGTGGCCCAAAAACCTAAAAAATTCCCTACAATATGGGTATTAAACGAAATGGTTTCATTTGGACCTCGACATATTTCCATAAATTTATCGATAACTGAGTTGTCGGTCAAAATATAATTGCCCAAAAACCTAAATAATTCAATACAGTATGGGTGTCAGAAAGGGAAACGCCCCAGGTCTCGTTTGGATATCGATATATTTTGATAAATTTATGGATAACTGAGCTATCGGTGAATATGTGATTGCCCAAAAACCTTAAAATTTCCCTACAATATGGTTATCAAACGAAAGGGGAAGACCCCAGGACATCGATTTTTTTCGATAAATTTATCGGTAACTGAGTTATCGGTCAAAATGTGGTTGCCCGAAAACCTTTAAATTTCCCTACAATATGGGTATGAAACGAACGGGGAAGTCCTAAGGTTTCATTTGGACATCGATATTTTTCGATAAATTTATCGATAACTCAGTTATCGGTCAAAATGTGAATGCCCAGCAACCTAAAATTTGCCCTACAATATGGGTGTCAAACGAAAGGGGATGACCCCAGGTTTCATTTGGACTTAGATATATTTCGATAAATTTATCGATAACTGAGTTATCGGTGAAAATGTGATTGCCCAAAAACTTTAAAATTGCCCTACAATATGGGTATCAAACGAAAGGGCATGGCCCCAGGTTTCACTTGGACTTCGATATATTTCGATAAATTTATCAATAGCTGAGTTATCGGTCGAAATGCGATTGTCCAGAAACCTAAAATTTGCCCTACAATATGGGTATCAAACAAAAGAGGATGACCCCACGTTTCATTTGGACTTCGATATATTTCGATAAATTTATCGATAACTGAGTTATCGGTCGAAATGCGATTGCCCAGAAACCTAAAATTTGCCCTACAATATGGGTATTAAACGAAAGGGGATGGCCCAGGTTTCAATTGGATCTCGATATATTTCGATAAATTTATCAATAACTGAGTTATCGGTGAAAATGTGATTGCCCAAAAACCTTAAAATTGCCCGACAATATGGGTATCAAACGAAAAGGGATGGCCCAGGTTTCAATTGGATCTCGATATATTTCGATAAATTTATCAATAACTGAGTTATCGGTGAAAATGTGATTGCCCAAAAACCTTAAAATTGCCCGAAAATATGGGTATCAAACGAAAGGGGATGGCGCCAGGTTTCAGTTGGACGTCGATATATGTATGTATTTCGATATATTTATCGAATAAGAATTTTGATAGGTATTTTGAAAATTTTAAATACTCTTGGTAAATGCGTCAGTATTCAATAATATTACATATATATATATCAAAGTTAGAAGTTTAGATGAACTATTCGATAAATGCTTTCTGGGATATTAATATCAATACTCAAAGCCAAAGCAATATTTAACTTTAGAAACCTCAATTTCAATTGATTTCAAGGATGTGTATATTTAATTAAAATTTTTCAAAACCGTTTTTCAATACATACAATTTCTTTTTCAAAACTCTAGTAACAAAGATAAATAATTGATCTTCCAACAGCTTTTTATTTGACCAATCTACCTAACTTGGTGAACTTCAACGACCGAATTCTTATCTAAAATGTTGAAAGGGTACTTCGCAGGGGCGGGCAAGGCCGCGGGTATATACTAGTATCTTATATATAAAAACATCCACAATTTCTAAAAAAAATTTTGTTTTTCAAAATCGCAGTGTTTTTTTCAGTTTCAAATTTTATTTTGGAAAACATTTTTTTTAAGTCTACTAAAAAAATTTTACAGTGTAGTTTTTTGAAAACTATATTCAATACCTTTCTAATGGTATAAAGTCTTTGAAATCGGTAAAGCCATTCCGTAGTAATCACACTTTAAAATCACCTATTATCGTAATTTTTCGAATATTTTCGAAAATGCCATTCGATATCGAAAATTTCAAAAATCACATAAATTGACATAGTTCGGTAGCTGAAATAGCTAAAATTATATAATTTTATTGGGGGATTGGTCCTTCTATTATGATTTTATAATGGGCGTGGCACCGCCAACTTTTAAGGGAGGCATTTTCGAAAATTCGACCGATCGTAACTTTTAAACTCATTACAGTAGAACGATGAAATTGGTACAAGGTATACTAGCATAATAGGGGGTACACCTGATGTAATTGGGCGAAATCCCACTTCCGAAATGGAATATTTCGAAAATCATATGAAAACTACCGCTGAATATTTAATGTTCGGTTTACCCGATCTTAGACTTCCTTACTTGTCTTTTAGAAAAAGGCACCCTGAAAAGTTTTTATGGAAGATTGTCGATCAAGGTTAAAAAGACACGTTTTGACATCAGTATCAAAAATCTGAAAGAGAAAATTTTACTATTCTTGAATGAAGCCATCGACAAAAATTTACGAGATCCGATAAAGAATGTTATGAAAATTCACACCTATTTTGAAGCTACATACTTGAGTTTTTTGTGTTCGTGTTTTTATTTGGAAACCGAAACCGGAACGAAACCGTAACCGAAACCGAAATGAATGTTGAGGAACGGAACCGAAACCGGAACACGTTACAAAACCGAAACCGAAACCGGAAGGTTATTTTAATCGGGTGCATACCTTGATTTAAAGATAAATATTTATAGAAAATTTGAAAATTAGTACAACTTACAGAAATAACATCGTCACGAAAACCATTTCACCGATAACGATTTGCGAACAACAATAATGCAACTTTTATTTGCGTCGTTGTTCTGCCGGCGCACAGTGTAACTTTTGCCATTATTAGGATGCCAAAATTAATAAAAGTGAAATCAATGGAGCAACTCATTTGAAATCTCGAATAGTGGCCACAAGGTTAGTAAAAAATTATTTATCTGTTGCATGCCAAAAAATGTTTGAGATTGGAGAACATTGTTTTTTGGACTTTAGGCATCCTAAAATTGAAAAAGTTACACTGTGCGCCGGCAGACCAACGACGCAAATAAAAGTTGCATTATTGTTGTTCGAAAATCGTGACGATGTTATTTCTGTAAGTTGTACTAATTTTCCAATTTTCTATGAATATTTATCTCTAAATCAAGGCATGCAACCGATTAAAATAACCTTCCGGTTTCGGTTTCGGTTTTTTAACGTGTTCCGGTTTCGGTTCCGTTCCTCAACATTTATTTCGGTTTCGCCAAATAGAAAAATGCGCGAATGGAACAACGACATAATCGGTATAGCGCGGAAACTACTCGTAATACAATTATAATTTATATACCCTGCAAAGATTAGTACTTTTTAAAGCTTTTGTGTACACGGTTAAAAAAATGAACTTAAAATTTTAAACCCGTCTAAAGTTTAAGCGATTTTTAAATTTTTTTTGGAATATTTTATATCTTCCAAAAGTTAAAAAAAAAGAATTTCAATTTATTTTAGTTTCGATTTAAGATCTAAATAAAAAAACAGTCTAAATTTTTTTTGTTTTGGTTTGTTTGAATGTAATTGAATTTTGGCCACGAAAACTTTGCTAGAGCAGTCGGACCAATACGGGATCAATATGATCCCAAAGTGATCTCAAAATGGTCCCAAAATTACCCCAAATTGGTCCTTAAATGGCCAAGTGACCCCAAAATGATCCAAAATGGCAACTATGTACTTCGTGCAGAATAGAAAATTCTATTAGTAAAGGTTGATTGAACGAAGCATACTTATGAATTGTATGGTATGATGTTAGTTTTGGGCTTATGAACTTTTTTTCGACATTAAATCTCACCTATGTTCTGGGATAGCTTGCGCTGTGGAAAAGTTTGTCTTACTTTTTTATGGAAAAAATAGCATTGGGTTCAAGCCCCCAAATGAAAAGAAGAAGTTTGCTTGAAAATCGATTAGTACCTATTTATTAAAAATTACGATTACTCTAACATGTATGTCTATACTCAGTTGTCATTGAATTTTCCTTTCTCATTTGTCCACTGTGTGTGTGTATATTATTTTGAAGTCATCGCTAACTGGTAATCTAACCACTACGCTCAAATTGTTGCCTGCAAGCCTGCAAGGAAATTGCGAGAGAGAAATTTTTGGGTCATACAATTTTTTTTTGTGTTCATTGTTGCATAGTTTGGATTGTGGACATCATGATGTAATAATAGTTTTGTTTATTGGGCTGCTCTAGCTTACGCCAGATTGAGATATTTCACAAAATCGTGTTTAACGAACACTTTTCTTGCTCTAGGTTGCTCTATCTTTTGTTTCATGAGTACGCTCAAAACAAAACTAGAGTAATCTCCCAGTGGGAAAAGGTAATGTACAGCAATGCATAAAGTAATGTATAGCTCCTATAGACTATACATGAAAACATGCATGAATTTTTCTACAGCGATGTCATAGGAAAAGTAATGTGTCGCTCGCCTACAAAACTAAAGATACATGTTTACCAAGGCGAATTCATTACAGGTGGCATCCTCCAATCATATGGTTTCTTCTTCTTCCTTGAAAATCAAATCGTAGCTGTCAAAATGCTTATGTTGTTGCTTTGTCTGACATTTTCAGCTACAAGGAGTGTGTGCGCGTGTGTAGATCTGAATTCGCTCGAACCCACCTGTATGAATTCGCCTTGATGTTTACATTACTTTTTATATTACTTTTTATAAACGAAAAGATGCATTACCTTTCAAGAATGAAAATATGCACTACAAGGGATACATTATATCTTGCATTGTCTTTCTTGAATGAAAAGATGTATAGAGAAACACGTGCTAGTTGCTTAGTCTCTATTAATTCAGTTTATTAATACATGAAAATGAAAGGATGAACTTCATAACAAAGATAATAGAAAATTGATATGTCAGCATGTTAATGGTTGCCAGCTAATCGTATTGTTCGGTGTTGCCACAGATGCTTTACAAGGGACATATTTAATTTTGCATAACATTTTATAAATTTTCTTGTGGAGTAACAAGGACATTAAGACACAGTGAGGCGCTACAGTGGAGGAAGAGTTAATGTTTGAATGACGAGCTCGTCATGGGCTACGACCAAGATGAGTGCACCCAAAAAAATATAATATAAAAAAAACTCCAAAACCAAAAAGGCACCGGCATCAGGAGCAAACAGTCCAGTCGACTCTCGACTTCTGAAAGGCCTCACAGCAGCAGAAAAAGCGATGAAGATGTAAGTAATGAGCAGCAGTTTCAAAATGAATTTAAATTGTATTTTTTTTATGTTTGAAAGTTGTGTATTTTTTTTTTTTGAAGTTTTCAAACTACAAATAAAAATAGAGCGACACATTACTCCCTTCCTTGCTTTTGGTATGATCTTTTATAACATCAAAATTCGTACATGTTTTCATATATGAAAAACATTTTTTTTTTTTTACTACAAATCAAAAATTGAGCGACACATTACTCCCTTCCTTGCTTTTGGTGTGATCTTTTCTTATAACAAAATTCATACATCTTTTCATGCATGGAAAAAGGTAATGCATTGCCTACTTTCCCACTGGGCTAGATCACAAATTTCTGCTCTAGCTTTTTTTATGGAATAACTTAGAGCAGAGAAGCAATTGTCAGTCAGGAAAAATTAAATTTTTGAAAACTTCAAAAAAATTAGTTTGCAAGAAAATCAATGTTTTCGTATACGTGAATTTGCATTAATTTTGAAGATTTAAACAAAAAAACCAAATAAAAAGAAACTATCGAGATTCAAGTGTTTCATGGCATTTCTGATCTGAGTTGCTCTAAGTTGCTCTATTTCTATTTTGACAGCTGCCCTGCTCTGAACTTCTTTTTGGTCAGTAAACAAACCTAATATAAGGTGATTTTTAAATACACTCTCTCGCTCTTACACCGCCATCTTGAACGCCATTACCGTTTGCAATGTTGTCTCTTCAGAAAACTACTTTTTGTTCCAGAGCAAATTGTGGAATGAAAACCATACGATTCATAATTAATTAAAAACGCTTGTGTTGGCAACACCATTGTTACCAATTTCCTTTTGTTCTGACACTTATATCTTTCAAATTATTCAAAACAAACAAATAGCAATTTTTTTTTTTTTGGAAAATTGCTGGAATTTTGTGTTTTGTAGACAATTAAGGGTAAGATTTGCTAAAAAATCTTTTAAATATTATTGATTTCATGTATTAAATATATTTCTAGATGCAGAAAACTGGCTACTGCTGTTAAGTTGCGAGGAGCGCAGTTTCCGTTGATTTACCCCGTGTGTCCTTAGGCTTGTAGTAGGAGGCATTCCAAGCTTTATAAACACTACCTTGGCGCTTTTCCAGCAGCACGGCTCTTCGCCATCCAAGATGACCAAAGGTAGGTACTTGGCAAATGTCACAATAAGACGCACCTTTTACTGTCGCTGTGGATGTTCATCGTACAAAAGTCAACATGCTCTCAATGTGGTTACCCCGCTGCTAAGCTGCGCTCATACAACTGGTCCGTGAATGCCAAGAGGAGGAAGACCACTGACACGGGTCGCATGCGTTATCTGAAAGTCGTACGTCGCCGTTTCCGCAACGCTTTCCTCGAAGGAACATAAGCCAAACCCAAGAAGGCCCTTATGTCATTTTATTTTAATTTTAATTTTTCTTCCTTGTCGTTTATCTTCATATACGTATGCATATGTTGCGTGAATAATTCACGAATGTATTTAAGAACGTTTAAATTAAATAAAATAAAATAAACTAAAATAAAATAAAGTAAACAAATAAAAAAATAAATAAAAAAAATAAAATAAAAATAAAAAATAAAAAAATAATAATTAAAATAGAATAAAAAAAAAGAATTAATTAAAAAAAATTAAGAGTAAATAATAATAAAAAAAAAACAAAAAACAAAAGAAAATAAAATTAAAATAACTAAAAGTATTTTCTGCATATGTTGAGTGAATAATTCACTAATGCATTAAAAAAAAAATAAATAAATAAAATTAGAAAAAAATAATAAAAAATAAAATAAAATAAAAAAATAAAGGTAAATAAAAAAAATAAAAAAAATAAAATAAAAATTAAATTAAATTAAAAAATAATTTAATAATTTTTGTTCTTGTTATTTTATTTAAATATTTTTTAATTCTATGTTTTAATGTTCATGGAAAATACTTTTTATTATGTCGTTTTAAGAAAATAATAATAAAAAAATGAAAACAAAATAAAATAAAAAAGTAAATTAAAAAAAAAAATAAAAAATAAAATAAAATAAAAAATTGAAATCAAATAAAAATAACATTTAAAATATCGTTAAAAACAAAATAAAAAAATTAAATTAAATTAAATAAAATTTAAAAAAATGATAAAGAAAAAAACAAAATAAAATAACAATTAATAAAATAAATATGTATAAATAAATATGTATAAAGGCAAAATAAATATTAAATAATTAATTAGAAATAGTAAGTACGAAGTGATTTAATTTTTTATATTGTACATAGTTCAAATGTTTGAGAAAGCACAAATAAACTTTTATGAAACCAGCAATTATTGGTTAGGTATGCGTTTTTCTTTGAGCTTTCCAATGAATTCTTGTCAAAATTACAAAATAGGTCTCCATCATATTATTAGAACTTTCCCTTTTCGTTGAAAACTTTGTTTCATACACTACTTCAAATGCTTCTAATAAAAACGAGCTAGAGAAAATTTCAAACTTTGATTTAATGGCTGAAAAGACCTTAAAAATGCTAAAATTACATTTTCTTGCACTGAATCCCTTGAAAAAAGTAGTATGAAATTCAATACTATTTTACAAACGGGCCTTCTTTTATGCCCCTTTCTCTTGTACTTCCTAAATACAACCGTTCAAGTTAAGACCGTTCATTTGACATCTGTCAAGATGGATATCACCTTTGTGGTTACGTCATGATCGATTTCGTTGATTTTAAAAACAGAACAAAGAAACGAATATCTGAAATAAACGTTAAAGAGGAATGTCAAAAATAATGCTGAAGTGTAGAGATGACAGCTATTTAGTGATGACAGCAATATGAAAAAACTGATGTGTGCTGTCATTTATGTTTAGCATTGTTTTAATTTAAAAAAATTTCGGTGTCCTATTGTGGCCGGGTTACGATATTTTAAATTGGAATGAAATAGTGGTGTTTAGCTTTTACAAAATTTCGAGTTAGAATTTAATATATTTCGATCGATTTAAGTTAATAGGCTCACGTGATTAACCTCTAGTTTCTCTACGATTCGCGAAATTCCTGGGTTTCCAAAGTACAAAGAAACCCCGTTTTATTGATGTGTAGTTCAATCTCTGAAAATTGTGCGAATACATTCATGTTTCTGTCGCAACAAAAATGTTCAAAAAGTGAATTTTTTTTTTTTTTTTAATTTTCCTTTTGCCAGCAACATGAATGTCTAGCAAAATTGTTACGTATACGCCTGGTGTCTATCGTTGAATGCAACACGCTCATGTGAGTAGCGAAAAAATTTTCTAAAAGTTTCAGAAATCCAAGATAATATCCAGCTGAGAGAAACGCAGTACTGATCTGTAATATAATAATATACCTACAGGTTATCATAACCTCTAACGAGGTTTTTGCCGAGCTTTTCTTCCAATTTGTAGTGTGCTGCTTTTGATTGTTTTGGGTTTCTTTTAGTTAGCGTTTGTACTGGCCTAGGTGTGCCTCTACGGCAGCCACTTGAACCTAACCTAACCTTTGAGGGAAAACGTGTTTTAACTGGGCAACTCCTAGCTCCCATAGCAACAGAATAAATAGCAGAACTAGTTTGTGAAAGCAAGGGTACTCTCTATAAGTTGAAACACAAAACCTTTAATACCTCAGTTCAATAAAAGGCGGAATTACGCCACTTGCGCTTTAAGCCCGGTAAATTTATGTTTAACTTAAAAGTCAGTTTTGCCAGTGGTTAGATACCTAGTTGAAAAAGGAAGGAGTAATAAGCCATTACGGAAACTCTGCTCCATGTTCGTTAATTATTCGTTACATGAAATGGAAATGGGTTATGTAAGGATTCCGCTTCACATCGTCGGTGACCCTGCAAAACCAAGCATCATAAAAGATATTCTTTACGTGGTTTTGAACTTTCTTCGACGATAAATGCGTCATTGTAAATTCTTGCAAAATGTATTGTCATCGTGTCCTAAACTATGCATGTAGGTTGCCAGAAAGTTAGTGGATTCCCGAGTTCAAACGAATTTTTCAAATAGCACGATCCGAACTCCACCAGAGTTCTTTTGATGAGCATTGTGACCGCTGCGGGAACGTGCCTTATGCTATTACGAAAATAATTTTTTATTGTTTTCAAAAATAACGTTAAATTTTTTCGTTGAACAAATAACGTTAATTTTATTGATAAACGAAACGAAATCAAAAGTTTTTTTTGTTTTTTGATAAATTTAACGTTAATTTTCAGCCCTGATCCAGGCCCTGCCCCTGAAAAATATCGCCAAAAACCAACATCATACATCTCATTATGTGGATTGCGTTGATAAAGTATTCAAAATTTTTTATGCTTTTTGAACTCCAATAATCTTAGGTGGTTTTTATTAAAAAATATTTTTTCATACTCATTTTATACATACATAAAGAAGTATATTTTTGGTGTTTTTTAACTTGGTCCAGTTCCAGTAAATCTGAGAATACATTGAACTTTATAATTTTGATAGAAACAGGATGTCCATAATTTTTTTTTGTATGGATTAATATATTTGTTGTTAAATTTTCCATTGTCATTTTTCTTCTGTGTCTTTAACTATTATCGAAGGTAATAGTAATTTAACCAACAACCCCACATAGTCTGTCGCAAGCTTCCTTTGAGCAGAAACGGTTCGCATTACCACCACAGCCATTGTAAGGAAATTGGATACAAGTTTCATTTTTAGAGTAGTATCCCCATACTTTACCAGCAATACACATTATCCCATTCTTATTACCAACATCTATAGGGCTATCACAATTGAGGGATGCTGGAAAAAACCATTAAATATTGTAAGAATATCATTAAAATATTACTTACATGTATTAATTGAGCATTGAGCTTGAGCCTGATCCAGGAAGAGGCATACAACCAAAATTGGGAAAAGAACTCCGAATTTCATGTTAAGCAAGTTTCAATATTGAGCTCGAGTAGTTTGACTTGATACTAAGCTGTTGAAGTTTGAACTCCGTAGAAATTTTAGCTAAGCCCAACTTTTATATTATTCAATGACACACTTGAATAAATCTGTGGTCATAAGCAATAACAGCCTAAGTCGACTTAAGAAATTAGACCCGTTGAAATTTTTGCTGGCGAATCTTTGGAACAAAACTGTTTAATAACTAAGGCAAACGTATTGGATTTAATTGTTTGTAAAGAAAGTAAAAAAATACCAATGAAAGTCTTGAAAAATGCCTCGATGTTGCTATTCAAAATCACCAGCAAAAATTTCTACTGGTCTAATTTCTTAAGTCGACTTAGGCTGTTATTGCTTATGACCACAGAAATATATTTTCAAGCGTGCGCACACAATTTTCATTTTTATTACCACACTTTTATTAGCTTCACGTGTATGTTTGCTTGTTTGTTTGCTTGTATGTTTGTATGTATGTATGTCTCGTTCGGTCTAAGCCCCAGTTGACCAAAAACCGTAAAATGTCCCTTAAAAATATGGGTATCAAACGAAAGGGGAAGGCCCCAGGTTTCATTTGGACTTCGACCGATTTATCGATAACTGAGTTATCGGTAATAAATAGTATTGCCCAAAAACATAAAATGTTCCCTACAATATGGGTATCAAACGAAAGGGGAACGCCCCAAGTTTCATTTGGACATCCATATTTTTCGATAAATTTATCGACAACTGAGTTATCGGTCAAAACGATATTGCGCCCAAAAACCTTAAAATTTCCCTACAACATGGGTAACAAACGAAAGGGGGAAGGCCCGAGGTATCATCTTTTTTTTATGGCGGCGATATACCAACAGGTTATCATAACCTCTAACGAGATTTTTACCGAGCTTCTCTTTCCATCTTGTGGTGTGTTGCTTTGTTTTTCCTACAAGTTGGCGGGACCTACAGTTTTTTGCCAACTCCGAACGGCAATTGCAAAGCAAATGAATTTTTTCCTGTGAAGCTTCTCATGGCAGAAATACACCCGGAGAGTTTGCCAAACTACTGCTGAGGGGCGACCCCGTTTAGAAAAATTCTTTTCCTAATAATTTTTGATGTTACTTTTGCCGGGCATCGAACCGCCACGACTTGGTGTAGAAGGCCGAACACTTAACCGCTACACCACGGCGGCCGCCTCATTTGGAGTTCGATAAATTTATCGATAACTGAATTATCGGTCTTAATGTGAATGCTCAAAAACCTTAAAATTTCCTTACAATATGGGTGTCAAACGAAAGTGGAGGTCCGGAGGTTTCGTTTGGATTGCTGTATATGATATATTTATCGATAATTTCACGGGATATTTGACTAAAAAGTAAAAAATAAATATAGTTTAAAAAGGGTTGGGGTCAAAATTCTGCTTTTTTAGAAATTCTGCATTCATAAACACCGGAAATCAGAATTATGGAAGTCAATATTCTGGAATCCAAAATTCTGGATAACGAAATTCTGAAATTCAAAATTTAAGAATATTAACATTTAACTGGACTTGTTCTGAAGGAATTAAAAACAAATGTACCGTTCGTATTGACACACAATTTCATGGCTGTGAAATGTTATACGAAAAAAAAAAAATCATTCTCATGATCCATGTGCGCATAAAAAATCGGTTGCAGAAACAAATAATCTGGTTAAAAATATGGTTCGCTCGAGTTTTCTGCAACCTAGCCAAATAATTCAGCGTTCGGTATCTATGACAGAAAAACATATTGGACATAATCTGCCATCAAGTAATGCCCTTAAGTTAAAAATTAGAAGACAACGGAACAGTTTAAAATGCTTTAAAGAGCCAACTTGTGTTGAAGAAATAGACATTCCTTTATTATCACTTTATGTTTTGGAAGTTCAACTATTTATTTTAAGTGAGAAAGTTATTAAAATTATGGCGAATGCATTCTTATTTTTGGAACAACATCTTCGCTGCACTTGTTAAATGAGAGCGACTGCTGGATTACGCACGATACATTTGACGTTGTTCCAACGATGATGAGGCAGCAAATACACGATTTTGCTCAAATTTTGGGGAAAAAATTTCCAGAATTAATTCTGGAAAACGTAAATTCCATAATTATGAAAAACCAGAATTTTGAAATACAGCCAAAAAAGGCGAAGGAAGTGCGGAAATACGATTTCCAGAATTTTGTCGACCCAGAATTTTGATTCCGGAATTTTGACTTCTGAATTTTAATTTTAGAATTTTGGCCGTTTCCGGTTTAAAAAAACTAAAACTCACGCTTTTAGAGAGTATTGAACTAAAAAGTTGAAAATAATTTTAAAAACCCTACACAGTAGCATTGTGGAAGAAGCGTGGTCCGCTTTGAGCCATAGTTTTGGTATATCGAGCGCTCGACGCTTTTCCCACATAATGCTGGTTTTTTGACTACGCTTTCATTACACTGAGAGAAATGCCTTGAATGTTGTGACAATATCACTATTGATAGCGACGAGTTTGATTCAACATTCATTCAGAATTAGCAATTTATTAAATATTATTTGCTTCCATGGTTCAATTATAAGAAGGTTTGCTCTTCCCTTGACGTTTATTATTGACACTCCCAATATGAAAATGTGTACGGGTTTCGTTTGCGAATAAAAAAGTAGGAATGATTTTTTTCTTTCGTCAAGGAAATGGTAGTAGAAAAATCGAAAAAGGAGGATATCAATTGTAATGCAAATAAAAAATTGCAAAGTAAACTAACACATTCGACGGGGCCAAAAAAAAGTTCGTTTTTTTTTCAAAAATTATATTGTTTTTATTTTTCAGAAAGGTGAAAAAATATTACTGTAAAAATTACAGATCTTAACATTAAACTCTAGAGGTCTATCATAGCTAGTTTAGATTTCACAGACTTTACCTCAAAAGCTGCATAGCCTAAAATTTTCTCCGTCTAGCCGTTTTCTAGTATTCTAGCCTCAAAATAAGTGTCGATTTCCTGGTCGATTTTTTTTTTTCGTTCCACCGTGTTAATAGTAATTCGACCGATCGACAACTTGTATTTGATGGTTGAATACAATCGAACGTCAAATCGAATAGGACACCGACTCATGTAAAGCAGTCTTAACCAAAATTTTTACGAAAAGTTCCTTGAAAGGCTTTCGGGTAATAAATACGATCGGAAAAAGTCTGCCAAAGGGATAGTATTACCATTTTACTAACCAAATTTAACCAGTTCCAATAAATTTACCTCCAACTCTTTCATGTACACTTGGCTGATGATTAAGAATAAAAATAACATACTCTAATCACAGAAGGAAAATCTTTAAAGTCACTTATTAATGATAACTGCTACTATTTTAAACTACTTTTCTAGCTACTTTTTTTACATGATTTTGCTAAACTGCTACCCAGAATGTGAAGGACAATTTTTCAGGGAGCAAGATGGCCGCAACTGACAGAATCTGTCATCGAAAAGCTAACCTGGTATAATTGAACCATGATTTGCTTCCAATAAAGAGTCAAATGACATGTCAAACATTTCGATATGATGCAATGTCAAGTTGTATGAAATTTTGTTTTTTAAACTAAGTATTTAGAATTTATCAATAGTTTATATGGGTACCACTTCAATAGTGATTTATCAAAAATGTATTGATGGAACATCCATATTCAATGATGGGACAGGATTATCAATTTTTATTTATTGTGGTATCAATAATTATGGATGTTCGACACATAGATTTCCCTCCGTGTAGCTTTACATATTATATGTATGTTTGCTTGCTTGTATGTAACTCTACTTCAGTCTACCCGATAGTGGCATATGAATGTCCCAAAAACCTTGAAATGTACCTTCAATATGGGTATCAAACGATAGGGGGTTGCATTTGGACTTCGATATATTTATCGATAACTAAGTTATCGGTCATAATGCCTACAATCTGGGTATAAAACAAAGGGAAGGTCCACGGGTTTCTATTGGACTTTGGAATATTTCGTTATATTCATCGATAACTGAGTTATCGTTGAAAATGAGGTTGTCCAATAATACTGAAAATTGCCTACAATATGGGTATCAAACGAAAGTGTAGGCCCAGAGGTTTTGTTTGGACTGGGGTATACTTCGATATATTTATCGATTACTTCATTTAAAAAAAAAAGTAAAAAATAAATATTGTTTAAAAAGCGAAAACACACACTTTACAGAATATTGCACTAAAAAGGTGAAAATAATTGAAATAAAAAACGAAGATTATGGAACAAAGCGGATCACGCTTTTTCCACAATACTACTTTGTAGGGTTTTTAAAATTATATTCAACTTTTTAGTTCACTACTCTCTAAAAGCGTGATTTTTAGTTTTTATACCTTTCATGAACATGAAATGGTATTATAACTTTGGTCCGATGTTTGTAAATATGAGAAGAAGAAGAGATAGACCCATCAATAAGTATACCGAAATGATCAGGATGACGAGATGAGTTGATTTAGCCATGTCCGTCTGTCCGTCTGTCTGTTTGAACGCAAACTAGTCCCTCAATTTTTGAGATATCTGGCTGAAATTTTGTATGTGGCCACCATTTTGTAATATAGGAATCATTTGTCGGAACTGACAAGATCGGACCAGTATAACATATAGCCCCCATACAACCGATTGTTCAGATATAAGGTTTTTTGGCCAAAACTTCCGCAATTAAAAAGTTAGGACCGTAAAATTTTGCAACTCGAGTACTTTCTATTTATGTAGTGTATATAGTGAAAATCAACAAGATCGGGCAAATGTAACATATAGCCCCCATACAACCGATTGTTCAGATATAAGGTTTTTTGACCAAAACTTCTGCAATTAAAAAGTTAAGAACGTAAAACTTTGCAACTCGAGTACTTTCTATTTATGTAGTGTATATAGTGAAAATCAACAAGATCGGGCAAATGTAACATATAGCCCCCATACAACCGATTGTTCAGATATAAGGTTTTTTGGCCAAAACTTCTGCAATTAAAAAGTTAGGACCGTAAAATTTTGCAACTCGAGTACTTTCTATTTATGTAGTGTATATAGTGAAAATCAACAAGATCGGGCAAATGTAACATATAGCCCCCATACAACCGATTGTTCAGATATAAGGTTTTTTGACCAAAACTTCTGCAATTAAAAAGTTAAGAACGTAAAACTTTGCAACTCGAGTACTTTCTATTTATGTAGTGTATATAGTGAAAATCAACAAGATCGGGCAAATGTAACATATAGCCCCCATACAACCGATTGTTCAGATATAAGGTTTTTTGGCCAAAACTTCTGCAATTAAAAAGTTAGGACCGTAAAATTTTGCAACTCGAGTACTTTCTATTTATGTAGTGTATATAGTGAAAATCAACAAGATCGGGCAAATGTAACATATAGCCCCCATACAACCGATTGTTCAGATATAAGGTTTTTTGGCCAAAACTTCTGCAATTAAAAAGTTAGGACCGTAAAATTTTGCAACTCGAGTACTTTCTATTTATGTAGTGTATATAGTGAAAATCAACAAGATCGGGCAAATGTAACATATAGCCCCCATACAACCGATTGTTCAGATATAAGGTTTTTTGGCCAAAACTTCTGCAATTAAAAAGTTAGGAACATAAAATTTTGCAACTTGAGTACTTTCAATTTATGTAGTGTGTAGAGGAAAATCAAGAAGATCGGGTAAATATAACATATAGCCCCATACAACCGGTTGTTCCGATATAAGGTTTTTTGGCCAATACTTCCGCATTTAAAAAGTTAGGAACGTAAAATATTGCACCTTTAGTACTTTCTACATATGCAATGTGTATAGTGTAAGTCAGTACAATTGAACACGTATAATATATAGCCTCCATACAATCGATTGTTCCGATAACTCGGATCCTATTATTTTGTAAGTTTTTTTAAATTATAACAAAGATGTGTAATGTGTATAGTAAATATAATTAAATTGACACAGGCTGTACTGGGGATTGAACAGTGAAAATCGTGACGCTTATTCATGAAAGGTATATAGCCTTCGGCACAGCCGAAGACAGCTTTCCTTACTTGTTAATTATTTAAAACGTGGCCATAAACTTACGAATGGGTCACGACTTCATAGAAAATAGATTAGAGAATATGTATGTACGAGGTGTGTTCAAAAAGTATCGCGAATTTCGAATTTTTTGTGGCGTTATGTTGGTACTCATGTCTCTCACTTATGCCGACAAGCTCGGCCATTTTGAATGTTCAGTTAATTGTTGACAGCTGCTTTGCTTGCACGTGTTTTGGATCGTCTTCGATTTTTACCTATTCAAAACCTTCGTGAAGTGTGGATACCTTGCCGCGGTACGAGGGCTTAAGTCGATAGCCACAGGGCTACGCTGCCCTTGTGATCATAGCTCCGTACGGCACTTCATCACGAGAGCAGCCTAGCCTCTCTGGCGCGACGACAAAGATCTTCCCCCTCCCAATCCAGGGTGTTATGCGACCACGTGCCCATTGGACGTTTGCAGCCGGGAGGCAAATCGTGGCTGTATTTGAACGGAGCCTCTCTGATACCGGGTCGCCTCAGAGAGTAAGCATGGCCTTACCACGGTACAGGGCTCTGCCGCGGCGGACGACACATTTTCCCCTACTCTTCCCTTGACCCTAAACTGGCCTTGTCCGGCGCTGGGCCGTACGAACAAGATGAATTCAAATAACGCAAATAAAAACGAAAAACCCAAAAAAACAAACAACGCCAAATTTCACTCCTCAGCAAAGGAGAGCTATGGAGGAGCAGGCGAGAAAGCAACAACAACGCCGGAGGACAACCTCCGTTCCACAATCAAGGGGGGGATCGACAGCGATGGCAACTACGAGTCGGTCAACCAACCCCTTATCGAGTAAGATTGACTTGATGGGAGCTAGCACCAGTGCGGTTGACAACGCAGCTAAGCGGACAACGGCGGATGCTAAACTCCCATCAACCTCTGATATGAAAACCAGTATCTTTACGTCTGTGGCAGCGGTCTCACGACCTGGCCTCGGAGTTTCGAAGGGGAAGGAAGCCGCAACTGAGATTTCGGCAAGGGGAGCGACCGCGATGGCAACTACGGGTCCGCACTCCCGGGAGACATCTCCCCGCCGCTTCACATACCACGAGAAAAGATTGGCTGCAAAGATCCTGAAGAGGTATGAAGGGGTACCGCAGGAATCGCTGTCGCCGAATTCCAGTAAATCGGTAGAGCTAGCGAAAGCTGTGATACTGGATTTCCAAAATTCTTACATGCCAAAGAGGTTAAAAGTTAACCCTTTCAAGCGCCAGAGATCGGACCTGGAGTTAAATCCCCCTCCCAAGCGGCATCAGAATACCTCTGGAGCGGGCAAACTAAGCTTTGCTGAGGTAACTAAGGACAGGATCCTTATAGGCGTCCTTGACCGAGGCAATGACCGTCTGGCCATCCCCAAGGACCGGTGGCGTTGCGTGCGAAATGAACTCGGCAACATTCTTCTCAACGTTGCTCCGGAGTTTCCAGGTAGTTCGGCGCGAGTAACGGATGCGGGTTGGCACCAGGGTCAGATCAAATTACTCGCATGCGAGGATGCAAAACCCGTAGCACTGTATAAGGCAGCAGCTGCTAAACTGGGTGAAGTCTACAAGGGCGCAAAGATAGAGGTCGTCGACTGGAAGGACATTCCAGCTCGTCCAAGGGCAAGGGCGTGGATTCCGGCCATCCCTGACGAACCCGACAGAATTCTCGGGATGCTACGGCTAATGAATCCGTCCCTCCCAACGCATGACTGGAGTGTCAATCTGGTCGGGGATGCGGTGGGGCCCGACAGACAGGTGGTGTTCACCATGAATAAAGAGTCAATCGAGCCCCTCAAAAGATGCAATGGCCTAGTACACTATAGCGTAGGCTAGATCGTTATCCACGTATATCGTGGTGATGCTCAGCGCGCTGCCTTCTCGGCTGCTCCGGGGGAACCGGAAAACGAATTAACAGAAGAGGAAGCGGAGGATTCCGATGCGGAAAGCATGTTATCCGCCACGTCCCTTGCCGATAGTGCTGTGAACAACTCGGAGATGGAGGACAGCCTACAGGACGAGGAAGTCCTCGACGTCACGGTGGTAGCAGCCAACGCTGAGCGATTAACATCTAACGCTACAGGCAGCAGGACTCCTGCAACGCCATATCGGGCAGTTAATCGGAACAACTCGTCGTTGATAGGCAACCTCCGGGATGGGGCAAACCTCGACGACATGGGGACGGCAGGGAAGTCTGTGCGCTCTCATGTTGGTGGTGCTTCAGATTAATCTGCACAAATCTAAAGTGGCTTCGGTTGCTTTAAGTAGTCGTCTTTCTAAAGGCGACGTGGATGTGGTCCTCATCCAAGAATCCTGGGTCAATAGCTCGAGAATCTGCGGATTGGGGACTAACGGCTTCAAGCTCATTCGAGCCAGCGAGGAGAGCAAAGTCCGAACGTGTATTTTGGTCAAGTCTGAGTTGAACTCCTTTCTCCTACCTAACTACACCAATGGTGATATTACCACTATCAGTCTAACGGTCGACAGCACCCGCCTGACGGTGGCGTCGGTCTATATGCCCTACGACGCCGAAGAACCCCCACCACAAACGGAGGTGAAAGACCTGGTGTCAAATTTCTGCACGGGTAATCTTATTATTGGAGCGGACGCTAATGCTCACCATGTCCAATGGGGGAGTTCCGATATCAATGCCAGGGGCGAGTCTCTGTTTGATTACCTCTTAACAACCAACCTGGTAATTTGCAACGTGGGTAATGCGCCTACTTTTATCACTAAGACCCGTAGGGAGGTCATAGACCTCACTATCTGTAGTGAAGGCGCTTATGGGTGGGTCAGAAAATGGCGGGTTCTGGAAGAACATTCATTCTCCGACCACCGGTACATAGAAATGGTTTTAGACTTTATTGTAGAACAGCCAATCATGAAGCGCAATCCACGTAACACAAATTGGCAGTTACACAATGAAATATTAGACAGAGCCCTCCCAGTACTGCCCTCACAAGCCCCCTCATCAGTAGAGGAGCTGGAGGATCTTGTTACTACATTTACATAGGTGCTCTCAAATGCTCTAGGACAGGCTTGTCCAGTGCCAAAACCGCGCGGTAAACACAGGCCACATTGGTGGTCCTACGATTTGGACTCGTTCCGCAAATCATGCCGGAAACAATTTAACAAGGCCAAGAGCCTCGGCTCTGAGCCTCATTGGCACGAATATAAAGCTAAACTTAGGGCCTACAAAAAAGCTCTGAGACAGGCGAAGAGAACTTCGTGGAGAAATTTCTGCACTGGCGTCGAAAAGGTCGACGACACAGCGAGACTTAGACGAGTCCTCTCGAAAAGTCAAACAGCGATCAGCTATTTGCGAAAAACTGACGGATCCTGGACCAGCACGGAAGAGGAAACCCTTGAGCTGCTCTTGAATACACATTTTCCGGGGAATCTGCATGACGCACCACTAGTACCTGCAACAAACCTGGCAGTAAAAATACCCATCACTGAGGAAAGGGTAAGGTGGGCAGTTAAGAGCTTTGAACCGTATAAGGCTGCCGGGCCGGACGGGATTATCCCCGCGCAACTTATAAACACATTGGAGACATCAGCTAAATGGCTGGTATTTCTCTTCACAGCCTGCCTGGCTCTCAACCACATTCCGGGCTCCTGGAGAAGCGCCACGGTAGTGTTTATCCCTAAGGCTGGGAAGGCATCCCACTACGAGCCAAAAGACTACAGACCGATCAGTCTCTCGTCGTTTGTACTCAAAACCTTTGAGAGGATACTAAGCGAATACCTCTCAACGACTATTGATAGCAACCTAATCTCTAGCTATCAGCATGCAAACACCAAGGGTAAATCAACAGAAACCGCTCTGCACAGCCTAGTATCTGTCATTGAGAAATCGCTGTGTGAAAAGGACTACTATCTCGTGGCCTTGCTGGACATTGAGAGGGCTTTCAACAATATAAGCCCGGAGGCTATCAACTCCGCTCTAACTAATCTGGGCGTAGATAGACCTCTAACTTATTTAATTGACCAACTTTTAAGGGGAAGGAAAATAGCTTCTTCACTTGGTACGGTTGAGTTATCACGCTATGTCACAAGGGGAACACCCCAGGGTGGTGTTCTTTCCCCGCTTTTATGGAACCTCACAGTCAACTCGTTGCTACGTGACACCAGCTGGGGGGGCGGGAAGATAGTGGCATACGCAGACGATTTAGCTATTGCATTCAGAGGCAAGTTCCCACAAACTTTGTGTGACCTGATGCAAGTAGCACTGCGAGAAGTTTCGACGTGGTCCTCTCGCTGCGGACTTAGTATCAACCCGGTGAAAGTAGAACTTGTCCTCTTCACCAACCGGTACAAAATACCGCCACTAAGCCTACCAGAACTAGATGGCACGCGCCTGGGCTTGTCGGATAAGGCCAAGTTTCTAGGCATAGTTCTGGACAGGAAACTGAATTGGAAGGAGAATGTTCTTCAGCGCCAGAAGAAAGCTTGCATCGCTCTTTACACATGCAAAAGAGCCATTGGCAAAAAATGGGGGCTCAGCCCTAGAGTATGCAGTTGGATCTACACGGCCAATCATGCTATATGGAGTCGTCGTATGGTGGCCTGCGCTGAGCAAGACAACATACCTGAATCTGTTGCGGAAAGTCCATAGATCCAATATGATCTGTATAAGCGGTACGCTAAGGACAACGCCCAACGAAGCCATCCAGGTCATTCTGGGCATTTTGCCACTTGATCTGGAAGGGTTTCGGTCAGCAGCGGCATCAGCTCTGCGCCTAAGAGAAACCTCCAGTTGGGGTGCGGGTACTATTGTACACTCCAGTATTCTGGAATCTTACAGCTTTCTCCCTCTAAGCACAGATCGTTGTGCGACCACTACAGTCGGTGATAGCTGTTTCAAAATAAACATTCCCAGCAGAGAAGACTGGGAGAGGACGGATTGGTGTCCCGAAACAAATAGTGGCACTTCCATATACACCGACGGCTCGAAGTTGGACGGCAGAGTTGGAGGAGGGGTTTATTCAAGGGATTTGGACCTTGAGCTCTCCTTCAGACTACCTGATCATTGTAGCGTCTTCCAGGCGGAAGTCTCGGCAATCCTAGACGCCGCGGCCTGGTTAAGCAAACGTGTTATCGGAGATGATATCGCTATTTTCAGCGATAGCCAAGCGGCCATCAAATCCCTTGGCTCATACACGTTCAACTCTGAACTGACGCTCAGCTGTCGTCGATCTCTTCAGGAGATGGCCCAACAGAACCGCGTAAACCTCATATGGGTACCGGGACATAGGGACATTGAGGGAAAAATGTAAGGCAGACGAGCTTGCCAGGCAGGGCACGACCAAGCAGGTTTTTCACGATAAAGAGCGCGTAGGTATGCCGTTTGCCACATGCAAACTAATGCTGAAGGAGCACACACTCCGTCAAGCCAACGAAAGATGGCTGCAATCCCCAGGGTGTCGGATATCGAAACAAACCTGGCCAAAATGGGATCTTAAAAGGTCTAGACGCATTTATGCCCTAACTAGGAGGGAAATCTGCATATTGATAGGGGTATTAACCGGTCACTGCCTCATTGGTAAGCATGCAAGATCGGACCGATATTACATATAGCTCCCATACAATCGATTGTTCCGATAAACGGATTTTGGGCTATAATTCCTGTAATTAAAGACGTAGGAACGTGAAATTTTGGAAGCATCGCTATTTTAGAATGTGGAATGTCGATGTTAAAAATCAATGAGATTGGACCAATATAACACATCGCCCCCATATAATCGATAGTTCCGATAATTTCGGTATGAGCTAAAGTTAAATTCACACAGGCTGTACTTGGATTAAACAGTAAAAATCGTGACGCTTATTCATGAAAGGTATTTAGCCTTCGGCACAGCCGAAGACAGCTTTCCTTACATGTTTTATTTTATTTTATTTTATTTTATTTTATTTTGTTGTATTTTATATTAATTTATTTTCTTCTCCTTTCTAAATTTTTCAAATTAAAAAGACATTCCCTGCTAGACAGTGCTATGACATTCAGTCAGATTTGTAATATTGCCTTTGAAAACGTGATAGAAAATCGTGATGTAAATATAAAGCAGCTGATAATTACATCACGATTTTCTATCATGTTTTCAAAGGCAACATTACAAAGCTGACTGAATGTCATAGCGCTGTTTAACAGGGTTGTTTTCTTGCAAATTTTATTAATTTATTTAAAAAAATTGCTATTGCTCATATTTATTTGTTATGGAATTGTCCATCTATTTTCCGCTGCATGCTGCCTTGCAATTTGACTCGCGGACGAAACGATTGTCAGTACCTCCACAACCCAAATATCTGAATTTCGTACACAATTTTGATGGGGCATCGTATGCCCACATGTCAGCAGCAAAGCAATTGGGACCATCCCTACCGGCACTAATGGGTAGCTGACAAACACTTGCTGAAAGTAAATGATTAGATGTTGTACGAATATCATCGATTAAAGTTTACTTACAGCTTTGAGCTTGAGCTGGCTCCAGGAAGAAGCATGCAACCGCAACTAGGATGTAGGTAACGAATTTCATGTTGAGATAGTTGAAATGTTTCGCTGGAGAACTTAGTTTTAATTGATACAGAGTTGCTGAAGCTTGGGCTGCAAATAAATTTCAAACTGTTATTCAACGAATATTTATATATGAAAATGAATTTTTTTGTTTCGTTTAGCTCTACGTTCTGTCCAATTTAATAACTTCTATATTCGCTAAATACCTAGTATACAGTATTCTATTTGCACATCTGAATGACTTTTGATAATACTTAAAATGGTAGCACATTCATACAGACATTTGAACACATGTGTGTTTATCAAGCAGCATGCGTCTGCCCATATATATACAAGGATTCCTAGTTAGTATGTACATTAGGGTGATTCAAATAAAAAAAAATTTGTTTTTTTTTCGGTCTTACCCCCTGAAACTTTAGGTAGAAAATAAGCCGTGCAAAAAATTAGCGCTCTAACTTAATCCTTAGGGGTGGCTATTTTTTTTCGCCCTTTCCCATACATTTTGTATGGGGAAAAATGGTATTTTTATACCCAGTGTACTAGTACTAGTACAAGGGTATATTAACTTTGTTCACATAACGGCTGTTTGTAACGGCACAAAATAATCGAGATAGATATAGAGTTCCATATATGAAAGTTCTTAGGATTAAAAGAGGAGTTGATTAAGCCATGTCCGTCCGTCTGTCCGTCCGTCCGTGTACACGATAACTTGAGTAAAAATTGAGATATTTGCATGAAATTTTGTGCACAGGTTACTTTCTGGCCAAGGTAGGTTGCTATTGAAAATGGGCGAAATCGGATGATAACCACGCCCCCTTTTTCGATATCGAAAAATTCGAAAATCACACAAATTGACTTATCTCGGCAGCTGAAATGGCTAAAATTATATAATTTTATAGGTGAGTCCCCATGCTCATTCTCTTATGATTTTTCCATACATTTTTTATAGTGGGCGTGGCACCGCCCACTTTTAAGGGAGGCGTTTTTGAAAATTTGACTGGTCGTAACTTTTAAACTGACTACGATAGAACGATGGAATTCGGCACAAAGCATACTAGTATCGTTGGGAGTATACTTGATGACACTGGATAAAATCGCCCTTCAACCACGCCCAATTTCGATATCGAAAATTTCAAAAATCATACAAATTGACTTATCTCGGCAGCTGAAATGGCTAAAATTATATAATTTTATAGGTGAGTCCCCATGCTCATTCTCTTATGATTTTTCCATACATTTTTTATAGTGGGCGTGGCACCGCCCACTTTTAAGGGAGGCGTTTTTGAAAATTTGACTGGTCGTAACTTTTAAACTGACTACGATAGAACGATGGAATTCGGCACAAAGCATACTAGTATCGTTGGGAGTATACTTGATGACACTGGATAAAATCGCCCTTCAACCACGCCCACTTTCGATATCGAAAATTTCGAAAATCATACAAATTGACATATCTCGGCAGCTGAAATGGCTAAAATGATATAATTTTATAGGTGAATCCCCTTGGTCATTCTCTTATGATTTTTTCATAAATTTTTTATAGTGGGCGTGGCACCGCCCACTTTTAAGGGAGGCGTTTTTGAAAATTTGACTGATCGTAACTCCTAAACAGATTACGATAGAACGATGGAATTTGGCACAAAGCATACTAGTATCGTTGGGAGTATACCTGATGAAAGTGGATAAAATCGCCCTTCAACCACGCCCACTTTCGATATCGAAAATTTCGAAAATCACATAAATTGACATATCTCGGTAGCTGAAATGGCTAAAATGATATAATTTTATAGGTGAATCCCCCTGGTAATTCTCTTATGATTTTTCCATAAATTTTTTATAGGGGCGTGGCACCGCCCACTTTTACGGAAGGCATTTTTGAAAATTTGACTGGTCGTAACTTTTAAACTGATTACGATAGAACGATGGAATTCGGCACAAAGCATACTAGTATCGTTGGGAGTATACCTGATGAAAATGGATAAAATCGCCCTCCATCCATGCCCACTTTCGATATCGAAAATTTCGAAAATCACATAAGGTTTGTTTATTGGGCTGCTCTAGCTTACGCCAGATTGAGATATTTCACAAAATTGTGTTTACCGAACACTTTTCTTGCTCTAGGTTGCTCTATCTTTTGTTTCATGAGTACGCTCAAAACAAAACTAGAGTAATCCAGATCACAAATTTCTGTGTGTTTGGTCACAGTTGAGCAATTTTGGTACGAATTTCGCGGCGACCAGTCTCATGTCCAAATCATTGATAAAAATCGAATGGCACGACCCAATCGATATGTTAAGGTCCTCAGCAACTTCTCTAACGGTGATTCGACGATTGGCCAATGCCATTTTCTCCACTTCATAAATTTTTTCGTCTGTTGTTGAAGTGCTCAGGCGTCCGGCACCAGCGAAAATTCAAAATTCGCGATACTATTTGAACACACCTCGTATATACTTAATGTATTTGAAACAATAGATACATGTGTCTTTTTGCAATAATAGTTTAACAGCTCTTAACCCTCTTATGCATAAAATATTTTCAAAAACAGGTTTGCATGCCAGCTATTAGAAGGAATTTAAGTGAAAGTTTTGCATAGATATATACATATATGCAGAAAAGTGCAAAAATTACGCAGGTTCCATGTTGGAATACAACAAAAATTCCAACATTGTACAGAAATGCTCTAAAGCACTGATATGCATTAGAGGGTTAACTGTTTTTAATTAAAATAAAAATCCGCGTGTAGCAAAGTACACGTGAAAGAAGTTAACTTCTTAGCTTTAGAATAATTATAACGAAATATCATATATGTATTTCCAAGTATGTAAAAAGAAGAGCGCCAGGTGTAAGAGTAGGTCGCCTCCCCGTTGGTGCACCCTGGGTAACGCTAAATGACGTACATGGCCTACACGGCTAGTTTCTCGTACTGCCGGTTCTACGAGAACGGTACCGGTACTTGTGCTGCACCCATCGTACCGAAACGACCCGGGCCGTTTTCTTATATCGACCCGGCCAATAGCAATACACTCGGGGTGACCCTGTCTGACATTTAGGCAGGACTACACCTCGTTATAACAACAACAAGAGCACCAGGTAATTCTTATGTCCTGCATGAATCCCTATCCATGTCCCTATCCCTTACCCTAACCCTCCCCCAGTCCCAACTACAACCCAAGAGCAAGGAAGAGATGATATATAAAATTCTAACTCGAAATTTTGTAAAAGCTAAACAGCCGACCCACTGGCCTGATTTTTTTCATTCCAATTTTAAAATATCATAACCCGGCCGCAATAGGACATCGACAGCCTTTTTTTTATTAAAACAATGCTACACATGAATGACGGCAAACATTAGTTTTTTTATATTTACATCAGGATTTACCTTCACTTTCTTAAGGGCAATATAAAAAAACTGATGTGTGCTGTCATTTTGTTTAGCATTGTTTTAATTAAAAAAAATTTTGTCGGTCTCCTATTGTGGCCGGGTTATGATATTTTAGATTGGAATGAAAAAAATCGGGCCAGTGGGTCGGCTGTTTAGCTTTTACAAAATTTCGAATTAGAATTTTATATATCATCTCTCCCTTGCTCTTGGGTTGTAGTTGGGACTGGGGGAGGGTTAGGGTAAGGGATAGGGACATGGATAGGGATTCATTCGTAGGGCCATGAATGTATTCATGTATAAGCAATTGCTTTAACCGCTTCGGTGCAGACACAGTAGTTCTGTGTCCGAAAATCCATCTGATGTGAACCTGGGAAGTCCGAAACGCGTCATGGTATCCATCGCTGTGTAAATCTTTGTCAATTTTCTCTAGGTATCAAAAATTCAAAAAATTTTTAATTATGTGCATTTTAGAATCATGTTAAAGTATGTAGCTAAAACTCTATTCCAATTGGACTATGACTACGGGCCAATACCTTTATAAGAAAAAAGGTCGAGTCTACGAAAAATTGGGCAGTTTCCAAAAAAATTAAATTTTTTTTTTTTTTTTTCAATTTAAAAACAACAAAAAAATATGAGAAATAGAAGTTTTTGTGGATCACTTTTGATGAGCTTGCTTTTATGATAAAAGCAAATTCCCCAGCAAAATTCATACAAACCGAAAGGTGTCGTTTCCAACTATTCGACGATTTAATATGGCATGACCCATCTGGGTAATATATACAAATTATACTAGGTTTTTTTTTACATATACTTATCGCTTCATCAAAAGTTAATATAAAAACCAGTCGAATAACAGTGGAAAATTATTCGAGTGTCAAGCTTCTTCAGCTTAGTGTCTTTACTCACTCAACATGAAATTTGCTGCCTTATTCCTTATTTTGGCTGTATGCTTCTGCGTGGCACAAGCTCAGTGTCCAAATAAGCCATGTAAGTATCTAAGTTCTAACAAATTCTAATGAAAGTCGTAGTAGGTATATTAAAAAAAAAATGATTTATTTCAGCTACATTCGACTGTAACGCTGGCGTTAATCAAGGTTCTAGTGGATCAGGCTGTCAGGTTGGCTCGAGATATGCGTGGCAAGGCGGAAGATGCGTACGTTTCCTATATAATGGTTGTGGTGGTACTGCAAATCGTTTCTGCACAATAGATGAATGTAGGCAGGAGTGCACACGAAAGTAAAATTTTCAATAATCTATCTTTAAATATGAGAAATAAAATAATCAGCATTCGTGTCTAAAAAAAAAAAGATTATTTTCCGTTCTTGGTTTTAAAACTTAGTCACATGGTTCGAATAGAACCCTTCCGAATTGCATGAATTTTGGTGTAGAGTTTCCTGTTATTATAAAACAAAGTTCTGCAAAAGGAAAAATATGGAATACTGGCAGACCCGGCAGACGTTGTCCTGCCCAAACAGTAACTTGTTTTCATTTACAAAATTTGACTGGCTCCCTCCTTTCAGCAGCACAACCTTCATCCTTTTCATATGATTATCTCTTTTCATATTGCTTTTGCAATTGTCATCCATATCCCTATTCCTTTCTCAATCCCACTCGCGAAGTGACTTAAAATTACTTCCCCTTAAAACTTTCATCAACACCTTTAATTTAGACGCATTTTTTACAAAAACCTTCTAGCTCCACTCCTGGTCCACGTGTTGATCAATATCTATAAATCTTGGTGTTATATGGGAAAAATAATAAAACATCTTAAATCACTTGTCACCACCTTTCATTTAAAACTCATATCGCACTAATATCATCGAGGGCCCCTCCTGGTCGACATTTTTATCAATATCTCGAAAACGGGGTCTCATATTGGACTGAAAACTATACCATTTTAAAACAATTATGAATACCTTTCATTTGATGCCCATGTTGAATGAAGAGTTAATAACTTTACCTTGGTCCACATTTTGGGCGATATCCCCAAAACCCGTTTCAAATGCATTTATTTTTGTACCACGCTTTTAGTATTAGCTTCATTTGTATGTTTGCTTGTATGTATGTGACTCTCGTTCGGTCTAAGCCCCAGTGGCCCAAAAACCTAAAAAATTCCCTACAATATGGGTATTAAACGAAATGGGAAGGCCCCCGGTTTCATTTGGACCTCGACATATTTCCATAAATTTATCGATAACTGAGTTGTCGGTCAAAATGTGGTTGCCCGAAAACATTGAAATTTCCCTACAATATGGGTTTCAAACGAAAGGGGAGGGCCCCTTTGCCCAAAAACCTAAAAAATTCCCTACAATATGAATATCAAATGAAAGGGGAAGGCCCCAGGTTTCATTTGGACTTCGATATATTTCGATAAATTTATCGATAACTGAGTTATCGGTCAAAATATAATTGCCCAAAAACCTAAATAATTCAATACAATATGGGTGTCAGAAAGGGAAACGCCCCAGGTCTCATTTGGATATCGATATATTTTGATAAATTTACGGATAACTGAGCTATCGGTGAATATGTGATTGCCCAAAAACCTTAAAATTTCCCTACAATATGGTTATCAAACGAAAGGGGAAGACCCCAGGTTTCATTTGGACATCGATTTTTTTCGATAAATTTATCGGTAACTGAGTTATCGGTCAAAATGTGGTTGCCCGAAAACCTTTAAATTTCCCTACAATATGGGTATGAAACGAACGGGGAAGTCCTAAGGTTTCATTTGGACATGATATTTTTCGATAAATTTATCGATAACTCAGTTATCGGTCAAAATGTGAATGCCCAGCAACCTAAAATTTGCCCTACAATATGGGTGTCAAACGAAAGGGGATGACCCCAGGTTTCATTTGGACTTAGATATATTTCGATAAATTTATCGATAACTGAGTTATCGGTGAAAATGTGATTGCCCAAAAACTTTAAAATTGCCCTACAATATGGGTATCAAACGAAAGGGCATGGCCCCAGGTTTCACTTGGACTTCGATATATTTCGATAAATTTATCAATAGCTGAGTTATCGGTCGAAATGCGATTGTCCAGAAACCTAAAATTTGCCCTACAATATGGGTATCAAACAAAAGAGGATGACCCCACGTTTCATTTGGACTTCGATATATTTCAATAAATTTATCGATAACTGAGTTGTCGGTCAAAATGTGGTTACCCGAAAACCTTAAAATTTCCCTACAATATGAGTATCAAACGAAAGGGGATGGCGCCAGGTTTCAGTTGGACGTCGATATATGTATTTCGATATATTTATCGAATAAGAATTTTGATAGGTATTTTGAAAATTTTAAATACTCTTGGTAAATGCGTCAGTATTCAATAATATTACATATATATATATCAAAGTTAGAAGTTTAGATGAACTATTCGATAAATGCTTTCTGGGATATTAATATCAATACTCAAAGCCAAAGCAATATTTAACTTTAGAAACCTCAATTTCAATTGATTTCAAGGATGTGTATATTTAATTAAAATTTTTCAAAACCGTTTTTCAATACATACAATTTCTTTTTCAAAACTCTAGGAACAAAGACAAATAATTGATCTTCCAACAGTTTCTTATTTGACCAATCTACCTAACTTGGTGAACTTCAACGACCGAATTCTTATCTAAAATGTTGAAAGGGTACTTCGCAGGGGCGGGCAAGGCCGCGGGTATATACTAGTATCTTATATATAAAAACATCCACAATTTCTAAAAAAAATTTTGTTTTTCAAAATCGCAGTGTTTTTTTCAGTTTCAAATTTTATTTTGGAAAACATTTTTGATGAATTTTAATAGCCTTATATTTATGTAAATATTGAAGTATTTTTATGAGCTCAAGGCCGGTCAATAAATAAAACACAATGTTTTTTTAAATTTGTATTTAAACAATACTGGTCGATATTTCGATTTTAATCTAAAATCATCATCAGGACTAGGGAAGTACAAAAACAGAAAAAACAGGTACAATTAATTATAAAAGTTTTTCGCATTAAGGTATAAAAATTGTTTTATCAGCTAATCACAACTTACACATATGATTATGTTTCATCGACTGATCATATGTTCGAAAGCTAAATTATTAGAGAGCTTATAGAGCGAGATCCCAGAGCCTAAAAGCGTCACTTATTTTATAATGGATGAAACCAATACCGATCGATAGTCCTCCCCGAATCTAGAAAGAATGTGAAAATTTTAAAGCTGTACCTATGACAAGGGCCTAGGAATCGGGGGTCAAAGTCGCCAAAAAATGACCCTAACTTCACTTATTTTATAATAGATGATTTTCACATATTTGTCGTAGATTACCACCCCGCGTCAGTATCAAGTGTTGTTAGACCCGTACCAGTGACAAGGCTCCAGCCAGACACCCCCAGTTCGCGGATTTTCCTATAGAAATTTTTTCTGTTTTACCAATTTCACGCATTTGGGCCACTTTGGCTGCTTTTAACTACCCAATATTTTCCCATTTTTTGTAGAACACCACCCTCAAGTAGTATCAGGAATTTTTAGACTTCGTCCCATGGCAAAAACTTCAGCCAGACACCTCAAAACTCGGGAAATTTCACTAATTTTTACTGCGCTTTCACATGTTTAAGCGGATTTGACCAACTTTGGCCTATTTTAAATAACAGATCTTTACACATGTGTAGTAAAATGCTACCCTTAAGTAGAATCAAGCATTTCTAGACATCATCCCATGGAAAAAACTTCAACCAGACTCCTGAAAGTTCGAGAACTTTTATTTTCCTATTAATTTGCTTTCTCTTGTTTGTCCCACTTTTACTAATTTTAAATGATAGATCTTTTCAGATGTTTCGTAGGACACTACCCTTAAGTAGTTTCAGTCATTTCTAGACTTAGCCCCATGGCAAAAACTTCAGCCAGACACCTCAAAGCTCGGGATTTTCACTAATTTTTACAGAGATTTCACTTGTTTCAGCAGGTTTCTCCAACTTTGTCCACGTTTAAACGGCGGATCTTTACACATGTGTCGTATAACACTACCCTTAAACAGTATCAGGCATTTCCGGACTTCATTCCATGAATAAAACTCAAGCCAAACAACCCAAAGCACGGGAACTTTTCATCATTTTTACTGTACTTTCACATGGTCAAATGGGTTTACCCAACTTTGGCTGCTTTTAAATGGCGGATCGCTACAAATGTATCGTATAACACTACTATTAACTAATATTAGGCATTTTTAGACTTCGCCTCATGACAAAAACTTCAGCCAGACACCTCAAAGCTGAGGAAATTTCATAATTCTTGCTGCGAATTAACTGCGTTGGTCTAACTTTGGCTGCTTTTAAAGGGCAGATAATTTCATATGTGTCATAGAACACCACCCTTAAGTGGTATCAGGTACTTTTTGACTTCGCCCCATGTCAAAAACTTCAGCCAGACACCTCAAAACTGAGGAATTTTTATAATTCTTACTGCACTTTCACATGTTTAAGCGAATTTGTCCAACTTTGGCTGTTTTTGAAAGGCAGATCTTTGCACATGTGTCGTGGAACACTATCTCCAAGTAGTATCAGGCATTTGTATACTTCATCCCATGGAAAAAACTTCAGCCAGACACCTCAAGCCTGAGGAATTTTCATAGTTCATACTGCTTTTTCACATGTTTAATCGGGTTGGTCCAACTTCGGCTGCTTTTAAAGAGCAGATCTTTTCACATGTGTCATAGAAGACCCCCTTAAAGAAGGATCGGCTATTATTATACTTCGCCTCATGTCAAAAACTACAGTCAGACACCTCAAAACTGAGGAATTTTCATAATTATTACTGCGATTTCACAGGTTTAAGCGAGTTGGTCCAACTTTTGCTGTTCGTAAAGGGCATATCTTCACACATGTGTCATAGAAGACCACCTTAAAGAAGCATAGGGTATTTTTTATACTTTTCCCCATGTCAAAATTTTCAGCCAGACACCTCAAAACTGAGGAATTTTCATAATTCTTACTGCGATTTCAAAGGTTTAAGCGAGTTGGTCCAACTTTTGCTGTTCGTAAAGGACATATCTTCACACATGTGTCATAGAAGACCACCTTAAAGAAGTATCGGGTATTTTTTATACTTTGCCCCATGTCAAAATTTTCAGCCAGACACCTCAAAACTGAGGAATTTTCATAATTCTTACTGCGATTTCAAAGGTTTAAGCGAGTTCGTCCAACTTCGGCTGCTTTTAAAGAGCAGATCTTTTCACATGTGTCATAGAAGACCCCCTTAAAGAAGGATCGGCTATTTTTATACTTCGCCCCATGTCAAAAACTACAGTCAGACACCTCAAAACTGAGGAATTTTCATAATTCTTACTGCGATTTCACAGGTTTAAACGAGTTGGTCCAACTTTTGCTATTCGTAAAGGGCATATCTTCACACATGTTTCATAGAAGATCACCTTAAAGAAGTATCGGGTATTTTTATACTTCGCCCATGTCAAAAACTACAGCCAGACACCTCAAAGCTCGAGTTTTTTTTCGCAATTGATCTCTCCATAGGACATGATCAAGCAAATTAGAACAGTTCAGCTCATACAAAGTGTTCAGATGTGGAATTTGTTGCATTTCAGACAATTTCACTCTTATGTCGCTACCCTGCAGCGAAAGCAACTAGTTGAAAACTACTTTACTACTAGTTGGTGCACCGGGCTTATATGGAACAAAGACAGAACACTGACTAGTTGGGCCCGGTGTTCTGTCTTTTTTCCATATAAGCAACTGGTATTTTTTACGTGTTGATGTCCTACAAGATGTCAATTGTCAGATTTCGACCAGAATATACCAGTTATTTACTAGTCAGGAAGTACCAGTTTCATGCTAGTTGTAAGATACCAGTTCCATACTAGTTCATCCTGGACTAGTATAATTTCCAAAAAATGAACTAGTCTAAAAAGGACCAGTATGGAATATACTAGTCAAAAAGGCTTTTAACCTGGACTAGTATGATTTCAACCAGAATTTTCCTGGCTTACCCTTTATTTTATCATTTGACTTTATTTTCATGTTTATTCTTAAGAAAGCAGCGGCTATTTGTATTTACCCTATCACGAAAAAGCATCTATGAATTATAAGAGAAAACGAAACGAATGAATTTTGTTTTTTTCAACTGGTATAATTTCATCCAGAAAAATCTAGTTGTATACTAGTATGGAATGGATATTTCCTGACTAGTATGGGTTCAGCCGGAAAATTCTAGTTGTATACTAGTATTTTTCTGATTAGTTTGAGGTTTCGCTGCAGGGAACTCACTTAAACCTGTGAAATCGCAGTAAGAATTATGAAAATTCCTCAGTTTTGAGGTGTCTGGCTGTAGTTTTTGACATGGGACGAAGTATAAAAATACCCGATGTTTCTTTAAGGTGGTCTTCTATGACACATGTGTGTAGATATGACCTTTACGAACAGCAAAAGTTGGACCAACTCGCTTAAACCTGTGAAATCGCAGTAAGAATTATGAAAATTCCTCAGTTTTGAGGTGTCTGACTGTAGTTTTTGACATGGGGCGAATTATAAAAATACCCGATACTTCTTTAAGGGGGTCTTCTATGACACATGTGAAAAGATCTGCTCTTTAAAAGCAGCCGAAGTTGGACCAACCCGATTAAACATGTGACCAAGCAGTAAGAACTATGAAAATTCCTCAGCCTTGAGGTGTCTGGCTGCAGTTTTTTCCATGGGATGAAGTCTAAAAATACCTGATACTACTTGGAGATAGTGTTCCACGACACATGTGTAAAGATCTGCCTTTCAAAAATAGCCAAAGTTGGACAAACTCGGTTAAACATGTGAAAGTGCAGTAAGAATTATAAAAATTCCTCAGTTTTGAGGTGTCTGGCTGAAGTGTTTGACATGAGGCGAAATCTAAAAGTAACTTATACCACTTAAGGGTGGTCTTCTATGACACATGTG
>CAXKVI010000003.1:109283713-109304968 GCA_964058755.1 Campiglossa producta | reverse complement strand
GTTTGCTATCGAGACAGTGTACACTTTAGAAATATATAAATACATGCAAAACAAATCATTACACAGCATAGAAAAAGCGTCAAAGTATGAAGGTGGGAAATATAAATAAATATGAAAACAGCAAAACGTTAGATAGAAACTAAGAGGGACTTGTATTCAGGTATGAAATGTGTATGAATGAATGCAATCCCAGCAGACATGCATATTACTGTATGAATATGTAAAGTATAAGTATGTAAACATGTACGAGTCTTGTAAAAGAGGGTGCATTGGGTCGCTATTGAAAGGCAAATGGCAACATTGTTGACAAACCATATACATAAACGTATGCAAGTGGGTGTATGCAAGGCAGGCGGCTTGTAAGAGGCAACAAACACATTGCTGCTTAACACACACAAGGCAACAAATCAACGCTGCATAAACAGCAACGTCAGCGTCGGTGGCGGTGTCATAGCTAATAAACACATGCTTAACCCACATTACGAGCGCAGTGCATAAAAAAGAACATAAAAGCAAAACAAAAATGTAAAATAAGGCAAACAACGTGCACGTTTTTGTTGGCTGCAAAGTGTATGGATATTGTGCAGAAGCAAAAAAAAATACATATGTAGTGCTTTGCTGCACACTGAATGCTCGCTAGAGAGTTTCTCTGGTTCTAGGAAATTTTTGAAAGCGCTACATTACACAAAAGACATGCAAACTAAAGCAAATTGGTGATTCCTATGTGCTTTAAGCAAAAAAGCAAAATTTTCCATAAAAGGGAAATTTTTGTTAACATGAAATATTGCTTTTATTTGCATAAACCGAGCGCCGAACATGCTTAGAGTACACATTTTCTATGAAAACAAAATTTCCCAAAAAAGGGAAATTTTTGTTTACACAAAATATTGCTGGAATTTGCATGCAAATTGCCTTAAATTTACTTGGAATGCAAATTTTCACGAAAAACACAAATTTCCCTGAAGGGAAATTTTCTCATTTCATTTGTATTCGTTGAAATTTGCGCGCAAACGCAAGCACGCGCATGCTCAATCATAGCCAAGAGTGTTTTTTGTAAAATATCCCATTATCAAGCGCCTAAAAGTCGTCTATTTGTTAGCATTGCTTATGCCAAGCATGCAACACACAATTCAGTTCAACGTTGGGTATCTTCTCTCTCGTGCCGTTTCTGATTTGTATTAGAAAACGCTTAAAGCGTTAGTGCACGTTAAATTTATTTTGTGTGAATGAAAGAAAATCAAATATTCAAGCAAAAAATAAAAAGCAATTAAATAAAGCTTTGAATAACACAACACGTGTACAAAAGCAAATCAAAATTTTAAATTGTTTTTGAAAACAAAAATTGTGCAAAGAAATTTTGTCAACAGTAAACAAACACATGTGTGCTGATAAATAATTCATTTTTGAACAGAACACACACAACTTCTGAAACGTGAAAGGAAAATAAATCCTATAAAAAAAAATCGATGCCATTGCCGAAGCGTTGAAGTAATTTTGCTTTGTGTGTGGCAATAATTTTGTGTGCGTTTTAATAGCCAATTTTACTCTATTGAGACGTGTGCACGCGCAAGTGTGTGTGTGTGTGTGTGTGCAAGCGAGTTTATTGGTGCGTATAAAGGTATGTCAATTTGTTGTCGCAACGTGCTGTTTAAGTGTGTGGTTGTTTGTGTGTGACACTGCCTATATAATTAAAATTTAATTACGCGCTTGGGCACTTAAAAAATCGTGTGAGGCAATTTCCGAATATACCACGCTTGAGCAGTCAATTTTAATATCTTGCGGTCATGATTTAGCAAGCTAAAATAATAATAAAATTTTAAGAGAAATTTTAAGTGAAAGTTAAAAAAACGTCGTAAATTTTACTACAATGAGCAGTGTAAAAAAAATTCAAAATTTATAAAAACTAAAAAGGAAAAATGCCGAGAAAAATCAGGAAAAAATTGTGGGAAAAATTGCCACTTCGCCCCAAAAAAAAAAAATTATAAATTTAGGAAAAAAAAATTTTAAAGTTTAGGAAAAGTAATTCAAAGAGATTTGAAAAAAAAAACGTAGAAAATCAAGCAAAAATTGTTATCGAAATCTCATCTAAAAAAACGCATGCCAAAAAAAATCAAGTTTAAAAAAACAATTGGCAAAGGAAAAAAAGTGTTTCTGCAAGAGTCATTGAAAAAAAAAATATATTAAAACCTAAAAAAAAATTAAAACAAAATTGTTTACCAAATTGCCTATTAAAATTAAATAAATTTCCCTCTTTCTCTCTTTAACATACAAAAAAAAATACAAAAATAAAAAAATAAAAAACTTAGAAAAAGATTTAGAAAAAAAATTTGAAATTTCGAAAAAAACCTATAATTTTTTCAAGAGGGCATATCAAAACAAAACAAAAATCAAACACAAATCAAACAATCACTGAAAAAAATATAAAAAAATAAAATATTAAAACCTAAAAAAAATTAAAACAAAATTGTTTATCCAAATTGCTTATTAAAATTTATTAAATTTCCCTCTTTCTCTCTTTAACATACAAAAAAAAAATAATACAAAAAAAATATAAAAAAATAAAAACTTAGAAAAAGATTTAGAAAAAAAAATTGAAATTAAAAAAAAAATATAATTTTTTTAAAGAGGGCATATCAAAACTGAAAAAAAAAATAAAAAAAATAAAATATTAAAACCTAAAAAAAATTAAAACAAAATTGTTTATCCAAATTGCTTATTAAAATTTATTAAATTTCCCTCTTTCTCTCTTTAACATACCAAAAAAAAATAAAAAATTAAAAAATTAAAAAAAACTTAGAAAAAGATTTAGAAAAAAAAATTTGAAATTTCGAAAAAAAAAACCTCTATAGTCGTTAATTTTTTCAAGTGGGGCACATCAAAACAAACAAAAAATCAAAAAAAAATTTTTGTGAAAAAAATTTCGAAAAAAAATTTTTATTTACAAAAAAAAATCGAATGTTGTTAATTTTTTTAAGAGGGTACATAAAAAAAAACAGAAATCAAACAAAATAATATTATTTGTATCAAAAACGCCTCTACAAATTTATAGAATTTCCCTTTTAAACACTTTAAACCACCACAAAAAGTGAAATCTCCCCTAAGATGTAAACGAATTTCCTTCAAAAAGCGATAAAAAAATGTTTAATAAAAAACTACAAAAAAAAAAAAATCAAGCAAAATTTTTTTAAAAATCGCATAAAGAAATTTTTTAAAATTTCGCTCTTTAACACTTCAACTAATCACCAAAAAGTGAAAGCTCGCCCTTAACTCGAAACAAATTTCCTACTAACTACAACCACAATCATCATATCAATTTATTTAATTTCCCTGTTGGAATTTCATAAATCAAGTAGCGGCATTTTTTACGCTTTTATTGCTATGCTTTGCTTTCGTACGCTTGCCTACACGCTTTGGGTCAACAAACCCCATGTTGTATGCGTAGCACATAGCAGTCACAAACAACAACAACAACAATAACATGCATATGAGTTTTGAAGCTTAGTTGAACCATAACTAATCGCACCCCCAGCGGCACTTGAAAATCGTGTTACGTATACCACCCGTCGTACCTAAGCAGAACAGCAGAGTGCGAGCACCAAAGTACACTGCTACTAATCTGCGTTACTTAGCTGTTGTGCTATATTCTGCCGCTTGGTTGCTCTCGCTCTCTATGTTGTTGTATATTGCTGTTGGCGACATGTAATCTGACGTTGTGCGACGCGCTTTAGTGATTGTGGCGCGTAATTTGTGGTTTTAATGGAAAACAGACATGCATACATACATACGTACATATATTACAATTTATACCTCTGTTGTATAGATGTTGTTTAGTGTGCGTGAGCTCTCACGCTTATGTGAATGATGTGTACAAATAATATTATTCTTTTTGGTGTTTTTATTGTTGCTGTTGTGGCAAGGCACGTAAAACGAAATTACAGAATAGTTTGGTACGTTAATTAGCAGCTAAATGCGCGAATTAAAATTATTTAAGGATCGAATTTTTGTGGGTGCAAACTTTTTGTGATGATTTAAAAAGTTGAAATAAGTAAAGTGAGGGAAATTATTTATGCATAAGCATGGATGAATATTTTATTTTTTAACATGAAAAGTTGCCGTTTTAAATTTAAACCTATTCGCAGAAATATATGTGTCATACAATTTGACTGCGACATAAAGTGGGCCCGACGACCCAAATATGTCAAAATAATGTCATCAAAAAATGTATCAATAAAAAGTTACTTCCATCGAAGATACTGCGACATAAAATGGGTCCGACGACCCAAATATGTCAAAATAATGTCATCAAAAAATGTATCAATAAAAAGTTACTTCCATCGAAAAGACTGCGACATAAAGTGGGACCGACGACCCAAATATGTCAAAATAATGTCATCAAAAAATGTATCAATAAAAAGTTACTTCCATCGAAAAGAATGTAAGCCTTATTTTGTAAATACTTTTAAATCTTAAAGTACTTTGGTGACCGAGATTGCTGTAGTTGTTGTTGTAACGAGGTGTAGTCCTGCCCAACGCGTATTTTTCCTTAGCCTAAATTGTCGTCAATATCTTCAAACAGGAGTCCAAGGAAACAAGCAGTTTCAATAGGGTTGGACCAAAGGGAAATGGGTGTTAGAAGAGTGGGCTCAGTAGAGCAAGAAAATAAGTGATTGGTATTATGGGGGGACGAGCCGCATGCCGGACATACATTCGGTATATCAGGGTTCAGTCTGGATATGTAGGAGTTTAACCTGCTACAATATCCAGAGCGTAATAGAGCCAGAGTGACCCTTGTCTCTGGAGGAAGATGACGCTCCTCTTCAGAAATGTTTGGTGTTGCGGCATGTAAGACATTGTTTAGCGGACAGAGCGCGGCGTGATGCCAACCGACGGTGTATGGATATGCCCCAAGGCCTGCTTATGCACCTCTAGATCAAACGGCGTTGTTATATAATGCCGGATCTCATCAAAATGTTTACGCAAATACGTCCTTATAGTTCTAGGAGGCGGAGTGAGTTCAAGCAGTTGTCTATTGGGATGTTGTGGTTTACAGCAATTCAGTAGGTACTGCTTGTTTAGCATTTCATTATGCTCCCTAACTGGAAGCATTTCCGCTTCATTGTGTATATGAGTTATTGGAGACATATGGACGCATCCCGTAGCGGTCCTGAGCGCGGTGTTTTGACAGGCCTGCAGCTGACTCCAATGAACGTCTCCAAGCCTCGGCGACCATATCGGCGACGCATAGTTCAGAATCGGCCGACCAATTGCCTTGTACGTTACCAACAACGTTTCTTTGTCTTTACCCCAAGTACTGCCGGCTAGTGACTTAAGGATTTTGTTGCGGCTCTGTAATTTTGAGACAATTGCAGCTGAATGGGCACCGAAAGTGTGCATGGTGTCGAAAGTCACTCCTAAAATGTTGATTTTTGTTGGCGACAATGTCAAGCTTCGGGCGGTGCTATTGATTTAGCACTAACTTTACTTACCCAAAATGATCCCAAAACGACCCTAAAATAATCCCGAAATAATCATAGAATGATACCAAAACGACCCCAAAAAGACACTTAAATGTTCCCAAAATGATCTGAAATTGAACCCAAAAGGACCAAAAACGACCTAAAAATGATTCAAAAATTACCCTAAAATGTTCCCAAAATGATACCAAAAGGACCCCAAAAAACCTTAAATGTACCCAAAATTATCCGAAAATAACCCCAAAAATTAACCGAAAATGATCCCAAAATGACACTAATCCCAAAATAGTCCCAAAACGACCGCAAAAACCCTCAAAAATTCCCAAAATCATTCAAAATTTAAGCCAAAATGATTCAAAAATGATTCAAAAATGATTCAAAAATGATCCCAAAATGACTCCAAAATTATACGAAAGTGACCCCAAAATTGTCCCAAATTAATCCAAAATTGAACTCAAAATAATCTCAAAATATCCCTAAAATTATTCCAAAGTGACCCGTAAATGATCCTAAAATAATCCGAATATGCTCCCAAAAATATACAATACAAATAAAATACGGTAAATGGTAACCCTGGTCGGCAAAATTACTTGAAAATATTTTAGTTGGTATGACGCCGAAAATACCTTTCATTTGATACCCATATTAGCATATCTTGCTCCATTATTTAAAAAAATTGAGATAGGTGGTAACCCTGTGAAATCCCTAGTGGCAACCCTCAAATAGATATTCTTAGAATCAATAATTCTATCTCTATGCCAATTTTCATCCCAATCGGTTCTGCGGTTCTCGAGATAGTACCGGATATATAAATATAATGCGGTAAGGTGGCAACCCTACTTGAAAATATTTTAGTTGGTATGTCGACGAAAATACCTTTTATTTGATGCCTATATTGGCATATCTTGCTCCATTATTTAAAAAAATTCAAATAGGTGGCAACCCTGTAAACCGCTCCAGGTGGCAACACCCAAGTGGATGGTCTTAGAATCAACCCAACTATCTATATTCAAAATTGTATCCAAATCGGTCCAGCGGTTCCCAAGATAGTCCGAATATGCAAATATACAAATATACAAGCTTAGCTCGTTTAAAGTTTTAAGATACTCCAAATGTACTTCTACTTCAAGAACTAAAAGCATACTTTTGGGCTGATATGACGTGCGTTGCGGTTTTTTGCGTCACCATAATGCCTTTTTCGTAAATTCTATAGTAGCGACTATTCCTTGAAGTAATTTTAATAATACTAAATAGAAAATTGCCTACTTTTAGGCGCTTCGTGGTCTGTAGGAAGCCTTTAGAAAACCAATTTGATGCCCCTAAAAGCACGTAACGCGTCTAAATACGTACTTTTCATTACGGCTATACTATCGACTATTACTTAAAGCATTATTATTAAGCAGTGCTGCTCAAAAAATTGCATTCAGAAGAGCTTTTTCTTTGCTCTTTAATATTAAAGAAACTCAGACACTTTTAAATTAATTGTTTTGCATTCAAAGTGCAAATTTTCAAGTGCATAGGCCTTGAGCAACACTGTTATTGAGAATCAAGAACAAATAGCCTACTTTTAGGCGAATGTGCATCGTTCTCAGGAAAGTGATATGTGGGCTTTTCCTACCAAAATTGGTAGGTTTTTTCCTGCTTCTAGGATGGTAGGACGATTTGAATTTTGGTAGGTTTTTACCTTCGGTCAAGTAACTTCACTTTATTGTTGAAAAGCAAAATTTGTATAACTTTGGTCCAATGATGGCGTGGCACCGCCCACTTTTAAGGGAGCCATTTTTGAAAGTTCGACTGGTCGTAACTTTTAAACTGATTACGATAGAACGATGAAATTTGGAAAAAAGAATACTTGTATTGTTGGGAGTATACCTGATGACATTTGATAAAATCGCCCTCCAATCATGCCCACTTTCGATATCGAAAATATCGAAAATCACCTAAAAAACAATATAATTTTATAGGTGAATCCCCCTGGTCATTATATAATGATTTTTGATAAATTTTTTAAAGTGGGCGTGGCACCGCCCATCGCCGGTTATACGAGAAAAAAACGCATAAAAATATTGATTATGGGAAAAATATTGGATAGTCCATTTTGGTAGGTTTTCAGTTCAGTTTTGGTAAGAAAAAAATTCTAAAGTGGCAACCCTGTTGTATTTACCCAAATACGAAAAAGCATCTGTGAATTATATTTTTTGTAAATGGTATGATATCAACCAAAAAATTCTAGTTGCATACTAGCATTTTTCTCACTAATTTGACTTTTCGCTGCAGGGAAGCTGTCGAAATTTAACACAAGTTAGAAATAAAGAACGCAAAATGCACAATCATGTAAAATAGAAGAGCGATGTTTTTGTGCATTTTAGCGGGAAATTAAACAAAAGGGAAATACCGTGAAATATTGTGATAGCAAAAAGCATGTTTAACAACTATTGAAGTAACACAATAAAATAATAACATTGTTTTTGATGAAGTGAATAAAAATAAAGCAGAATTCAATTTGCGTTTGTGTTTATTAAATTATGCAAAAAATTTTTTTAATTCTAGTTAAATAGACCAAACAAGTGAAACAAAAAACTCATCAAATGCAACATATTTTTCGGGCTAAAAATTTACATTAAAAACAGAGTAATCAAATATTTCTGTGAAATGGAATAAATAAAAAAAGTTTTATGTGCTGTTCATCCGGAGCCTGCATTTTACATTTTAGCATTTAGCCCAAATTGCAGCATTTTCTCCATACAATTTTGAAAACTAAACGCAACTAAATGCTACTTTATTTCTGCATTAGCTTTAGCATCTTCGAAGATACAGTACGAACAAAAATTTCCTTGTATCAAGTAAAAGTGAAAAAATGTTGCATACTTTTGGGCGAACCGCTATTTGTATTAAGATATCTTCTCACTAAGCAAGTCAACGTACTTATGCAATAATTTTTCCTGTTAAAAGTTGCAATTTTCGAGGTGAAGAGTTTCCAAGCTTGTTTAGAAAGTCGGTTTCCTTAACCACGAACTCATTTTTATAAAAGAAATAGAGTATATCTGAAAAGTCAAGCATACTTCCGCTTACGATGTAGGAACACACCTTAAGCATTCGAAAATTAGCTAAATGCGCATTTTCAAAATGCGGTAGCATGAACGCATCTTCGAAATGTACGACCGAAAATGGAAAATGCTGATTTTAAAACACAGCATGAACACAACATTAAGCTGTGAAGGTAGTCAAAAATTATAGGTATTTCCGGAAAAAGGAAAAATTTATTTGTAATAGCATTACAAAAATTTATAAAAGGTATTCTGAGCTAAAACGTGGAAGAAAAACTCAAAAGAGTTTGCATATTTTTAGGCGTGAAGCCCGAAAAAATAACTATTAGTAAAATAAAATGCATTTGAGTCCCTTTCGACGACTGCCAATTTTTTTTCCACAAATTATCTATATTACAATTTCGTTCCAAATCACCCTATATCACAATTATTTTCAATAACGCCCATTTTAAGACTTTACACTATGAGTTTCATATCTAAGAATGAGTATCAAAAAAGGTGCTATCTCAATAAATTTTAAACAAATTTTCAGCTGAAATAGCACGTTCTACAAAAACATTATAATATGGGGCCAATTTCCTTTCAGACCTCGATTTGAACTAGAAAGAATTGTCTTAAAACGTAAAAAAAGTGAAAGTTGTAGATTTAAAAAATGGATCTGGTCAATTTTATACACCAATCGAATAGTATTCTGAGTGCAAGTAAAACTATTGAATTATGCCCATCACAAATTGTCGACTCTGGGCGGGCAATAACGCTATTGAATTATGCCCATCACTGACAACGAACTGTGGCAAAACTAGTTTGTTATTAATAAATATTTTGATGACGGTTTTTTGACATATTTGGGTCGTCGGACCCACTTTATGTTGCACCCAATTTGTAGGACACATACAATGGCGTGGGCAGGATTCGATTTTTTTAAGTAAAATTTAAATTGAAGCACACACAACTAAGCTCACCATATATTTATACGCCTTCGTAAATCAATCATACTTAGCATTATATATGTATCTAAATTCCTGTACTTATAATAAATTCCTTTGTTCTTCTATACGTATACGTTGCAACCTACCAGTTTGGTTGTTAATAAGTAGTCAAACAGAGTCTCGCCCCTGGCATTGATATCGGAGCTTCCCTATTGGACGTGATGAGCATTAGCGGCGGCTCCTATAATAAGATGACCCGTACAAAAATTTGACACCAGATCTCTCACCTCCGTTTGTGGTGGAGGTTCTTCGGCGTTGTAGTGCATATAGACCGACGCCATCGTCAGGCTGGTGCTGCCGACTGCTAAAGTGGCAGCAGTAATGTCACCATTGGTATAGTTAGGTAGAAGAAAGTTGTTGAGGTCAGACTTAACCAAAATACAGGTTCTGACTTCGCCCTCCTTGCTGGCTCGAATGAGCTAGAAACCCTTAGTCCCCAATCCTCGAGCTGTTGACCCAAGGTTCTTGGATGAAGACGACATCCACGTCGCCTTTAGAAAGACGACTACTTAAAGCAGCCGAGGCTACTTTAGATTTGTGCAGGTTTATCTGAAGCACCACCAACATGAGAGCGATCAGACTTCCCTGCCGTCCCCATATCGTCGAGGTCTGCCCTGCCCCGAAGGCTGTCTCTCAACGATGAGTTCAGAGCAACTGCGCGATTTGGCGTAGCGGGAGCCAGTCGACGACCTCGATTTTTGCACCTTCCTACACTTCACTCAGTCTTGCAGCCGCTGCCTTGTACAGTGTAACAGTTCTTGCGTCGTCGTACGCGACAATTTTAATCTTGTCCTGGATACTCCAAGTAAACGTCGATGAGAGCGTTGCGGACGTGCCGCCACTGGTCCTTGGGGATGGCCAAACGGTCGTTGCCTCGTTCAAGAATGCCTATAAGGATCCTGTCCTTGGTTACATCAGCAAAGCTTGGTTTGCCCACTCCGTGGGTGTTTTGATGCCGCTTGGGATGGGATTTTAACTCCACGTCCGATCTCTGGCGTTTGAAGGGTTTCCATTTACCCTCTTTGGCACATAACTGCTTTGGAAATCCGATATCAGAGATTGTGCTAACTCCACACATTTCCTGGAACTCAGCGACTCCCTCATATTTCTTCAGGATCCTAGCGGCCAATCGTTTATCCAGGTACGCAGAGCGGCGGGGAGATGTCTCTTGGGAGTCCGGACCCATAGTGTTTTTCTCGGTCGCTCCTTTTGCTTACAGCCCATTTACTGCTTCTCTTTCCTTTGGATCTCTGAGGCCAAGTCGTGAGACCATTGCCACAGGCGTTGAGAGACTGGTTTTTATACCAGCGATTGATGGAAGTTCAGCATGCGCCGTTGACCGCTTAGCTGCGTAGTCAGCCGCGCTGGTGCTGGCTCCCATCAAGTCACTCTTACTTGATAGAGATTTATAGGTTGACCGACCTGTAGTTGCCATTGTTGTCTGTCCCCCGGTTGGTTTTGAAGTGGAGGTTGTCCCCCGACGCTGTGCTTTCGCTTGATCCAGCATAGCTCTCCTCTGCTGAGGAGTGAACGAAGTTGTTGATTGTTTAATGTTTTGTTTTGTGTTTTTCATCTTGTTCGTACGACCCATCGCCGGACAAGGCCAGCTTAGGATCAAGCAAAGAGTGAGGGGAAAGTGTGTCGTCCGCCGCGGCAGAGCCCCATACCGCGGTAAAACCATAGATACTCTCTAGGCGGCCCTGCATCAGAGATGCTCCGTTCGACTATAGCCACGATTTGCCTCCCGGCTGCAAACGTGCAATGGGCACGTTATCGCATAACACCCTGGAATGGAAGGGGGAAGATCTTTGTCGTCGCGCCAGAGAGGCTAGGCTGCTCTCGTGATGTAGTGTCATGCGGATCTATGATCACAAGAGTAGCGTAGCCCTGTGGCTATCGACTTAAGCCCTCGTACCGCGGCAAGGTGTCCGCCCTTCACGAGGGTTTTTTTTCTTAAATAGAAGGAAATTTGACAATTCTACTGTACAATTTAAATTTGCAAAATTATTCGAGTGACGAATGGGGGAGATTAACTAGTCCCCATACTAGTCCAAAAAGGACTAGTTGGAAATATACTAGTCCCATACTAGTCCAAAAAGGAACAGTCTGTAGTGCATTTGTTCCCTTTTGAACCACTATGAAATTAGTATTTGATGACTGGTATGTTCTGGTCGAAATCTGACAATTGATATCTCGTAGGACATTCACTCATAGAGAATACCAGTTGCTTATACGTAAATAAGACAGTTGGCTGACTAGTTGTTTTGATTGATTATAAAAAATGTTATAAATATTTATTTCTCCCACAAAAAACAACTATAGTGAAGGCGTGATATTGAAAAAGAATGGAGTAAGTGATAAATTATTAAAAAAAATACCTAAGAAAAACTGAGTCAACTGGAAAAAAGGTTTAAATAGCAAAATATTGATTGGAAGATGATGTATAAGAAAAATTAATGAAAATGCTATAGTGGAAAAATACACGTTCGTCTGTATCATTAAACAACATAGTTAAATTTGAATAAACCAAAATCAATAACAAAGTGCTAGTGAAATAAAAAAAAAAAAAAAAAAAAAAGATGGAAAAATTTACAGAAATTATTAGTTCTGACTTCAAACCATCAGAAAAGTAATCGCATAAATAGTATCAAATCAAAATATAGTGTTATTAGCATACTACCAAAAAAAAAAAAAAAAAACAGAGCAAAACTAAAAAACATACACACTACCATTTTTGCGCTATAATTCTTGGAATCAAAACAACGTTATTAAATCTCAAAATAATCAAAGGAAACATATACATAGTACAAGTAAAAAAAAATCATAAAAGTGAGAAAGAAGCGAAAAAAGTGTTTAAATAAACATCTCTGCAATAAAGTTGCGAAAGCTAGCGCCATTAAGAAAGCTTAGTAATAAAGTGAAAAAATTATGCTTCAAAACACACAACGTTTTGAAACAGCGTAAAACGATTAGTGCAAACAAAAAAAATTATTATAAAAAAAATATAAAAACCAAAGTTCACAACAAATTTATCAAAAGTGTATCAAAAATAATCTAAAAATAAAACAAATCATAAACTAAATATTCAACTAAAAAAATGAAAATAGCAACAAAATTCACAACAAAAAGTCTTCGCAGTAGCACATTCAACGCTAACAAGTAAAAATAAAGAGCGATAGAATCAAATGTATTGAAGTAAGCTGAAACTATATATCTTAAAATAACGATAACTTGGAATTTATGTATTTGAAAAAAAAGTTCAAAAAAAAAATTGCAAAAAAAAATGTTATTAAAAAAAATTAATTAAAATAAATCAAAAGTGTGTATCAAATCATCAAACGTAATCAAATTATAGCTAATTAGTGAAAAGTTATTACGAATTAGAAAAATATTAAACGCTTCTAAAAGCAACAAGTAAGTTAAATCTTTAACAAGCTTTTGAATAAAAAAAAAATATATTTAAAAATAGTGTTGAGCTTAATATCTAAAGCATATCTCATAAAAGTGTTGTGTTAAAAGTTAAGAATTTAATATGAAAAAATTACCCAACGAATGAATTGAACAAAAAGAGAGAAGGAGTTAAATCGGAATTAAAAAATTAAACTTCTGTTTGGTAAGTTTCCCTAAACAAGCAGGTTGTCTTGATCATTTTCACCCTCAAAATCGATTTATAATCCGATTGCAAAGTTTGTTATATCGTTGAATAGGTATTTTTTAGTGCTACATATCTCCTGAATGTCCTTTTACTCGGAACAGACAATTGCAAACTTTGGTTTTGTATGAGCACCGACCTGGTCTAGTGGCTGCCCATAAAATTGGGTTCCAGAGATTTTGGTCAACATATAAGCCAGAGTCGGCCACACCAATACTGAAACATTTTTGCATAAGTGTTTGTCAAAATTGAGTTACTTTTCATGTAGTGTCTCAAAAAAAAAAAATGTAGCCTGTGAAATTAGGAAAAGAAAAAACTCAAAAAGCACAATGTGCAGTTTTTGGCCGCCATGGATATAAACGTAGGATTAAATAAATTGATGTTAGTTGGCAAACCTGTATAAAATTATCTTTGTTGGTATATAGACGAAAATGACTGTCATTTCATACCCTTATTTCGCTCAATATTTAAAACAGGTGGCAACCCTATAAATCGCCTAAAGTGGCACCCTAGTTGAAATTCTAATAATCAAGCATACTCTCTAGATAACAAATTTGATCCAAATCGATTCAGCCGATCCCGAGATATTGGTCTATGTTTGAAGAAATAAACAAAATATGGTTAGGTGGCAACCCTGCGTGAAAATATCTTAGTTGAAATACGGCCGAAAATACCTTTAATTTGATACCCACATTGGCATACCTAGCTCAATATTAAAAAAAAAATTATTTTGCTCAATATTCAAAAGAAATTGGGATAGGTGGCAACCCTATAAATAGCCCAAAGTGGTAACACCTAAGTGGAAAGTCTAAGAATGAACCATACTCTTTACATATATACTAAATTTGGTTAAAATCACTTCAGCTGTTCTGCACAAACTGCTCGCAATAAGAAGGAATAAATAAAAATGGATTAGGAGGCAGCCCTGCTTGAAAATAGCTTCATTGGAATAAGGCAGAAAATACCGCCCGAATTGGCAACACAACCAAAAAAGTCTTAAGCTTACCGTCTACATATACATATGCCAAGTTTAATTCAAATCACTTCAGCCGTTCCCTAGATATTGGTCCATATACGAAGGAATAAACAAAATATTGTTAGGTGGCAACCGTGCCTAAAAACATTTCCGTTGAATACGGCAGAAAATGCCTTTAACTTGATACGCAAATTGGCATACCTTGCTCAATATTTGAGATAGGCAGCCCTGCAAACTTCCCATATAACATACCACAATATCATATCAATAATGTTACTCATACGCCACGTACTTCAATTATTCATTTAGATTTGAATACAAATTACTAGGGCAGAAAGTTGTTTTTCATAGTTTTTAGAAGACTCATCATTATTGAACCCACGAGTTCTGGTATCAAGAGTGCCCTCCAGAATTGAAAGAGCTCATCTATCGCAAAAATTCATTTTTCCCCCTCCCTCAACCGCCTCAAAAAATATCCTACTTTGCTGTCATCAACATAAAAATTAATTAACACAGAGCGCGCAGCAGTCGTAACTCGCTCTCTCAACCTCATTAACTTCTTATCCCCATAACATCAGTTACTTTTTCTAGCATTTGTCGGCATCTCCTCGTCTTCATTTTTTTTCGAACTACTTAATTTTGTCTTTAAAACTTCGACTTCGCGTTCGCATCGTAACTTTTCAAATTTAATTTACACTATTAAACTGGTTTAGTTACAAAGATATTTACTTATGTTGGGGTTGGTGGTGGTCGGTCTGTTGTACGTTGTGTGACTTTGTCAGCTGTGCGCCGAGTGTAAGTACCTACTACATACATACGTACGTGTGTTGTGATGTGTTGCGTTTTGTCGTTTAGCAACACTAGGTTTCATCGTGGTTGATGACATTAGCCAAGTTAGAGTACAGACATTACAAATTTAAACGAACTTTATACTGGCAAGAATGCGTTTATATGAAGTCTGCTACACATGTATGTGTATGCATGTGTATGGAAGTGTGATTGATGGTAGTAAATGCCAAAAATGTGGTTTAATTTTTGATATTTTCGAGAATAGAAAAAGTTCAGGGTTGTTGCGGAAGCTGAAAAAGCCAAAAACCTCTATAGCTTGACCCTTAGCAGGACTGGATTGAGAGTCCTTTGCCTGGCTCTCGACAAGATACAATTTTTTGAATGAGATGGCAGAAAGTGCTCAACAGCTGTTCCAATGGTAGTTTGGTGTGATATGAATCCAAATTTAAAAAAATCTATATGTAGTGAAATTACGTGGCAACCCTAGATGGTACCTCTACTTTGAAAATTTTTTATTGAATTATGACCAAGGTGAACATAATAATTTTCCTTTGATACCCATATGGGCATATCTCACACCATTTAAAATAAAATCCCAAATAGATGGCAACCCTCGAAATCAGTATCACGCTAAAGAAGAAGAGTAATAATCTAAAAAGCTAAATGGGTTAGGTAAGGACGTCGAATACCTGTCGTTTGTTATCTTACAACATTTTTCTAAAAAAAAAAAGAGACAACAAATAAATAATAGGATTAGGATTAGGTGGCAAACCTAGGAGCTAAACTTGCTTAGAAATATTTTGGTTGAAATAAGATGTCGAATACCTTTCGTTTAGTACCTATGTGTATTGGCAACTATCAGTTGATTTAAGCAAGTAAAATTAGTGGGTGGCAACACTGTAAAATCACACTATGTGGCAACTTTGAAGTTGGCGAGCTTGCAAATTGCCTGCATTCAAAACGACAAGCTGACGCGATTAGTTCCTATTTTTGTGTGACGGTGTTTTCGATTTATGAAATTTTTCCAACACACTTACTTACCAACATAAAATTTTCAAAAAAGATTTCCGAAAAAATATCAAATAGGTGACAACTTTATGAAATGCCTGAAGTGGTAAATCCGAGAAGAAAATCTTAAAATGAAGTACCTATACTATCCATCAACAAAATTTCATCCAGATCGGCCAAAATACGAAGAAATAAATAAAAAGGCCAGTAAGGTGGCAACCCTAGGTGCCAAATCATTTTTAAGACATCATGATTGGTATGCGGCTAAAAGTGCCTCCGATATGATACCCACATTGGTATACCTTGCTCAATATTTGAGAAAAAATAAATAGGTGGCAATCCCGTAAACCGGCCCAAGTGGCAACACCCAAGTTAACTGTCTTAAAATCAAGCATACTATCTCTATGCCAAATTTCATCAAAATCGGTCAAGCGGTCCAAAATGACACCAAAATTATTCTAAAATTATCCTAAAATGACCCCAAAATGACCCTAAAATGATTTTGGGATCCCAAAATGGCCCAAAAATTACCCAAAAATTATCTCAAGATTACCCTTAAATGATCCGAAAATAGCCCGAAAATTATTCCAGAATTGTTCCTAAATGATCCTAAAATAATCCAAATATGATCCCGAAATTACCCCAAAATATACAAATTCAACTCCCAGGATCACCCTGGATGGCAACCCTGCTTAAAAATATTTTAGTTGGTATGTCGCCGAAAATATCTTTCATCAAGATATGCCAATACATATATGTATCTTGCTCCATAATCAAAAAAAAATTGAGATAGGTGGCAACCATGTATTTCAAAGAACATTCAGATAGGTGGCAACCCTGTGGAAATTTCTAAATGGCAACCCCTTAGTGTAGATTCACAAACGCTTGCAAGATAAACCTCATTACAAGATGCTCGAGCGCTTGAAACTTGCCGTCAGACATTCCAGGGTTGCCACTCGTCCCTTATATACAAAGAACTGTCAAATAGAATAAGTAAACAAAAGCTAATTATTGACTAACAAACGTTACAAACCATTAACGTTATCACTCTTTCATTGACACCTGTCATTCGACGTAAACAATTTTAACCAAGCCATTTAAAGCTATTGCGTCACATTTCAAGCAGTTTCCGCTTGTCAGTGTTTTAGATTGTCGTCATTGTAATGGGGTAGACAAAGATGAGAACCACTGCAGTTATAGCCCAGACAATACAAACTTCTTTTACCTTCCTTTCATGTTTTGTCATCTTTTGCTCTTTTCACAGTGGCAACAACATCATCAAAATCAAAATCAAAATGACATGCTTGTGGTTATGACTTGATTGTCAATCGTATCAATGCTGTACCTACATTTTACTTAGAATTTTCTTTGTATGTGTCATGTATGCGCTCATTTTTACTATGTCTCATTGTCCTTGCTACTACCAAATTTTCATTTTTTTCTTCTTCTTTCATGGGTCTTTATACGTTTGTCCATCAATCGGTCAGTCTATCTAACTCGACCAATGGTCAATAACAACAATCTCTCAGGCATTGCGCTTATATGGTCATTGTTATTGCTCTGTCTTTATTACTTTCCTTCACATTGTTTATTATGTTGTACTCTCCCTTTACTGACATATCTAGTTTACTCGCTTCAAACATGTCTTTATTTGTTTTTTTCTGCTTTTGTCTTTGCTGTAATTACCAAAGCCATTACATTGTCTCTGCTTTGAGTTTTATAGTACATTTACACCGCACCAAATACAAATCTCATTTTCCAAATTTGGAACTCCATTATTGGGCCAATTCTACCAGGAATAGACAGAAGCCTTCTTGACTCTTCTTTCTTTATTACTCTACAGGTGTTTAAATCATCACGGTAATGCATTTTCTATCGATGGCTTTTTGTCCTGGTAGAAGATTCTTTCAGGGAAAGTGAAGCCAAATGCAAATTTGCCAGTGTAAACGGTGTCGAACTGGCTCATTTGAATTCGCCAAATTTGGTGCGGTGTAAATGTACTATTAGTATTGCTTAGTGCTCGCTCGCTTTTCCGCTCCTTCCGTTTATTACACCATCAACATGCTTTATCAATAGCCAACAGCAACAGCATGTCAAGCCATGAACATAAAACTCAATCACATTAGTTGTGGGTGGCAACGTTGTCCTTAAAGTTGCAAAAAAAAAAAATGAATGAGAAAAGAATTATTTTAAATTAATGTATAAAAATAATAATAAAGTGTTTAGAGCGTTGGTGGCGGCATTCATTAGTGATTGATGGCAATTTAAGCGAGAAGGACTGCGAAAAAGTTTTCAAATTAAATCTTAAACGAGCTCATTAATAAGATACTTTTTCAAAAACTTTACGAACTTTTTTCAGAGACAAGGCTCCGGTTTTATTTTTAGCCGTGAATTTATGGCTCTCTTTCTAACATCAAAATAAGATAGCATTTGCTAGTTAAAACCATTTAAATATAGTTTTGGTTTCGGTTTCGGTTTTGTAACGTGTTTCGGTTACGGTTCCGGTTTCGTTCTTCAACATTTATTTCGGTTTCGATTACGGTTCCGGTTTCGGTTTCCAAATAACACTCGAGCACAAAAAAATTTTACTACTAAAAATCTTAAGTACGTAGGTAGCTTCAAAATAGGTCCCAATTTTCATAACTTTTTTTCGGATCTCGTAAATTTTTTTCGATGGCTTCATTAAACTATATTCAAATTTCCTCTTTCAGAATTTTGATACTGGTGTCAAACGTGCCTTATTAGCAGCAAGCATACTATCTATTTGCCAAATTTCCGAAAATTACCCCAAAAAATTATCTCAAAATGACCCCAAAATGAACGCAAAATTAACCCGAATGCTCCCAAAGTAATTCCAAAATTACCTCAAATGATCCAAAAATTGTCTAAAACACGATGCCAATATAACCACATAATGATCCCAAAATGACTCATGAATGACCCAGAAATGAACCCAAAATCAGCCCAAAATGACTCCAATATCTACTAATACAATACGTTAAAATGGCAACCTTGGCCGACAAACCTACTTGAAAATATTTTAGTTGGTTTTGATACCCATATTGGCAAGTCTTGCTCAATACAAAAAAATCGAGATAGGTGGCAACCCTGTCAACAGCCTCAAGTGGCAACACCCAAGTGTAAAGTCTTAGAATCAAGCATACTATCTGTATGCCAAATTTCATCCGAATCGCTCATGCGACTCCCGAGATAGTTCGGATATACAAATATACAAACACATGTACAACAATAGCTCGTTGAAAATTATAAGTTAAACACCATCAATAGAATTTCTTATCATATTCACAAACTTTTAGACACGTTTCATGTAAAAATCAGCTTACAACGACTCTAGCTCGCATAACACTTGTATTAAACAATAAAGTCAAACAACTACAAGCGTCGAGGGCTGCATCAATGATTCTTCTTTAACCTCTCACAACTCTACACTTTGAAAACGTATTACATACATTGTATCTAACTGACTTTTCCCCTTTTCTTTTTCCTTTGGCTTTTGCTATCATTTTCTACTCCTTATGTATGTATATTCGTTACGTTGCTAATGTAGTCTGTGATTTGTCTTTTGTGTTGTAAGAGCGAATTACAACGCCATTCTTTATACTGCCAACATATCCTTAGAGTATGCTGTACTCAAATTAGTTTTTTCTAAGAAAGTGTCAAATAAAATTATTTATCAACGCTCAACGCTGAGATCATGGTTAAGGAAAAGATGCTCAAATGTTGATTTTGTATATACATATGTATTTATATTAGGGTGGTACGTAATAAATTAAACGAAGATAAGCTTTCTCATATCCAGAAGAGAAACTTTTGTCCGAATACCCTAAAAAAAAGCAAAAATCAATACCGGAAAAAAACATATGTAGATACACTGTCAGAAAATGTATAAGTTCATAGTATTTCTGTTCAAGTCTGAAGAATGATATCAAGCCGGCTTGCTTCACCCAGCTAATGTAAATACATATTTTGACACATTCATTTTTTCCCAGCTACCATTTCCATTTCTATTTCGTTTTTATATTTTTCAACAACCTCGCGTGTGCTTGTTTATTTTATTTTAATGTGCCTTCTATTCTACTACATTTTTTTTTTTGTTTTATTCATCACAAACACACAAAAAAGTCAGTGACAGTCACGGAAAGTGGTATTGCTGTCACTGTCAAAGTTGTCGACAGCATTGAAATATTCACAATAAGTACTCGTTGTCACTGTCATTAACAAAAATAGGCAACAGGGAGAGGACATGTTTTAATCAGATGGAATGTTTTGTTTTGGTTAACAATTACACACTTTCAATTAGAACATGATGTAATGTGGCGTATATTGAAATTACAATTTTGTTAGGCTCATTTAAGCCAGTAACTTTGACAGGGGATTACGCCGTTTGAAAATAAAACAAACCAGATAAAATGAAATAAAATAAAATAAAATAAAATAAAATAAAATAAAATAAAATAAAATAAAATAAAATAAAATAAAATAAAATAAAATAAAATAAAATAAAATAAAATAAAATAAAATAAAATAAAATAAAATAAAATAAAATAAAATAAAATAAAATAAAATAAAATAAAATAAAATAAAAGAAAATAAAATAAAATAAAATAAAATAAAATAAAATAAAATAAAATAAAATAAAATAAAATAAAATAAAATAAAAAAAAAATAAAATAAAATAAAATAAAATAAAATAAAATAAAATAAAATAAAATAAAATAAAATAAAATAAAATAAAATAAAATAAAATAAAATAAAATAAAATAAAATAAAATAAAATAAAATAAAATAAAATAAAATAAAATAAAATAAAATAAAATAAAATAAAATAAAATAAAATAAAATAAAATAAAATAAAATAAAATAAAATAAAATAAAATAAAATAAAATAAAATAAAATAAAATAAAATAAAATAAAATAAAATAAAATAAAATAAAATAAAATAAAATAAAATAAAATAAAATAAAATAAAATAAAATAAAATAAAATAAAATAAAATAAAATAAAATAAAATAAAATAAAATAAAATAAAATAAAATAAAATAAAATAAAATAAAATAAAATAAAATAAAATAAAATAAAATAAAATAAAATAAAATAAAATAAAATAAAATAAAATAAAATAAAATAAAATAAAATAAAATAAAATAAAATAAAATAAAATAAAATAAAATAAAATAAAATAAAATAAAATAAAATAAAATAAAATAAAATAAAATAAAATAAAATAAAATAAAATAAAATAAAATAAAATAAAATAAAATAAAATAAAATTAAAAAAATAAAATAAAACAAAATAAA
>CAXKVI010000003.1:109261213-109281213 GCA_964058755.1 Campiglossa producta | reverse complement strand
AAATAAAACAAAATAAAATAAAATAAAATAAAATAAAATAAAAGAAATAAAATAAAATAAAATAAAATAAAAGAAATAAAATAAAATAAAATAAAATACCATAAAATAAAATAAAATAAAATACAATAAAATAATAAATAAATAAATGAAAGAAAATTAAATAAAAATAAAAATAAAAATAAAATAAATCAAATAAAATAAAATAAAATTAATAAAAAAAAAATAAAAATAAATTAAATAAAATAAATTAAAATATAATAAAAAATAAAAATAAATTAAAAAAATATTATCAATAAAACCAAATAAAACAAAATAAAATAAAATTATGTAAAATAAATATAATAAATTTAAATTAAAAACAACCGCGTGTAGCCAGTACACGTGAAAGAAGTGAACTTCTAAAATGGTGATAGGTGGCAACCGTGTAAACCGCCTTAAGTGGCAACACCCATGTATATAATTTTGGAATTAATCAAATTGTCGATATGCCAAATTTTATCCAAATCGGTCCAACAGCTCCCGAGATATACAAAAAAAAAAAAAAAATTGCCGTTAGGTGGCAACCCTAACTGGCAACCCTGCTTGAAATTGTCATATTTGGAATACGGCCTAAAATAATTGATACCCATATTGGTGTATCTAGTTCTATATTAAAAAAAAGTATGGTGATAGGTGGCAATCTTGTAAACCGCCCTCAGAGACTACACCCATGTATACAATATTAGAATGAATCAAATTGTCTACATGCCAAATTTTATCCAAAGCGGTCAAGCAGTTCCCGAGATATACGAAAAAAATATATTGCGGTTAGGTGGCAACCATAAGTGGCAAACCTGCTTGAAATTATCTTATTTGGAATACGGTCAAAGAAATTGGAATAGGTGGCAACCCTGTAAAGCGCCATAAATTCTGCTCGGCCTAACTATTACAATTTGTGTTGTTGTTGTTTTTGTAGCGAGGTGTAGCAATGCCTAAATGTCAGACAGGGTCACCCCGAGTGTATTGCTCTTGGCCGGGTCGATATAAGAAAACGGCCCGGGTCGTTTCGGCACAAGTACTGGTACCGTTCTCGTAGAACCGACAATACGAGAAACTAGCCGTGTAGGCTATGTAGGTCATTTAGCGTTACCCAGGGTGCACCAACTGGGAGGCGACCTACTTTTACAATTTGTGTAATGTTAGCTAGATCCTAGAATTTCACCTCCTATTTGATTTGCACAGCTAAACATCGTGGTGAAAATCGCCTAAATGTCTGCAACATACGCCTGAAAGTCGGCTACAATTCCTATTTCCGTTGCTTCATCAGCCATTTTCTCAAATTTTACTCTCAATGAAAACTACATATAACCGCCTAAGAAGTTAACTTCAAAAAAAATAACGAACAAAATAAAATGAAATAAAATAAACTCAAATTAAATAAAACAGGAAATAATAAAATAAATTAAAACCAGCAAACTACCAAAAAAACATAAGGCACTGAAATCCCACTCCTTACCTTACCCAACCCAGTTCATGCTTACACCGAAATTTGGCTTACAAAACTGCGTGGCATTGAAGGCGCCATTAGTAACTACATCTAAGTACATGCACATTGTTGCTACTTTTTGTACAAATAAGTATTGAGTTTTTATTTTCTCATTGTTATTCTCTGTTTATTGTTGCCAATGTCTGCCATCAGCCATCACACTTATTCGCATTAGTTTCTATTGTTGCACTAGAATTGGCTAACTTCCATTTTCAGTTGGCATTTTTTGTTACTATGTATAATACAAGTATACCAAGCGATATGCATATGTACATACCAATACTTACATGTGACTAGTACTAAAGTCAAAATGTCGAAATCTTGTTAAACTTTTTGACGCATCGAAATTTTTGCTGCCATGACTTCCAAAGACACTTTACTTTGGATATGAGCTCGTTGACTTGACTTGCTTTCATCACGCTTCTTTTTTTCTCAACATACATACGTTTCAGCTAAGGATCCTTTGAGCTAGCTCAATATATATATTTATATACAGGGTTGTTGTTGTTTTATACGCTTACATGCTTTGAAAGTCATACACCAAGCAGCAAGAGTGCAAAACAGTGTAGATGGAAATTTGTCAAGCACGTTCACATGTGCTGGCATGTTGTTGTTGTTGTAGTCATTTGTATATAGTTATATATGTATGTGTAACATCCACTTGTTTGCCTGGGTTCAATAATTCTTATTGTTTACTGGTCTTTGGTGGATTTTTGTTGTTGTTGTTGTAACTTCTGTTTCTTATTGTTGTTAACGCTTCTTTCACTTCACTCGACAGCTTCTTTTGTACTTTGTTTGCTAAATGCTGTAAAAAGAAAAACAACAACAAATATATATATCTTAGAAACAAGCAATAACAACAAAAGTTGTTGAGTTTTGTTTTGTTTGTAGAAAAAATCCATATTTGTACATTAGGGTGGGTCAATTTATTTCTACAACGAAGCTGACAGAACCAGACTCTGTAGAAAACTTTATAGGTAGCAGACGATGGCCGGTGATCAGGCTCCAGCATAAAAAGTAGATCTAGCTATCTGAACGTGTTCTGGTTAAACCATAGTCTATTTAGGAACCTTTGCGAGATCAAACAATCGATACAATTTTTGAATTGTTCTTGGGACTTCTCGGTACTCTTCTGGGAATCATTTCGGGAAATTTTCGGTATAATTTTAGGGGTTATGTTAATATTTTTTTCTTGTCTCTTTTAGGAAAATTCCCGGACTTGTTCGGCACAAGTTCGGGTTTTTTCAGTTCTTTTTCAAAATCATACCGACTTTGTTTTCAGGACTTTTTCGGAACTATTCCGAAATCGGTTTTGGGATCAGTATAGAAATTTTTGGGGATCGTTTTCGGGACCACCTCTGCACTTTTTTGACGCATTAAAAGACTCCTTTTGGAAAATTTTGCGGATCACTTCCGTATTTCTTCGAAAACTTTTTCGGTAGTACTACCAAATTGTTTTTTGATTGTTTTTAGGATAACTTCAGGATTTTTTCGGAACCACCTCGAAATCGGTTTTGGGAGCATTTCGATTTTGTTTTCAGGACTTTTCAGGTTTTGGTAACTGGATAATTTTGATATTGTTTTTGGCACCATCTCTGGACTTTTTCGACACAGTTAGCTACTCTTGCTGGAAAATTTTGCCGATCTTTTCCGTACTTCTTCCACAACTTTTTCGGTAGCACTACTAAATTGTTTTGTGATTGTTTTTAGGATAAATTCAGGACTGTTCGGAACCACTTCGAAATCGGCTTTGAGATCATTTCGATTTTGTTTTCAGGACTTTTCAGGTTTTGGTAACTGGTTAATTTTGATATGGTTTTCGGCACTTTTTCGGGACCATCTCTGGACTTTTTCGGCAAAATTTCGGATTCGGTTTTGGGATCATTTCGATTTTGTTTTCAGGACTTTTTCGGAACTATTTCGGGATCGGGATATTTTAGGGGGCATTATAGAAATTTTTCGAAATCGTTTTCGAAATTGTTTATTGCTTTTGCGACCACTCGGAACTTTTTTGAAACTATTTCGATAATTCTTACATGACTAAGTATTTCCACATTGCTCTTGATACTCTTTCGTAATCATTTCCAGACGATTTCGGCACCAGCATGAAGTTTTTTCGGAACCATTTCAGGACTATTCAACACCCATTCGAGATTTTGTTCGGTACTTTTTCGGGATCAGCTTAAGATTGTTTTAAGGGTCGTTTGTGGTCTCTTTAGGACCATTACGTGATTGTTTTCTAGGTTTTTTCGTGACCTTTAGCGACTGTTTCTGGGTCATGTGGCATCAAAGAAGTCCCAAAATGAGGACAAAACCAAGCCGATTTAGTTATTTTTGAGGTGATACTAATGAGAATTCAAAATATCTTGCAGTACTATCCATATCTGCTGGAATTTATTTACAAAAAAAGTGTAATGAAAATTTAGCCACCCTAATCTACATGCTTAACTACATACATAGACACAATCTAAGGAACATACGGTAGGGACAAATATATGTATATTCGCAAGACGATTATTTAAAGCCAAAGCTTTTTGTGCACTTCCTGTTGAACTTTTGAGTACCTACTCTCTTAGGCACATACACGCCCATATAAGTATGTTCAATATAAAATTTGAAAAGTTTGTTAAAGTGCCGTTTGGTGTTAAAGTTACATGCTGAATTGAGATTGATTGAAGATATTCTTCGGGTTGAAGTAAAATACATGGCACCACATTTTCAAAACTTGTTTTGTCCGAGAATACTAAACTGTTCTGCATTTTACAGAAGAAGAAAAAACACTAAAAATTGTGAGATTAAAAAGTGTGCTTATAGGGGTCGAATGGATGGACATACCTCTTCTTAAAGTGGGCATTAGTTAAAAGCTATTTGGATGCTTCAACCCTACCAGCTGGATTTCAAAACCATCACACATTTGTTCTCCATATTTATGGAATTCGTATGAAAAACCAAAAGTGCCTAAAAGTATGCAGCCCTGCTTCTTAACCATTGTTAAAAAGTAAAACTACCCAGTGTGAACTACCCACTTTATTGCTTCGCTCGACTTACTGTTGATTGAATTTTTTACTCACTGGTGCTTTATATGGGTTATGAGAATGCAATAGGTCTGGCACGTGTAAAAAGCTGCATACTTCTAGGCGCAATGCGATTAGAAAATCTTTGAGGGTAAATTTATAGACAACTCAAATGGAGCTCTGGTATATTGCATCGCGTGACAAGTGAAATATAGACAATCCCTAAATGATCTAAGCAACTTTTGTTAGGAGATCAAAAGTTCCGAAGTCAGAAAGTATGCTACCTAAAACAAACCTAACATAACTAAAAGTAATGGCGCCCTCAAATAGGTAGTTTCAAGGAAATATTACTAAAATTTGTAAACCGTATTTAAATGAAATATTTGAAGAAAAAAGTAAGCAAATACTTCGCAAGCTTAAAAATAAATGTTCAAATTTGTTTGCATACTTTCAGGAGCAGCAAAGCAAACATTTTCAGATTGAATTTATGAAGGTTTCAACACTCGACCAAACAGATGGTATAAACATAAATGTATTAGCATACAAACATATATTTACTGTCATACTTAGAGAGAGAAATGAAGAATTAGGACAGCCAGTGGCAACAAATCTTCTTCTTCCCCTGCATCTATCTATTCGGTAGTTGAATTGGGGTTGTTGGCAATCCATAATAGTATGTCCACGGCGTATACGTAACTAAATAACAAGTAGTGAGAGATTTTTGTAACAAGCAAAAGGGGAAAACAAGCGCTGCTTAGCATTTGGGGCTAAGACAACTTAATGAGTGGTAATTAGTGTTGAAACGATTAACCATTGCGCAGCAACAACAATGTTGTGAACAACAGCAAAATGCACGAGCTTAAGCAATAATAACAGCAAGCTATTTTTTTTTGTTTTTGCTTTTCATTTTCTGCTATTTATTTTGCTCTAACAACTAAGTACTAAGCATTTGCCCCATTAATGTAAACTTTTCACACTTCACGTACAAGCGCAGACAGATAGGCGTTCATTCATGTACATTGGAGTTGTTGGTAACAAATACCCATATACCCTGCAGTCGATCTAACTAGTTGCTAGCTACGATACAACTGATATGGGTCGTAAAAAAAAAGTAAATAAATTAAAAACAAGTAAGGAAAGCTGTCTTCGGCTGTGCCGAAGGCTAAATACCTTTCATGAATAAGCATCACGATTTTCACTGTTTGATCCCCAGTACAGCCTGTGTGAATTTAACTTTAGCTCATACCGAAATTATCGGAGCTATCGATTATATGGGGACGATGTGTTATATTGGTCCAATCTCATTGATTTTTAACATCGACATTCCACATTCTAAAATATCAACATTTACGAAATTTCACGTTCCTACCGATATAATTACAGGAGTTATCTACCAAAATCCGTTTATCGGAACAATCGATTGTATGGGAGCTATGTGAAATATTTATCCCATTTCAATGATTTTCAACATCGATATTTTACATATAAAAATAGCGATGCTTCCAAAATTTCACGTTCCTACCTATATAATTACAGGAGTTATCTACCAAAATCCGTTTATCGGAACAATCGATTGTATCGGGGCTATGTGAAATATTTATCCAATCTCGATGAGTTTCAACATCGATATTTCACAAATAAAAATAGCAATACGTCCAAAATTTCACGTTCCTACGTGTTTAATTACAGGAGTTATAGCCCAAAATCCGTTTATCGGAATAATCGATTGTATGGGAGCTATGTGAAATATTTATCCCATCTCTATGATTTCCGGCATCGATATTTTGCATATAAAAATAGCGATGCTTACAATGTTTCACGTTCCTTCCTCTTTAATTACAGGAGTTATAGCCCAAAATCCGTTTATCGGAATAATCGGTTGTACTGGAGCTATATGTAATATCGGTCCGATCTTGCTGGTTCCGACAAATGATTCCTATATTGGAAAATGGTGGCCAAATACCAAATTTCAGCGAAATATCTCAAAAACTGAGGGACTAGTTTGCGTTCAAACAGACAGACAGACAGACGGACAGACGGACATGGCTAAATCTACTTATCTCGTCATCCTGATCATTTCGGTATACTTATTGATGGGTCTATCTCTTCTTCTTCTCATACTTACAAACATCGGACCAAAGTTATAATACCATTTCATGTTCATGAAAGGTATAATAAAATATAATAAAATGAAATTAAATTAGATTAAATTAAATCATGTCAAATAAAATTTTGTTCTTGTTATTATTGGTCATTATATTTACGAACTTTGATAAAAATTATTTGACTGGTCAAAAGTCCAACTGGCGCCAATTGGAGACACCGCGTGTTTTCAGATTTGCCCCCACTTGGTCCTGCCATCGAAGAGGTGGACTCCCTCTTCCTCTACTTCCACCTTCCTCTACTACCATCTGCGACGGAGCGTCTTCGTTCATGCGCACCACGTATCCTAGCCAGCGAAGCCGCTGGGTTTTAATTCCCTGAACTATGTCGCCGTCTGCGTAAAGCTCATACAGCTCATCATTATATCTTCTTCGGTACTTGCCGCGCCAACTCTTAGGGGTCCATAAATCTTTCGAAGAATTTTTCTCTCGAATACTCCCAAAGCCGCCACGTCAGAAGCTGTCAGTGTCCATGCTTCTGCACCATATACATAGCAGGACGGGTACGATGAGTGACTTCATTGATTTTGTTCGTCGAGAGAGGACTTTACTTCTCAATTGCCTACTCAGCCCAAAGTAGCATTTGTTTGCAAGATTTATCCTTCTATGGATTTCCAGGCTTACATTGTTGTTGGTATTAATGCTGCTTCCCAGGTATACAAAGTTCCTTACTATCTCGAAATCATTGCTGCCAATAGTGGCGTGGTTGCCAAGACGCGAATGCGCTGACTCTTTGTATGATGCCAGCAGGTACTTCGTTTTACCTTCGTTCACCACCAAAACCATTTTTTCCGCTTCTTTTTCTAATTTGGAGTAAGCAGAAGTTACGGCGCGGTTGTTGAGGCCAATGATGTCGATGTCGTCGGCATAAGCTAACAGTTGTACGCTCTTGTAATATATTGTTCCAGCGCTATTAAGTTCTGCAGCTAGAATTATTTTCTCCAACATCAAATTAAAGAAATCGTACGATAGGGGGTCGCCCTGCCTGAAACCTCGCTTAGTTTCGAACGGCTCGGAGAGGTCCTTCCCAATTCTGATAATTTTATGTAAATTGTCGATATTTTGACTTCGACAAGTTGTAGTCAACTATTCCTGATGATGACTTCAGAGTGAAGTCGAAATATTTACAATTTACATAAAATAAATGTATATCTAAAATCCACGTACCGTGTTTAATTAAGAATATACAAATATTGGCCTAGAGTTCCTTTAAAAATTTTAAAGTAATAAAATAAATTAAATAAAATAAAATAAAATAAGACAAATTAAAAAAAAAAATAAAACAAACAAAAAAACAAAGAAAGTTCTAGTATTACAATTTAAAAAAAAGTTACTAAATCTTGTTCAGATACTGACCTCAATAGTTTCCTTTTTTCGGACTGGTTCCGTTTCAGTCAGAGAAAGATTAGTAAGCTGTTTTTAGTTTGTTATATCTACTAAAACTGTATATATGTATGTATGTATGTATGATTACCATATACTCTTCCATCTCTGGTCTGTTGCTCGCTATGACTGATGATGGTCTAAGCTATAATTCATGTTTTTTTTAATTTTTTTTGCACAATGGGCCATTTTCATTGATTTTGTGCGTATAAAATGCTTGAATTTGAATTTACATTGTTAGCTCATACAAAACGCACAATTTCAATTTAAGAACGAGAAGCCGATGAGATATGAAGTTTGTGTGCATGAAGGCAGACTACCCCAATAACTGCCACTGAATGATTGTTACGAGCGTGTGAGTGGTTTGCTGTAGTCATTTGAAATTGTGATTGATTCATGCACATATTTCATTTGCGCTTACATTAACAGACAGTTAAAGGATACCATGGATTGCTTGGCAATTGAAATAGTTGCGAATTGTTTTTTGTGAAAGAAGTAAAGAGGAATTGCTTTTAGATAAATTTGTTCGAAACAAATAAAGACGTAATGTGAGATAGCTTGCTTGGTCAATTTCAAGTTCTAGTACTCCATTGTAGTTGGGTTTAAGCTAAGCAGCATATGGAGGTTACTCTCTGAGACTTGTAGGGTAGAGTATACTTTAGTGATTTTATGGATGAATGTATTGATGAATATCTAACAATCTGAGGTAGAAATAGGCAAGATTTCTAATTTTATTTTATTTTATCTTATATATATTTATTTATTAAATTTTTTTTTTTTGTTTTTATGTTATATAATTTTATTATATATTAATTTTTTTAAATTTTCTTTTACATTTTTTCAGTTTTTATTACATTTTATAATTTGTTTTATTTTTTATAATTTTTTTTTTTTTTGTTTTTTTTTTTTTGCTAATTTTTTTTTGTTTTTTTTTTTTTTTGTTTTTATATATTTTACATTATCATGATCTTATATGTTTTAGTTTATTTTATTTCATCTATTTTTTTTTTATTTTTTATTATTTTTTTTTCTTTAATTTTTTTTTTTTTTTTTTTTTTAATTTTACCTTATTTTATTTCATTTTAACTTGTTCAGTAGCGAAACCTTTCTACCTTTCTCATTGAAATATGCACCACATTTCTCTAATCATCGTCACATTTTAATTAGCCATTTGTTGTTATCATTATTTATCTGTCTTATATAATTAATTTGCCCATCTAATATCTAGTTTATACAGAACTGCGTATTTACCACTTTGTTTTTTGAATTTTCTGCCTGTCATTGTCATGTCCTAAACAACCTTACGTTGAACTCTTAATCGAATAAATCTAGGCGGCAGCAGGTAATTTATCTTTGTTGCTGAAGCTGTGCAGTGCTGTCAGGTTATGGTGGCAGCCTTTCGTTTTTCTCGTTACGCAGACATTTAATCCGAAATTGCGTACCTTTTGCTGTGTCGGTTACTTTTTTGTGCTCTTTTTTGCTTAGTTTTTATGTTGCAATTAGGCTTATCTAACTCACATCACGTCATGGTAACCTGAACAGGTGTATTGTGTTGCAGACATTTTTGTTGTTTATGGACCACGATGTGTCTACTTAAATATATAGGTTTGGCTTTTAGAGCGAATGAAATTTATGCGCACACCTTCGTAAATTTTCGTGCTATGAAATTTTTAGGTAATTATTGTTGCTTCAGTTGTGATTTAACGATTTTTAGCTCATATTCACTAGCCCGGTGGGGGAATACCTATATATTAAGGTGATTCAAAAGAAATGCCGACTTTGCCTTACCCCCTAAAAAGTAAGTAATTGATGAGAAAATAACCTTTAAAAAAATTAACACTTTAACTTAACCCTAAGAAGACGCCACTTTTTTGCATGTCCGTCCATCTGTCTGTCCGTCTGTCCGTGCGACCGCCTGTCCGTGTACACGATAACCTGAGTAAAAAGATATTTGCGTACAATTCGGTATAGAGGTTACTTTTTGGCCAAGGAAGGCTGCTATTGAAAAAGGGGCGAAATCGCATGATAACCATGCCCCTTTTTTCGATATCGAAAATTTCGAAAATCACATAAATTTATATATCACGGTAGCTGAAAAGAATAAAATTAAATAATTCTATAAGTGAATTCCCCGTGGTTATTCTGTTACGATTTTTTGACAAATTTTTCACCACTTTTAAAAAGGGCATTTTTGAAAATTCAACTGGTCGTAACTTTTAAACTGATTAAGGTAGAAAGATGAAATTTGGCACAAAGCATACTAGCATCGTTAGGATAAATTGGATAAAATCGCTCTCCAACCACGCCCACTTTCGATATCGAAAGCTTCGAAAATCACCTAAATTGATATAATTCGGTAACGGAAATGGCTACAATTATATAATTCGGTAGGATGAACCCCCTAGTCATTCTATTATGATTTTTGATAAATTTTTAAAAGTGGGTTTAAAATTTCACGGGTCATAACTTTTAACCTGATTACGGTAGAACGATGAAACTGGTACAAGGTATACTAGCATAATAGGGAGTATACAGGATGTAATTCGACGAAATCGCTTCTCAACCACGCCCACTTCCAAAATGGAATATTTCGAAAATCGTATGACAACTACCGCTGGGTATTTCATGTTACCCGAACTTAGACTTCCTTACTTGTTTTAGTTTTTTATTTTATGGTGTTTTATTTTCTTTTTTTTTCTTTTCTCTTTTTTCTTTTATTTTACTTTTTTTAATTTTTTATTTTATTTTCTTTTTTTATTATTTTTATTAAATTTTGTGTTATTTTATTTTATTTAATTTTTTTTTTTAATTTTTTTTTTTTATTTATTTTTTTATTTTATTTTTTATTTTATTTTTATTCTATTTTATTTTATTTTATTTTATTTTATTTTATTTTATTTCATTTCATTTCATTTTATTTTATTTTATTTTATTTTATTTTATTTTATTTTATTTTATTTTATTTTATTTTATTTTATTTTATTTTATTTTATTTTATTTTATTTTATTTTATTTTATTTTATTTTATTTTATTTTATTTTATTTTATTTTATTTTATTTTATTTTATTTTATTTTATTTTATTTTATTTTATTTTATTTTATTTTATTTTATTTTATTTTATTTTATTTTATTTTATTTTATTTTATTTTATTTTATTTTATTTTATTTTATTTTATTTTATTTTATTTTATTTTATTTTATTTTATTTTATTTTATTTTATTTTATTTTATTTTATTTTATTTTATTTTATTTTATTTTATTTTATTTTATTTTATTTTATTTTATTTTATTTTATTTTATTTTATTTTACTTTATTTTATTTTATTTTATTTTATTTTATTTTATTTTATTTTATTTTATTTTATTTTATTTTATTTTATTTTATTTTATTTTATTTTATTTTATTTTATTTTATTTTATTTTATTTTATTTTATTTTATTTTATTTTATTTTATTTTATTTTATTTTATTTTATTTTATTTTATTTTATTTTATTTTATTTTATTTTATTTTATTTTATTTTATTTTATTTTATTTTATTTTATTTTATTTTATTTTATTTTATTTTATTTTATTTTATTTTATTTTATTTTATTTTATTTTATTTTATTTTATTTTATTTTATTTTATTTTATTTTATTTTATTTTATTTTATTTTATTTTATTTTATTTTATTTTATTTTATTTTATTTTATTTTATTTTATTTCATTTTATTGTTTGTTTTATATTTAAGACTTAAGTAAAAATCTTAATACCACCGCTGAATGTATTCAAAAATCCAATTTTGACATTTTAAAGGTTAATGAGTGTGAATAATGTAATCCAAATAAAAATGATGATTTACTGATTATGTAAATTTTATACAAGAACCTACACATATACGTAAATATTAAGATACTTATTTATGCACACATAAAATGTAAAATTGAAACCTCGTCAAATTACATTAAAATGTTGCATATTATATTCAACAGCCCATACAAATATATATTTGTGTGTGTGTGTTTAGCAAATACAGGCACTTTGCCACAAGCGAAACAAAATTTGTTAGGTTATCACAAGCTTTGGCAGCCATGAATTAGAACCAACCACAGAACACGAACATTGGCTGTTAAAATATTTAGCTATTAGCTGCTACTTTCAATAGTCTGCAAATGAGTGGGAAATTCAATCAGGCAAATAAAATTTAGATGGTGGCATAGCGAAAATTTGACTAAAATTTTCAAAAGCGTTGTGAAAGCGAGAATTATGAGTGGTTGGTGGTGGTTGATGAATACATGGTAACAATGCTAGGGGGCAAGTGCTCATAAATTTTAATACATAAACGACTATTGTTAGAATATCGTTTTAGCACAAAATTATTTATGCCGCATGCGTGTATGCCCGTGCTAAAAATACCGTGATAGCTGAATGATTTTTTCTGATAACTGGATTTTGGATGATGTACAAAAAAAAACAATGCGCCTAAAAATATGTATTGCGATATTTATAACAAAAGTCAGTGGCTGCGTTAAAAGGAGATAGGGGGCTAGTTTTTGTGGTCAAAACTTTGTACCTCTACCCATTTCTTTAAAGTATTAGAGCGAAAGTACTATTCTAGAGTATATTAGGGATAGTTCAGTAAGCTTACGATGCCTTCTGCTAACTATGGTGGACCTTTTTGAAAAAGAAAAAAAAACAACATCAAGGTTACAGTCAAGGCTCAAATTGCTAAACTTGTAGAGAAAGTTATTTCAAGCATACATTTTACCACTTTACAGCGTTCATGCCAAACCAACTCATTCATTCCTATACCTTTGGCACATCCTGTCGAAACTGAGTGTCATCAACAGGAGCTACAAATTTGTTTGCATTACCAAATTTGAATGGTTTTTGTGTACATATTTTGCAACTGTTATTTCCACCATTGCCTTTTAGATATTTTTAGCTTGAAATTTTACTTTTATGCTTGTCATCTGTGCGCTACTTCGTTAAAAGTATTATTGTACGGTTTAGCCTAAAATTATGCAACAGTTTTGTTTGACCAAAAATGTAATCAATGCGTTTTGACAAAGCATGATTAATGTGACAACAACAAATAACATGGCTGACATTACAACAACAAGATAGAAAACAGGTCTGGGGAAACGCCTTAGTTAAAAATTGGTGAGGATTTAATTCGTTTGTAACAATTACTAGTTCGTTACTAGTGTGCGGAAATTAGGTCAAAATCAAAAGCCTAAAATTATGCTAACATAATTGCCATAGTTTATAAAATTTTTTTTTAAATAAATTAACAAAGCTTTCTTTATGCGCTTGATTTGACCTTTTTTCCAATCTCTATTCGTTACATATATTTTTTACATGCAATCAACTGACGAATCTTATATGGGGATATGCTATGATTTCACAATTATGCCCATCTGCAGTAATTTTTATATGGTTTCGAAGTATTTAAGGACTTTTTATAATGTAGTTGTACGAGTTTGGAAGTTTCAAAGCGCCTAAAAGTAGGCTATTAAGTAATAGCCGTGATGAAAATAATTGATGGCATACATATATCACGTGGCCTCTGGAAAACGGCCAGTACTAAGCCCTAACATATCATCAAAAATACGTAAAACGCTGCAAATCCGCCTATTTGTTCTTAATTCTCAAAAATTATGCTTTAAGTGATAATCGATAGTGTAACCGCAATGAAAACGGCGTAGTAGTTCGCGTTGTGTGCTTTTAGGGAGATCAAATTGGTTTTCTAAAGACTTGCTACAGACCTCGAAGCGCCTAAAAGTAGGCTATTTTTTATTTAGTAGTCGATAGTATAAGCAACGTGAAAATTTGTTTACTAAATATTGTCCCCGAACCTAAAGCGCCTAAACCTAGGTGCGTTTTTTAGGGGTCCCGTTAAACTTACCTTAAGTAATAGTCGATAGTATAACGGTCATGAACGTCAAGCGGGGAAAATTTTCTAGCTTGATTAGCTTAACCAAATGTTCTTTCTGTTGGGAATACACGAAAATATGAGTGCTATGAGCACACACAAGAAATACCAAAAAATTTATTAATATATTGTCCTTGTACTATATACAATTACAAATTTCCATAGCCTCTATAGCTAAACCATTACGCGCTGTCATAGCTTAGCAAAACATTTTCAATTTTCCCCATCTATTTTTTACAAAACAAAAGCGCACCATAAACAATAAACTGAAAGAAAAAATATTAAACCTCCTAAAAGTATGTACAATGTATGAAGTACTTGTCTAATTTCAGGCGCTCACACGCGGCGGGCGCTATACGGTTGTTAGCTATAAAAGCGAGTATTTATTTCTATTCGGTGTTATTTGGCTCACATTTAAGAAGGATTTATGTTTATTTTATTCATGTCCACCGCGCCATATTCAACACAAATTTTACAATGAGTAAGCAACGTACAGCAATTCATGCATACATGTTAAGCGCCTAAAAATATACCATGATCATGAGATATAATAAATTATTGTTCAATTTCATAGCTGATAGAAATTTAGTAACAAAAAAAAAACGTTAACAAAGTGTAGTAGTGCTAACGAATTTGTTGAATGTTAAGAGCAAAAATACACTCGCTTGCTAATTTACTCTAACCCCCCATTTTTTTGTGCGAAATCCTCCTCTGTTTATTATTAAAACAAAAAAGCTTGTGTGGATAACACAAAGTTTAGGATTTTTTTTTTTTTTTTTTTTTCATAACATAAACTTTTTTTGGGTATTACCAAAATGAACAATTTCATTGTTTGGTTGTATTTCCTTGGTGTTTTTGATTTTGTACTGGTCACACGAGTATAATAAATAAATTACTACAATACTGTCGCTTTAAATGAGATAAATTATAATGTTAGAAAAATTTGTATTAACAGCGGGACTTGTTAGTTTTGCAAACTAATATGACTAAGATAAATTTAGCCTGTGAAGTAAAAGTCGATCGCCTAGTTAAGCATTCACAATAAAAAATTCGATTTTCCTGAGTGTATGCATACTTTTAGGCGCATATTATTTCTTTTTAGCTAGAATGATATATATAGAGCAGGAAGCTCTAAATTGGGTTAACTTCAGATTGCTTTTAAATGTTGTTGATTGAATGTCAAGCACTTTGAAGTTCATGTTCGAGAGATCTTTTTCGAACCTCAACATATTCCAAAAATCAGCTAAAACTAACGTGAGGGCCCTAAAAGTATGCAAAGCTATACCATTCCCCCGGGGCGAATCTACGGGGGTAGTTTTCAGGTTCCTCCACTTCGGGATCCAAAAAGTCGTATTTTTCGCAAGTAATACAGCAAAAAAAGTATAGTAAAAATGACACAAAAAATATAGTAAAAATTACAAAAAAATATAGTAAATTACCCAAATACTATAGTAAAAGGTACGTGATCATTGAATTTGATATTGCCCATACCAACAAATGTAGGTATTGTTTTTTTTTTTATTTTTTGAATAACAACCCTAAACCGCGAGTTTTGAGAAACTGTGAATCAAAAATGTTCTTTAAAAAAAATTGGAAGTTTTTGCATAGTAAGTTTTCAATAGTGTTTGGGAAACATTTTTAATTTATATGGGCTCTTGGAAATATGGTCTTAATATCTCAAAACTCAAAAGCACAAAATATGAAAAACAGAAATTAGAAAAAAAAAAATTGGAAAAGTTTTAAAATTTGTATCCTTTTTAGAAAAAAAGGACGTGCGGCACTCGGGGACTGCTGCGGTAAAGCTATTGCACATATCTCTTTTTATCAACTTATGCAATTATAATATTTATGAAAACTCAATGAGCATATTTATGACTTTAAAGCAGTACAGCCTTAAAATGTTAACAGTATAGCCTAAAAATAGTCAACAACCTATTTTATGTAGTGTACAGATTAAATTTTAATGTAATGTAATGTACAGCTCCAATTTTATGTAATCGGCCTGCTGCTAACATCAGTACAACGTCACACTGTTAGTAGTATAGCCTAAATGTTGGCAACACTTACAGATCCAATTTTAATGTAATGTAATGTACAGCTCCAATTTTATGTAATCGGCCTGCTGCTAACATCAGTACAACGTCATACGCCTAAATGTAGGCAACGCTTATATTTATTTTTGTCAAGTTATGTTGCTAACGCCGAACTTTTAACATTGAAAAAAGTCCGTTACGAACTATTTTAACATTAACAAACAAATATTTTGGTGTCAATTTTAAAAAATTAAAAAAATTACACAATTAAAAATTTTGTAAAAATTTGTTTTAAAATTAAAAACACTCAAAAAACAATGACAGAAAGGACAATTTTCTTATTTGAAAAAAAAAAATGTTATTTGTAAAAACTAATAAAATCCCTGGAAAATTTTTAACAGTTTCCAAAGACAGTAAATGTAATTTACAAAGCAAACAGTTTAAACATTTACACTAAAATTGGACTTTTCTTGTGGAGGATCCCGAGAACTCAGGAATTTTCCATATGGCCGAGTCCCGGCACTGACTTTCCGAGTATTCGTGGTATCACAACTGGCCTTCCAAACTAGCCAAAGTTTGCCTCTGCGACAGCCACTAGGACCTAACCTAATATTTCAGCAAAATTTAAACGATTCAATTCCTTCCTTCCTATCTTCCTCATCGCTGTTCAAATAATATCTACCAAAGTTCATGTCCCACGTTCTAACATTCGTTATTGCGAAACGTACAAACAAATAAATATTGTTGAAAATAATCAAGAATCATCAATATTAGCTGCACTTTAGACAACGCCGCCACATTTTAATCGTACTACAAATATTTGTCAAAACATTCAAAAGCAAAAAAATAAACAAACTCAGACAAAATTAAATACTTAAAGAGGATAAGCAGAGCTACAGGATGGCGCGGTAGTGGGAATGGGAGAGGTAGTGAAGAGAGAAACGCACTCTAATATAAGACAGCGGAAGTGAAGCAAGAGAATGTCCAAACATTGCCATTCAACGATTTGTAGCGCAACTAGAGCATCGCAGCCTCTATAGACCGAGAGCCCAGAGCCGCCAGACATAACTAATTTTATAATTTGTGAAACCATTACTACCGGATAGACCTCTCGAATCTAGAATGAATGTGAGAGTTTCAAGGCTGTACCTATGAAGTTTTCGTCATGGGACGAAGTTTGAAAATGCCTTATACTGCTTAGGGGTAGTGTTCTACGACAAATTTGTGTTTCTGTAATGTTATTTTTAGTGAAGTGGACCCGGGACCGCCCTATTCGAAACTATCGTATAGATTGCTGGATTTACTTGAAATTTTGTATGTAAGTAGCGTTATGCTTAGGTTAAAGTATGGTATGATTGTTCTTCCGGGAAGTGGACAAGGGACCGATCTATTCTAAACAATCGTATTTATGACTCGATTGGCTTGATACTTGGCGTGTAGCTAGCGTTTAACCTTGATAAAATATGAGATAATGTATCTTCCGAGAAATGGTCAAAATGGTAGAATCTAATTCAGGTGTTTTCCTTTTGGTGTAGCAACGCACGGCGGGTATTAATAGTCCATTATAAAATAAGTGATGTGTGGCGGCTCTGGACTCTGAAAACTACAAAATTAAACAATTCAATTTCGCTTTGTAGCTTATTTGAACAATATGAGAAAGAAAGTAAGACGAGTGTAAAGAAAAACCTGTGTACGTAAAATTAGCGAAAAGAAATTTAAAGCGAGCTAAGAACTAAAATAAATGAATTTTGCGAAAATTTGTAAATATGTATTTATAGAGCTTTTCCATGTCAAATAGTCAGTTAGTTAGAATCGTTACCCTCTGATTTTATTGAGTTTTGGCGAATAGCCCCCTTTTATCATAAAACGGAGTGCCGTTTGGGGGAGTATCGTAGGTGCTTTCCGAAAAGGTTAAGTACCTAGGGGTTATTCTGGACAGGAAGCCGTCATGGAAGCTCAATGTAGGGGACGGGGACAGAAAAGCTTCGGTCGCTTTATATTGTTGCAGGGGGACCAACGGCAAACGATGGGGTCTCTCTCCAAGGGTGGTTTATTGGTTGTACGAGATGGTGGTGAAACCTATTCTATTTTATGGGGTATTGGTCTGGTGGAGTTCACTACATACAGCTTCCGCCGCGAAAAAGATGGTCACTGTGCAGCGAATGGCCATGGTTGGGATCAGTGGGGCCATGCGCACCACTCCTAACCTGGCATTGAATGTTATGCTCAATCTGCACCCAGTGGACATTGTAGGAAAAATAGGCGCTGCTCGGGCCGCAATTAGGCTCCGAGACGCTGGATATAGGCTTGTGCAGTATAGTCACTCCAATATACTATCCAGGTTTGAATTTATCCCTAACAGAACAGATAACTGTGCGCCTACCGCTTCCCCGGCGATGGGCTTTTCGACTCATATACCCGCAAGGGACGAGTGGACAGGCGGTGAACCTATCCGGGGGGCGGCTTTGGTGAACCTGTTTACGGATGGGTCAAAGCTGTATGAATGTGTTGGGGGTGGTGTTTTCTGCCAGGAGCTTGGGATCAGTAGGAAATTCAGGATAGCTGATTATTGTAGCGTTTTCCAAGCTGAGGTTGCCAGGTGGAATCATCAGATCAATTCATGCTCAACTGTCCAACTTTTGCTAGGACTAGCGCAGATTTCTTGGGTCGGACGTTCTTAGGTCTCCGGAGGACGTGTCGTAGATCGATGTGTGCCTTATCCGGAGTTATATGGTCGCTACGTAGCGATTTGTTAAGTAATTGCGAGTTAGTGTCACCGTTTAAAATGTGGTATCATAACGGACCATACAAGTGTCCAAGTGAGCAGCAATCTGCAATCCAAATCATGTGGCAACTCTACACCCACATTAATACATTCGCAATCCTTTACGAACACTCATTCCTGCGTCCGTGTTTTATATACACACTCAATTTCACTTTTATCATTCTCAGTTTAATTAACTTCGCTCTGCTCGCGTTGCATTTGCGATCAAATTAACACCTTCGAGGCTAAAGAGAGCTGCAGTCCATCATTAGTGTTAATTAAAATAATTGCAGTTCGTGCAAATATTTATTTGTTTTTTTATCCTTACTTCTTCAATGCCAGAAAAAACGAAAGACAATGAGAGCAACTTAATGGGAGCACTTTTTCTATTTAAATTGAAACAACATACAATTTCTTAAGATAAATAGTAAAATGGCTGTCATGTTAATTGATTGCAAAAGAAATATTTGATGTGTTGATTACGGTACATTTAATGTCATTTAACTACTTACATTTCTTGGTCGAATAATGTTACAAGTTTTCTCTACGTTAATGGTTTTGTGCGTTGATTAATTAGCTGCTTTGAGGTTATGTTACTCCATTTGAGAGTGTGTAGTTTTAGTTTAAATGGTTTGTGAGGTAGTTCAAGATTTGATTATAGGTTTTTTTTCCTGGCCTTCAGAGAGCGGAAGGTCGAATTGGCGAAATATCTAACTGATTGTTCAGAGATACGGCTGTGTCACTCACTGCCTGCTCAGTGTTGCTCATTCTATTGTTTTGGTTGGTTTTTGCGAAAACAGTCGCTAACTTTAACAACTTTCTCGCTTACCCTAAAACTTCTTCAATACTTCAATAATACTTATTCCCAGCTGCAAACAGGAAAGTCGAATATATTCCTACACTTTACATATTAAGGGAATGAGAAAATATTTGATTGGCGGTGTATACATTTACCAGTGCTCAGACTTACTTATAGAATTTATAAGTTGTGTGCAAAAAGAACACTAAGTGAGATGTGCCTTTGTTTTAGTAAAACGGCTATTTGGATAGAAGAATCTATGTTTTATGTTCCCTTCAAATTTGGATTGGATATCTTTTAAACTTATTTTTTTTATTTTATTTTATTTTATTTTATTTTTTTTTTTTATTTTTTTTTTTTATGTTATTTTATTTTATTTTATTTTAATTTATTTTATTT
>CAXKVI010000003.1:109244175-109259175 GCA_964058755.1 Campiglossa producta | reverse complement strand
TAGTTTAACGTAGTTCATGTTGACAAAAATTATTCTGTGTGTAGTGATCGACTATATTGAATTCTTTTGTATAGCGATTTAGATAGAAATACATATTAGGTGAAAAAATCATCCTACGACAACCTTATGTACGTAAATCGCGAAGTAATACAGCAACATCCATATGCTAGAAAACAGGATCTCAACCTAAATACCTCAAAGGAAAGACAGAACCAAATGGCGCTTATTGAATTGGCGCAAGCAACGCAAAAAAGTTGAATTGAAAACGAATCATATTGGCTGCGAGGGTGCAATATAAAGATAAGCTGATTTGATTATTTGCCACTTTCTCGCGAATTTTTTGTTTGCACTTTTTGAATTTGCTCATTGAATTGAATTTCGTTTCTCTTTTTTTCTGCAAACCTTTTTCGTGTTTTGTTTTAACTCGTTTCATTTGCATCTTTTTGCGAGTATCGTGTACTTCCTGTCGACTAATAGCGTTTGCCCTGTTGATTGGAGTGCGTTAATGCAAACAATATGCAATGGGGAGAGCAACATGTAGTATATAAGAAATGACAGTGCGTATGAGCAACCCAAAGAATGAATGAATACAAACTAGACATTTGTTACGTATACGCCGTGGCATAGCGAGTATTTTAAATACAAATTTTTTATAAAAACTGCTTCGTGCCAATCATTGCTCTTATAAGTTCGCAAGTGCTAGTACCAATTTATTAAATCAAATAAAATTAATTTTAAAAGCTATCGATTTCAACGTTGACACCAATAAATATTTTCCTTTTTATGCAATCGGATGTTTCGCCTGATTGACAAACAATATCGAATTACCACTTTAACACAGCACTTAATGCCTAGCCTCAGACAGTGCCACTCCCACGCACACATACACCCTCATATACAAGCCGCCAATGAAAAACCAAGAAAAATTGTGTGCTATAAAAGAAGTGCTATAAAATCACCCCAAGTCGCGAAATTCAAAGCATCTTCAAAAGGCAGACAACAAATAAAAAAAATGTATCGAATGATAATTTAAATAATATCTACTGGTTGTTGGTGTTGGTGAAAATATTTGCTGAAACCCAAAACGTGTCAGAAACCCCACCTTAAATCAAAAAACCCAACAGCGGCAATTTCAACGTAGTGATAGATGTTCATTGGCAGGTCATTTGTAAATGAAAAAAGTCACAACGGCAATATTTTTTTTTCTTTTCTTTTATTTCTTTTTTGTTATAATTTGGTGCACCGAGTTGAATTTCAAAACGAAAGCAAACAAATCGCTATGGTTTTGTTATGGAGAAGGGATGATTAAGCTATGCAGGTGGTATACTTTAGCAAACAAACCGATCTTTGTAGCTAATTTAGATAGATATAGATAAAGATAAAGATAAAGATAAAGATAAAGATAAAGATAAAGATAAAGATAAAGATAAAGATAAAGATAAAGATAAAGATAAAGATAAAGATAAAGATAAAGATAAAGATAAAGATAAAGATAAAGATAAAGATAAAGATAAAGATAAAGATAAAGATAAAGATAAAGATAAAGATAAAGATAAAGATAAAGATAAAGATAAAGATAAAGATAAAGATAAAGATAAAGATAAAGATAAAGATAAAGATAAAGATAAAGATAAAGATAAAGATAAAGATAAAGATAAAGATAAAGATAAAGATAAAGATAAAGATAAAGATAAAGATAAAGATAAAGATAAAGATAAAGATAAAGATAAAGATAAAGATAAAGATAAAGATAAAGATAAAGATAAAGATAAAGATAAAGATAAAGATAAAGATAAAGATAAAGATAAAGATAAAGATAAAGATAAAGATAAAGATAAAGATAAAGATAAAGATAAAGATAAAGATAAAGATAAAGATAAAGATAAAGATAAAGATAAAGATAAAGATAAAGATAAAGATAAAGATAAAGATAAAGATAAAGATAAAGATAAAGATAAAGATAAAGATAAAGATAAAGATAAAGATAAAGATAAAGATAAAGATAAAGATAAAGATAAAGATAAAGATAAAGATAAAGATAAAGATAAAGATAAAGATAAAGATAAAGATAAAGATAAAGATAAAGATAAAGATAAAGATAAAGATAAAGATAAAGATAAAGATAAAGATAAAGATAAAGATAAAGATAAAGATAAAGATAAAGATAAAGATAAAGATAAAGATAAAGATAAAGATAAAGATAAAGATAAAGATAAAGATAAAGATAAAGATAAAGATAAAGATAAAGATAAAGATAAAGATAAAGATAAAGATAAAGATAAAGATAAAGATAAAGATAAAGATAAAGATAAAGATAAAGATAAAGATAAAGATAAAGATAAAGATAAAGATAAAGATAAAGATAAAGATAAAGATAAAGATAAAGATAAAGATAAAGATTAGCAAAACAATGGATCAGCTGTACCCTGTTTTTCATACATACTACCATCGCACTCATCGCTAAGGTGAGCTTGTAAGAAGAAGATCGAATCTTTTTCGTTGTGTCCTTAGGAAGGGGTTGGGGTCAAAATTCTGCTTTTTTGGAAATTCTGCATTCATAATTCCGGAAGTCGAAACACCGGAAATCAAAATTATGGAAGTCAATATTCTGGAATCCAAAATTCTGGATAACGAAATTCTAAACTGCAAAATTCTGGAAACCAAAATTCTGAAATTCAAAATTCTGTAATTAATGATTAAAAATGCGTGTTGATAACAAAAAAGTGCGCACTTTTTTGTTATCAACACGCATTTTTAATCATTAATTACAAAATTTTGCCTTTAACATTTAACTGGACTTGTTCTGAAGGAATTAAAAACAAATGTACCGTGCGTATTGACACACAATTTCACGGCTGTGAAATGTTATACGAAAAAAATGAACATTCTCATGATCCATGTGCGCATAAAAAATCGGTTGCAGATCCAAATAATCATTTTAAAAATATGGTTTCGCTTGAGTTTTCTGCAGCCTAGCCAAATAATACAGCGTTCGGTATCTATGACAGAAAAACACATTGGCCATTATCTGCCATCAAGAGGTGCCCTTAAGTTAAAAATTAGAAGACAACGGAACAGTTTAAAATGTTTTAAAGAGCCAACTTGTGTTGAAAAAAATAGACATTCCTTTATTATCACTTTATGTTTTGGAAGGTCAACTATTTATTTTAAGTGAGAAAGTTATTAAAGTTATGGCGAATGCATTCTTATTTTTGGAACAAAATCTTCGCTGCAGTTGTTAAATGAGAGCGACTGCTGGATTATGGACGGTAAATTTGACGTTGTTCCAACGATGATGAGGCAGCTATTTTCCATACACGGCTGAGTAGAAATACAAATTGTTCCGCTGGTTTTCTGTCTTATGACCAAAAAATCAAAGTCAATGTATATTTCTTAAATATAAACACAATTTATTAAAATACTCGATTTTGCTCAAATTTTGGGGAAAAAATTTCCAGAATTAATTCTGGAAAACGTAAATTCCGGAATTATGAAAAACCAGAATTTTGAAATACAGCCAAAAAAGGCGAAGGAAGTGCGGAATTCCGATTTCCAGAATTTTGTCGACGCAGAATTTTGATTCCGGAATTTTGACTTCAGAATTTTAATTTTAGAATTTTGACCGTTTCCGCTTAGGAAGCATTTAGACTTAATTCTCTTCCGCTGTTTCTTTGCTGTTTAGTCCCCTTTCATTACTTCGTAACTGTTAAGATTATTTTTACCAACAAAGCTCATTTGCAGGTAAGTATGTATTTATTATTTCCTCTTATACCTTTTCTAAATTATTAACGATTCTCAAGCATTCTTCTATATTTCTCGCCTTTCTCATACCTGGTACACTTTTTTGAAAAAAAAAAAAAAATTCTAAGGTAGCGGACAAAAAGCAAACAAAACTAAAATGGCTTCCAGGAAGAAAGAACATAATAAATCATTTTATTTCACCTTCCTGCTGTTAGCCGAGCCGCGTTAAATCGTTCGACCGGCTTATTGCTCAACCGACCGTGCGGTCACTGCGGAAAATTTCTACAAGCAAACATTTCCGGTAAATGCTTTTTTGCGTAAGCCTTAACACAATTTACTTACCTAACGAAAAACAAATGTTTTCAGGAAATACATACCTACCTACCCATACTTGCAATGTGGTGAATAGGTAGAAGTAGAGATGGCAAACTGTCGATAGTGGCGATGGTTTCCAAAACTTCGATTGCGAATTTCACTCTTGAGAGAGTAACATCGATAATTTTGGCAGTATAATTCGATCTTATTGTTGTGTATACTGCATCGATAGTAGCGATGTATATCGATAATCGTTAAACCTAACCTAAAAGCTTTTGAACCCATTGGGAGAAAATTTCATCTATAATATCGATATATTTTTACAATCAAAAGATCTAACCTAAATCTTCCAAACACTTTAGTACTTAATTCAAATCGATAATATCGATAACTATCAAAATTCATGTTGTTATCGTTTGTTTTCCGCCTCTAGTCGGTATATGTATGTATGTGTGTATCTTTGTCAGTTAAACTGTACTCACCGCAAATTACATAGGCATTTGTGCAAGGACAAAGGATGTGTATAAATTGCAAACACAAAGGTGAATAAGGAAAAGCGAAATGAAAGTATTGCGCCAAATTAAGCTGAACTCTTTGTGGTAAAAAAATTGAAGTTTTTTTCTCAGTATACAGTTATGGGATTTATAAATTTTTATGTAAATATTTTTTATTTTGGGAAAAGGCATATTTTTTTTAGGAACAGAATAATTTAATACACTTTTGAGGTATACTTCATACACGCACGTGGGTGCTTAAAAATGTGGTTAGGTATATCAGGATGGAGTTAAGCTTTTTTTGTACTAAAAGAAATATTCGGAGCATAAGCTTCCCGTAAATTACAAATCAGTGGCAAGTAACTATGTGTATGCAATTGACACATCATTTGAGCAAATAATTAATTGATTGGTATTGATTTTGGTTCAATAACGAAAGCGCAAAAGCATATCGTCGCTCGCTTGCCAGAATCATGAATGTGCCAAAATTAAAATTTTGGGAAATCGTATTTGAAAGTTTATTTCTCTCGCAAAATTTAAAATTTTTTTTTTTAACAAAAATTTATTATTGCAGGTTATATTCTCATTATAAATACCCCTTCCATTGATATAGTTTCCCCGAAATTCGTCACATTCATCTTTTGAAAATTTCAAACGGAAATTTTGTGCCACAAGCATGAATGTGTTGCCACTCAACAACATACATCATGGCGTATACGTAACAATTTTGCTACACATTCATGTTTCTGGCAAAACGAAAATTTTAAAATTCAGTTTTTAAACATTTTTGTTGCGCCAGAAACATGAATGTGTAGCACATTCGTTTTACTGGCACAATTTTCAGAGATTGAACTACACATTCATGAAAATGGCATTGCAAATTTCCGGGGGTTCCTTCCAGTTTGGAAACCAAAGATTTTCGTGAATCGTAGAAAAACTAACGTGACTCAAATCTGGAAAATTTGCACATTCATGCCACTGGCAAGCGAGCGAGGATATATGGAAAAGTCTGTTGTTACTATTTGGGCGCTTGTTATGAAAAATGTGACTCGGGGGAAATAAACATTTGTTGTCGTGGGAAGCGATTTTCGTTTCATATAATGAAATTGTTTAGTTTATTTTCGTACATTTCAATTTTATTATTGAACTTATTCAGTATTTTTTTTAACCTTATTTTATTATAATGTCATTTTACTTTGGTTTTATTTTATTTTGACTTAATTAAGTGTTTTTTATTTTCAATTTTTTTTTTTATTTTTTTTATTTTTTTTATTTTTTTTTTTTTTTTTTTGATTTATTTAATTTCGTTTTGTTTTATATTATTTTGTCTATTTTTTATTTTTGTGTATTTTTTTTCCTTATTTATTTCTTTAATTATTATTTTTTTTTCTTATTCTTTTTTGCTTATTTTATTTTTATTATTCTATTATTTGTTTTTCTTTTCTTTATTTTATGTATTTTATTTTGTTTTATTTTATTCATTAAATTTTTGAAGTGAACTTCTTAGGCGGCGATATTAAGTTTTGATATCGCGTAGGCGATTTTCACCACGATGTTTACCTACGCAAATCAAATAGGAGGTGAAATTCTAGGATCAAGCTAACATATCACAAATTGTTAGTTAGGCCGAGCAGAATTCAACTGTCAGCCACCCAAAGTTATTAGGGATGACATTGGATAATACTTTCTCATTTGCTGGTCATGTGTCTGCAATGGTCTCAAAGGTACGTGGTCGCAACAAGATCCTCAAGTCACTTGCCTGCAGTACTTGGGGAAAAGACAAAGAAACGTTGTTGACTACATATAAGGCCATTGGCCGACCAGTCTTTGACTATGCTGCACCCATATGGTCGCCTAATGTACATAACACCAACTGGACGAGGTTACAAGTCTGCCAAAATACTGCCATCAGAACTGCTACGGGATGTCTCCTCATGTCTTCCGAGTCTCACCTCCATCAGGAGGCAAAACTGCTCAATGTAAAAGAGCATGCGGAAATGCTGAGCAAGCAATTCCTTCTGAACTGCCACAAGCCAGCACATCCAAACCGTCATCTTTTGGACATAGATCCGCCCCCGAGAGACATAAGGAAACATCTCCGTAAACATTATGATGAGATCCGGCATCATATTACCTTGCCGTTTGATCTGCAGAATCATAAGCGGGCTCTAACCGACATCCACACCGAGTCGGTAGATACTTTTGTCGGATCTCTACCTGTGAACCCCGTTCTGAACAGTCCTCCACCGGATATTGCTGAAGAAGAACGCACCTTACCAAGGGAGACAAGAGTTACCCTGGCACAGCTTAGGTCTGGATATAGTGTAAGGTTAATCTCCTACTTGTCCAGACTTAATGACACAATCTCAAACACATGCCCTGCATGTGGTAGGACCCCCCATGATACTCTACATCTCTTCAATTGTTCATTTGAACCCACTCTTCTAACCCCTCTGTCCCTCTGGACAAACCCTGTTGAAACTGCACGTTTCCTTGGACTCCCCTTAGAAGAGCTTGATGAAGATCTTCGGAATGATCATACACTCTAGACAGGGCAATGCATTGTTAACAACAACAACAACAACAACAGAATTCATGGGTGCTGCCACTTATGGCGGTTTATTGAGCTAGACATGCCAATATGGGTATCAAATGAAGGGTATTTTCGACCGTATTCCAAATAAGATAATTTCAAGCAGGGTTGCCACTTAGGGTTGCCACCTAACCGCAATATCATATGACTTTTCGACGTGCATACGAAAACTAACGCTAAAATTTTCTATCTGAAGAAAACTAACACTTTTATTTTGTGTCTGACGAAAAGTAACACTTTCAGTTTTTCTCTGAAGAAAATGTACTAGCCAAAAGTGTTAGTTTTCGTCAGACATAAAATAAAAGTGTCAGTTTTCGTCAGACGCAAATTTGAAAGAAACGCCCATGTATAAGATATTTGCGAATCTACCGGTTCCCTGGTCCACTTCCTGGAAGTAAGAAATTGTGCATATAAACCATTCTCGACTACACCTTAACTTCTTTCACGTGTACTGGCTACACGCGGTTTTTTTATTATTTTTGAATGAAAGCTTGATCTTTTTTCTTGAAAGTGATACCTTTTAGGAATGGACTTCGAAAACCCGAAAGCTTTCAAAAAGCTTTACAAATATTCAAATTTGAAAAAAAAAAATTTATAAAATGTTTACTAAAATTTTTCAATACATTTTTTTTCTTTGTTTTTCATTTATTTTATTTTATTTTTTACTTCATTTTATTTTATTTTTTTTTTTCTTTATTAAATATTATTATTTTCTTTGTTATACCCAGCGTACTAGTACTAGTACAAGGGTATATTAATTTTCTTCACATAACGGTAGTTTGTAACGGCACAAAATAATCGAGATAGATATAAAGTTCCATATATGAAAGTTCTTAGTTTGAAAAGAGGATTTCATTCAGGCATGTCCGTCCGTCCGTCCGTCTGTGTAAACGATAACTTGAGTAAAAATTGAGATATTTGCATGAAATTTTATATAAAGGTTACTCTTTGGCCAAGGTAGGTTGCTATTGAAAATTGGCGAAATCGGATGATAACCACGCCCCCTTTTTCGATATCGAAAATTTCGAAAATCACACAAATTAACTTATCTCGGCAGCTGAAATAGCTAAAATGATATAATTTTATAGGTGAATCCAACCGGCCATCCTCTTATGATTTTTCCATAAATTTTTTATAGTGGGCGTGGCACCGCCCACTTTTAAGGGTGGATTTTTTGACAATTTGACTGGTCGTAACTTTTTAACTAATTAAGATAGAACGATGAAATTTGGCACAAGGCATACTAGTATCGTTGGGAGTATATGTGATGAAATTGGATAAAATCGCTCCCCAACCATGCCCACTTTCGATATCGAAAATTTCGAAAAACACACAAATTGAGATATCTCAATTGTCGTCAGAGAACGAAGTGTGTTAGTCTTCGACGCAGAAAACTGAACCGTGTTAGTCTTCGTTGGGAGCGATGATTTGTATGTGTTCCTTGAAATAGTACAAAATTTATATAAGTTAGAAGTTATGATAATTGCCCGCGGTTTTTTTTTGTTGGAAAGTTGTACGCTTCAACTTTAAGACTATATAAAGGTTGCTTGAAAAAAATTCAAAAAAAATATACGTAAATTTACTTAAAAAAATGGTATTGGTTTAGGAGATACATCAGCAGAGACCCTTAATATGAAAATAACAAAACGAAATGGTGAGGTATCAGAAGCTAAAGGTCAGGACTGGAGTCCATGAGAAATTCGTATTTTTATCTCTTGAGAAACATGTCCCTTTTAGAGCCTGAAAAACACGATTTTTGAAAACTTACAAATTTCGAGATAATAATTTATCTATAAGGAGTGAGTTTTTTTTGGCCGATGCATGGGTTAGTTTCTTCTAGGATATGTATCCTTAATTTCTGGTAAAATTTAGTGGCTACTTAGAACAGTGAAGACGCCAGAGCCAGCAAAAATTGGGAAAAAAGGATAAAACTTACGTATTTTCAGTACCAGGTTTTCAATCCCAGGTACTCGCTATATGATTTATTATTTACTTTTAAACAAACTACTCTCTTTTACCTTTAAAACACACTATTGAACGTATCTAAGGATATCTCTAATAGAAACATTTGTACAGCAATAATAGGGTAAGCCTTAAAAGGACGTTTTTCACAGTTTGAAATTCGACCAGCCCGAAACGAGTGGTTATAAAAATTAAATGTGTGTAAATTTGTTCCTTTAGGATCCTAAAGAAGTGCCCCTCAAAGATTCAGCGAAATCCAAGACTAGCCAGCTTTTTGAATGAGACGTTTTCATATGGAATGTGTATCAATTTTTTTTTTTTTTTTTTTTTTTTTACTTTATTTTGCTTTTTTTTATTATTATTTATTAAATTTTTTTTTTTTATCTTTTTTTTATTTATAATTTTAATTTTATTTTTTTTTTTTTTTTTGATATTAAATTTTTTATTTTTTATTTTATATTTTATATATATTTTTTTTTAATTAAAACGTTGCTTCTGGGTGTCGTCTTTCCTTTCTCAAGGGTGTTCCTTAAATTACCCTACTTTACGACCTTAAAGCGAGTGGACGTTCAAACAAAGTCTACTCAATCTACTAGAAACGATAAGCAGCCTATTGAAAGCTTTGTAAGATTAATCTAAGTTTCTCAGTTCCTTTCATACTGATACTGATGATTCATCAATGCTTCAAAGATAAATAAATCATTCAAAGTACTACCAGCTCGCATCACAGCAAACACCACCAAAGAACTGTGTCAAGGGTGGGATAAAAGTTCTTTAAAAAATATTTGTATCTACCAACATGTGCATTTAGAATCTTTGCTATGAAAGCCTAAATTTAATAACTTTATTCTCTTTAGCCGATTTTTGGGTCACTCAGTAGCATATAATTTGGCTTTCCATTTCTGTTGTATGACACATTTCACAATGATTGATACAAATGAGATAAGAAATTACATTGATTGAATCATCTGTGGCTGCTGCAAATACAAAATAAGAAAAGTTAAATGACAGCCGAAATGAGCGCTAAGCTATAGGGATTTGTTGAAGGATACTTATATGCACACGAGCATGTATGGAAGTGTAAATGTTCCCTGTAGGGAAATAGCAAACTAGTCGTAAATGTACTAGTTTATATCTAAAAGTTGCTGGCTGAGATCAAACTAGTCCGAAAAGCAGCAAACTTTAATAAATTGAAATTGAAGGTGCCATAAAGGATTTTCGGATTGATTTTTAATTTACTTGATTTTGTTTTTTGTTTATTCTATTTTATTTTATTACATGTCGTTTCACTTCAATTTATTTTATTTTTTATTTCAATTCAATTTCTCTCAGTTTAGGTACTTAATATTTTTTTTTTTTTATTTCATACATTTACTAAGTTTTTTTCTATTTAAATTTTTTTACCTTTCTTTTCAATTTTTTTTTTTTTTTAATTTTTTATTTAATTTTTTGTTTAATTTTTTTTTTTTTAATTTTATTTTATTTTGTTTTATTTTATTAAGTTTTTGTTTTATATTATTTTTTGTCCTCTTTTTTATTTTCTATCCTATCGATTTCCAAATATGTGTGCGGTAATGCATTCGTACACATTAGGGTGGGCCAAAAAAAAATCGAATTTCGATTTTTTCGAAGGGCATACAAAAATTCCAATTCCTGACCATGTTAATGGGAAAGCGTGCCTTATCGCCGTTTTTTGTTTCCGTAAAATGCTTCTACGTAAATGAATTAATCTCATCCAAAAATCGTACAGCCAACTTTTACCGCAGTGTTGTAGCGTTTAAGTGTTCGGCCTTCTACACCAAGTCGTGGCGGTTCGATGCCCGGCAAAAGTAACATCAAAAAGAATTTTTCTAAACGGGGTCGCCCCTCGGCAGTAGATTGGCAAACTCTCCGGGTGTATTTCTGCCATGAGAAGCTTCTCAGCAAAAAATTCATTTGCTTTTCAAGTGCCGTTCGGAGTCGGCAAAAAACTGTAGGTCGCGCCAACTTGTAGAAAAAACTCAACAGCAACACACCACACGTTGGAATGAGAAGCCCGGCTTAAAACCTCGTTAGAGGTTATGATAACCTGTTGGTATATCGCCGCCATTAGTTTTTTTTTTTTTTTTATTTGCATGGAATTGACCGCTCTGTATACCCTTCAAACAAATCGAAAATCGTTTTTTTTTTCGGTCCACCCTAACATACGTATTTATGTTCGTCAAAATTTTCTATGTAAATGTGTATACACATATCAATTCACTTTCTTTTTCCACAATTCCCCACAATTCTTACTTCCGTTTTCTTTTTTCACCTTACTTTATTGTCAACAAAGCTGTGAAAGTACAAATCGATCCATACACACAAACGTATCATTTTACGTTCATACATACATATCGATGCATATATATCTGCGGTTTGTTCAAAATTCGTTTGTTTATTCAAGTTTTTGATTTTCTTCTTTTTTTGTGGTCCTTAAAAATTTTCTTTATGCTTCACAGTCATTCTGTGCACAGATTCCATGAACCGTAACAAATACAAACCTGTCTGTGTGAGCATGTAAAGGCATTTGAAGTTAATCGGAACAGATGTGATTGGATACAAATTGAACGCATTCCTAAAGAAAATATAAAATAAGTAAAGCACTGTCAGGTTTGAGTGAAGCCAATTAAATTATACCTAGTGGTAAGATAATGTGGAAAAACATAGACAATTTAATGGCTTTGGGAAGAAAATATACTTTTGACAAAAATGGTTATTAACTAAGTTTTGATTTTATTTTAATTTACTTTTTTTGTTTTATTTGACTTTATTTTATTTTATTTGTCTATTTTTTAGTTTTTTTTTAAGCTATTGCATAGATTTTATCGCAGTCCTTGGCGGTGGGACTGAAATGAAAAAAATGTTAATGTTAAAAAAGTTCGTAACGGACTTTTTTCAATGTTAAAAGGTTCGGCGTTACAAACGTAACTTGACAAAAATAAATATAAGCGTTGCCTACAGTTAGGCTACAGTACTAACAGTATGACTTTGTACTGATGTTAGCAGCAGGCCGATTACATAAAATTGGAGCTTTACATTACATAAAATAGGTTGTTGACTATTTTTAGGCTATACTGTTAACAGGTTAAGGCTGTACTGCTCTAAACACATAAATATGCTCATTGGGTTTTCATAAATATTATAATTGCTTAAGTTGATAAAAAGTTATATGCAATAGCTTTACCGCGGCAGTTTATTTTACTAATTTTTTATTTATTTTTTTTTTTTTATTTTTTTTTTTTATTTAATACTGCTCACAATTGGTTATACAAATTAACCAGAAAGGGAATTATGCAAAACAGGAGTAGAAAATAAATACTATTTACGTATGAAAAACATGCGCATCACTAAACATATGAAAAAGGAAAAACCTTTTGATGTGTTGAAATTTGTTTAGTAAATAATGAAGAACTGAAAGTTAAAAGTAAATACAAATGTAATAAAGATGTCTTTTTATATAGAATTTATGTCTGAACTTTCAAGTTATGCAATAAATATATTAACCAATCGATTAAATCAAGCATTTTCAACCTCGAGCACAATAACACAAATTTAAGGACGCACTTGAATATACCTTGCAAGAAATATGTATAAAAAAATTAAAAATAACGAGAATTATTCGTTACTAGCATTCTTCTATTTAACTGGATTTTATTTTATTTTTAAGCTATTGCATAGATTTTATCGCAGGCCTGGGCGGTGGAAGTGAAATGAAAAAAAAATGTTAATTTAAAAAAGTTCGTAACGGACTTTTTTCAATGTTAAAAGGTTCGGCGTTAGCAACATAACTTGACAAAAATAAATGTAACCCTTGCCTACATTTAGGCGTATGACGTTGTACTAATGTTAGCAGCAGGCCGATTACATAAAATTGAAGCTGTATAGGCTATACTGTTAACAGATTAAGGCTGTACTGCTCTAAACACATAAATATGCTCATTGAGTTTTCATAAATATTATAATTGCATAAATTGATAAAAAGTGATATGCAATAGCTTTACCGCGGCAGTCCCCGAGTGCCACACGTCCTTGTTTTTAATTTAATTAGGTTAGGTTCAAGTGGATAGTCAGTTCCGGGACCCTGCCATATGGAAAATCCCGATATTAACGGAATTCTCCACATAATTAATTAATTAATTAATTTAATTAATTTTAGTTTATTTTGTTTTGGTTAAAATTTTAATTTTTACCATGTATTTTACTTTATTTTATTTTATTAAAGTTTAATATTATTTTTTTTTTTTCCTCTTTTTTTGTTTTATTTTTTTTTTAATTTAATTTAAATTTATTTAATTTTCTTCATTTGTTTTTATTTTAAATTTTTTAATTTTCTTTTTTAATATTAAATTATTTTTTTAATTTTGATTTATTTTTTTTTTATTATTATTTAATTTAAATTTATGTTATCTTTATTTTTTTATTTGTTTTTTTTTAATATTAGTTTTTTAATATTATATTAATTTTTTTTATATTTTTGGTTACATTTTTTATTTTTTTTCCTTGTATTTTACTTTGTTTTATTTTATTTAAGTTTTATTTTATTTTTTTTTTGTGTTTTTGTTTTTTCTTCTTTTTTAGTTTAATATTTTTTTATTTAATTTAAATTTATTTAATTTTTTTTTATTTTCAATTTTTTTAATTTTCTTTTTTAATATTATTTTATTTTTTATAATTTTTTATTTTTTATTTGTTTTTATTTTTTATTTTTTTAATATTATTTAAATCTTTTTTAATTTATTAATTTTTTTTTAATATTGTTTTTTTTTTTTTATTTAATTTAATTTAAACTTATTTTATTTCTGTTTTCTCTTTGGTTTTATTTTTTTATTTTTTTTCATATTTTTTATTTTTATAATTTTTTATTTTATGTTTTTTTTTATTTAATTTAATTTATTTTTTTTTTTTGTTTTTTTATTTTTTTTTTTAACTTTTTTAATAATATTTTATCTTTTTTTTAATTTTTATATTTTTTATTTTATGTTATTTTATTTTCTTTTTTATTATATTTTATATTTTTTTCTTGTATTTTATTCAATTTTATAAATTTGTATTTTATTTTTTTTAATCTTTTAATTTAATTTAATTTTTTATTTATTTATTTTTTTTTAAATAAAGTTTGGTTTAATTGTTTTTTTTTTTTATTTTAGCAGAGCTTTTGTATTTTTCAGCGGTTGAACTGTATTTACTTCCTTTTCTGTATTTCATATTATTGTTCCATTAACTTTCCCACCAGGGTACATACTCGCGTATCCATTGGATGCTCAATATTGCCTTTAGCTTTGCTTTGCTTTTGTGCACCTATCAACAGCTCTCCTAAATGCCACACCGTAAACACAGTCCATTTGCGCTCAAAGCCATTATTGCAGTAGCTATAAAACGTGTTCGAGACGTTTAATTGCTGTTACTTGCTAACTTGGTACTAGGTTTCTGACTTACGGTAGTTTGTTCGCAGTACGGTACATATGTATGAGTGTGTTTGCATGTGAGATGACTGTTGGTTCAAATGGCTGTACATGTAAATATTTTTCAATGTCAAACACAGAGGTGTATTGGCATACGCATATTGACATACAAACATTAATGCATACAGACATTAATACCATACCGTGGAAAAATTTAAAATCTTGAAAGTGGGTAAGAAACGATCTATCTCACAAGTTAAAGTCTAAATAAAATGTAGTGATTTTGGTCTATTTAGCAAAATCTAACTCTAGTTGGAAACATCAATATGTTTTCCCAGGCGCTCTTCTTTACTTCAAGCTCGGGTAATTCTTGGAAAAAATGTGAGTGTAGTATGATCAAAGGTATCGCTCAAGACGTAAGGGTTGATGTGAGGTAGCGCAACAAAGAAGCAATAGACTCCCATTTGTAATT
>CAXKVI010000003.1:109024175-109234175 GCA_964058755.1 Campiglossa producta | reverse complement strand
GACTTTATCTCATCTTAAGAGACCTTTCCATATTACATACCTACTCGAGGTGAAAGGATGTACTCCAAACTATGTAAAATGTACATTGTACTTATATGTAAACAGTTTTTCGGCTTCTAGGTACATAACATATTCATAGTCTTTTTCAACTCGCTTCTGACATTCTAATAAAACAAAGATATTTCCCTTTATTCGTGGTTATCAGAACACACTTTTCTGCTTAGGTTATTGTCTCAGCTAAAGTAATAAATCATAGCCAGAACTTACAGTACATTAATCAATCCTCTTAAACTGTCACACGTTTGTCAGGTATACATGTCGTCACTACTCTAATAATGTGAGATTAAGTTACCATTATTGAGGTTTTTTTATCACACACAAAGGGATCAGCTAAGGAGAGGATAAAGCAGTTAATATTATCCACAAGAAAGTGGGGGAGTTTTAGCAGATGCAAAAAGTTTTATAGAACTTCTCAATATCTCCACTCCAACGCCATCTAGAAGGTTAATTTTTTGCAACAGAGTTTGCTGATTATACATCAAACAAAACATATGTGCCAAATATGAATAATCGGACCATAAATGCGGATTTTGTAAATATAGCGACTCTCTTGCCATCTAGCGGAAAAATTATATCCATTGTTGAGAGAGCGTATCCAACTGTCAAAATTCGAGAAAAAACCCTACATTTTAATATATTTCTATAGATTTTTCCCGTGTTGGGATCCCCCAATACTTCACGCAGAATAATTTTTTTTCAATATGGACAGTGTAAAACTATAAAGAAAGATTCTGTTAATTTTGCTTGAGATAATGAGGCAGATAGTGTTGTTTTAACAAGAACACATAAAGTTTTTAAAGAAATGCATGGAAATATTAAAATTAACAGAGAATCATGGTAATTTAGCACGAAGTCAAGTTTATCAATTTAAGCTCCATGTTAATTTTACAGGAAATCCTGTTAATTTAACACGAAATGAAGTTATTCAACTGAGCTTCATGTTAAAATAATATGAGCGATGATGTTGAAAAATAATAACCTGAAATATTTTTTAAAAAGTGTTGATTTTATATGAAGAGTTTTCTGTGTATTGGTATAGTAGGCCGGGATAAATCGATATCTATTATATATAAATGCGCAATGCTTAAAAGTTTTCTCCCTTTATTGCAATAACCACAATTCTAAGGTATATAAAATTCTATATGTATCGATAGGTGTCGCCGAGCAGGGTGTGCGACAACAAACCAAAAATTAAAAAAAATTAATTATAATATGATTTGAAAGTCACACCACTACAAGTGCTAAACACGCATTCACTTTATAGAGCCGCTGTTATGTGTGTATGTAGGCACACTTGCATTGTTGTGCTTGCATTCATTGCAGTTGGGGAGATTCCGAGTGTGAGTTGTTTTGTTGGCAACAATAATAAACATGAGCCAGCCTCAACTTTATTGAGCGTAGGTACAAACAGTGTTTACAAAAACAAAATCTGTGCGTGGGTATTCAGAGAGGCAAATGCTTGCTCAGACATGATGTTTTGAAAAAAAAAAGCATAAAGCCCTTCGTGGCTAGACTTAGTGAAATAAAATAAAAAGGAAAATTGATAAAACTAAAAAAAGTAAAATAAGAAATAGAAAAGTGATTGAAAGTAAAAAAAAAGAAATTTGTTGGAAATGAAAGGAAAGGAAAGAATATAAAATAAATAAAAATAAAACAAAATGAAATAAATAAAAGTATAAAATAAAGGAAAGAATGGGAAAGGAAAGGAATGGATAAAAGGAAAATAAAGGTAAGATAAGATAAGGAACGGAAAATATGAGTGAAAAATTAAAGGCAAGTAAAGGTAGGGAAAGGAAAGGAATGGAAAAGAAACAAAGAAGGGAAGAAAGGAAATGTAATGTAGGTAAAGAAGCGGAAAAGAGAGGCAAATAGAGAAAGAGAAAGAAAGGAAAGAAGAGAAAAAGAATGGAAAGAAAAGGTAGCGAGGAGGAAGATACGGAAAATAAATGGAAATAAAAAGAATGAAAAATAAAGGAAAGTAGGGTAATGAAAATCTAAAAAAATAAGTAAAGGAAATGAATGGAAAAGAAAGAAAACTAAAGGAGTTACGGAAAGGGAAAACAGAAAGAAAGGAACCGGTAGGAAAGGAAAGGTAAGGGAAGGAAAGGTAAGGAAAAAAAGTGAAGGAAAATAAAGGTAAGAAAAAAAATAAAAGAAAGAAATGAAATGAAAAAATTAATAAAATGAGAGGAAATCTAAGGGAAACGAAACTAAAGCAAAGGAAACTAAAGGAAATTAGAGAAAAAGAAAAAAGGAATGTAATGGAAATGGAAAGAAACGTCAGGTAAGAGAATAAATGAAACGAAAAGTAAGGAAAATAAAAGAAAAGAACAGAAAAGAGAGAAAGAAAAAAGGGAAATGAAATGAAATGAAAGAAGAGAAAAGGAAAGAGAGGGAAGAAAAGGAAAGGAAAGGAAAGGGTAGGGAAGGAAAGAAAAGCAAAAGAAATAAAATGAGATGAAAGGAGAGGAGAGGAAAGGAAATAAAAGCAAAGGAAATTAAAGGAAAGAAATACTATGAAGACTACCTAAGAAGAATAAATAATTATCAACATTGAAATAATATTACTGAATGGTGTAAAGTGGGAGGAAAAGGCAAAATGAACAGGAATGTATAGAAACCAAAAATATAAAAAATATGAAAAGAATGGCAAATGTAAGAAACAGCAAAAAGGTAGGAAAATCAAATAAGCTTTTCTGGTTGAATTTCATCGACGTCAAATCGACGTTTATGAAAAATAATCGGTTTTTGTCGTACTTCGATTTTTACACAAAAAATACTGGTTCGATGTAATAGTAAAGCAGTAAAAAATCGATTGCAGGTTCGGCTAATGGAAAAAAACCGAGTGTAGCCAGTACACGTGAAAGAAGTGAACTTCTTAAATTCAGAAATAACGAAATATGAATAAGGTGTATTCGAGAATGGTTTAGATTCAAAATTTCTTACTTCCGGGAAGTGGACCAGGGAACCGATCAATTCGAAAATGTCTTATACATGGTGCGTTTTCCTTGAAATATGGTACCTGCGTAGAATTATGCCTAAATTAACAGGGGCCGATACGAATGGGATATAGACGAAGAGGGGAGTGGTAGAAGGAAAGAGGGGAGTGCAGAGAAAAAGGGAGGGAGATAGTGTGAAGGCGAAGAAAGATAGGAAAAAGAGTTTTAAAAGGGGTTGTAAATTGCGGTTAGGTGGCAACCCTGAGTGAAAACCCTGGGTGAAAGTGTCTTATTTGGAATACGGCCGAAAATACCTTTCATTTGATAACCATATTGGCATATCTAGCTCTATATTTAAAAAAAAAAATGGGGATAGGTGGCAACCCTGTAAACCGCCCTAAGCGACAACACCCATGTAGATATGTATATAATCTTAGATTGAGTAAAATTGTATATGTGCTAAATTTTATCCAAATCGTTGAAGCATTTCCCGATATATACGAAAAAATTAATAAATTGCGGTTAGGTGGCAACCCCAAGTGGCAACCCTACTGGAAATTGTCATATTGGAATACGGTCGAAAATACCTTTCATTTGATAACCATATTGGCATATCTCGCTCAATATTTAATAAAAATTGGGATAGGTGGCAACCCTGTAAACCGCCAAAATGGCAACACCTATGAATTCTGCTCGGCCGAACTATTAATTTGTGCAATGTTAGCTAGATCTTAGAATTTCACCTACTATTTGATTTGCACAGCTAAAAATCGCCTACGCCTGAAAGTCGGCTACAATTTCTATTTCCGTTGCATAATTTCCGTTGCATCATCAGCCATTTTCACAAATTTTACTCTCAATAAAAACTTCATATTGCCGCCTTAGAAGTTAACTTCAAAAATACTGGTTCGATGTAAAAATGAAAATAAATAGCGACGGTAATTCCATGCCATGTAAAATAGTTCAAATTTACTCCTGCCGATTTGCAGATTTTTTAAATTTAAAATTATTGTTCTATAAACTCACATAGTTGACTTAAGCGACCTAACATTTCTTTAGCAACAATTTTATACTCTAACAAGTATGGAAGTCTAAGTTCGGGTGAAACCGAACATTACATACCCAGCTGTGCACATAAAGTGGGCGTGATCGTTCACCGATTTTTCTTATTTTCTGTGGTAGTACTCTACATAAACATAACATGCCTGGTACCTAGTTTCGTAAAACTATCTCACACCGTTCTGAAGTTGTTAGCAGTCGAATTTAAAAATTGCTTGACTCATAAGTGGGCGGTGCCACGCCCACTTTCCAAAATTTTGAAAAAATTATGTAAAGAATATGAAAGTTGATGTATGTACCAAATTATATTATTATAGCGAAATCAGTTAATTAGATATGGACTTTTCAATATTTCCACCTCCTTTCAATATAACTTTTATGAAAAAGTAGGCGTGGTCGCGAAGCCATTTCGTTTATTTTCTATAGCTGACTTTACTACAACAATAGTATGTCCTCTACGAAATTTCGTTATACTAGCATAAACTGTTCTGAAGTTATTAAGAGTCAAAATTTTAAAATTTCTTCAAATATACGTGGGCGGTACCACGCCCCCTTTTCAAAAATTTTTATAAAATCGGCCTTAGAACATCTAAATCAATACATATTGCAAATTTTATCATTGTAGCTGCTTCTAATATTGAATTAACCCATTTTATACGTTTTTCGAAATTTTCGATATCGAAAAAGGGGCGTGGTTATGGTCCGATTTTACCCATTTTCAATAGCAATCTATTCTGAACCCAAATAAGTACGCATGCCAAATTTGGTGAAGATATCTCATTATTTGCTCAAGTTATCGTGTTAACGGACAGACGGACGGACGGACGGACGGACGGACGGACATGGCTCAATCAAATTTTTTTTCGATCCTGATCATATTGATATATGGAAGTCTATATCTATCTCGATTCCTTTATACCTGTACAACCAACCGTTATCCTAACAAAGTTATAATACCCTGTGTACAAGTACAGCTGGGTATAAAAATATTATCGTTGTGGTAAGAATTACAAGATAAGCATTGCAATTAAAAGAACACAAAGTTGCAACAACTCCTGCTGTGAACGCCTATACAAAGTTGCAAAATCAGATAAAAATGCCAACGCTCTCACATGCATCCCTGTTTAAGCATGCAAGAAACCCTGTAGGAAATTTATAGATTTTGTATTGGTAATCACTTTTGGCAATTTCGCTATTGAACCGAAGAGTATTGGTTTTTGAGCTCATATTTTTCCATGTCTACCTTTCCCACAAGGGTGACTCACTCACATACCTTTGGTGATAGGTACCTGCAAATATGTATGCTGGTATAAGTATATGTAAGCATTGAGAACAAATTGGGTAGTTGTAAGTTACTCCGAAATTATAAAGGTATGTTGAGTTATGTTTGGTTTCACATATCCCTTACCTTTTGCGAGCGCACAGCCACACACGTATATCATCCCTTCAAATGATTTTTGAATTAAAATATTACAAAGGAAAGGCAGAGCAAAGGAAGGTGGATTAGGGTGGATCGTTGAGAAAGTCTTACGAAATTTTTTTATAACCTGAATGACAGCCTTTCAGAGCGGGTGGAAGATAAATTACTCAAGTATATCCTGTGCCATTTAATTTCAAAAATCCTTGTAATACTCTCCAATCAGAGTACAGATATCAGATATGGTGGTAGAGATTACTGAGAAAATTTTGAGGAAAACTTTTTTAAATATTTCTGAGTATTTGTTTGAGAAACTGTCCACATTTGTATACCCAACGTACTAGTACTAGAATAAGGGTATTACAATTTTGTCCACATAACAGTAATTTCCTAGGCATGTCCGTCCGTCGGTCTGCCTGTGTACACGATAACTTCAGTAAAAATTGAGATATTCGCATAAAATTTTGTATACAGGTTACAAACCACGCCCCTTTTTTCGATATCGAAAATCACATAAATTGAAATATCTTGATAGCTGAAAGGTCTAAAATGATATAAACTTTATGACAGCGACTTGTCGTCACTTTTAAGCTGATTGCTGTACAATGATGAAGTTTGCACCAAACATACTAGTATCTGGTGAAATTGGATAAAATCGCCCTCCAACCACGCCCACTTCCGATCTCGAAAATTTCGAATAACGAAAATGGCTAATAATATAATTTGGTTGATATAATTTTCCGATCTCTAATTATTATGATAGGGCGTTTTGAAGCAACTCATAGGCAGTATTTGGGATTATTGGCGAAAAAATTCTTCGAAAGATTTATGGACCCCTAAAGATTGGCTGACGCGATTACCGAAGAAGATGTTATGATGAGCTGTATGAGCTTTACTCAGGCGTCGACATAGTTTAGCGAATTAAAACCCAGCGGTTTCGCTGGCTAGGCTCAGGAGGTATTTTTATCGGCAACCGCCGGTGGAAGAAGAGGAAGAGGACCACCACTCCGGTAGCAGGACCAAGTGGAGGCAGATCTACGATCACATGGTGTCTCCTATTGGCGCCAGTTTGCTCAACAAAGACTGGCAAAACATGTTGGACGGCCAAAATCGCCTAGATGGTTAATGGCTATTTTAAGTAGGTACATACGCTGCTAACCATCTTCGGATAGTTTCCTGGGAAATTAGCAGGTCGCGCTTCCCAAAAAGCTGAATAGAAAGGTGGATACAATTGTTCAGCGAGGAGAAGCTGCTAGTTAGGGTTGGAAATTATGGAACTATCGAGTTTATCGAACTTTTCGCCGCAGTAATTTTTGGTATTGCACAACACTAATTTGTGATTTTGTTTTCACCCTGGCTAGCGCTGGTTGGCAGGGTATAGGCTATCTCCCTTCGTTTTGGACTTCTTATTTGTATTATCCAACAATTTAGGGTCAGTTACATAAAGCTTTATTTTTACTTTACCTCAAACATTGACTTTGACAGAAAAGTTCAGTATACGTATTTAAATGAAGCATGGCAAATTGGAGACCTCAAAGTTAAAACAAGGTTAAAATTTGGCAAACTCTCAAATTTTGCTTGCTTTGACAATCAGATGTTGATGACTTTGCTTTAATTAAAAAAATAAAAAGTTGGACGAAATAATAATTAATTCATTTTTTCTCTATTGAATTAATAAATTAACCAAAACACTCTGAATGCAAAGAAATAAATAACGAAAACAAATGTATAAAAGAGAAGCGTCAAGGCGTTCATTGTAGCATACCTCTGAAGTTGGACGCAAAGTTTTGAGGTAGCAAATGTCAGGCGAGGTTAACAAAGCTTTATGTATTCGACCCTTTAGACCTATTTGCTCATCTCATTTTACTCATCTCAACAATTTCACATATTTCTACCTCACCCTAATATGTATGTATATTCAAACGCCTATATATGTAAGTCTACCTTTGCAATTTCTACAGCTGTTTGTCATTGACGCGTAACTCCCCATTCATGTTTTTAATTCATTTTTTATGCACAAAAAAATTTTGTGAGTTTTTCTTTTCTTTTATTTTTTGTAAAATTATTCACCAACACCAAAAGACTTGTTAACTGTAAAATATTCAAATTTTTAACTTTAGCGTAAAATACTTTTACCATCTGTGATGTTGGCGCGTGGAAAGGTCATTGTATGTCGGTGCAGCACCACCTCGCCTAACGTTATCAACAACATATTGAACGCGCCAAGCATGTTTTAAAGAACTTAGCTACCTACCAAAAAAAAATGTGTTACCGTTATTTAGCGTTATATAATACCTGATTATACACATATGGTTGCCTGTATATATTTTGTTGCATACGGGTCGTTCCATGGCAACGTGAAACGGTTGGAATCGTTTTAAATGATTTTGGTAGAAAAATTTAAATTTTTCTTACAAAGCGACGCTCTTTCAAAATAAAAACAAAGGGGCATATTCATAGTCGAAATAAAGTATGTACCCTGATAAACAGCAGTGGATAAATATCGAGGAAAACACTGGGTAGCGTTTACGAAAAAAGTGGATAAAAAACTGGGCAATTTTGTTTAGCTAGGTTCATTTTCTACCCATGTTGAAGGTGCTAATTAGAGCTGGAAAATATCGGGTTATCGAGTTACATATATCGAATTATGCGTTAGTATTTCGTTGCCTACTCTTACGCACAGTCATTTTTGATATTCAGCAGCACTAATTTTAAGATAGTTCTCATCCGAGGCTTTGTTGTGATTTTCATTGGAAGTGGTTTTTACATGGCGGGTGCCAAACCCAGCGCACAACCCACCATCTCCGGGATAAGACATTTTTTAAATTACTTCGGAAACTACTGTATTTAAAAAAAAATCTGGAACTTTCAAAAGGGGTTTAATAAAATAAAAATATTTTCAAAGTTATAAAAATTCAAGTTCGCAATTAAATTGTGGACTGAGACATTTTTATATATACCCCTCAGAAATGTTTATTTGACATGGAATGACCCATGCATACTTTTGCTTATAACGAAATATGAATTAATTTCACCTGCTGTTAATGGCTATAAAACATTTGAATTTCTTAGTATTTTGAGTGATCCTTTAGCGCACACGTGCGTGAGAGATGTATACATCTATGTAAAAAATGCGATTAGTGTAGGATAAATCCGAATACAGGATGAGTCACAAAGGAGCATTCCATAAGTTTTGATGTCTTTATATGGGTTGAATCATGTCCAAAAGGGAGAGCGATTGTACCCCTTCATGCCTGAACGAGTATTCTCAGACAGGCCGACTTTGTTCACGAACGGATACGGTCGTACAAGATAACTTACTACCCCTATAAGTATGCTATATAGAAATTAAAATTTAATATGAATATCCCAACTATGACCACAAGGGACTAGTTGCGACTAGCTCTCTCCCACTTTAGAAGATAGATATTAAAGGCGGAGCACCCTCTTTAGAGATTAGTAGCACGATCTTTGTTAGGATTATCACTGAATATTATGCTAATTGTAGCTAACTTTTAGGCGCTCATACTATTACTTTGCATACTATGTATGTACTTATATAGCGAGTCTTCCAGAGCAAAAGGGTCGGCTACTGCTAAAATTCAAAAGCGAAAAGTCTCACTGGAATATCAAGCCACCTGAAGGGATGTGACATTTTACTATCAGCCGATTATGTTCTGCATACTTTCAGGCGCACATTTATATGTAGTTAAGCGGGTATATGTATAAATATATTTTACACATGCAACAAAAAGGACAAATATATTTGTTTAACTGAGACAAATTAAATGGAATAAGTGTCAACAAAATGATAGATGAACCACGAAACAAACAAATCTAAGTGTTCACACAGTTGTATATGCATATTTATGTACATACATATATCCAAGGACATACTTATGAATGTAAAAGGATATGTATTTGAAAGTAGAAATTATATACAGGTGTAACTAGCGAAAAGTTTGGAAACATTTAAGTAGGCTACATGGTCTAGAGCACATCTTTTTGTATAATAAGGTTGTAAATGTCTATTTTTCGGTCGGTATATTTATGGACATATCACTCCACTGAATGGAATTGGCTGAAACTGTAGCATAACTAGACGTCAAACTAAAAATTTAAGATATCTTTTATTTCGACATTTCCACCGAATTCGAAGTTATGGGGCGAATTTCGCAACTATCGACAAATATTTCGACCAGCGCCTTAAGTTTGTGCATAGGTTTTTTGTAGGAAGTAAAAAATAAGCTGAGAGACTTTCATAATTAAAAAAAAAATGCCTACTGGGTATTTGAACAACTTCCCTGCTAACCAGCAATGGTTAAAATCTTGGGTAATTACCGAGTCGCGTTTACCAAAAAGGCGGATAAAAAAGCGGGTAATTTTGTTCAGCGAGGCGCCTTTTCTATCCATGTTGAAGTACTAATTAGTGCTGAAATTTGCTAGTATGTTATTGACTTTCCTACAGGGGGCATGATAATAGTTTTTTCTTAAAAATAGAGTAAATCGCTTTTTAATTGTTTAATGATTTAAGCTGATTCAAATCTGGCTTTTAGGGGTTTTGCAACTAGGTAAATATGCATACAACGTTTTTAGTATAATTAATTCCAAACAAAAACTGGTTTGTGGTTAAAAACTGTTAATAAACATTTCAGCCAAATCTATACAATAATAAATAGAAAAGTCGTATCTGTAAATTGCAAATTTCTCTAAAAACATGATTGGGGATGACTTGGGGAGCATTATAGAGTTCATCTGAGCCATTTTTAGAATTATTGTCCGTCTGTTTGAACTCAGTGTTCGCGGATACTATGAAATGGATTTTGATGAGACTTTTACTGATCGACAGTTTTAATTTTAGGAAGTGACCTAAACTTTGTTTTATCAAAATCGGCTTGTAAGCAAGAAGGATATACTAATTTTAAGTGAGGTACCTACTAAAAAGCGATCAGGGAGACATTTTTGGGAGTCCCACTATCATTAATTACTTGATGTTGTTGTTGTTGTTGTAGCGAGGTGTAGCCCTGCCTAAATGTCAGACAGCGTCATCCCGAGTGTATTGCTCTTGGCCGGGTCGATATAGGAAAACGGCCCGGGTCGTTTCGGCACGATGGGTACAGCACAAGTACTGGTACCGTTCTCGTAGAACCGGCAATACAAGAAACTAGCCGTGAAGGCTATGTAGGTCATTTAGCGTTACCCAGGGTGCACCAACTGGGAGGCGACCTACTTGATGTCTTGAGAAGGGGTTTCTATAGGGGCGATAATTGCCTGTATCTTTTTCAGGCAATGTTTCCTGCAGGGTAACTACTGTTCTGAAAATCACTTTGATAGATCACTCTCAAGTGTCACAGTTCCGCCCATCCCTAGCTAATGTTTACCCAGTGATGCCAGATCAAGAATTTTGCTAGATTTTGGAAGGCACTTACGGCGAAATCAAATGAGCCAGATCGACCCCGTTTACACTGGCAAATTTGCATTTGGCTTCACGTTTCCTGCAAGAATCTTCTAGCAGAACGAAAAGCCACTGTTCGACAAATGAGGTCTAATGTGATGGAGGTCCAAAATTGGAATATGAGATTTGTATGGAAAAAAGTGCCAAATTTGGTGCGGTGTAAATGTACTATTATACTGATAAATTGAAATTACTAGGTCGCGCTTACCAAAAAAGTGGATAAAAAATTGGCAATTTCGTTCAGCAAGTTTCTTTTTTTTACCCATGTTGAAGTTGCTAACTCGAGTCGAAAATATCGTATTACATATCTCGAACTATGCGTTGGTATTTCAATGCCTACTTTTATCCTTTTTATCATTTTTGGTATTGCGCAGCACTAATTTTTTATTTTCTTTTCACCATGGCTAGCACTGGTTGGCAGGGCTGCTAACAACCCTGAACGCTATCAGGTTGGTAGCATGTGATATAGCTGTCTACCCCACCATTCCATAATAGTTTATACCGTGAAATGCCTACGCGTTATAGCTTTGGGTTTGGTATGAGTTTCTTAAATGCGAGTTTGCAATGCTGCCCACAAGTCGCATAAAATTGTGTCTCTCTTTTGCAGAAGGATATCTAATCCAAACGTTAATTAATTAACACGTATTTGACATATTTTGGTTGTTTTCATCTGAATTTATCCTTTTTTAACATGCGAGTCCCTTTTAACATGTTTGGTTGCAAGTGTGTATGTTATACCTTTTTAGCCCAATACCACAATGAAATTAGCTAGTGTGTTGTTATTGCCCAAATGACAGATTAATATTAATAAAAAGACGTCCATTTGTAAATGAAATACATGAGGCAATTTTAATTAAATTATGCATTAATGTTAGTACCTACGATATGACGGGTTTCTGTTAATTTGCGTATGAAGGTATGCCTTGGGGAATGTATGCACATAAGTTTGATAAGTTTTGAGACTTGGGCTAAAATACAACTGGAATAATTCAAACTTATGTAAGTGAGAGAGGTTTCAAGCTTTCTCCATAAATGGTGTACCAGTTTTTAAGTTTGGTCGCCAAGGACAACGTTAGGTAAACTATCGGAATCTTTTACCTGCTCAGCTTGGTTTTTTATGAACTCCCAAAGGAAGGGTTTGGTGGGGCAATGTTGAGAATAAGCCCAAAAAATCATTAATTTTGCATTTTTAAATAATTTTAAACTACTTTCGAGTAAACTAATTTGAAGTTTTCTTTTCTAGGTTTCAAGAAAACTTTGTGGTGGACCTGAACAAAGGTGAGTTTTTTCACTTCTGATTTCTATAACCTAGAAAAGCTTTCCCTATGAAATACTTAGTACTTTTATCAGTTAAGAAAATCCTGACTACTTACATAAAAAAAACATCTAACCGCCTAGTCGATTTTGGCCGTCCAAGAAAGAAAATCATCAACCTATCTAAAAAGAGATATTTATAACGCATTAAAAAAGACCTCAAATAAGTGTTATGAGAGTCTGATGTATGACTTGCTAGGGTTTCATGTATATTTTTATAATTTTACTTGGTTGTTGGATATATTTATTGCAGTAGGAATAACTTTCTAATTTTATAATTTAATTTCTCCTATACAAACTAAAAAATCAGAAATGATGCCAAATATTACTTATCGGGTTATATTTATATAAAACGCAATTGGGTTTTCAAATTCATTTCACAAATTTAGGAACTTTCTTCATACAAATATATCTTAAATAAGTATGGCCCATTTCTTTCTTATCTGAAAATTTAATCCGTCAGGTAACTGTGCACTGGGAACAGTTTGTTGTTCAGAATTTCCATTTTGGAACAGTCGATGCTGCCACCGTAATTACTTTATATCCAAATTTATGGTATGTCTCGGTTTATATATTTAGGGCCGTTTTCTCAGTATCTGGCAGGTAAACAAGGCAAGCATGCATTGAACCATCCCCTTTATACTTTTTTTATTTAACAAAATGGCCAGACTGTTTAACTCAAAGCGGATTCTGATCTAGTTGCGTTCGTTGCATTGTAATCAGTAATAACTTTGCTCAATTTGGCTGAGATGCGTTCGTTGAAACAAAAGTTGTCGAAAGAAGCCAGCCAGGGAAGTTTTTACTGACCTTAGTCAACGAGCAGCTCTTTCGCGAGCTCAAAATCCCTACAAAAGCTGCATAGACTGAAATTTTCTCAGACTATCCACTTTCTAGTATTCTAACCTCAAACATTGGCAAGTTTCTTGGATTCCCCGATTTTGGTTAGAAAATTTGCAAAACATGAAAACATCAACATGGAATAAAGCTAAATACATATTCTTTAGGGAAATAGACTGCTGAATCGACATCAAAACTAAGCAGCGGGCCCGAGGTTCAGCTCTAACCCTGTAAAAAAGGTAATCATTTAATGACAATTAATCATTTAGTATATTAATAGACAAAACATGGTAAAAAAAATTGGATCAAAATAACCAAAAAAAATATATAAATATAATTTTTTTAACTTTATACTAAATAAGTTTTGAAAGAGTAGCTTTACAGTTGTTTAACTTTTTTGCAGCCCATTCAATTTCCTTTAAGAATCTGTATTTTTCATTTTTTGTACATTGATATTTACATTTTTGACAATTTTTGAAAAAAAAGGAAAATCGAAAAACTTGCTAATTTTTGAGCCTTGCATACTAGAATATGTCTAGGTTTTACAGCACTGGTTTGTCGTTTTTATACCAAATATGAGGTAAAGTCTGTAAAATCTAAACTAGCGGTGATAGACCTCTAGAATTTAATACTAACCTCTATGTGCCCGGTGACTAACATTTGTAGTAATTTGTGAGAAAAAAGTGAGATAAAAAGAAAATTTCCGAAACAACCCAGCGGTTTTCAGTAGCTTCCTGATACTCAATTCAAAGTCAAATAAGAGTATAATTTCACTCGAACTATTATTTGCCCGACCCCTAGTCCCTACTTGAAAAGACCTTTTCTTGCCGCCGATTGACTACATTTGTAGTCACAATAAAAAATGTATGAAAAATAGTATTATACAGTTGACTTCAGCTTGTCGCAACATGAAATTTTGCACGTAGTTTTTGCTTGACCCAGACATGGTTGAATTGATCACCGTTTTCGAGATATTGACCAAAATATGGACCAGTTGCGGCCCTAGACGGTGTTCCTACAATAAGGGTGTTAATGGAAGATTTTGATTGGTGTTTTAATAAGTTATAGTAAGTTTTCAGTTCCGTGTAAAATCCTGTTTTCGAGATATATACCAAAATGTTTACCATGTAAGGACCTAGAAGATGTTTACGGTGTTGCCGAGTGCTTTAACATGGTGCAGTTTTTAGTCCCATATGACACCTTGTTTTCGAGGTGTTGACCAAAATATGGAACAGGTGCAGTCCTAGTTGATGTTCCTACAATATGGGTGTAAAATTAAATATTTTGATGGGTGTTTTAAAAAGTTAGTGGCGTGTGGAACCCCGTTTTCGAGTTATTCACCAAAATGTGGACCTAGAAGATGTTTGTAAGCAAACCCGTTTCTGATAAAACATGGACTAATACCTGAATTCTGTAAGCTGTATCCTAGTCACTAAAAGCGACATTTCGTGGTCTATTTCATATTTGATACAATTTGGTATTCAGCAAGCTGCCTGAAAAAATTAAAAAAAAAGTTAATTTACGAATTAGAAGTATTTATATGTTTAAAAAAGTTAATTAAATTAAAAAAAAATGAAATAAAAAAAAATTTACTGTTCGCGGACCGGCACTTGAACCTGCGTACTCCCGCGTCATAATCCGGACGGTTAAAGCCTGGGCTACATCGATATCTATAGGGCGAGTGTCAAAGGCGTTATTTAAAATTTATTAAATTTTTGTATTCACCACACCTTAAAATGAGCGGAAGAGAGACTATGGTAGATTTCTTGTGACTTTCTCTTATAGAATACCGAACTCATCTCAAGTCACAAAAATTGTAGCTAATAAAATATTTAAAATTTAGTGACTTGATATGAGACAGAATTACAGAATACTGGTATAATGGTACATTTACACTGCACCAAATTTAGCAAATTTGGCGAAAAATTGTAAATTTGGCGCCGTTTTCCATAAAAATCTCATTTTTGGAATTCCATCACATTTGACCTCATTTTCCGAACAATAGAATCCACAGTTTCTCAAAATAGCAACCCTGCCTGTGTTCCACATTTAGAATTGCCCAGCAAGAATCTTAATGGTAATTATGGTGTGATAACTTTTGCAACAGCTGTAAATAACAACTTCAACTATTTTTTTTTAAGAAAAGGGACTAATTCTACCAAGAAAAGACAGAAGCCTTCTTGACTCTTCATTTACTTTACAGGTGTTAAAAACATCACAGTGTTGCATTTACTTTCGGTGGTTTTGTGTTCTGGTAAAAGATTCTTGCAGGGATGGCAGGCCCGTGCGCGAATTTTTTCATAAAAGCTGTCAAAAGTCACAACCTTCGGAGCATCCAAAAGTTCAAAATGGTCGAATTCTACAAGGAAAAGACAGAAGCTTTCCTAACTCTTCTTGTATTATTCCTCTACAGGTGTTTAAATCATCACGGTAATGCATTTTCTTTCGGTGGTTTTGTGTTCTGGTCAAAAATTCTTGCAGGGAAGGTGAAGCCAAATGCAAATTGGCAGTGTAAACGGTGTCGAACTGGGCCTGGATTTCCTAACGTTGAGTTTTCAAATGTGCACTGAAAGTTGTGTACAGTCTAGCATTCCAATTCAGTAACAATGAGTGCGAATTTTTTCTATCAAAATAATTTACACAGCTTGTCAAAAATTTTCACTGACTTTTCAGGAAGCTTCAGTGTAAAGCGTATTTCAACAAGAGCATGATGATTTTAAAATGACATAAAAAAATATTCCAAAAAAAAAACATTTTAAAACTATTGTTTACAAATGCCATTTCAAAACTTAAAATCAAAACGTCATACAGTGCCTACTGTACCCAAAATAGCTGTAAAAATTTACATGGTATTCGCCACCACCATTTTTTCTACCCAATGGAAACACCCTTTTTGTGTTTGTCAGAATCGCATGAAAATCTCATGTGTAAATTATTTCTGTGCAAATGAGTTTTGAATCAGTGTACACTTTTAATTTCTACACTTTTAGAGAATCCAGTCCCTGGCGCATTTGAATTCGCCAAATTTGGTACGGTGTAAATGTACTATAAATTTGCCCATGTCAACGGGGTTCGTTTAGCTTTTAAACATTCTGGCAACACCATCCACAACTGACAGTAACAGTTTGATTGCCAGTGAAGCAAAAGCAAAACCTTTTCAACCACTTTTATGCGTTACTCTGTTCATCCTGCTCACACTAATGCGAACTCGCTTTGAACATGCACAAAAAATCTGTTCCCAACAAATGTCAGTTTAGCAGTCGCGTCGTGAATTTTTGTGTAGTTTTCATTTGTTCTGCGTTAAATTTTCGTGTTTTTAACAAAAATAAAGCAAATATTAAATGAAAAAACAAATTAAATGAGATTTTCTTGTTAAAAAAATGTGCTAAAGTTGAAATAAAGCAAGAAAGGCGGCGCGTGGGCGCTTAAAAACAAGAAATTCACCTTTTCCACTGAGTGGAGTGAGGCGGCTTTTCCAATTGGAGAATTGTCGTACACACTTGTTTGTGTGTTTGTGCGTTGACTAACAAAAATCGATTTGTTTACATATGATTTATCATACAAATTTTGATATTTTATCACCAAAGAAAAGCTGAATTATTGAAGCATTAAAAAAATGTTTCTAAATGAATGCCAAAAACGTGAATGTGCATGAAAATTTGTGAAATTGACAGCATTTGAAGGATACATTGAATTGTTTTTGTGTGTAAAGTGTTCGATTGTTTGCCGGCATAGAGGCGCCACAGCAGCGCAACGTCGACGTCGACCGCACAGACTGTGTTTTGTTTGTGTATCTCTTTTGTATGTACCAAATGCATTAAAGCAACGAAAATTCGTCTAAGCTAAAGTAGTTAAATTTTTAGTTCGTTATATTAAATTATCAGTCGCTTAAGATCAAACTGGTTTTTAGCTCAAATTTGTCGCGTTAACGCCTTTTTCGCCCAACATCAAAGCGTCTTGGGAGCAGGCGAGGTGGTGCCGCAGCCGCGCGTGGGCGGTAAACCAACAAGCTAACAGAGTGATGTTGTAAAAGATCAATGCAGTTAAAAGCTTGAAAAGTGAATTCAATAAAAACCAGTTCGGTTTAGTTTCCTCTGCACCATTTTCGGTTGCCAGCCAGCTGCATTGCTTAGCTTAGGTGTGTTTTGTGAAATTACACCATTTGTTGCCAAGTTGGGCAATACCTATGCATCATACATCAAGACGTGTGCTCTTTTAACTAAGGTGTTTTACATCTTTCAATCCATGCTAAAATGAATGACCTTCCCTATGTGTGCGCTCAACGATAACTTTGTCTTTTCAATTGCTTGTAATGAAGACTTAACACAACTGCTAGTTTCGACACCCCAGATAAGGTTCGTATACACTTTACAAACATAAAATTGTCTTAAAGGTGTTCTACTATCTAGTATCTACTATTTACTAATTTCTAATCAATCTAGCTTATTCATATTTATTCAAGCATTCAAGTTGTATAGGTGCCTACTTAGTGCAATGATAACCCCTGGCATTACTATCACAAACCGGCGCACAGAGTAGACCCAGTAGGATTGCCCTTCTTTCAGCATGAACATAAAAAAAAAAAAAAAAAAAAAAAAAAAAAAGGAATGGCGGCGATATACCAACAGGTCATCATAACCTCTAACGAGATTTTTAGCCGAGCTTCTCTTTCCAACTTGTGGTGTGTTGCCTTTGAGTTTTTCCTACAAGTTGGCGGGACCTACAGTATTTTGCCGACTCCGAACGGCACTTGCAAAATGAATTTTTTGCTGAGAAGCTTCTCATGGCAGAAATTCACCCGGAGAGTTGGCCAAACTACTGCCGAGGGGCGACCCCGTTTAGAAAAATTATTTTTCTAAATAATTTTGGATGTTACTTTTGCCGGGCATCGAACCGACACGACTTGGTGTAGAAGGCCGAACAAAAGTAGGTCGCCTCCCAGTTGGTGCACCCTGGGTAACGCTAAATGACCTACATAGCCTTCACGGCTAGTTTCTTGTATTGCCGGTTCTACGAGAACGGTACCAGTACTTGTGCTGTACCCATCATGCCGAAACGACCCGGGCCGTTTTCTTATATCGACCCGGCCAAGAGCAATACACTCGGGGTGACCCTGTCTGACATTTAGGCAGGGCTACACCTCGCTACAACAACAACAACAAGGCCGAACACTTAACCACTACACCACGGCGGCCGCCATGAACATAGTTCCTGGGAAAATACCTTTCAAGACAGCTGACCACTTTATAAGCTGTCATCTGAAAGGAAAAGGCGGAACGGCCAGAGCAAAGAGGTCTTCAGATTTATAGTAGCGATATTCAAAATCTGATACATTCATCAGCCGTGTATTGAAGGGTAGCCAACACACATATAGTTACGAACGGGTGCGGCATTTCGACTCTGGATATCCACAAATTTCAATGGCAACGAATAAACCAAACCGTTGGCATTACATAACCGTGCCAAGCGTGAGGAGCCCACACTCAGGGTCTTACAGTATACCCGCGGTATCATCTTATGGTAGATCTATAGATATAATGTCTCTCATTACCAACCTTCTCGCCAAGAAGGTTCCACTGATCATACCTAATCGCTTCGGGACAGTCGACCATGGGCCACAACGGAGTAACGTGCGTACCTGCTTCATATAGGTAAAAATACTGTCAATTTCGACAACACAAGGTCAACAACTTTGAACTAATAGGCCCGTATGCGCTACTATTAATGATGCTTAGTTGGCCGTTTCACGTATTGCCGGTTCTGCGAGAACGGTATTTGTACCTGTACAATACCCTTCGTACCGAAACGACCCGGGTTGTTTTTTTTTTATAATGACTCGGCCAAGAGCAATACATTTCGAAGTGACCCTGTCTAACGCGTCACGATTCCCTCACCTATTGTCATCCCCGGAACAGCCCCTTGCAGCACGGCTGCTCCTTATTCTCTTGATCCGGGCTGGCATTGAGCCAAATCCTGGCCCAAGAGAATGGTTCTGCTGCGTTTGTCGGAAGAAAATATATGCTTAGTTGGCAATGCACACTTCGGAAACCTTCTGCCGCATTGGGAAATAAAAGATCAAAACTGCGTAGAATTAAATAAGGGGTGCCATAGAATGACTATGTTAAACTCCATCGTTTCCACTAAATTGCAAAGCCGCAACGAAATTCTCAAGACACTGGCTGAAACCACCTGGGGTAAAGACGAAAAAATTGTTCGACGGTACGCGTCGTAACAGATCATAGGCGAAAGTTGCAGCCCTGCCATAACACGCACTTATGAATGCTACAGGTTGCCATATTAAAAGGCACATAGTTAATTCAAACAGTGAGGCAAAAATGCTTATGGTTACTGAGTGAACCGTAAAAGGCATAATGCTTGCTAGACAGACTTCTTTTACACCCAAGGCAGTCCGGCATATCCGGCGAAGGACTGTCGATCGGCGCTGTGATAGCGTGAACTCAACATCAGTGTGCCATTTCGTGAATGTATGCGCCGACCAAGCAGGGAGTAGTACTGTTACAACAACAACAACAACAACAACAACAACAACAACGACCTCACCAACCTTACTCTGGTCCGACGCTATTGAAACTGCCAGTTTCAATTGATCGTGACGAAACGAACACTGAGTAAAAAATAAATAACTAATAAGCAATCATCCGGACAACCTAGTACAAAAAAAACATTCACGTATAAATAGCAATTGCCAATAAAAAATCGATTATAAATACGGAATTTCAAGCATAATTTAACATATTAATTTCCTAAATTTTTTTTAAGTAGGTATGTATGTATGTATGTTTGCATGTGCCATTAAATTACACTAGTTATCAAATTTAAATAAAGCTTAAAATTATTCATATTTAACCGCATTGGATATGATCTAAATTAAACACACAAATTACACAATTCAATTCAAAACAATTAAATTAAATACTTGACTAAATACTTAATTTGCATTTAGTAATACATTTTTTTTATGTTATAAATGATATGCATTTTTTGTGGTCATAAGCTTGTTTATTAACAAAATAACAAAAAAGAGCAAAAACCCAAACGTAGTTAATACAAGTATTATTTAAAAATATTTCCACAATCTTTATGAAAGGTAGAGATGGCTAGAGTTGGCCAAGCGTTTGAAATTAACGGCCTCATTCTCTATGGCGAAGGAGAACCCACACGAACAATAACTAGTTATCTTTACGTTTTGTCTAGCAATAACATTCTAGTTAGAGTTCGAAATTTTGAAGCCACCCAGCCAAAAAGAATCGGTCCCAGCGGGTTAGGGGTCAACGGAATTGTTTCCAAGACAGTCGGGCTAGTACCACAAGGTGCTAATCACTGGAACGTACCAGTTTCATATTCGCCAAAGGACTGCCAACGTAACTTTTTATAAGTGGATCTTCTGACTAGTTTGGACGAAGTTGTGTTACCTAGAACACTACCGTCATGTAGCAACAACAATAACAACAGCATTAGTAATTTTTAGACTTAATCCAATGACAAAAACTTCAGCCAGACACCTCAAAGCTAATTCTTACTGCGATTTCACTTGATTAAGCGGGTTTGTCCTACTGTGGCTGTTTTTAAATGGCGGATCATGGGAGGAAGTCGAAAAATGCCTCATCCTGCTTTATGGTAGTGTTCTACGATACGGGTTGGTGTCAAAATTCTGCTTTTTTGGAAATTCTGCATTCATAATTCCGGAAGTCGAAACACCGGAAATCAAAATTATGGAAGTCAATATTCTGGAATCCAAAATTCTGGATAACGAAATTCTAAATTTTGTTATCAACACGCATTTTTAATCATTAATTACAAAATTTTGCCTTTAACATTTAACTGGACTTGTTCTGAAGGAATTAAAAACAAATGTACCGTGCGTATTGACACACAATTTCACGGCTGTGAAATGTTATACGAAAAAAAATTAACATTCTCATGATCCATGTGCGCATAAAAAATCGGTTGCAGATCCAAATAATCATTTTAAAAATATGGTTTCGCTTGAGTTTTCTGCAGCCTAGCCAAATAATTCAGCGTTCGGTATCTATGACAGAAAAACACATTGGACATTATCTGCCATCAAGAAGTGCCCTTAAGTTAAAAATTAGAAGACAACGGAACAGTTTAAAATGTTTTAAAGAGCCAACTTGTGTTGAAAAAATAGACATTCCTTTATTATCACTTTATGTTTTGGAAGGTCAACTATTTATTTTAAGTAAGGAAGTTATTAAAGTTACATATGGCGAATGCATTCTTATTTTTGGAACAAAATCTTCGCTGCAGTTGTTAAATGAGAGCGACTGCTGGATTATGGACGGTAAATTTGACGTTGTTCCAACGATGATGAGGCAGCTATTTTCCATACACGGCTGAGTAGAAATACAAATTGTTCCGCTGGTTTTCTGTCTTATGACCAAAAAATCAAAGTCAATGTATATTTCTTAAATATAAGCACAATTTATTAAAATACTCGATTTTGCTCAAATTTTGGGGAAAAAATTTCCAGAATTAATTCTGGACAACGTAAATTCCGGAATTTTGAAAAACCTGAATTTTGAAATACAGCCAAAAAAGGCGAAGGAAGTGCGGAATTCCGATTTCCAGAATTTTGTCGACCCAGAATTTTGATTCCGGAATTTTGACTTCAGAATTTTAATTTTAGAATTTTGACCGTTTCCGCTACGATACATATAGGTCATTCTAGTTATGCCAAATCGACAAATTTTTTACCTGACACCCTTCGATTTCGGTAAAAATTTGCAACCCCCCGAAAGACATTTTTCAGAATTTTTTCAAATTTTTTTCCCCAAATCAAAAAAAGTTATGAACTTAAAAAAAAACTTTTTTTTTAATTCTGTAAATTTTTCAAAAATCGACCGTTTAGGATCATTGTAGAAAAAGATAGCAAATTTTTAGCGAAATCAAAGGGGGTCAGGTAAAAATTTGTCGATTTGGCATGAAATGACCCATATGTATGTCAAAATCCGTCATTTAAAAACAGCCAAAGTTGCAAACCCAGCATCCTAATAGGCAACTGTGTCCTAAGGACACATCTACCTAAACATTTTGATGAGATCCGGCACCTTGCAACAGCGCCGTTTGATCTATAGATGCATACGCAGACCCTGAAGCACATCCATGATACGTCTGTTGACCACCATGTTGCGCTCTGTCCGGTGAATTTCCTTTTTGCATACTTCAATACCTGGGACTCCCGTTAGAAGACACTGATGCTAATTTATGCTAAGGTTAAGTACACGTTGGACAGGGCTTCACTCCGTAACAACAAAAACAACATCAACAACAACAACTACAAAAACAACAACAACAACAACGACTACAAAAACAACAACAACAATAGCAACAACAACTCCGCTTAAAAAAGTGAAATCATAACTAGTAACAATGAAAGAAAATGCTCGAGTTTTGAGGTATCTGGCTGAAGTTTTTGTCATAGGACGAAGTCTAAAAATGCCTGATACTAACTACTTAAGGATAGTGTTCTACAAAAAATGGGAAAAATGGGGTATTTTAAAACAGCCCAAGTTGGCCACATCCATTAAATTGTTAACATAAAACTAATTTCCATAGGAAAATCCGCGAGCTTGGGGTGTTTGGCTGGAGTGCTGTCACTGGTACAGGTCTAACAATACTAGACTAACTCAAGTGTGGTATTCTACGAGAAATATGTAAAAATCATCCATTATAAAATAAATGAAGGACATTTTTGGCGACTTTGACCTTCGATTCCTAGCCCCCTGTCACAAACGTTCTACATAGGTTCGGGGAGGACTATCCAGGAGTATTAACTTCATCCATTATAAAATAAGTGATGTCTGGCGGCTATGGGATCTCGCTCTAAAAGTTGACATAGTTAGTTAGCAAATCTGAAACGAATTCTGGACCGCAACCGACTATTATTGACATGGTAAACAAAATCCTCTTATTATGCAGGACAACAAAAGGATTTGTTACCGTAATTAATTGCAAAAATCAATTGAGCATAAAAATGAAATGCGATGATAATATAAACATCATTAGGACCACACGCAAATACACATACACAAAAATACGAACCTAAAATATGAAATGCATAAATAGTTATAAAAAAGGATATCAAATACATAACAAAAAAGGAGTAAAATATAATAAATATGCAAGTAGCGCAAGACAAATACAAATAATAACCATGCATGTAAGCTAAGTAAATACGTGCAGAAAAGAAATACAATGAGCTGGAAAATAAGAAGCAATCAGACAACAAAAGAGGTAGAAACAACCACCCAAAGGCCGAAGTGAATTAAATTGCGCCAAGTCATTGTACAGCTGTGCACATTTCTCAGTCAATTTGCGTTGGTGGTGAATTTCACATTTGTTGCCATTTCACTGTTTTGCCTGAGCTTACTCTTTTTGGGGGCTTTCAGATACTGGCCGTTCTATAATTGCAAGCAAACATAAACCATTTTCTTACTAGTTAATGCCTTTCTTTATTTTAAAAGGAAAGTAGCTTACGAGGGGAGACATTAACTATTAAAATTAATATTTTTTCGTGAAGGGTGGACACCTTGCCGCAGTACGAGGGCTTAGTCGATAGCCACAGGGCTACGCTACACTTGTGATCATAGCTGCGCGTAGCACTACATCACGAGAGTAGCCTAGCTTTTCTCTGGCGCGATTGCAAAGATCCACCCTCTCCCAATCCAGGGAGTTATGCGATACCGTGCCCATTGGACGTTTGCAGCCGGGAGGCGAATCGTGGCTGTAATCGAACGGAGCCTCTCTGACACCGGGCTGCCTTAGAGAGTAACTATGGTCTTAACGCGGTATGGGGCTGTGACCCTAAGCTGGCATCATCCGCCGAGGGGTTGTACCATCAAGATGAATAGAAATAACTAGTTACTAAAATAAAACAAACAGGCACCTCGTTTACTGCCCAGCAGAGGAAAAAAATGCAGGAACAAGCGATAGCACAACGTCGGAGGACAACCTCCATTTCAAAGGTAATCGAGAGATATACAGCGATGGCAACTACGGGCCTGTATGTCCCCCCATGATACTTTACATCGCTTTAACTGTTCAACTGAACCTACTCTTCTAACACCCCTTTCGCTCTGGGCCAACCCTTTTGAAACTGCTCGTTTCCTGGAACCGCCGTTAAAAGAGCTTGATGAAGATCTTCGGATGATGCAACAACCACGACGGGCATACTGGGTATAAGAGCAGGTCGCCTCCCCGTTGGTGCACCCTTGGTAACGCTAAATGACCTACATGGCCTACATGGCTAGTTTCTTGTATTGCCGGTTCTACGAGAACGGTACCAGTACTTGTGCTGTACCCATCGTGCCGAAACGACCTGGGCCGTTTTCCTATATCGACCCGGCCAAGAGCAATACACTCTCTGACATTTAGGCAGGGCTACACCTCGCTACAACAACAACAACAACAACGGGCGTACTAAAGGGACTACCACACAAGCAAGAGTAGCTTGGTGGGAGCTAGCACCATTGCGGCTGCACACGTAGTTAAGCTGAAAACGTCTACGGCAGTGGTCTCACGACCTCGCCTCAGAGATTCAAAAGAGAAGGAAGCCATAACTGAGCTTCCAACAAAGGGAGCGACCGCGATGGCAACTACGGGTCCGAACTACTCCCAAGGGACATCTCCCAGTAGCTTGGATACTTGGATAAAAGAATGACCGCAAGGATCCCGAAGAAAAATGAGGGAGTATTCCAGGAGACGCTGTCGCCGAATGCCAAGAAGACGGTGGAAATAGCGAAAGCTATGATACCAAATTTTGAAAGCACCTTTGCGCCAAAGATGGTGCCCGGAAATCCCTTCAAACGCGAGAGATCGAAAGGGGAGTTAAAAGCGGCATTATAACACCCTGGGAAACCTAGCTTTGCTCAAGTGACCAATGACATGATCCTTGTAAGTATCATTGACTGAGGTAACGCCCGTAGGGTGATCTCTAGAGACCGGTGTTACTACGTCCGGAACGAAATCGGTAATAACTACCCTTCTCGACGTTATGCTGGAGTCTCTGGGTGGTACGGCGCGAGGTACTGATGCGGGTTGGCATAAGGGTCAGATTAGAGTGTTCGCGTGCTAGTATGCAAGAACTGTTTCTCTGTACAAGGCAGTAGCTGCAATACTGGGTGTAGTATACTCAGGCACAAGAATCGAGGCCGTCGACTGGAAGGATATTCAGGTTCGGCCAAGAGCAAAGGCATGGATTCCTACCATCCCTGCAGAACCTGAGGGAATTCTCAAGATGTTGCGGATCGTGAATACGTCTCTCCCGACGCAGGACTGGAGTGTCAATCTGGTCGAGGATGCGGTGCGGCCTAATAGACAGGTGGTTTTCACTTTGATAAACCGGGCAAAAGCAGCATCGGCTCTGCGTATAAGGGAAACGTCCGGCTGATGAGCAATCACTACTGCACACTCCAGTATTCTGGGATATAACAGTTTTCTCCCGCTGAGCACAGATCGTTGTGCGACCACCAGAGTCGGAAATAGCTGCTTAAAAATAAACTTTCCCAGCAGGGAAGACTAGAAGAGGGCGGACCGATGTCTCGCTACCAATGGCGGCACTTCCATTTACACCGACAGCTCGAAGTTAGACGGCAGAGTTGGAGGAGAAGCTTATTCAACGGATCTGATTCTTGAGCTATCCTTCAAATTACCTGATCACTGCAGTGCCTTCCATCCTGAAGTCTCAGCAATCATGCACGCCGCGGCTAGGATAGGTAAACGCACTATCGGAGAGGATATCGTTATTTTGGAACTTTTTAAACTGGCCTAAGTGTTGTTTTTTTCGGTAGATTCGGTATCTCGCCATTATTCTTCCTAAAAGACTTCACCCGGACTGTCATCCGCCAAATTTTTGGTGGGCATTATTCCTTAGAGCGTTCAGAGTGACCTGACCAACAAATCTTATTCTCATAAAATTGAAAATTTACTGCTACCAATGAATTAGCTGCGAAACCCATTTAGACGTCATCAGCCCCCCTTTAAAAGAAAATGCAAATTCGCTGAAATTAAAAAAAAATCTAAAAAATTTCAAAGTAACAACTGCATAATTGCTAGCATTTAATCAAGTTGTCAGCAACAGAGTGGTTCATTATTCCATACACCCGCAAGCCAAGCCGAACCGATTCGCTCAAAAGTCGTCCGCCAGCAATTGATAACTGTTGCTTGAATAACCCTCGACCCTTTTTGTTGTTGTTTATATTACAATTTTAAAATGTGTTACAAAGCGTATTACTCCCGCTCACTAACTCTCCCTCCTTTCTGATGGGCAATTGAAAAAGTAGAAATTAGCGACATGCGTGCCAGTCCGTTAGCCCAGCTGGATAGCGAGTCCCAACTATAAGTAATCAACCACTCCCCTCACTCGACTTACAGATAGATCCCTCACTGTGCTCGCTCGCTTCAACTGTACATGGTTGGTGGTCAGTGGTGGCACTAAGCGCGTTAGCAATTAATTTGCATGTTTCTAACTGTAAAGCTGGAAAAGCAACAATAACAATCATACAGCACAATCAGACACAAGCGGCGCAACCGACCACAAACAATGTTTTGCCCCACATTCGATTAGATTTTCACAATAGAATTGAAGGGAAAAAAAAAAGAAATTTTGTGTAGTTGTCGGGTTTATGTTGGTTGATAGGAGGGGTGGGGGGGCATCGTGTAAAAAGGAACATTTCTATTATGGCTCTCCTTTATACATATGTGGATGTTTGTGAGTTTTTATACATTTGAAAGTACCGTGAGGGGCTGAAGCTTGCCAAACTGAACAATTTAAGTAATTTGAGAAAATTTAAGTAGTTAGTTAAATGAGTTTGTTTTTAAAATCGACCCAGTCCTTGGTTAAATAAAAACTAGATTTTGCTTCTCAGATCTAAAATGTTCGTTTTTTTTAGCTGCTAGAGTTTTGGCAAAGAATACTCGAAGAATGGGACCAGTGGAGTTCGGAACAGGTTTTTTTTTGTGGGCGGGGCTTAAGCGCTCGTTACTAGATGCTCTAGCAGCGTGGTCCTTCGAGTGGCGGACTCCCTTCTTATCTTGAAGTATGCCTCACTAAAACCCAACCTACCACGGCACGCGCTAAGCGCGCTCCCAGGTAAAGAAGCACATTACGTGAGCTTTGTGGCTGTTCTCATGCTAACTAGCTAGACAACCGTCTTCCCGTTTCGCAAGGAGGACGTTCCTCGCGTATCGTCTGACTAGTTATATCCCATCTAGCATTTTTGCAGATCATCTTGCGAATGACACTGCCCGGGGAAAGCAAGCCAACTGCCTCTTCGACTCGCCTCCTTTCTTGAGGGAATTGCTCGCATTCGAAAAAAGTGTCGACAACTCTCGAAGAATGCCGTCAGGGATTCTTTTTTTGTGGGAGTTGGCATTGCTCCATGCACTAACCGGTCTTAAGAACTCGTTACTAGATGCGCTAGCAACGGGAACCGCACTAAAACCAAACCTGCTGCGACCCGCGCATTCTTCCTTACCTGGGAGCGCGCTTAGCATTACTTCAGGTAACTACGAAGGCGCGTTACGTCAGCTCTGTCGCTACTCTCACGCTAACGGGCTAGACAACCGTCTTCCCTTCTGCACCGTACAGTAGTATAGAATCTGAGGCGGTTTGCAGTAGATTTCTTATGCATGACTTTGGTCCACATGTGCTTGCCATTAGGCGACTCAGACTTGCGACGGTTTTAAGAGCTATCTCGCAGGAGCTTCTTTATTGCTCCTAAAGGGTTAGCTTGTTGTCGAGCTTCACCCCTAGGTATTTATTAGAGTGTCGTGTCTCTATCTGTTTTGATCCCCAACAGTCATGTTGATGATTGTGGAAATCCTTCTGTTCGTTAGGATCGCTATCTTGCCTGTAGACAGTTCGAGGCCGTGATCGTTCATCCACTTGTCTGCACTGCCCTTGAGTAAAACGCCTACATCTCGTACTTCTAATCCACTTTCATTATCAACATACGCATTTTTGATAACAGATGTTACGCGACAAAGCGATGCGAAAAATTACCATTTGACTAGCTGCCAGCATGAGCCTAAACGTTGTCATCCTCCATCGCAAGTGTCTGTTATTGGGCTGTGCGTGCGTAAGCGTGCCAGATGCTACGCTGCTTCGTGCTTCAAGGTTAGGGTAGATGGAAAAATTATTGTGGTAGCTCACACACTTTGATATCGACGTCACGCTGCGTTTTGCCCCCTTCCCCTTTTCTATAACTATAGCTCTAAGGGTAAAATTCTTGTTGTTGTAAAAGAGTAACTAACAGGCAATTTCTGATTGCGTTTTTATTTCCGCAGCAAATGACAGTGCCATTGGCACTTGGCGATGTTCCTGCGTACAGTTTTTGCCTAACGCACTTTCGTCGATTGCTAACTATTTTCTCTGCTCTTGCTCATCCTATCACGCAAACCATTTTTTTATTTGCTTTTGGCTATTTGCTGTTGCTGTTTTCGCGAATTTTTGGTTTGCAATTTCGATTTGTGCAAAAATGTTTAGGGACCAAATACCGGCAGAGGTGGGAATGCGAACGTTCGGGACTTGCGTTACTAATTTCGAAAATGTTGTTGTTGCTGTTGTTAGCAGTGCTTCGCTCTGCCTAGAGTTCATTATCATTCCGAAGATCTTCGTCAAACTCTTCTAACGGAAGTCCTAGGAAACGAGCAGTTTCAAAAGGGGCGGACCAGAGCGGGTAGGTCCCATTGAACAGATAAAAAGATGTAAAGTACCATGGGGGCATTCCACATATAGGGCATCGGGATAAGTAACATTTTAACCGATAACAGTATCCAGACCGAAGTTGGGCCACAGTGACTTTATTCACTCTTGGTAAAATGCGTTCTTCTTCAGCTATTTCGGGTGGATGACTGTTTGGAACGGGGTTCACAGGCCGACACGTGACAAAGGTATCTACCGACTCAGTGTGTATATCGGTTAGAGCCCGCTTATGGTTGTGCACGTCAAACGGTAACGTAATGTGATGCCAGATGTCATCATAGTGCTCGCGGAGGGTCGTCTTATGTCTTTATGGGGCGGATTGACGCCCAAAAGATGACCGTTTGGATATCCTGGCTTGTTACAGTTCAGAAGGAACTGCCTGCTCAGCATTTCCGCGTGCTCCTTCACATTGAGCAATTTAGCCCCTTGCAGTTCTGATTGCGGTATTTTGCAAGGCTTGTAACCTCATCCAGTGGTTGTTAGGTAGGTTGGGCGACCAAATGGGTGCAGCGTAGTCAAAGACCGGTCGGCCAAAAGCCTTATACATATGTAGTCAAAAACGTTTCTTTATCTCCTACGGATTTCCGGGTTGAGATCCCTTATGCGGGGATCTGCGGGATTGAGTCTTTGCACTTCGTTTACTTCTCTAGCCATGACACCTGCCTCCGCGGGGATGTTTGGTCTTATCTGAGATATTCGACCCAAGACAGTCATTTCTTAGAGCAGAAACCCCAGGAGATCGCCATGGATTTCTGCGCAGTGGAACCATCCGTGGTCCTACCCCGCCCAAGGACTGTGACCCTGTTTAGTTTGTTATTTCGGAACTGTATGGATGGGTTCTTTGTCATCCAGAAATTTAATGCCCATACAGTCGTGTTTGTGCTCTTAAGTGTCGAAGTGAAAGTGGTCAGGACCTACAGGTCGACCATTGAGTTGGCCAGACAAAAGTAGACTAGTCATCGGGATTGACTGGTCCCGCTCTTTACTCTACATCATTTCTAATTTATGTATGTATGTAAATTTTGAGTTGAGAGAAATTTACGTAAGAGGAAATTTACTGATAAAAATTTTTTCAATGCCAAAATGAATGACTTTCGTGATTTTTTCTTCGATATTTTTTTGTCTCATCGCTGGCAGCTGCCAAAAGTTTGAGAGTACATATTCGTATGTTATTTGAAAACTTTTCGCACTTGTTTCTTGTCGGTTCTAGATTTGTTGGGGGGGGAGGGGGGGGGGGAGGGAGGCTGGAATCTTCTTTGATTTGTATATAGGTACCTACTAAATAGTTTGTAAGTTAAAAACCCACTTCAACAAAATATCCTTCAAGCCTGCAATATAAAAAATCAAATCAACTATACTTTATTTACTTACTGATTTTCTAATTTCCTGGTAAAAATCGTAACTAATGAATTTTCCTTCCTCCGCTTTGATACATTTTTTTAAAACTCATTGAAACGCATCAAATCGCGACGGAAATAAACGCATCGCTCAGTGACGTGACTAAGCTAATGTGGAATATGTACATATGTATGTATGTATGTACGAGCAAGCTGAAAAAAGGAAGTAGAAACGAAAGTTATAGAAAATTATTTTCCAGCTGTAAAGAATTATACTAAGAAAAATTTGAAAATATATTTGTGATGCATTCGTACGTATAACCTTCGAAAGTTGTTATATTCTGTACGAGCATGAGGACAACAAAGATAAATGATGACACATACTTGTCTTCAATTTCCGAAAATGTGAAATTTTTAGAAAATATGTTATGGAGACACGAAGTGAAATTTATAAAAAAAAATAAAAAAAATATGTGAAATAAATAAATTTATGACAAAAAAATCTATAAAAAATTGTATATGAAAAAACAAATTTTATGAAAAATAAAAACAAAATTAAAGAGAAAAATAACATTAAAACAAAATAAAAGAAATATAAAATAAAATAGTTAAATAAAAAACAAAAAAAGGACGTGTGGCACTCGGGGACTGCCGCGGTAAAGCTATTGCATATTATCAACTTATGCCAGGCCCGTACGCAGCGGTGGGGGTTTTGAAAGAAAGAAAACAAATTTTGTACGTTTATTTGACATGATATGACATCACATGATATGACATCATATGATATGACATCATATGATCTGACATCATATGATATGACATCATATGATATGACATCATATGATCTGACATCATATGATATGACATCACATGATATGACATCATATGATATAACATCATATGATATGACATCATATGATATGACATCATGTGATATGACCATATGATATGTCATCATATAATTTTAACATCAACAAAAAAAAAACAACAGGAATAATAAAATTTGAAGAAAAACAAAATTCATTATTTCTTGGCTCCAAGCTCACAATTACAATGTCGTTTAAAAATTAAAAAAATTAAATTAAATAAAACTGAAAAAAATAAAAATATTAAATAAAATAAAAATAAAAAAATTAAAATAAAAATTAAAAAATAAAAAAAAATTAAATAAAATAAAAATAAAAAAATTAAATAAAATAAAAATGAAAATTAAATTAAATGAAAAAATTAAATTAAATGAATTTTTTCTGAATAAATCAAAATTTGCAAAAGTAAAACTAAAACTAAAGAAAATCGGATTAAAATAGAAAAAGGTATATAGTAAAAAAAAAACATATGAAAAAGAAGTAAAGAAAATAAAAAAGAAGTAAATAAAAATAAAAAAGAAGTAAAAAAAAAATAAAAAAGAAGTAAAAATATAAATAAAAATAGAAGTAAAAAAAATAAATAAAAAGAAGTAAAAAATAAATAAAAAAAGAAGAAAAATAAAAAAAAATTTAAAAAAAATTAAAACAAAATAAAAAAAGAAAAAAGAAAAATAAAAAAACCAAAAATAAAATAAAAAAATTAAATAGAGAAACAAAAGGAAAAAGAAAAATTAAATAAAAAAAAAAATAAAAAAGAAATAACAAAAATAAAAAAGAAATAAGAAAAAATAAAAAAAAAATTAAAAAGAAACAAAAAAAATAAAAAAAATTAAAAGAAATAAAAAAAAAATAAAAAAGAAATAAAAAAATAAAAAAGAAATAAAAAAATAAAATAGAAAAAGGATAAAAAAATTAAAAAAAAAATAAAAAAAAAAAAATAAAAAAAAATTAAAAAAAAAAAATAATAAAAAAAATAAAAAAAAGTTAAAAAAATTAAAAATTAAAAAAAAAATAAAAAATAAAAAAAAAATAAAAAATAAAAAGGAAAAAAAAAAAATAAAAAGAAAAAAAAAATAAAAAAAAATAAAAAGAAAAAAAAGGAAAAAAATATAAAAGAAAAAAAAAGAGAAAAAAATGGGAAAGAAACAAAGAAAAAAAAACAAATAAAAAAAAAAAAAATAAAATACAAAAAAATAAAAAAAAGGAAAAAAAATAAAATACAAAAAAATAAAAAAATTTTTAGTAAATTAATCAAAGTTTACAAAAAGAAAACAGAAAGAAAAGACAAAAAATGAAATAAAAGAATTAACTACAGAAAAAAATTACTAAAAAGAAATTAAAATGAATAAAAAGAATTGTAACTAAAACAAAAAATTTAAAAATTTAAACAAACCGAAATAAAATTAAAATCATATAAAATAAGGAGATATAAAATAAAATTTATGAAATAAAATAAGATAAGTAAAATTAAGCGAAATTAAAAAGAAGCACAAAACAATATATGTATAAATTAACATAAAATAAAAAATTATAAAAAATAAACACCATGTGCGTTTTCTGCTTCGTTAATAAATATTTACAATAGTATCAATAACCTTGATTGATATTTTTAAATCTTTTTATAAAAAGAGATATACTATGTTTTTTTTGTTTTAATATTAAAAACTCAAACTGTGTACATATGTAAGGCATATTGTATAACAGTATTTTTTCGTGTACCACGTAATGTCTATTTTCATTTTTTAATTAATGTAGCCTTACAGCGTAAAAAATGAAAGTAAAGCGAGCGGTGTTTTTTCTTTTACGCAAGTACAACATTTTTAAGCCGCTTTTCGAATGACCACAAAGCATCGTTATATTTTTTGTTTGTGTCACATGTTTTTCTTTGTCAATATATTTTTTTGGCTAAAAATTGTATATAAGCTGCTGATGTGGAAAATATGAAACTACATTTTTTTGCGGTCAATATAAATATGAGAAAGTTGAAAACTACGTGGTGGGATCGCGCTTCATAGCTATCTTATACAATTTTTTACTTAATTTTTTTAGTATTCTAAAACGAGGGCACTCGTTTTTTTGTAATACATTCGGTTGGTTAGAGCCTTACCCCTTTGCTGTCAGTTAAAATTTAAAAATAAGCCACAATCCATCTTCTTTATTTTAAATTCACCCAAAATAACCCCTGACCACTTTAACCCTACTCACCTTACGCGGTCTTTCATTTTTCCTTTTTCTAAAAGCACAAGCACAAACACAAATAACCTGCAATTTTTAATTCCCAACTATTTGCTCACGAAAGCCGACATTTTCATTCATTTCCCCAATTTTTTTTCTCTTTACATGTTTCCCTTTGTATTACCTGTCTACCTTTATGCGCCTTTAACTATGCTTCATCACTCCTACATGTCGACGACTCGCACCGCGCCGCATGCCGTTAGCTTCGACTCGTGTTACTAGCGTCCTCCTAGCGTCCTCCTAGCTTTCTCAATGCATTCTATATCCACTTTTCAAACTAGCAAAATCAGCGCAAAATGTCTGCAAATTTGAGCGGCCATAAATCACTGCCACCGCCCTTTCCTTGTAATCACCTTTACCATTATACTTGTTACTTTGTTGGTATTGTAAGTTGGTTTTTTTTTTTGTGTGAGCGCGCTCTAAAATAACTGTGTTGTGATAAAGCCACCAGTTAGTTTTTCAGTTAAGTCGTAGGCACTTCCGTTTTTACTGATTGTTTTTTCTTTGTTTTTCTTTTTTTGGAGGGTGAGAATATGTAATGTGGTTATAGCATGAAAAATGAGACAAGTGACGCAGCTACGACAGAAACAGCTAGACTGAGGGAGTTGATAGCGAGGGAGGCCAGTCAAGTAACAAGGACTAGAGCTAAGTTGAATTCACAAATGAAAAACTACCAGTTTTGGGAAAATCAATATAGTTAGGTCTTTGGATTGAATTAAATTTTGAAGGCACATCGCTATATAAAAAAAATATAAAATTACCTATTACTACGGACTTTTTTAACATTAATATTTTTTTCATATCACTCCCACCGCCAAAGCCTGCGATAAAATCTATGCAATAGCTTAAAAACTATATAACAAAATAATATAAGAGAAAAAAATGTAAAAAACGCAAAATAACAAAAAAAGGAAATAAAAAAATAAAAAAAATAAGACAAGTAAAAGAAATTAAAATACAATTTAAAAAAATGTAAAATAAATTAAAAAGCAATTAAAACATTTAGCAAAAAAAATAAACTTATATAAAATAAAATTAAAATAATTAAAAAAATAAAATAATATAAAAATATAAAAAAATAAAATAATATAAAAAATAAAATAATATAAAAAATAAAAACTATAATAAAATAAAATGAAATAAACAAAAACAGTAAAAGAGAAAATAAAAAAGCTAAAAAAAAAAAAAAATCAAGAAAATAAAGAAAAGAAAAATCAAGTACAAAAAAGAAAAAAATCAAGTAAAATGAATTGAAATAGTAATAAAATTAAATAAATCAACTAAAATATATTGAAATAGTAAAAAACTCGATTAAAACAAAACAAAAAAAAAGCGAAAAAAAATAAAACCAAATAAAAAAAAAAAAAAATAAAACCAAATAAAACAAAAAAAAAAATAAAACCAAATAAAACAAAAAAAAAAAAAATAAAAAAATAAAACCAAATAAAACAAAAAAAAAAAAAATCAAAAAAAAATAAAAAAATAAAAGATGTATATAAGTAAAATAAAAGATATACATAAGTATAGATATATATAAGTAAGAAATATAAAAAAAAAAATAATGTAAAAAATAAAATAAAATAAAAAATAATGTAAAAATAAAATAAAATAAAAAATAAAAAAAAAATAAAATGAAATGAAAAAAAAAAAACAAATAAAATGAAATGAAAAAAGAAAAACAAATAAAAGAGAAAACAAAAAAAAAATCAAGAAAAAAAATCGAAATGGTAATAAAATCCAATAAATCAAGTAAAATATATTGAATAGTAAAAAAAACGAATAAAACAAAAAAAAAAGAAACAAAAAAATAAAAAAATTAAGATATAAATAAAAAAAAAATAAACAAACTAAAAAAAAATAAAAAATATTAAACAAATAATAAAAAATATTAAAAAAATAATAAAAAATAACAAAATTGATAAATTAATAAAAAAACACAAACAAAAAAATAAAACAAAAATTAAAAAAAAAGAGAAAGATAAAACAAAAATAAAAAAAAAATAAAAAAATAAAAAAAAAAAAATAAAAAAAAATAAGGGAAAAAAAAATAAAAAAAAATAAGAGAAAAAAAAATAAAAAAAAAAAATTAAAAAATAAAAAAAATAAGAGAAAAAAAAAAATAAATAAAAGAAAAAATAAAAAATAAGAGAAAAAATAAAAAATAAGAGAAAAAAATAAGAGAAAAAATAAGAGAAAAAATAAAAAAAAAATAAGAGAAAAAAATAAAAATAAAATAAAAATCAATGTTAAAAAAATTAATAAAAAAAATTTATAAAATATATCAAATTTGTGTCTATGAGAATAAGTATACATACATATATTAATATGGTATCTTGTTTAGGTTAAAAGTGTAGACCTTAAACAAATACTTTAAAAACCGAGTCTTAGCTGCACTTTAAAGCTTATCACCGACCCATAAAAAATTCCATCTGAATCATACACTCATCGCTTTTATAATTAAAATGTAGTCTCTCAAAAAAAAAAAAGAGATGGCAAACCATCTATTGCACACTGCTGTTTATTTCGAATTGAAAACTCAGATATAACTGCATTTCTAGCATACACGATCATGGTGAAGTGGAATAAGTCTGGCATTTTATGAATACTTCTCGTCAAACAAACAAAAAAAAATACCTCAGTCATACATGAACCCAAAAATAACTAAGCCAAAAAATTCGCATTTTTCTTACTTCCTGAAGCGTGCTATTAATTTTGCTGTCTGCGCTTTTGCTGAACTGAACACAAAATATATACATATATATATGACAGAAAACAACAAACCGAAACAAACAATAAACACATGACCTGGCTTCATCATAATTTTCACACATCACAACGACACAACAAGGAAAAGACAAAAAGCACACAAAAAGAGCAAACGAAACATGGAATACAATGCTTTATGAAGTGAATAAAGGAATATGAACTCATTTTCATGCGAGGAGCAGCAGTTAAGAACAGACAAACTCGTATGTTTGGCTGTTGTATATGTGTGTTTCAAATTTTATTCATATATGAAATAAGATGAGCTACCAAAAGGATTTGTTATACACTTTTTTGGGTAAAGGAAGCAACAATTTTTTGAAGCTAAAGTAATCAACAGAACTGTTTTCTGTCGGATTTAGAAAATTTAATTTCAGGAAGTACTTAGAACCCTGAACTTAAGTCAAAGTAGAATGAGCAATTTGAAGATGTATTTAAAAAGAGTACAGCCTTCTGTATTTAAATAAGGCGACTATGCAAGTCCAGATACTAACTCAGTATTGCGGCGCCTAAAAGTATGCCTGCGACAATTTCTCATACACACGCAACAGCACTTCAATAGCGGTCTGCAACAGCAACGCAGCTACAAAATTTCATTGACTGAGCAATAGCGCGCTATAATTCTCAGCTATTTTATAGATACTTGAGTATAAGGCAAAAATCTTGTTCTGAAGAAAACACTGATTCTTTAGAGTCACATCTCTCGAAGGTTCTTACGTCGTGGGGAAATCGATTTCCTAAATTGTATCTACACTTCTCAAAGCGAATGTAACTTTATAACGGATATTTAAAGATAGAGAAAAAATTTTAAAATATCGAAAGAGATATTTTTTGTTTCCCCTTTTTCTCAAAAATTTAACTACCAGCCCTCGCACCAGAATATTTTTATATTTTATTTCCCATCTCCTTCAACTTCTCAAAGTAAACGCTAAGCAAAAATCCCTTTTCTTTGCCATTTTTTTTCACTGCCTTCCTTTTCCATTCTAACCTCCACAACTGCTACGCGAAAGTGCAAAGTTCAATGTCCTCGTCGTCGCTCAAGTTCACTCACAGAAAATCACTGTTTCATGGTTGCATAATGGATAATGGATGCAGCATACAATAGCTTTAACAACCGAATGCCAAATGCTCCTTGAGAATATATACATACCAAGGAAAGGTAAGCAAGCGGCAAGTTAGAGAATGAAAATTTCTTATTTGCTGACTTTTTCTCACCTTTCACCTTTTCATATGGGTTGTTTTTTTTTCTAGTACTCTTGCACATCTTAAGTTGATGTTTTGCAAGCAAAAGAAGGCATTGTTTGCAGATTATGATGTATGTATGTGTGTCTTTTTTTTTTTAATTCTTTTGTTAACTTCTTGAAGTTGCACTCTTTGGGGCAAGCCTTTGTTACTTGCTGACTAGCCATACATGTACTTGAAATGACTGAGATGGCGAGACGTGCTTCCGGTGGTCGAGGCTCGGTAGGCATAGAGTAATATAGAATGAGAATGAAATATGACATGTTTGAAATATCGCTAAAAATAAAAAATTTGAAGTAACTCCATTGCTAAAAAAAAAAATATGCGCCCAAAAGTATGCAATGATTACTTGAATGTGTCTGATATTGCTTGAAGCTATCCGCTGAACTTGTTCGTAAATGTTGTATGCTTTTAGGCGCAGTTCATATTATTTTATTATTATATTTTTAGGATCAAATTTTATCAAAAGACTAGCAGATGGAAATGGATCATAATTATTGGGTTTTTGTTAAACTCGACTCCAGCCCCAATTTTTTGCAACAGAATTCTTGGTTGTATACCAAACATACATGCCAAATATGAATAAAATCCGGCCATAATTACGGATTTTGTAAATATAGTGACGATAGCGCCATCTAGCGGGCAAAAAAAAGATATCCGATGTTGAGTGGACTTAGCCAAAGAATAAACTGTCCAAATTTCGCGAAAATTGGTTTAGTAGTTCTTAAGCCAATTTGTTTCAAAAAAACCTCTGTCACACCCTGCATTCAACTGTAAAGAGAGACCGACATACCTTTACATTGGTGTCCTACGATTTGCCAACAAATACGAAGCACATCAGATATGTTGGAGAGCTGCCAGAAACTTGCAAGAGGGAAAGAGAAGATAGAAATAAGAAGAGCAGAGATATTGCGAGAGAGACATGGCGACCAAGATTGCTAGGTTTTATTTCCTGTTGGTAGGATGACTTGAATTTCGTTCAAGATTTTTTATCTTCGTTCAAGTAACATCACTGTCTTTGAAAAGTCTAATTTTTTGAGTACAAACAGAATTTTGATGCTGTGAAAAAAATATTGGTAGGTTTTTAGTGGAGATCTTTGTAGAAAAAAAAAACTAAGTGGCAACCCTAGTGGGGACAGTTAAAATTTGGATACATAGAGAGAGCGCAAAATAAGGATAGAGAGTAAGAAAGTGAGAGGGACCCCAAAACATGGAGAGAGAGTAAGATAGTGACATCACTGTCTTTGAAAGTAACATCACTGTCTTTGAAAAGTCTAATTTTTTGAGTACAAACAGAATTTTGATGCTGTGAAAAAAATATTGGTAGGTTTTTAGTGGAGATCTTTGTAGAAAAAAAAAACTAAGTGGCAACCCTAGTGGGGACAGTTAAAATTTGGATACATAGAGAGAGCGCAAAATAAGGATAGAGAGTAAGAAAGTGAGAGGGACCCCAAAACATGGAGAGAGAGTAAGATAGTGACGGAGATAAAGAGATAAAGAGAGAGAGGGAGAGACAGAGTGAGCGAGAGAAAGATTGAGAGAAAGGAAGAAAGAGAAGTACTTCAGACATGAAGAGAGTGAGAGAGATGTAAAGATTGAGAGAGATTAGTAGAGCTAAGGCTGCTTTGCTGCTGTGAATCGATCGATTTGCTATTGACACGATGAAACGACAAAAAGTTGCTCAGAAAATCGACACGTGTAAATCAGCCTTTAAAGAGATCTAAATTGGGAGGAAAGTAGGAAGTGTAAAGAATTGTAGAGAGTAAGAGAGATGGAGCGAGTAAAAGATATAGAGAAAGTGGGAGAGATAGTAAGCGAGAGAATGACAGATAGAGATAGCTGCATAGAGAAAGAAAGAGAGGGGTAGAGTGAGAGAAAAAAAGACAGAGATAGAGAGAAAGATAGGTAGAGATAAGTATACTGTGCGATGAATTTAAAATAGTTGCTTTAAGCTAACTTGGCTACCAAAGATGTCGAAGTTCCTATATGAAAAATACCATCATGAGACTGCTCCGGACCAAAAATCGTACTTTATAACGTTCCTGTGGACTTTGGACGGATGGTGACCAGCCTTGGCAGCAGAAGAAATGAGTAGCGTGCTTGAAATGGACGGCAATACTTACTCACAATGGACCATGTCCATGACAGCGGAAAAACGCCAAAATTATTGCCTTATCAGTTTTATCACTTTGTCTCTCAGTAGGTACGCCACAAATACTAAAATCTTTAAAGCTCAATGGCAACAATGAACTTTTCATTCTACACGCCTAATTTCATGTTAAGCCTCAAAGACAAGGCTAATAGAATTCTTAATCTTTTATTAAAAAAAAAATCGCACGAAAAACGCCGCTTTTAGCACATCAAAAGTCAGTCAGCATAATCAAGAGTGAGTGCAGCAGAGGCAACGACACAAAAGATGATGGTGAAAGTAATATAAAAAGCAAAAAAACGAACACACCGACATTATGACCGCAAAAGAAAATGATTTAGCTCAAATGATTGTTTAAAGCGGCTTAACGATTTTAAGCGTCATTGTCTTGAAACGACAACCAAAAAGCAGTAAAAGCTCTAACTCGCTGCCAGTGACAGCGTTGAAATGAAATTTGTGTGTGTCTGTGGTTGTTGTTACTCTGCATTTTTCGATTGTTGTCAAAACAATGCGTAATTCGTGTAGTGAATTCATTTTGTGTAGAGTTGCCGGTGCTCTTTCTTTCTTTCCCCTCTCACTCACACTCGCTCAATTTTCTTTTTCTCCTGCGCGTTTCTTTTGATTTTCTACTGTGCTTTGATTGGGCACAACAATTGAAAAGCCAACGCTGTCTTTGTTTAGTTATGGGCGGACATTCTACTCTTTGACTTGATTATCTTTGCCACGCTAAGTCAGTGGTAATGCCGAATCTGAAGCCAGAGTCACATAGATAGCGTCACCACTACCACAAACCGCACGCTTGCTGTATTGTTTCCATATCTACGGTTCGTTGAGCTGTCATGGTGTTGGCTATGGTTTTTCGTTGTATTGTAGATGCCCCCAAGTGACTAAGCATTTACGAACTCATTACACTAGACAACATTTTCTATGCTAAAATAGAGTCATATGTGAGGGTTGCATACTTTTAGGCGCTGAACTCAGACAACAAACTTCTTCATCCAATATTTCGTCTTGGAGTATGGGACTTTGTCGACCTCGGTCTAAAGTAATTTTGGCCATATTGTGATAGACAAAAAAGATTAAAGTTTTAAACTCAATAGTAGTTACCTGCGTGACCAATATTCTTACTTACCAATATAAACTTTTCAGAAAAGATTTTCGAGAAAATATCAAACAGGTGGCAACTTGATAAACCGCCTCAAGTGACCCTGGACGGCAAACCCTACTTGAAAATATTTTAGTTGGTATGTCGCCGAAAATATCTTTCATTTGATACCCATATTGGATATCTTATTTAATATTAAAAAAAAAAAATACATAGGTGGCAACCCTGTGAAACTCCCCAGTGGCAATATCCAAGTGGATAGTCTCGAAATCAAGCATACTATCTCTATGCCAAATTTGATCCAAATCGGTCCAGCGGCTCTCGAGATAGTACTGGATATACGAATATACTGCGATAAGGTGGCAACCCTAGGTGGAAACTCTACTCGCAAATATTTTAATTGGTATGCCGCCGAAAATATCTTTCATTTGATACCCATATTGGCATATCTTGCTCCATAATAAAAAAAAGTTGAGATAGGTGGCAACCCTGTAAACCGCCCGAGGTGGCAACCCCAAGTGGGCAGTCTTTGAATCAACAGTGACAACACCCAAGTGGATAGTCTTAAAATCAAGCATACTATCTCTATGCCAAATTTCATCCAAATTGGTTAAGCGGCTCGCGAGAAAGTACCGGATATACAAATATGTATACAAATATACTGCGGTAAGGTGGCAACCCTATCTGAAAATATTTTAGTTGTCTTGTCGCCGAAATTACCTTTCATTTGATACCCATATTGGCATATTTAAAAATTTTTTTTTTCGCGACCGTAGAATCCTATAAAAAGCTTTAACCCTTTATCGACCTTCTAAACGCACTCTTAAAAATGGCATTAAAATTACACTTTCAGGACAGAGAGAACAGACTAAAATGCTTACAAAATTGTAGTGTAGTAATATTTTCTTCACAATATATTTTTAAATTTAACCCTTTTTGACATTTTTCCAAAAATTTCTCGTACAAAATTTCTATTGAATACTTTCTGAATTGGAAATACATTAAATAGTGGCACTAAGCTTGAGTTTATATAAACAATATTTTTGTTTTAGAAGTCTTCTAAAAAAATTAGCAGCAAAAAATGTCTTCAAAATATTTTAACCCTCTAGGGACCGTTAAAATTACTATCACATAAACTGGCAACAGATAATTTTTTGTAGGTGTAAACAAGAAGTGATTTTGCAATTATTCATCTTTCATTCTAACTCACGTTTAATAAGTACTACTAATCCATTTTCCTAATAGCGTACTCTGAAAAATGTGTTAACCCCCTAACGACCGTAAAACAAAAAAAAAAAACTTAATATCCCAAAAAACTTGATAAAACGACGATTTTTCCAAAAAGTTCAATATTTTGCTTAGTTATGCACTTTAACCCTCTCCTTACGCAATCAAAAAATACTTTGCAACCTAAGCAGAAAGTAAATTTTGATTAGAAAGCAAAAAAAAAAAAAATTGCAGCATTCCAACTCCACAAAATCAGTGTTTCACTGTGTAAGCATATGCTGCTCCCCTTTGCCTCTCCCCTCACTATGACCCATACACTTGTAGTATGTCAGCCTTAGTCGTTTGCACGCTTGCAGTCGTATTATCTCAATTCATTTATCTCAATTTAAGGCGTGCGTGTTACGCTTTTACGAGTTACTACACAATCACACATTAAAAAACTCACTTACTGACATACATTTTAGCACATCTTTTTATCTGTTCGCTTAACCGTAAGTTTCGTTTTGCTGAAGTATATATGTATGCATATTTTACACAGCAGCTTCAATGGCATAGCATACTTCTAGGCGCATTGCAATCATCTGTTCGCTCAGTGTGCCTTAGTGTTAGTGTGACTGTTTGTAGGTTTAAATTTGTTAGCATTCGCGTTTTGCCTCTGTGTGTGTTTGCTTAATAAGGCGTTACGACATGATAGCACAGTTTTAGGCGTGCAACAATCTCAGTTTCGCCAGTTAGTTTTCAAATTAAAGCAACGTCTGCGTGATTACTACACTAGGACACAAACGCCTCACACTTCGCTTTACCATTCCACAGCAAGAAATTCGATATCTTTGACGGCTTGTCTGTTTATATCCATATCAAATATCTGTAAAATTTTTTCCAATGTTTTTTTTTGCCACTGAATAACACTGGTGTGTCAGAAAGGTTTGAAGTTGTAAAGGAGCTCAATAATAGACATCTCCTGGCAGCCAAATCAGACCACGAGCCTTCCCTAGAGAGACGCAGCGGTATTTTATACCTAGCTCTATATCAAGGCTAGCGTTAGCTAGAAGGATCTGTGATGCTAAAGATACACAGAAATGAGATCGACATGGATAACAGCTTCCCTATACCATGGTCGATCAAATCCCATGTGGATGCAGCTACCTATCTCTTCTCTATCTAATTGTTTATAGTATGGGCTCTTTTAGTTTGGTTTGTAACTTATTTCTCTTTGAAACTTGCTTCCGTTTATTTTACTTCATGTTTTAGCCTCCATCTTCTATGCTGTGGCAGGAATTTGTTTGTGTTTTCAATATTTCTATTTCTCCAGCAGCTTGGTTGCTGTCGTCTTTTTCAATTAAAAATTTTCTAAATGATAAAATTACATTTTAATTAGCTTGCGTCACTCTTGTAGTAAAGTTAGTGGTATTTAAAGCAGATTCAAAGGAGTTTATGCGAAGAAAATGGCAATCGCGGGAAATACTATGCAATACAAGTGCCAAGTTAACAGCAAGGGATAAAGCAGCGCTCCATTATGCATTCATAGATATCCGAAACAAAAGCTCTAGCTCTAAGGGAGAGAGAGAGAGAGAAACAAACGAAAGCTTAAACTCTCAGTGAGGGAGAGAAAGAACCGGAATCTCTAAATCTTACTGAGAGAGAGAAAAAATAAGAGCTCTAGCTCGGAGAGGGATGCGGAAGAGGGAGATCTAACTCTGAGTGAGAGAGAAAGAAATGGGAACTCTAACTCGGAGAGGGATGCAGAAGAGGGAGCTCTAACTCTGAGTGAGAGAGAAAGAAATGTGAGCTCTAACTCGGATGCAGAAACGGAAGCTCTAACTCCGAGTAAGAGAGAAAAAAGAAACAGAACCCCTAACTCGGATATAGAAACGAAAGCTCTAACTACGAGTAAGGGAGAGAAAGAAACAGAACCTCTTACTCGGAGTGAGAGACAAAATGAAATGGGAGCTCCAACTCTACGTGAGAGAGGGGGAGAGAAATAGAAGCTCTAAGTCTGAGTTAGAGAGAGAAAAATTTAATCCCTAGCTCTGAGAGAGAGATACAGAAACGAAAGCTTTAATTCTGAGTGAGAGGGAAAGAAACGAAAGTTCTAAGTATTGGGGAGAGAGAGAAAGAAATGGAAGCTCTAATTTTGAATAAGATAGAGAAAGAAAGATAATCTCTAACTCTGGGTAGAAAGAAACAAAAGCTCTAACTCTGAGAGAAAAATTTAATACATAGTTCTGAGAGAAACGAAAGCTTCAACTCTGAGTGAAAGAGAAAGAAACGAAAGCTTCAACTCGTGAGTGAAAGGAAAAGAAAGGAAAGCTTCAACTCTGAGTAAAAGGGTAAGAAACGAAAGATTCAACTCTGAGTGAAAGGGAAAGAAACGAAAGCTTCAAATCTGAGTAAAAGGGAAAGAAACGAAAACTTCAACTCTGAGTGAAAGTAAATGAAACGAAAGCTCTAAGTCTCAGGGAAAGAGAGAGAGAATGAAAGCTCTAATTTTGAATAGAGAAAGAAAGGTAATGTCTAACTCTGAATGAGATGGAAAGAAATGGAATCTTTAACTAAGAGTTCGAGAGTAAAAACCGGAATCTATAACAACTCAGGCGATCACTCAAGTGATTTGTGTTTTTGGTTCTAACCTATCTCTAATCGACTTCTAATGTTTTTTTCTTAATTGTCACATTTTGTTGGCGAACGCTATGTTTCTCCAGTTTTTCCCAAGTCGTCGTCTAACGTAAGAGACAGCAGCTAAGTGAGTAATAGCTTCCGGTCTGCAGATGAATCGACAATTTAGTTCCATCAATAAAAAGAGCCGGCTAGTAAATCGCCTTTTAAGAGCTTATTACGCTTTTTTGCTGTGAATGATTTTTGTTTTTTTTTTGTTGCTACGATAAACAACAAATCTTGCAAGCTTTTGAATGCGTTTTTTATATTTTTTGCCTCTTTTTCTTTTTTCTTTCTTCAGTTTTCTTTCCTGTCCTTTTTTTCTCTCTTAACTGCTTCACTTGACTAACAGCACTAAACACACTTTAATGTGAAACAATTCGAAAGAGCAATTGAACATAATCTGAGCCATTTGTGTACGAAAAAGACATTCTCATCACTTCTCTATCAAGTTAAGAAGCAATGAAGCTTTGGCCCATACAAACAGATAAACTCGATTATATACAAATAGCATATAGTTATAAAGAAGCTTACATATATCACTTTTACAGACCACTTGCTGCACTTAATAAAAAAGGACTCTACTAAGGGTTTACCATTTCTGTTTTCTGAAGCATTCCAATATAAAAGCTCTTACTTTTTTTCCTGAGCTTTTTTTTATAAAACTTGGTATCTTGGTTTTTTTTTTTTTGTTGAAAATTTGTTACTCTGGTATTTATTACTTTTCTGCAATTTGTTGTTATAACTCGTAGTTGTTGCTGTTTATTTTAACAGCATTTGCACTTTGTAGCATTCCTTCTCTCAAGCATTTTTTTGTTGCTTCCCTCACAAACACTTACAAACGAAAATTCAACAGAAAATGATAAAAATCAGTTGGCATGCGATCAAGTTTGTTTGTTGTTGCTGTTCTTTTTTTTTTTTAAAGAGCATATTGGCTAGTTAATGTAATTGAAATGGAAGTAATTTGTTTTTGGTTGGTTATTTACATACAAAAATTCTTGCGAAATAAACTATTTGCTTATTTTTTTCTTTTCCTAGCTAGCTTTGAGCTATTGGTTAGTCATTTTGTTGCTGATAAGAAGCGAGGTGGAGCGTAAAGTTTAAATTTATCTTGAATAGCTTTTATAGCTGTTGCTTCAAAGTAGGTATTTAAGATGAGTATGCGATTTTTAAGACCATCATCCATTTGGGTGTTGCCACGTGGGGCGGTTTACAGGGCTGCCACGTATTTAAATTTTTTAAATTATGGTGCCAATATGGGTATCCAATGAAAGGTACATATTTTCGGCGACATACCAACTAAAATATTTTCAAGTACAGTTGCCGCCCATTACCATTTTACCGTATGGTATTTGTATATTTTGGGGTAATTTTTTTAGGATCATTTTGGGAACATTTTTGGGTCATTTTGGGATCATTTTGGGGTCATTTTGGGATTTTTGTGATCATTTTGGGGTCATTTTGGGTTCATTGAAAGGTTTTTTTGGGAACGTTTTGCGATCATTTTGGGAGCATTTTTGGGGGATCATTTTGGGTTTAATTTTGGATTATTTTGGGATAATTTTGGGCTCATTTAGGGTTCATTGAAGGGTCTTTTTGCGATCGTTTTCCGATCATTCTGGGACCATTTTTGGGTCATTTTGGGATCATTTTAGGGTCATCTTGGGATCATTTTAGGATCAGTTTGTGGTCATTTTGGGGTCATTTTGGACCTCTTGACCGATTTCAATGAAATTTGATATAGAGATAGAATGCTTGATTCTAACTGTAATTTTACGATCATTTTGGGTAAATTTTTGGGTTATTTTGAGGCAATTTTGGGATCATTTTAGAGTCATTTTCGCGTTCATTTTTGGGCCAATTTGTGATTATGTTAGGGTTGTTTTGGGATCATTTTGGGGTCATTATGGGATCATTTGTGGTAATTTTAGGGTTGTTTTGGGATCATTTTGGGGTCATTATGGGATCAGTTTGTGGTAATTTTAGGGTCATTTTGGGATCATTTTGGGGTCATTATGGGATCAGTTTGTGGTAATGAAGGGTAATTTTGGTATCATTTTGGACTGCTTGACCGGTTTCGATTATTCTTGGCGTTCAGATAGCATGCCAAGTCCTATCTTTCACATTAGCTCTGCAAAAAATATAGTAAAAATTACTAAAAAAAAAGAAATAAAAATTACAGAAAAATACAGTAAAATTTACACAAAAATATAGTAAAAATTACACAAAAATACAGTAAAAATTACATAAAAATATAGTAAAAATTTAACAAATGACGAAAAATACGGTAAAAAATTACCCAAAAAATATAGTAAAAATTAAACAAAAATATAGTAAAAATTGAACAAAAATATGGTAAAAAATTACACAAAGAATATAGTGAAAAATTACACAAAAAATATACTAAAATCTACCCAAAAAAATTAAGTATAATTGCACAAAAAATATAGTAATAAAGTTACACAAAATATATAGTAAAAAATATACGCAAAATATTACAGTAAAAGTTACGTGAAACCTTGAATTTCATATTGCCCGTACCAAAAATTGTACACACAGAGAAAATTGTGCTGGTGATGGATAAGAATTGACATTGATTTGGTCATATCAACCAAAATATAGTTATATCAACTAAAATATCTGTTGATTCAACCAAAATATCTGTTGATTCAACCAAAATATCTGTTGATTCAACCAAAATCACGGTCAAATTGTATCCATTCCCAGGTCATTTTTTCTGTGTAGGTATATAGTTATTTGGAAAAACAACCATAAAAGTGAGTTTGGAGAAACTGTGAATCAAAAATATCCTGGGAAAAAATGGTATATGGGACAAAATCGAAAACCCCGAGCAAGCTCGGTCACCCAGGTACTTGAATAAAAAATGAAAAATGTGGGTGTGGTCGGCTTGAATTCCTTGTTCGATTGGTATACAATTTCCTTTTTTTAAAACGGCATTAAGTTTTTCGATATCATTTGAAAAAATTTTGAAATATACGGTTTTTAATTGTTTTCGAAGATCTATCTTTTGAGCCCTTTGGCAACGTTTAAAACAAGAAGTGTTTATTTACCAAACGAACAAACAAGTCAACAAATCGCTAAATCTGAACATATCTAAGAAACTTTTCTACCAAAATGTCGCCATTAAGTTTATGAACCCATTAAACTATGGAAAAATATGAGCCTTTGAACAATAAAAAAAATATTTCAATGTATCAATCTATCATTGATTCTCTACCTTTTATGGAATACTAATGGATTTTTGCCCGTCTCACACAAAAGCATAAAATATTTTTTTTTTTTACAAAGTATAAAAGAAGGCAATGAAATACAAAAGTAGCTTACAATATAGCACTACTTATTCGCCACATAGTCCATAAAAGCCTTAAATACAGTACATTGTTCTAGTACATGGACATCATTCAAGCTTACCTGAGCGTACCATTAAAATTGTTGTCCCTTTGATTCGCGTAGCAAACCGACGTCGTACAACAAGTAGGTAATATGTAAATGAACTGAAACTATATTCAAGTATACATATACGAGTATGCGATACGGATATAGGGGTTTAAACATTGTGTGTGTGGGCACTGATGGTTGTTCGACCTTGTCTAGGGTTTTATTTAGAACTTTAACGAGGACGTCACTCTAAATCACGCATTTCGCATTGTTTCATAAAATTGGCTTGGTCAGAAAGCTATAAGGTTTGCTACATATTGGCGCTTGCCAAAGGTATGAATGTTCCAATTTTCCAGATTTGAGTTAAAAGGTGATTAACCTCTAGTTTCTCTACGATTCACGATTTAAAAAATGAATTTTAAATTTTTTTAAAATTTTCGTTTTGCCAGAAATATGAATGTGTAGCAAAATTGTTACGTATACGCCATGGTTGATGTTTCTGGCAAAACAAAATTTGTAAAAAATTCAAAATTCAGTTTTTACACATTTTCTTTGCGCTAGAAACATGAATGTGCCGAATCTCGAGGAATTGAAGGTATATTAACATAAAAACTATATCAGTGGAAATAGTATAACGAGAACATATCCTGCAAAATCATATTTAGTTATGTCAAAAAATAAAATTTGAAATTTTGGCAGAGGAATAATTTTTCAAGCGAGTGACGATATGTAAATTAAGCTAGACTAGGAAGCAGATAATACAGTCTAGGGAATTGCCTTAATTAAGAAGTGCTCTTGTCAAACCCTTCTCAAATTTTATACATATATGTACCTTCCGTACATGATATCTATGAATGGCATATGTCGCGATATACAGTATATGATGACATTATTATGCATAAGTGGCAACATCGTCCACATATGTAGCGCGCACCAACAACAGTTATGCGAGACTCAATTACGTAGACCGGCTGATTGCACATACATTGACACAACCGGCCGGAATATGTTCTTAATGGCGAAACAAAAGGACATTGGCTAGAGTGTGTCAGTGACAGTAGTAGCTATCAACAAGAACAATAACAATACCTTACTTATTAACAATGACACGAACGAGCACAATGTCAGCATAATGAAATGGGCAATACAAATGGGCATAATGTAAAATCAAAATTAAATGAATAAGGGAAATTAAGTGAAATGAAGTGAGTTGGAAATCATATAAATCCTGTCTGAATTTTATTACGAGTATTTTATTGTGCGATTATATAAAATAAAGGTAATACTCATACTATAAAGCAAGCTTAAGGAAAGAAGAACTCTGTGATTTTACTTTGGTGGAATGTGGTGATTGAGCTTGCATTTTTAAAAGGATAAGAGGATTTTTTGCAAGCATATTGAAAAAAACAGATTCACGTTAAAGGGACATTGGAATTTTAAAAGTGGTTTAGTAGATTACATACTGTTAATGTTTTCTAGCAAAAGTAATTGAGTACATCTTGCAACTTTACAATTATAGTGCACTTTTTATAGCTGTTGCACGGCGTATGAGTAACATTTTATTTTATTATTTTTTGAATTATCTAATCTAAACTAATACTACTTTCAGGCCCGCAATTTAAAAAAAAAACCGTAAAGTTTTGACAAATTTTAAGCATAATAATTTTAAAGGACATTCCATGTCCTTGAAGGATAACTAAAAACTAAAGAATTTTTTTTATCTCATTTCATTTGCTTTATTTTATTTTAGTTTTTTAAATTTAATTTAGTTTTATTTTATTTTATTTTATTTTATTTTTCTTTTATTATTTATTTCATTTTATTTTATTTTATTTTATTTTATTTTTCTTTTATTATTTATTTTATTTTATTTCATTCTATTTTATTTAATTTTATTTTATTTTATTTAATTTAATTTTATTGAATTTTATTTTATTTTTATCCTTATTTTTAATTTAATTTTATTTTATTTTATTAATTTTATTTTTATTTTATTTTATTTTATTTTATTTTATTTTATTTTATTTTATTTTATTTTATTTCATTTCATTTTATTAATTTTATTTTTATTTTATTTTATTTCATTTCATTTTATTAATTTTATTTTTATTTTATTTTGTTTTATTTTATTTCATTTTATTTTATTCTTTTTATTTTATTTTATTTTTTTTATTTTTTTTGTTTTATTTTATTAATTTTATTTTAATTTTATTTTATTTTATTTTATTTTATTTTATTTTATTTCATTTTATTTTATTCTTTTTATTTTATTTCATTTTATTTTATTCTTTTTATTTTATTTTTATTTTATTTTATTTTGTTTTATTTTATTTTATATTATTTTATTTAATATTATTTTATTTTATTTAATTTTATTTTATTCTTTTTATTTTATTAATTTTATTTTTATTTTATTTTATTTTATTTTGTTTTGTTTTGTTTTATTTTATTTTATTAATTTTATTTTTATTTTATTTTATTTTATTTTATTTTATTTTATTTTATTTTATTTTATTTGATTTTATTTTATTTTATTTTATTTTATTTTATTTTATTTTATTTTATTTTATTTTATTTTATTTTATTTTATTTTATTTCATTTTATTTTATTTCATTTTATTTTATTCTTTTTATTTTATTTTATTTTTATTTTATTTCATTTTATTTTATTCTTTTTATTTTATTTTTATTTTGTTTTATTTTATTTTATTTTGTGTTATTTTATTTTATCTTATTTTATTTTTTTTTTAATTTCATTTTTTTATTCATTTTATTTTTTTTATTTTAATTTTATTTTTTGTTATTTATTATATTATATTTTATTTTATTTTATTTTATTTGATTTCATATTATTTTATTTTATTTCATTTATTTTTATTTAATTTTTTTCTTTTTTTATTTTAATTTTTTTATTTTATTTTATTTTATTTTCATTTATTTTATTTCTTTTTTTTATTTTAATTTATTTTATTTTATTATAATTCACAGACCTATCGATACAAACTAAAATGTGTCAAAGTCTAGCAGTTAAGTTTTATTAACGGAAACATTTCATCTCTTTTGTCCACTTTCGTACCTTATAATCCCTGTTAGTACATAGATATATTAAAGTGGCCAAAGGCCTTTGTACTTAGCACCTGTTTGAGTGGCCTAATAAACTAATGGACATATATACATATGTATGTATGCTTGATGTACATATGCATACCATTTATACTCGAACTTTAAGTGAGAATTGTTATTGTCAATGTTAGTTATTAAGTAACAACAAATATACTTAAGGACTACTCACATAACCTCTACCATCACAACAAACAAATACTGCCTACATAATTTACTACTAATTTAAGGCAAACAACCACATACATACATACATGGTTACAAAGTTATTGAAAATCATATTAAAGTTCAATATGCATTTATGTTAATTAAGTGCAAATATTTTGGAATTACACAAGTAGCTATACAATTACATGCAAACATACATACGTAGTTGTTTACAAAACGTGTACCTAATTTGTATCAATTGTTAATATCCATATACAAACTATCTAATACGATTTAATATGTTTCAGTGCTTTCTTAGCATATTTGTAATAGTTACATTTGATGTTGTATACATATGAATGTTCGTTGTATACATAAATATATTGAAATTTCTTACATGTAGTTAATAGTGTTTTTGTATTTAGCTCTTTCCAGCCCTGTACTCTTAAGTAGGATTGCTGCACTTGAAAATTTTGTGACTGCATATTTGAGGTGCTAAAGCAAATTAAATAAACTTATTTTGATCGCATTGATTACAATTACTTGATTACAATTATTTGACTACAATTACTTGATTACAATTACTTGATTACAATTACTTGATTACAATTACTTGATTACAATTACTTGATTACAATTATTTGACTACAATTACTTGATTACAATTACTTGATTACAATTACTTGATTACAATTACTTGATTACAATTACTTGATTACAATTACTTGATTACAATTATTTGATTACAATTATTTGATTACAATTACTCGATTACAATTACTTGATTCCAATAACATGATTACAATTACTTGTTTACAATTAGTTGTTTACAATTACTTGTTTACAATTACTTGATTACAATTACTAGATTGGAATTACTTGATTACAATTACTTGATAAAAATTACTTGATGACAATTACTTGATTACAATTACTTGATTACAATTACTTGATTACAATTACTTGTTTACAATTACTTGTTTACAATTACTTGACCACAATTACCTGATTACAATTACTTGATTACAATTACTTGATTACAATTGCTTGTTTACAATTACTTGATTACAATTACTTGATTACAATTACTTGATTACAATTACTTAATTACAATTACTTGATTACAATTATTTGATTACAATTACTCGATAAAAAATACTTGATTACAATAACTTGATTACAATCATTTGTTTACAATTAATTTATTACAATTATTTGATTACAATAACTTGATTACAATTACTTGTTTACAATTAGTTGTTTACAATTACTTGTTTACAATTACTTGATAAAAATTACTTGATTACAATTAATTGATTACAATTACTTGATTACAGTTACTTTTAATAATTACTTACTAGGTCAAGTTAATAAAGTACATAAAATAACTAAATTTTCCCAGACTAGTAATTTTTTTAAAGGGTGGCTCTAGCTCGAGAACTATAGGCTTTACAAAAAACCGATTTCCATTGTCCATACTACAGTTTTTGAGAAAAATCCTGCAAAGTCCATACGTGGCATATATTTTCATATAATTCTTCAATCGCGATATCTCAGAACTGGTTAGTTACTCTTAGAAAAAAAATATACTAGACATTTGTAGAGAATTTCCAGGTCAACAACTTAGTCTCATACCAAAACATAACCAAATTCTTTATCAAAAATATTTAACGAAACATTCATAGTTCTTACTAATTGCTAAAATACTTGTTTTTTTATTTCCAGGTATGTACTAAAGGAATTTCACTAATTTTAAACTCAATATCTTTACTCCGATGTTATTGTTTAAGCTGATGAAAGGCTACTGCACAGTCCAAGGTAAAATAATAATAAGCTTCTTAACGCCTTTGTGTGCCCATCCTGTTTTAGAAAAATGCTAACATTTAAGCGGTTTACATGCACTTGTTTCGAGCTTTTAAAACCTTATAAACCTTCAGGCAAGAGCCTTGAGTTGAGTGCCTTTGTGTTAAAGCTGGTGTGCTGTACGTAAGTGCGTATGAATAGGTGTGCGTGTATTTTTTTTGTTTGTTCATTTTGTGCGTACAACATCTACAAATTGTTTATGGTAAATTTTTAGCCTTGAGCATAATTATCTTGTTCTACTTAGTATAGTATGAACTTGAGTTCAAAGGCGAGTGCAAATTTTCTACTTTGTATTTTTCACACAACTCACTGATCACACTCTAGTGGCTCGTACTATGAAGTGTTTTTGAAGATATTTGTGTTAAAATTAAATATATCGGTAGTGGTTTGAAGGTGTAAGGCCACTAAAGGCCGTGTTTTCTCAAGAAAAATTATTCTTACAATTTTTTTTCTTAAGGAGATAAATTTTAAAGTTTACTTGAGAAAATGGACCTAAAATGTACTAATTTGAAATTACAAAACTTGGCTAGTCCTTCCACCCAGTGTAAAGTAGCGAATTGCCGCAATTTTTCCTATATATAAATAAAGAAAAAAAAATTTAAAAAAATATATAAAAAATACCATAACCATACAATAACCATACCATAACCATACCATAACCATACCATAGCCATACCGTAACCATGCCATAACCATACCATAACCATACCATAACCATACCATAACCATACCATAACCATACCATACCATAACCATACCATAACCATACCATACCATACCATAACCATATCATGACCATATCTTAACCATATCAAAACCATACCATAACCATACCAAAACCATACAATACCATAGCCATACCATAACCATACCATAACCATACCATAACCATACCATAACCATACCATAACCATACCATAACCATACCATAACCATACCATAACCATACCATAACCATACCATAACCATACCATAACCATACCATAACCATACCATAACCATACCATAACCATACCATAACCATACCATAACCATACCATAACCATACCATAACCATACCATAACCATACCATAACCATACCATAACCAAACCATAACCATACCATAACCATACCATAACCATACCATAACCATACCATAAACATACCATAACCATACCATAACCATACCATAACCATACCATAACCATACCATAACCATACCATAACCAAACCATAACCATACCATAACCATACCATAACCAAACCATAACCATACCATAACCATACCATAACCATACCATAACCATACCATAACCATACCATAACCATACCATAACCATACCATAAACATACCATAACCATACCATAACCATACCATAACCATACCATAACCATACCATAACCATACCATAACCATACCATAACCATACCATAACCATACCATAACCATACCATAACCATACCATAACCATACCATAACCATACCATAACCATACCATAACCATACATACCATAACCATACCATAACCATACCATAACCATACCATAACCATACCATAACCATACCATAACCATACCATAACCATACCATAACCATACCATAACCATACCATAACCATACCATAACCATACCATAACCATACCATAACCATACCATAACCATACCATAACCATACCATAACCATACCATAACCATACCATAACCATACCATAACCATACCATAACCATACCATAACCATACCATAACCATACCATAACCATACCATAACCATACCATAACCATACCATAATCATACCATAACCATACCATAACCATACCATAACCATACCATAACCATACCATAACCATACCATAACCATACCATAACCATACCATAACCATACCATAACCATACCATAACCATACCATAACCATACCATAACCATACCATAACCATACCATAACCATACCATAACCATACCATAACCAAACCATAACCATACCATAACCATACCATAATCAAACCATAACCATACCATAACCATACCATAACCATACCATAACCATACCATAACCATACCATAACCATACCATAACCATACCATAACCATACCATAACCATACCATAACCATACCATAACCATACATACCATAACCATACCATAACCATACCATAACCATACCATAACCATACCATAACCATACCATAACCATACCATAACCATACCATAACCATACCATAACCATACCATAACCATACCATAACCATACCATAACCATACCATAACCATACCATAACCATACCATAACCATACCATAACCATACCATAACCATACCATAACCATACCATAACCATACCATAACCATACCATAACCATACCATAACCATACCAAAACCATACCATAACCATACCATAACCATACCATAACCATACCATAGCCATACCACAACCATACCATAACCATACCATAACCATACCATAACCATACCATAACCATACCATAACCATACCATACCCATACCATAAACATACCATAACCATACCATAACCATACCATAACCATACCATAACCATACCATAACCATACCATAACCATACCATAACCATACAATATCCATGCCATACAAAAAAATAATGGCGGTCCAACAGGTTATCATAACCTCTAACGAGATTTTTAGCCGAGCTTCTCTTTCCAACTTGTGGTGTGTTGCTTTTTAGGTTTCTTACAAGTTGGCGGGACGTACAGTTTTTTGCCGAACGGCACTTGCAAAGCAAATGAATTTTTGTTGAGAAGCTTCTCATGGCAGAAATACACCCGGAGAGTTTTCCAAACTACTGCTGAGGGGCGACCCCGTTTAGAAAAATTATTTTTCTAAATAATTTTTGATGTTACTTTTGCCGGGCATCGAACCGCCACGACTTGGTGTAGAAGGCCGAACCCTTAACCGCTACACCACAGCGGCCGCCAAAAAAAAACCATAACATATTCAGTTTTTAATAGATTTTTAATTTTGAAAACAAGTTTCTCCAAAACATCCCACCGTGAGCCTTTTTTCAACAGCAAGGCAAACAATTTTTCACTTTCATAGCTATTTTATTTCTCCATTTTTCTACTCACTTTGTATTTGCTCATTCATATCTTATGCTTTGCATTTCTTGCCTTTTCAGTGCTTTTCGTTATTACTATTTTATTTTTTCCGACCACTTGTTATTCATATCCTTTCCTTTGCCATTTCTATTTCAATTTCAATGTAAATTCTATTTTAATTTTCAAATTAAATACTTGCGATTTGCATAGCGAAAAGTAAAAAAATAAAACCCCAATTTGTTTGCCGTCTCTTCTTAAGTTATTCGTAATATTTTTTTCTGGCGCCTTACGGTATGCTATGTATAAAATGTCTTTTCCCATTCAAGTGTTTTAGCCGTTTGGCCTTTGGCTACCAGATTTTTATTTTTTTTTTTCATTATTTACCTAACAACCTGCCACACTTCTGCTGCATTTCCTAAATAAATATTAAGAAATTTTCTTAGTATTTCAAACTCAAATCTCAACTTTTTTGAGTGGGGTTAAATGGGGATGACACACTTGAAATGTTGGCTGCGATGGCGACGTCCACGGCGTGTAGGCGAAAAGAAAGGAGTGTAAACAAGCTTAACAAATTTGAAATGAGCAGTAAAAAGGAAATATGCTCGGCTAAACTTTGTTTAGTTTTGTCGGTAGTTTGGAGGGGACGATAAAAATGCCTTTGAATGGGGTAAAAAAGTTTTGCCTATTAACGTAAGAAAACACACAAAAAATAAAAATAAATAAATATTTGAAGCGACTGGGTAAATTATAGCAGCACTGATAAACGTGATTTAAAAATCTGACGCATTTTTTTAAGGTAAATGTGAAAAAATATAGCATACTTTTGGGCGCAACTTTAAATGACATGTTTTTGGCGCATCGAAAATGATAAAAAATTAAATTTCTAAATATTTGAAAATCTTCGTGTTTGTGGCAGGAATGTGTAGCAAAATAGTTACGTATACGCTATGATGTCGAGTGCAACATATTCATGCTTCTGGCACAACGAAAATTTTTAAAAAATTTGGAAATTCAACTTTTGTTATGCCAGAAACATTAATTTTTTTGGCAAAAATTTGAGAGATTGAACTACACAGTCATGAAAGTGGCATCCTTGTACTTAGGAAACCACGGATTTTCGTGAATCGTAGAGAAACGAGAAATTAATCACGTGAGTCTATTAACTCAAATCTGGAAAATTTGCACATTCATGCGTCTGGCAAGCGAGCGACGCTATCTGGAATGTGGAAAAAGTCTCGTGCCATAATAAGAGCTCCCAAAAGTATGCTAAATTTTATTAAATAAATTTTTCCCAATGTTATATTAAATTTTCTGCTCACTAGCTAAACTATGCACACAAATAACTTCTATTTCATACATACAATTTCATGTACCTAAGCTATACAAAAAAAAAATTGAAAAAAATTACATTATCACCTTTTAGGCGCTCCCCAGGCGCTTGCTCGCATGACATCGTAGCTATCAATTTAATTTACATTTTAATTAAATACTACTTAGTGCAATTAAAACACTTGATTGCAAATATTAACATGAGCACATATAAAATCGATTTAAGTACGCCTACAGCAGTAATTTACATGACCAATATCAATAGCAAAACATCTTTCCCTAACACCTACCTAACTATTTGATTTAGCTGCTAGACATGAACATATGTAGGTACACCGTAAAAAGTGACACTGGTAAAATCAACAATATCGTATTGTTACAGCGAACGAACTGTCATTCCAAATTTATTGTATCATCCCAACGTCGCTTATTTTAGCGGCGACAGGTTGGCGGAATCAGTTGAAATATTTATGTACATAATTAGTAGTTAATTTATTGCTAATTAATTGTCAGAAGAAAAAATTTATAGCTCTACACATTCAACTTCAGTCTAATTTAGCGCAAAATGTCATAAAAAAAATTTCTAGAGCTATTTTTTTTTTCTTTCGGCAATTAATTAGCAATTAATTAGCTGCTGATTATGGCAAATTTTCAACTTATTCCGCTAAGTTTTCGCCGATTGGTTTCGCTAACTTCAGTCTTATTTAAGCGCAGAATGTCAAAAAAAAAAAAAAAAATTTAGGCGATACATTTTTTCTTCTGGCAATTAATTAGCAATTAATTAACTATTAATTACATATGCCCAATTTTCTACTTATTCCGCCAATTTTTCGCTGATGGTTTCGCTAACTTCAGTCTTATTTGAGCGCAGAATGCCACAAACAAAATTTTGAAGAGCTATAAATTTCTTTTGGCAATTAATTAGCAATTAATTAGCTACTAATTATGTCAAATTTTCAACTTATCCGTCAATTTTTCTCTGATGGTTTCACTAACTTCGGTCTTATTTTAGCGCAGAATGTCATACAAAAAATGGAAGATCTATACATTTTTTTTCTGGCAATTAATTAGCAGCTAATTAACTATTAATTACATATGTGAAATTTTCAACTTATTCCGTCAATTTTTCGCTGATGGTTTCACTAACTTCAGTCTTATTTTAGCGCAGAATTTCAAAAAAAAAATTTAGGGCTATACATTTTTTCTTCTGGCAATTAATTTGCAATTAATAAACTATTAATTACATATGCCAAATTTTCGCCTTATTCCGCCAATTTTTCGCTGATGGTTTCGCTAACTTCAGTCTTATTTGAGCGCAGAATGCCATAAAAAATTTTTGAAGAGCTCTAAATTTTTTTCTGGCATTTAATTAGCAATTAATTAGCTACTAATTATGTCAAATTTTCGACTTATTCCGCCAATTTTTCGCTGATGGTTTCGCTAACTTCAGTCTTATTTGAGCGCAGAATGTCATAAAAAAAATTTTGAAGAGCTCTAAATTTTTTCTGGCATTTAATTAGCAATTAATTAGCTACTAATTATGTCAAATTTTGAACTTATTCCGCCAAACTTTTACCGATTGGGTTCGCTAACTTCAGTCTTATTTTAGCGCAGAATGCCATAAAAAAATTTTGAAGAGCTCTAAATTTTTGTCTGGCATTTAATTAGCAATTAATTAGCTACTAATTATGTCAAATTTTCAACTTATTCCGCCAAACTTTTACCGATTGGGTTCGCTAACTTCAGTCTTATTTGAGCGCAGAATGCCATAAAAAAATTTTGAAGAGCTCCAAATTTTTTTCTGGCATTTAATTAGCAATTAATTAGCTACTAATTAAGGATTAAAGCTAAAATAAATGTTGTGAGCTCGATTCTCGGTGAAGGCAAAAAAGCAACGTGATAAAGTGTAGTGTCATTTAGAACAAAGCTGTTATTTGACGCTGGCAAGCGATATACTATGGAATCATGGTAGACATCTGGTTTGAGCGTTCAAGACACCTGCAAATTATTATTTTTTTTTTAAAGAACAATATCTTCTGTTAAAACAACAGTTAAGTTAAGGTTAACTGTTTGGCAAAGAATCGACCGTGATTTTGTTTGAATCAATCCATAATTTGGTTGATATTACCAGCTCTTATCTCTCTGTGTATGTACAAAATGCATATATGTAAAACCAATACCACTAAATATTATATGCGCTTAAATAGTGTGTAGATTAAAGCCAAAATCCGCAGTTACAAGCGTAAGTATATAATGCAATAATAGTTTAGGCTTATATTACACAAAAATAAAAACAAATACTTCATTAAATGTGGTCATGCGCCTAAATGTATGCAAAAAAAATTAAATAGCTTGTCAAATTAATACTATAAAACCTCTGTCGGTTTTTTTGATTTGCTTTTAACGCTTTAAGCGAAATTTTGTTGTGCTCGTTGAGGTATGTAGGTATGTTCAAGCGCCTGAAAGCAGACAACTTAATGCTCACTTCTCAGTTATCTAGTAATTGTTTATGCTCATTTTACTTGCTGACCACAATTTCACAATAGAATTATTAATCATATAAAAATACTTTAAAGCTACTAGAGTAGGTTGAAAAAACATATAGCGCAATTCTAAATAATCTCCCGGAATTATTCTTCCTCGGATTTCGTATTTCTTTGGAAAATTACTCAGTTCAATTCCTTTCTCTAGAGAAAATGTCCAATATTGCAAATTATTTCACTTGGCATGATATCGCGAATATTCAATTTTGTTTAAAAGTCATTAAATGACTGGATAATTTATCTTATACATGGTGCGTTTTCCTTCAAATTCGTTACGTGGTTAGAATTATGCCTAAATTAGTAGGAGCCAATACGAATGGGATATAGAAAGAAAAGTAAAGAGGGGAATGAAGAGAAAAAGGGTGGGAGATAGTGTGAAGGCGACGAAAGAAAGGAAGAAGAGTTGTAAAAGGGGTTGTAAATTACGGTTGGGTGGCAACCCTAAGTTGCAACCCTGCTTCAAATTATCATATTTGGAATAAGGTTGAAAATACCTTTCATTTGATACCCATATTGGCATATCTAGCTCTACTTTTAAAAACAATTGAGATAGGTAGCAACCCTGTCAACCGCCCTAAGTGGCAACACCCATGAGTTCTGCTTGGCTTAACTATTACAATTTGTGCAATGTTTGCTAGATCCTAGAATTTCACCTCCTATTTCATTTTCACAGCTAAACATCGTGGTGAAAATCGCCTACTCCTGAAAGTCTGCAACATACGCCTGAAAGTCGACTAAGAAATTCTATTTCCGTTTCATAATTTCCGTTGCAACATCAGCCAATTTCTCACATTTTACTCTCAGTCGAAACTTCATATCGCCGCCTAAGAAGTTAACTTCAAAAAGTACCATTTTAGTCTGTACAAAAAAAAAATCCATTTAAATTGAGGTAAAAAATATTTTTTTGAGCTGTCAGATTTAGCAAAAAATTCAAGTAGAAAAAAATTAGTTTTTCATTAAATTACTTTTGTAAAACCGACTGTTAAATTTAATTTTTATATACATAGAGTACAAACTCTGTTCCACTTCTAAGCGAAAAATAAAATGACTAAAAATGTAACAAAAGAATAATTTGTAGAATTGCCAGATTTCATAAAAAATTCAAAAAGAAAAAATAAATGTTCCATTGTTTCGTGCAACCGACTGTAGGATTTTAGGTTTTTATAACGCACAAATTCCACTACGAGGAAAAAATTTGTTGAAATTAATTTTAAATATAAAAAGTCCACTTACCGAACTTTCGTTAGTTCCCCCTTGCGTGTGATTTATTTACATATATATATGCATATATGCGTGTAAATAGTAACTTTCAATGACACAAATTAATATAAAGCTGTGGTTTTTTGATTGCGTCGCATTCAGTGTGACAAATTAAAGGGATGGACTAAATATATAATTTTTTTTGTCATGCAGTCATTTCATTTCATTTTGTTGCATTTGTGTAAGCACATTAGACAGTTTAAAAATTTTTCAGTTTTTTCAGAACAAAAATTTTACTCGAAAAAAATCGATTCAATAATTAAGCCAAAAAAATGCAAATAAAACGTTTTTAGAATTTTTCTGTATGTTTGTTGTCGTATCACTCGAAAATTGCTAAATGGAATTAAATGAAACCTACACCATTGTATTAGTAGAAATTCTACTTAAAATTTAAGATATCCCTTATTTCGATGACTCGACCGGTTTCAGAGTTATCGATCATTATGAGAACCAAGAGTGACCAAAAATGTGTCAGTACAATATGGGTATCAGAAGAAGTTAGTTGCTGTCATAAGCAATGTGATTAAATTCAAATATCTTAGGTATCTTTGGAGGTATTTATCTCCTAAAATTTGACACGGAAAACAGAAGAGTGGGAACTCCGGGTAGGTCCACATACCTATGGGCGGGATGTTGTAATAACTATTAGAGAGGAAGTAATTTTTTTCTTAGACGGTCTAATATATATAACATACATACAATTTTCGCCGTGGTTAATAAAATTATATGCCCTTTTTTTGTTTTCGTAAAATTTTTGTTTTCTGTAACCTCGCATTAAAGTATCAGATATTGTGGTTGAATAAATTAATGATTTATTAAAATTCATTGTGAAAATTTTATAAGTGAATAAAGATAATTAATATAAACAAATTGATTGTGATTTAAATGATGATAAATAAAAAGCGAATTTTTATATATACTGTAAGAACATAGCTTTGATCGATTAAAATTGAATGCGCCAGTTATACAGATACAGAGCATAAGTACTGATATTAACAAGCAGAAACAGATTTTTGAAAGTATTTCGAATTATGGTTCTGAGAACGAAAATCGACACTGAAGATGGCGCATTGCCGAAACCGGTTTATCTCAAAACTAAAATTGGCAAGGGATGACGGAAAATCGTTCCAAAATAATCCAGTTATTCACCCTGTCGGAAATTACAATAAAAAAAATACAGTATTTCCAATGTTACTCTTCACAAGATGACAAATATGGCATTCCCTAAATCTTTAAATCCGATTTGTTGCAGCCTAAGAGTATGCAATAAAAATGCACATCCTATTTATTTTATAACAGGGTGATTAAACACTTTTTACCAACTTTTTCATTGAGAGAGCCAACACATTTTCTTAGTTCTTACAAACTTCTCGGGAGCGAATCTCAACTCATAAAACATCGAACACATGTGACAAACAAGAATATTCTCAAATGCACCCTAAAAGTATGCTACAAAGTTGTGCACAATATTAATTCACTGCAACACAGAGTGACTCAAACAACTAATATGTAGTCGCTTTAAATACTGGCAAAAATATTTCGCTAAAATCAAACAAAACTCCTTCGCTAGATGCCACATAACTAAAAGCCCAACTAGTTGGTTTTTTTTTTTTTTTTTTTCTATAAATTACAAAATAACATACCACAAATTGTAGTGGCAGTTCTACTACGAAGCTCATCAAAACTAAACTCGTTTCAAAAACAAACTCAGTCCTATTATTTTTGCCACTCATCTGAACACAAAAAAAATTTGTCTGCCACAAAAACTATGTAATTTAGTAGTGCTTTTTTTAAATGTAACTGCATCAGAATTTTGTGCTTACCGCGTGCAATGAAATTTCCTTTCATTGGTTACAAATTTCAAGGCATACTCAACACACCATAATTTTGTGGGTTAGACTTGTTAAAGCCAATTAACATTTTCCGCAAATTTTCATTGTTGTTGCTACTCTTGGTGGTGGTGCTGCTGCTTATTTTTGCTACTTTTTCAAAACAATTTTGAGCTATTTCTTTTTTGGTTGTTCTTGTTGTTGTTGCTGTGTTGTATTAAACACTATTTAACATGAAGTATAACACTTGGGTGTCGTGCCACATGCAACCCGCCACTTTATAAAGTAGCACATACCCTCTATTGCTCTATTAGGGATGTGCGGTGGTGAGTGTTTTGAAACAAAAAAAAAAAAACCGAATACAACGAGTATTATTATTTTTTATACAAGTATTACTTTTCATAAAAGTATTATTTTTTATACAAGTATTATTTTTCATTAAAAAATAATATTCGTATGAAAATTAGTACTTGCACGAAAGTAATACTTGTATGAAAAATAGTACCTGAATTGAAAAAAATACTCGTATAAAAAATAATTGTATAAAAAATGATACTCGTACGAAAAGTAATACTTGTATGAAAGATAATGCTCGCATGAAAAATAATACTTGTATGAAAAATAAAAAAAATAAGAGATTTGTGTGCCAAACTTCTCTTCCATTTTATGGTGTGCTGCTTTTTGAACTTTTTTCCTACAAATTGGCGGGACCTACATTTTTTTCCGACTTCACCTGCACCTGCAAATCAGATGAATATTGCTGAAAAGCCTTTCAGTTTAACAGAAAGTCATATTAATTTAACCGGAAGTCTTGTAAGAATACAATGCATTTTATGGACCTTACTTTATGTAAGTTGGCCTGTTCTGCGGTCGGTGGTTACCACCATCCGATTTTCACATTCGGTTCCTCGACTCTTCTCATCACTAGTTCCCATAGTAAAATACCCACGCATACATACATCAAGTAGACCTGCCAACATCATGTCAAATAAACGAATACCACTAAAACGACGAAACGTTGACGATGGCTGTAGCGTAAAGGACAAATGAAGAGTGAAGTTTGACAGAGAATTTGAAAGCACTGCAACAAATTAAAATATATTTTAACACATGTGCCAATGTTACCAGTATAAATGTATGTGAATATGTGTTTTGGGTGATATTATACTTTAACACACTGTTGCCGAGAAATATAAAATGCACTACATATGATATAAGGCATAACATAAAAATACAAAGAAAAAAAAAATATATAAACAAATTATGAAAGTGACGAGGCACTAGTAAAGTAGACAAGGGGAGTGATGAAGGTGAAGCTGAATATGACAGCTGAGTGAAGTGGCGCGTTGTAAACGTCACACGCGATTAAAATGATGAGGCAGGTGAACGCAAATTACACAGAATAGGCGAAGCAAGGGAGAGAGAGCAAAAAGAAGTACTACTACAAAGGTTGAAACAGGACAACAAGTAGCAACATACATACATACATAAGTGTGAAGCGCAAAGCTGAGAGGAAATTGTGAAAGCACGAAGTGAGAAATTGGTTTGTTTGCTCATGCAGTCGCCTGCCTGGCCTGCCTAGCCGTGGCGTATGAGTATTATAAACAAATTTTCAACACTTGTCAGCCCAGCATGCCGCATGAGTCTCATCAAAAGGGAACATGTGAAGATGATACTAAATAGACGAAGTAGGTGTGATGATGTGCGAGCGGCTCTAGCTGTCACATTTAAATCTGCCACTTTAAAAATGATTAATGTGTGCTGTAGAAAGACGTAGAAAGGAAAATTATTAAGGGATGCAATGTTTGCGGTTTTTATCGAAAGTTTCATTCATAGCGTAAGATAGACTTTGTCATCTTTCTCTTGGCGAAATACCTTCATTAAAAAAAAATGTAAGGTCACGGTATATTATTGCAGCCGTCCTCACGACTTCAATTTCATTGCTGAAAACTTGCCACACTACCTACGCCAACGTTTTGCTGCACCTGCTCGTCGGCACGCCTTGAAGGCATCCACTGGCCTTAACGCGGATCTTGTCAAAGTCAGCTCACTACCTCGAGCGGTTTAGGGATAAAAAAACTCGTTCCCTTCAAAGTCGGGCTAGTACCAGGAGGTTCTAGTACTCCGTCTTCGGGAAGTGATTTGGCGATTACAACAACAGGTCACCTCACTCTAGCGTCACCAATTTCTGCTCTTAGGTTCTAGGCACGATATAAATCTGGGCTGGTGTAGCTCCTTGACTCTTTCTGATGAGCTCGAAAGAGTTCTAAGGCGTATCTGAAGAAGCTATCTTCGTCGTTTGGAACGTTCAAAAGTCGAACGAAGTTAGAATATAATTTTCGTTTAGCCGTGAACGGCATAAAACCAGAAAAATACATTCTCCAAAACATCTGAAGCATACCACGCATAACCATTAACAATTTGCGCCTAAAATTAGGCTACAAATATAATCATAAATATATACATCAACTTATAAATGTAGCACAGAATCTCCGGCATCATTTGTATCTATTGTCTGTAGCACACATAAATGCGACTTAAATGCTATCATTTAAAATTCATTACTACTGAATTATTGCTTAAGCTATGCGAAGTTGCAAGTATACATACTTTTAGGCGCTACGCGTCTTTCATTGAAAATGCAGATAAATATTTTAAAAATGTGTGCCACTTAGTTGAAATGTTACTTTATCATATTAAATTTTCACAAAAGATAAAGCGCGCGCAAATACAATTTGTTGCCTACTTATAGGCGCACAGCGACAGCCACTTAAGTGAAATCACCATATACGTGCTAAGTAATTTTCAGATGTAGCCACAAATGGTAAGAAAATAGCACGCATGTAATGTAACGCATGCTGTGTTCTTTATATTTTATCACGGAAGCTATTTGTATAAAGCACAGCTTTTTCACGAGGCCTACTTTTAGGCGTTTTGTCTTTAGTCTGCGCTGTAGATAGTGAACAAATAAGAGAAAGCAAACAGAAGTGAGCGCTTCTAGTGTTTCACAGCATAACAAAGATAAAGTTTCAACAACTTCATTGTGAACAAGAAGAAGAAAACAACTCACCACTGACAGATAAAAATGTAAATTGAAAATAAAGCTGAAAAGTGAGTGAAAAGTATGCATGAGACGGCGAGCATGTGTGTGTGTGTGTGGGAAGATAAGTTTTGTTTATTGTTTTTGAGGTTTTTTATTTTGCAATTTTGTTTTTACTTTTATATGATACATACTCTTATGCATATAAGCTAAATGAAAAGCTCACAATATTATTTTTTAGCATATGCACAGGCGTTGATGTGTTGTAAGCGCGTTTTGTTTTTGTTGCATACTTTTTGGCTCCACAAAAAAAAAATTCATTGTGTTGCAAACAATTTAAAAAGTTAGTTTGTCAGTAACAAAAGGCGGTATTCTGCCACAAAGGCGGCGAAAAAAAACCAAAAAAACTGAAAAGAAGATACTGTTATTAAACAGAATTTTAACATATTACTTTCTGTTGGTGGCTTTATGAGGCGCTTCAGAAACTTTCATAGATTTCATGTACACTATATGGTTGTATGCAGGTGCGCCTATGTCTAGTAGGGAAAAAATTAATTTTTTTATTAATTTTTTTCTCCTTCTGCTCAATACTTCTCATCTTGATATGGTGATCCTCGCCTGAGTATGACTTTCAAGAGGTTTCGTCTCCATACTTCAATGCCTCACACTCGAGTCAATTATGGTACCAACAGAATAAAACTACCCTTAAAGTATAAATTCTTTTTGGTAAGAAAAAGTATTAAATTCTCTTCTGAGTCAAGCCTTTTCTTTTGACATTTATAAGCGACTAAAAGTATGCTACACTCAGGAAAAGTCGTTTGGTTTCGGATTATAAAAAAAAGTGTCTGAAATTTTGTGGTGATATACTTAGGAACAATTACAGTGCTCATTTGGAGAAGAGAAGAGATGTAGGGGCTCGGCCAAAGGTTCAAAGAAAAGGTTTCCATAAAAAGAACGTAATTCTATGAGCACTTTTTGGTATTCATCTCAGAAAATCCGTCACAATCGTCATTTGGAAGACTTCTTTAAATATAACGAATTTCGCTTAAAAAGGTGTTCCTTTTTCTTTTGAGTCATTTCATTTTTTTCCCTAAAAGTTTGCGTCTAAAAGTATGCTACACTCAAGACAAGTCGTTATTAGATTTCTGATCATACAAAAAATATTCTGAATTGTTTACTTATATATTACTGACTTATTTGTGGGATAGGAGTTTACGGCCTAAAGAATTATTTTCCATTACAAGTGCATAATTTTAGGCGCACTTTTTCCCATACAAACAAGATTTCCTTAAAAGTGTAACCCCTTTTTGCTAAAGGAAAAGAATTTAATATTTTTTCCTAAGTCACCTTCTTTCTTTGCATATATATTTACTAGCGCCTAAACGTATACTACACTCGAGGCGATTCCTTATTCGATTACGGATTATACAAAAAATATGCATGAAGTTATGTAATATATTTTTAACCAATAACAGTGGCTCATTTACCGAAAAGAAGAGGCGTAGAGACTAGGTAAAAGTTCCAAAGAAATATTTTTCATAAAATTACACATACTTTTAGGGGCACTTTTTTGTATGTCAATCAATTACTACAGACAATATAAAGATCGCCACTTCAATATAACAACTTTCGTTTAAAATAAGTATTTCCCTTTTCTTCTAAGGCAAATATTTTTTCTATACTAGCTTGCGCTTAAAAGTATGGGTTACTCGAGACAAGTCATTATTAGATTTAAGATTATACAAGTGTGTCTGAAATTATTTAGTAATACATATATTTATTATTTGCGGAATAGGAGTTTAGGGTTAAGGACTACAGAAATATTTCCCATAAAAAGTGTATAATTTTAGGCGCACTTCTGGCAATTAATTCCGGTAGGCAGTACGAACCAATTTCGTATGCAAGAAATGTTGCCTTCAGTTATGTTGAATAATATAGTAAAAATCAGTGGCTTATTCACGGATTTAGAGAGGCAGGTTTGATTTCGCGTCCAAAGCAATATTTCCATAGAAGGTACATACTGTTAGGCGCACTTTTTTGCATTTACTTCCCAATCTCTAGTACCTTGCTTTTTTCTTCAGTGAGGGAGGCTTCTTTTAAGGGCAAAATAAAGTTTTTCATGGTACATACTTTCAGGCGCAATTTAAAAAAATAAATAAAAAATTATTAAAGATTGCAAGTACCTTAATTTTTCTTATGTAAAGCTATACTTATAATAACACAACGCCATATTCATACTGAGGATAAGCTTATTTACTTTACAGGAGAGGAAGTTTCGTTTGAGGGTCCAAAGTGAAAATTTCCAGATCAGTTATGTACATAATTTTAGGCGCTTTTTTTTTGCAAATAGTTCGAATCCCTAGTACTAAAATTTTTCTCATTTAGCCCTTAGTGGTATATTGAATGGCATGCTGACCTATCATACAGAAGGTTCTCGACTCAACTCCTTGCGCAAACTACATCAAAATTATTATAGAGTTTTCAAGAGTGTCGTAAAACATTGGCTGTGGTCCTCAAACTCATCCAATCTATTTCTGTATCATTAGATTTCCAGCATCTATTATATATAAATGCGCAAACATAACTGGTTCGTCCCTTTTTTGCAATAACCACAATTCTAAGGTATATAAAATTTGGTATGTATCGATATGTCTCGCCGAGCAGGGTGGCCGAAAACAAACCAAAAATTAAAAAAAATTAATTATAATATGATTTGAAAATCACACCACTACATGTGATATACACGCATTCGCTTTATAGAGCCGCTGTTATGGGTGTATGTAGGTATGACCACTTGCATTGTTGTGTTTGCATTCATTGCAGTAGGGTGAGTTGTTTTGTTGGCAGCAATAAGATAACATGAGCCAGCGCGTCAACTTTATTGAGCTTAGGTACAAACAGTGTTTACAAAAACAAAATCTGTGCGTGGGGATTCAGAGAAGCAAATTTTAAAAAAAAGAAAGCACAAATATGCTAGATCATGCACAAGGCCCTTCGTGGCTAGACTTAGTGAAATAAAATAAAATGGAAAATTGATAAAATGAACAAAAAAGTAAAATTAGAAATAGAAAAGTGATTGAAATTAAAAAAATAAAATTTGTTGGAAATGAAATGAAAGGGAATAATATAAAATAAATAAAAATGAAACAAAATGAAATAAATAAAATATTAAATTAAGAAAATAATAGGAAAGGAAAGGGATGAATAAAAGGATAATTAAGGTAAGTTAAGGTAAGGAACGGAAAGTATGACAGAAAAATCAAAGGGAAAGGAAAGGAATGGAAAAGAAAAAAGGAAGGGAAGAAAGGAAATGTAATGTAGGTAAAGCAGTGGAAAAGAAAAGCAAAAGGAGAAAGACAAAGAAAGGAAAGAAGAAAAAAAGAAGGGAAAGAAAAGGTAGCGAGGAAGAAGGTATGGAAAATAAATGAAAATAAAAAGAAAGAAAAATAAAGGAAAGAAAGGTAATGAAAAGCTAAAAAAAATAAGTTAAGGAAATGAATGAAAGAAAAAGGAAAGCAAAGGAGTTGCGGAAAGGAACAAAAGAAAATAAGGAAACGGGAGGAAAGGAAAGGTAAGGAAACGAAATGACAGGAAGGGAAATTTAAGAAAAAAAGTGAAAGAAAATAAAGGTAAGAAAAAAATAAAAGAAAAGAAATGAAATGAAAAAAAAAAAAGGAATAAAATGAAAGGAAACTAAAGCAACGGAAACGAAATAAAAGGAAAGAAAAAGAAAATAAAAGGAAAAAAGTAATGTAATGGAAATGGAAAGAAGGATCAGGTAAGAATATAAAAGAAACGAAAAGAAAGAAAAAAAACAGAGAAGAACAAAAAAGAACAATAAAGAAAGAAAGAAAGAAGGGAAATAAAATGAAATTAAAGAAGAGAAAAGGAAAGAAGAGGAAAAGAAAGGAGAAGATAAGGAAAGGAAATAGAAGGGAAGAGAAGGAAAGAAAAGCAAAGAGAATAAATTGAGATGAAAGGAGAGGAAAGGAAAGGAAATAAAAGTAAATTAATGCTAAGGAAAGGAAAGGAAAGAAATACGTATGAAGACGACCTAAGAAGAATAAATAATTATCAACACTGAAACTATATTACTGAATGATGTAAAGAGGGAGGAAAAGGCAAAATGAATAGGAATGTATAGAAACCAAAAATATACAAAATATGGAAAAGAAAGGCAAATTTAAGAAATAGCAAAAAGGTAGGAAAATAAAATAAGGCTTTGTGGTTGAATTTCAACCACTGGGCGAACTCTAGTTTATTTATAATTTATTAAAGCTATTTTGTCACATTGAAAATCTGACAAATTATTACCAAGCACAACCAACGCCACGAACATATGTATCAAAATACCCATATCTACGCAAATTTGGCTCAATTTGTTTGTCGCTCCGCCTGACAATCACATCCGTTTAAAATACATTTTTAATTAAAATCAATTTAACAAAGACAAATTCGACAATAATCCGCACGTCACTCAACATTACACAAATGTATGTAGAGCATGCAATGAAGTTAAAACAACAAAGAGGCAAATGGACAGCAAGCAGGAGCAACGATGATGATGATTATTACGATGATGATGGATTATGCCCATATCCTTTTAGATAAGGAAAAGAGGGAAACGGATGTGGCGCCGTACAGAGGCAATCAAAATGTGTAGATTTCCCAATTGTTAAAGTAAAATAGAGAATTTCGGTTGCTATCAGAGCCGAAATGCTTGAGTTTTAGGCAAATGCGCCTTAATGTATGCAAAGGCTTTTTGGATCACACTTTCTTTGGCTGTATATGTGTGTTTGACAGGAAGTTGGCACTTTAGACAAACATTCAATTCAAGCACTTAACATTACGCCATGAAAGGCAGCGGGTTTAATTCTTTGTAAAATCTAAAACGGAAATGGTAAGCATTAAAACACGCAAAAGATTATATAGCTGACAGTTAGACGGAAAACGGGCGCATAAATGGGTGATAAGTGGTTATGAAATAGGTGGTGGTTATTAGGGGCTAAATTCAAGCAACGAGAGTGGTCGCGAATGTGTGATCAAAGGACTTATTGGAATTTACATAACGCTACTAATGGGAGAGGATATTACACATGTTTTAGACACACACACACACAAACAAAATTTTAGATAAAGCAAATACTTAGCAAAATGAAAATTAGTAAGGACTAATGCAAATTTGCATTAATTCAAATACATAAGTACACATGCGGGAAACTTAATGCATTTTTGCATGTAATAACAAACCTTTTTGCGAACCATGAATTCAGAAAATTACTATCCCTAAAATTCGGTCACCAACAAGCAGCTTTGGAATATTAAAAGCGCCTAAAAGTATGCAGTCTGTCATGTTAACAAAAATACAGCAAACATAATACTAAGAATAGCATACAAATAGGCGCAGCTATCTACTATTATTTTAGATAGCAGATAAGTACACACCAGCTAAATTAAATCTCCATTTGTTTGCCCAAATTTTCTTTAAGTGCATTTGCATATGAGTATTTGCTGAAAAGTCTTTTTGCTTTAAACGTATCTCTTGATAATTTGCGAAATTAAGATTATCTCGTAAAAACACTTAAGCAATTATGAATGCAAACAAATGACGTTTTGTGAAATGAGCCGAAGCATTTAAACACATGTGATTTTGACAATTTAGGTCAGATTAATAAATTGATGAAAATGCAATGTAAGATAAGACTTGGATAAATTAAAGATGGGCGATAAATGCGGGCTTTAATTGCATATTTGATTATTTTGATAAGATAACCTATGGGGTGACTATCCAAATTAGTGTTCTGTCTAAAAGTATGCAATATTAAGTAACACGACTCACAACATCATTTCATATGCGATTTAACGGCATATTTCATTATTTTAGGAAGATAACTAGACGGGTGATTATCTCACTTTTTGTTTCGCCGAAACGCGCCTAAAAGTATGCAATATTGAGTAATACAACTACCAGTGGCGGTCGCATCATTCTTTGACAGTGATTATCATGCAGGAAGTATCTGAGATAACAACAAATAAGAGCCGAAGTAAATTTTTATACGACACTTTTTAAAAAGACCCTTTTCAAAATTTCGTTACCTGAAATCAGGGGCTTCCAAAATGATAACGAAATGCTCCCGATATTAGTGTCAGTGGCTGTCGCATCATTCTCAGACAATGATTATCATCCTGAAATTATCTGAGATAACAGAAAATAAGAGCCGAAGTAAATTTTTATACGATAACTACATTTTAAAAAGAGCCTTTTCAAAATTTCGTTACCTGAAATCAGGGGCTTCCAAAATGATAGTAGTGTGAAAAAAGCCAAGAGCTGTTTCCAAATAAATTCGACGTACTTTTTATCTAAACTCATTCCGTAAATTATCAGTGATTTATTACGAAACTATCCGCTATTGAAAATAATTTCAAAATGGTGCCACAAATAATCGCCAAGTATGACCCCGATTTTCCTAAAAATAATTCCAGAATTCGAATCTCAGCAAAAGTTATTCCGAAGCAGTTCCAACATTTGTTTAATTCGGAGCCGAAATAGTTTTTAATCAAAATATTTTTGAGTAGGGTTGTCACCTTACCTTAAATATGAATTTCTTTACTTATAAACTAGCAGACCCGGTAAATGTTTCTTCCCACATTTTAGGAGATATCTCCGACACCAGCTGAGACATTTAAATTAATCTCATTTACTCTGAAACCAGTCGAGTAATCGACATAAGGAATATCTTAAATTTTAAGTAGAACGTCTACAAATACAATGGTGAAAGTTTTATTTAATTCCATTCAGCAGTTTTCGAGTGATACGACTACAAACATACAGACATACAAACTGGTATAATATTTCCACCTAATTCCAATTAGAATAAAAGCTACAAAAAATCTTTGTTACATTGATACTAAAATTATTAAAAAGATATCTATTTCATTTCTGGTTCTGTTTTTATTACAAAACGTAACAAAGATTTTTTTTATTCACTAGTTATTTTGTAACAAAGTAAATTTTTCTAATTACATCATTCTCTTTGGCACAGAAATATAATGTAGGCGCCTACGCGCCATTCCTACTTCATATAATCACTTGTAATAAAAAAAAAAAAACCCCAAGTAATGCCTTGCTCTCGCTACGTAATTTCAATTCTCGTAAAAATAACTAAGCTCACTAAATACTATGCTGGTTTTATGAATGAAACGAATGCAAGTTAAGCCATCCATATAGCAGCGATAACACGCTTATGAGTGGAAATAAACTTAGAGCAATGCAATAAACTTGGCGATAAAAAATTCGAAGCAACATAGTACATACGAATAACGTTCTATGAGAAATGAGATAGTGGTTGAAAGCTTATAAGTTTGCACATATATATGTATATGGTTAACTCCATGTGAAATCGTCAAATGGTTGTGAACGAAAGCGCGCTAAAAGCTTCATGTAATCGGTTTAAAAAAGCACAAGGTGTTGAAGAAGTCTATGAAGTGAGAGAACACAGGGCACATTAGTGGGAATATAAATGCTAGGGCACATGGGTAAAAGCGTTAAGTTGACGCAATGCCAATGCAGTCTACTGGGGTTTCATAAGTAAGTAAGACCGGATAAAACATCCTGTTGACGTGGTTGGTCGCATAGAAACTAGTCAGTGAATTACCATTCTGCTTGTAAAATATTTGCATTCAATTCCTTCTAATACTAATATGTAATTATAAAATGAAATAAAGTAAATTAAAATAAAATAAAATAAAATAAAATAGAATTAAATAAAATAAAATAAAATAAAATAAAATAAAATAAAATAAAATAAAATAAAATAAAATAAAATAAAATATGAAATGAAATGAAATAAAATTATAAAATAAAAAGCAATAAAAAAAAATAAAATTAAAAAAAAAAAATAGAGTAAAATAAAATAAAATAAAATGGAATAAAATGAAATAAAATAAAATAAAATAAAACAAAATAAAATAAAATAAACTTCATTGTAATTGCAAGCTTGAAGCCAAGAAATAATGAGTTTTTGTTTTTCAACAATATCATTATTGCTATTGGTATTTTTAATTTTAATAATTCATATTAATAATTAAAAATTTTTTGTTAGAATAGAAAAAGTAAGTTTTTGGGTCACACGCCATAGCTTCATAGATCGATTTCGGGAGTTGCTAGTTCCACTCATCAGTATGATTTAGGCAACGCGTCTCTAACCTACCGGCTAGTTACGTGTTATTTTTGTGAACGCCTTAAACACCCTTTTCTATTCTTGGTTCTTGCCAACTGGTTTATTAGCGGCAGCGATATATATATATCACGTTTCACTAAGTGTTGGGCTTTTGTTGTTTTGTCAGTTCGACAAATGCCCAACACTTATGGCGTTTTCTTTTCTCGACAAAATGTTGCCCTAATGTTGCCCTCTTAAACTGTAACTTTTGTCCTCGGCAATTTAGAGCCTATCAAAATGGCTTAATTTGTAGATAGTAGTGTCCTTCTGCCTACTTATGAGGTACTAATTTGTGAAATGAACCTATAAGTCTTAGAGAGAGCTGAGAAAAATCTACAGGGCAACACTTTTTCTAGAAAAGAAAACGCCATTAGTGAAACGTGATATATATATATCGCTGCCGCTAATAAACCAGTTGGCAAGAACCAAGAATAGAAAAGGGTGTTTAAGGCGTTCACAAAAATAACACGTAACTAGCCGGTAGGTTAGAGACGCGTTGCCTAAATCATACTGATGAGTGGAACTAGCAACTCCCGAAATCGATCTATGAAGCTATGGCGTGTGACCCAAAAACTTACTTTTTCTATTCTAACAAAAATTTTTAATTATTAATATGAATTATTAAAATTAAAAATACCAATAGCAATAATGATATTGTTGAAAAACAAAAACTCATTATTTCTTGGCTTCAAGCTTGCAATTACAATGAAGTTTAGTACCAAAAAGCCGTAAAACAACAATTCCATTGTTGTAAACAAATATATAAAATAAAATAAAATAAAATAAAATATGAAATGAAATGAAACGAAATGAAATGAAATAAAATTATAAAATAAAATTAAATGCAATAAAATAAAAAAAATTAAAAAAATAAAATAGAGTAAAATAAAATAAAATAAAATAAAATGAAATAAAATAAAATAAAATAAAATAAAATAAATTAAAATAAAACAAATAAAATTTAATAAAATAAAACAAAATAAATAAAATTAAAAAAATTAAATAAAATAACATGCTTTCGAAATAAACAAAAAATTAAAAAAATAGAAAAAGAAAACAAATTTTCAAATAAAATAAAATAACATGTTTAGAAAAAAAAAAAATAAAAGAAAAGAAAAAAAAAAAAAATAATAAAAAAAAAAATAAAAAAAAAAACAATAATAAAATAAAATAAAATAAAAAACAAAAAAAAATGAAAAAAAAAAATAAAATAAATGAAAAAAAAATTAAAAAAAAAATTATAAAATTGAAAAAAAAAAACAATAGGTATAAAAAAATCGAATAAATCAAAATTAAATAAAATAAAATTAAGCAAGTTTAGAGTAAAGTAGAGGAAAAAAATAGCACAAAGTAAAATAGATATGTAATAATAACCTAAAATCCTAAATATGAACAAAATCAAGTTAACAAATATAAAAATATTAAAAAAGTGAAATCTTGTTTTATGATAAAATGAAACTCTTCCCAAAAATATATTCAAATCGGAAGGGTCCAATTCCAACCATTTGGGGTTTTGCTATGGAACGGCCCATAGACATACATATATAGTACATAAGTGAGTATATGTGTGTGAAACTATAAAATATTTAAGTCAAAGGAGGCCACAAACTATACAGTAGCAGAGCGATATGATATTGTGACTACAGTGCTAATCTGCAAACTCAGTCAATGGAAGCTGGGGTGTGCGTTTTGCTAGTATTGGTAAAGGAAAAATCGAATTGTGGACGTTTCGAATCCTATGATAAATTCAAATTATTTTAGGGGTAGATCTGCAGAAACCGTACATAATAGGCAGGGTTATTCAGTGGTCGAATGTTTTTCTTAAAAAAGAGATTTGAAAAAGGCAGATACAACGGGAAAAAAACAAGTCACTCATCATACTATATACTTACCTTACCTAAAAAAGATAGCACAATTTCGGACGGCTAAGGAACTAGTCCAAAAAACGGTCAATCTTTTCCTCTACTCTGGCTCTACTGCCGGGTATAACCATCCTTACATTGTAACCTAACGTATGTTTGTATTGAAAAGGAAGCAATTAAAGTCAAATGTAAACTTAATTGAAAAGGTTGAATTGGATGTTTGTATGTATGTATGCATAAGTTTGAGTTGGCTTGCATGCACCAGGTGTTAATAATACATAAATGGTTATATGCATGTACATATATGTTAGTATGTATGCAAGTTGGTTTTTGTTTATACAAGCACTTACAATGTGTTTAGAGGTCGAGTGCTCGTAAGCATTCACATCCATTAAACACTTCAATCTCTCTATGTATGTATGTATTTAAGTACTTTCGTCAGCCTAATTTATTTCCGTTCGTTTCATTATAGTTAATGGCCTGAATTGTTGTATACTTGAAGGCGTGTAAGATTTCAGCTATTATGTAGTTTCTATGACGATAGTGTGTAGATGAAGAGTTATGCGTTTTGTCACATTTCTCTTACATTTTTACTTACTTATTTACTTAAAATGGCCATCTAATTCATCCAAAATATCTATCCAGTTGATTCTTTGTTCAGCCAACTGGCGCCAATTGGAGACATCACGTATTCGCAGATCAGCCTCCACCTCGTTCTTCCATCGGAGTGGTGGTCTCCCTCTTTCTCTATTTCCACCGACGGGTGTCGATAAGAATACCTTCTGGCAGTTCATCAGCAAACCTGCATCGATACAGATTGCCTTGAATCAAGCTGGTCATTGGAGCGAAAGTTTGGCTTTCGCGCAAGCAAGTGCTTCTCTGAATGTGCTGCATGCTCCAGACCCAGGAAGATGGTCTAGTTTTCCAGTTGTGCACAAGTAGCATTTTGCCTTTTCAGCGCAGTATGACGCTTCGTGGCCAGTATCTCCACACTTCCAGCAGGCGTCCCTCGTGTCGGGGCACTTGCAGTCAGCCTGTCGATATCCATAGCCGAGACACCTGAAACAGAGTTGCACTTCCGCTCGCTGCCGGGACCTTCACTGGATCAAACCGATAGGGATTTTCCCTTTTTTAACAGTTGGCTGCCGGGACCTTCATCTACATCGACAACAGCTCGCTCTTGCAGCTTTTACTTTGGGCCATGACTATTTACGTTGGATCACGGTTCTTGTTGCGGGGTATACTGCGATCCCTCGGGAAACGGCGACGATGCCGATTTTAACCTACCAGCCATTTCGCCAAAGTGTCAACCTTGGTTGCTGAGATGGCAGACTACCGGCCTCGCCAGCCCATAACATACTTTTTATAATCGTGTTTCCAGTTTCGTTCTTCAGGATTTTACTGGACTCAATCCTGAGGATGCTTACTTACAGTTTAAGGGCCGCATTCACTCGCTCTTGTTTCGTTTTGGTTCGCCCTAAGTATTTCATTTCCTCAGTACCACTCATTTCTGGGAAGCGTTCCTATATCCACCACCCGAGGAGGCCCCGGTAGGGGAACCAATACCCCGTCGATACTTATACTTATACTTATACTTATACTTATACTTATACTTATACTTATACTTATACTTATACTTATACTTATACTTATACTTATACTTATACTTATACTTGTACTTGTACTTATATTTATACTTGTACTTATACTTATACTTATACGTGTACTTATACTTATACTTATACTTATACTTATACTTATACTTATACTTATACTTATACTTGTACTTATACTTATACTTATACTTGTACTTGTACTTATATTTATACTTGTACTTATACTTATACTTATACGTGTACTTATACTTATACTTATACTTATACTTATACTTATACTTATACTTATACTTATACTTATACTTATACTTATACTTATACTTATACTTATACTTATACTTATACTTGTACTTGTACTTATATTTATACTTGTACTTATACTTATACTTATACGTGTACTTATACTTATACTTATACTTATACTTATACTTATACTTATACTTATACTTATACTTATACTTATACTTATACTTATACTTATACTTATACTTGTACTTGTACTTATATTTATACTTGTACTTATACTTATACTTATACGTGTACTTATACTTATACTTATACTTATACTTATACTTATACTTATACTTATACTTGTACTTGTACTTATATTTATACTTGTACTTATACTTATACTTATACGTGTACTTATACTTATACTTATACTTATACTTATACTTATACTTATACTTATACTTATACTTATACTTATACTTATACTTATACTTATACTTATACTTATACTTATACTTATACTTATACTTATACTTATACTTATACTTATACTTGTACTTGTACTTATATTTATACTTGTACTTATACTTATACTTATACGTGTACTTATACTTATACTTATACTTATACTTATACTTATACTTATACTTATACTTGTACTTGTACTTATATTTATACTTGTACTTATACTTATACTTATACGTGTACTTATACTTATACTTATACTTATACTTACATATACTCATACTTATACTTATACTTATATTTATACTTATACTTATACTTATACTTAGCGGGCTACAGGGTTGCCACCTATCTCAATTTTTTTAAATTTTGTAGCAAAATATACCAATATGGGTATCAAATGAAAGGTATTTTCAGCAACATGCCAACTAAAATATTTTCAAGTAGGGTTGCCACTTGAGGGGGTGTACAGGGTTGCCACTTATCTAAAAAATTTTTTAAATATAGAGTAAGATATGCCAATATGAGTATCAAGGTATTTCGCCGACATACCAACTAAAAAATTTTCAAGTGGGGTAGCCGCCCAGGGTTACAATTTTACCGTATTGTATTTGTATTGTATATTTTTGGGATCATATTTGGATTATTTTAGGATCATTTTGAGATAACTTTGGGTCACTTTGGAATACTTTTGTGTTTATTTTGAGATCATTTTGGGTTAAATTTTAGATTAATTTGGGACAATTTTGTGGTAATTTACGGATCATTTTGGATTATTTTGAGATCATTTTTGGGTCATTTTGGTAACATTTCAGTGTCTTATTGGGGTCGTTTTGGGATTATTGTAGGATTATTTTGGAAACATTTTTGGATAATTTTGGTATCATTTTTGGGATCATTTTAAGGTCATTTTGGGATCATTTTCGGATAATTTTTGGGTCGTTTTGGGTTGAATTTCGTATCATTTTGGGAACATTTAAGGGTCTTTTTGGGATCATGTTAGGATTATTTTGGGATTATTTTTGGGTCATTTCGGGGTCATTTTGGGTAAGTAAAGTTAGCACTAAATTGATAGCACCGAGCAAGCTCTCTCTCTTCTCTTTACTAGTCTTATTCTTCCTGTTTTTCAACATAAAAAGCTGCAGAAAAATTTAACTCTGCTTGCATGAACTTACGCATTAAAGCTTTATGCGGTCTTATTTTTCTTCGTAAAGTGGTTATGTATTCCATTATGTTTTTATTATCCTTGCGTACAAGCATACAACTTATAAATCTTCTTAGCTTGTATTTTTCGATTGCAAGCATTTAATTGGTGCAGTTAAAGCGTTACGTTTTCCTTTAAAATGCTTCATTGCCCTACCGACATCTGCAGCAATTCGTATGACCATCTCCTTTTTATAAATATACTTCCAAACATATCTGCAATGTTAATTTGTCTTTACGGCCACAATTTTTTTGTTTTTTTGTTTTTTGATATTAATTTACTTGAGTAAATTTTCATGTGAAATTAAAAGCGAATTCGCACTGCATTTGTTTTAACTGCAGCCTTTGTTTTCTTTCGTTGTTGTTGTTTGTGAGCTCTGTGCATTTTAAGCTGTTCATTCGTATGCAATTTAAAAGTAAATGCGCCTTTAAATATGCTTTCCTTTCAAGGCATTCTTTTGTACTTGCGATTGTCTGTCTTGTTTGGTTTAATTTATCTTACTTATTTTACGCTTATTTCTTATCTGACCCGGCTGGTATTTTTTAAGGTCTTAACTATGTATAAAAAAATTATTCGCTGACCTTATTTTGCCATATTTTCATTTACAACTTAAATCCTATCAGATCACAGCGGGCTTTTCTTGTTGTGGTTTTTTTTTTGCAAAATAAAAATTATTGTCTTGGAATATATTGTACCCCTTGCTGATTTATTTTCATAAACTTTTCTCGGTATTCCAAACCCACGTAGTGTTACACTAGGTTCGTTACTAAGCAATATTTTCAATATGCTGCATACTTTTAGGCTGTGCTTTTGCATTTAAATCGTACCTTTACTCACAATATGAAAATACCTGCATAGCATAAAAAGATTACCTAAATGATAAAATAAAATTTATGCAAACTGGCCACAAAATGTTGATATAAATCGCTTACACAGCTTTTACTTTAAACCTTCGACGCATATAAATTGTATTTTTGGATGCAAAAACATGTGTACAAATAAATTGTATTTTTCCCTCAACCTTTGCAATAAAATTTGACCCAAAAATAATATCAAAATGATCCCCAAAATGTCCCTAAAATGATTTCATAATGATCATAAAATGGCCCGAAAGTGATCCCAAAATGGACCCAAAATGGATCCAAAATGACCCGAAAATGATCCCAAAATGATTCCAAAATGACCCGAAAATGATCCCAAAATGATTCCAAAATATCCCATAAATGATCAAAAAAATGGTCCTAAAATGATCTAAAAATAGTCCCAAATTGACCCAAAAATGTCCCAAAAATGATCCCGAAATGATCCCAAAATTTCCCCAAAAAGTTGCCAAAATGGCTCTAAACTAATCCGAAAATGGCCTCAAAATTACCCAAAAATTACTCCCAAAAGACCTTCAAATGATCCCTAAATAGTCCTAAAGTGATCTTAAACTGAACCCAAAATGATGCCAAAGTAGCCCCCAAATTATCCCAAAATTATCCCTAAATGATCCCAAAGTGATCCTACAGTAATCCAAGTATGATCACAAAATGACCAAAAAATAAACAAATACAATATGGTAAAATGGTAACCCTGGGCGACAACCCTAATTGAAAATAATTTAGTTGGTACATATGTCGTTGAAAATACCTTTCATTTGATACCCATATTGGCATATCCTACTCCAGATCAAAAAAAAGTTGCGATAGGTGGCGACCCTGTAAACCGCCCAAAGTGGCAAGACCTCTATGCCAAAGTTCATCGAAATCGGTAAAGCGGTTCTCGAGATAATTCCGGATATAAAAATAACTTGCGCTAAGGTGGCAACCCTAGGTGGCAACCCTACTTGAAAATATTTTAGTTGCTGTGTAGCAGAAAATACATTTCATTTGATACAGATTTTGGCATAACCTGCTCAATAATAAAAAAAAAAAAAATTGAGATAGCTGGTAACCCTGTAAAAGTTTTTTTTTTTTCAAAATGCCCCATAATGTGTCTAGTTCAATGCGTATTCGATTGACAAATTGGGTACCACCAGAAGTACATTCGCACCCACATCACCCTCCTTCTATACACAAACATGTTGCTAGCTAATTGTATGTATATGAAGTTGGAAAATTTTTAGCTGCCAAACTAAGGACAAATGATGCGTACAAAGTAGTGCACCGGCGGCAATATGTCACATATGAAACCCAAAAATCAACTCAAGGAATTTTGCGCTCATACGATATGTTGAATGATATGCATAAGTATATATGTATATGCTGAAGTGTAAGTAAGCTAGTTTATGCAGATATGCACATGTAATGTGTCGCTTGAATTGCATGCGTATGGCTTAAGGCGAACATACCTACACTGAAAGAAAAAAAAAACGATATTTCTAGGTTATCCTACCCATGATGCATGATTCGCAAAGAAGTATTTGATTAAGGACAGTTTTAATCACTTTTTTTTAGATATGGGTTGAACTGATACCTTTTGTCGTAGAAAAACACCAACTGTGCTCTTTTAATGAATGTCGGCTGGTCCACGAATATAATGGGAGAACTTTCTACTTCTACCCCTATAAGTATGCTACAAAAATTAACAACTTCCCTATCCCCATACAAAGCATTTTGAGAAGGCCCCACGCCCACTAGTTTTTTGTATTGCTTTTCAAGTATTCTCGTTCAATGAAAGATAAAGACAAAAAGAAAAAAAAAGGAAAAAATCGAAATATTCAAGTATTCTCGCTCAGTGAAAAAAAAAAATATACGATTTTTTTTTTTATATTCCTAAAGTTTAGCACCCAAATTCATAAAAAATAAAATTGGTCTATAAAGCTTTTTAAAATGACATTTGCCTACAAATTTTGAATAATAAGAGCTAAATAAACCTCATATATTTTTTATGAATAAGGGGGTAGGTCTTTTGGCATACGCTTACATAGAATTCACAAATATATAACGACACGTTGTATAGAGAAATGAGTCGCATGTGACTCATGAACTGACTTCAAAACGCTCTAGTGAGTCACATATGACTCATTGGAAAGCAAAGTTGAATTATCGTGATTATACCTATAAGAAACTTGTTGTAATCAATAAAGTCCAATGTGGAGAAAAGGAATGACTCGCGATTCGTTCAAAGCGGAAGCTCTCGACCCCAACAATCCAACAATTGAGACATGGAAACCCCTAACAATTTTTTGGTCAACCCACCCTAGCAAGAAACCTTCTCTCAGTTGTATAGAGAAATGAGTCACATGTGACTTATGAATGCACTCAAAGTGCTCTCATGAGTCACATATGAGTCATTGGACATGTAAGTTGACTTATCGGGATTATACCTATAAGAGATTTGTTGAAATCAATTAAGTCCAATTTAGACAAAGGAATGACTCGTGATTCGTTTACACCGGAATTTTTTTTCAACCCACCCTAGTTTGTATTCGCACTCGATTTTGTGTCTTTTCGTTTAAATATTTATTTTCCATGCAGTAAATGGTTGATGACTGCAGTCAGCATTCATAAATGCCCGAGCAAATCCCACGCACACGCTCTCACCACACTCACACTCACTAGCGCAGCACCCTCAAAATAAAGGATGGGCTGAGTCGCCTGAGTGACGGGTTGGTTGAATTGGCGCTGTTGTCAGAATTTTCACTTACAGGTCAATTCTACTGTGGTAATAACTTTATTATTACCGGCAAACAAATTCACTCGGCAACTTTTACTCCTTTTTGGTATTCTGAGGGCAAAAGTTTTCTGGTAACACCGTTACCACCAAAATAGGAGGTAACATGTGGTAACATCAATATAAAACAGCTGATGTTTACTTTGAAAAATAAAAAATCGAAAGTGCAATTGAACAAAATAAAGTGAAAATTAAACAAAATAAATAAAACAAAGTGAAAATCAAACAAATAAACAGGTATATAGTATTAATAAATCACAATAAAAACTGTGTATAACGTTTCTAACGCCAGTAATTCCTTTAATATAGTAAAAATGTCCGCGTTAATACTGTTGCTGCTGGCTGAAGAAGATGAAAATGATAAAATTTTGGAGCGGAGACACAACTTGAAAAGCCTTCGGGACAGTCATGATCCGTTGCAACTTCCTTCCAATAATTTCAAGCAACATTTTCGTTTCCAAAAGAAGCCTGTAAAATGCTCATAGAAGAGTTGTGGTTTGCTTTTCAATTCACCATACACACTGGTGAGTTTTTTTTGCCATTAGAGCGTTACCATCTGCTCAGAATCGCAGCCACTTTATTTGGTAACGTATTTTAGGGAAAATTGTTTGCCGATGGCAATTTTACCGGTAACGCGCAGCATAGGGCTGTTAACCGCTATTACCGCCTCATAAATCGCATTGCAAATTGAAATTTCAAATATGGAAATGAAGTGAAATGTTGCAAAAATTGTTTACTTGCCACCACTACTTACTTACTTACATACATACATACAAAACAATTCATGCAACAAAAGCCAACTTGCCACAAACCATTTGGCATGATGTGATGTGCAACGAGTTCGCATGGGAGTCGTCGTTGTTATTGTAACTGCCACAGAAATGCTAATGAATTTACTTGCGTGTATGGTATGCCATACAAAAATTAATGAATTACAACAACACCGCTCATGCTGTTTTCTGCGCTGCGCTGCGTGTAATCATGCAACAACTGCAACAGCAGCTCTGGTGGCCAACAATTCACATGCCAGCATGTACATATTTAGCAGCGCAACAGTTGTCGGCAACGTAGCGCATAGTTGACCTATTAACAATAGCTACATGAACAACAACAACAACAACAACGTCACACGTTTTGCCTCAATACACAATTACCCTTCCATCAATTTTGGCGTTGATTGAATTAGTGGGTAGTTTGGTTGCACAGCGGTTGAATGGTCGGTCAGACGTTGGTTCGGCCGGTCAGACGGTGGTGTACTTACTAACTTACGCACGAAGCTTTAAAACATAGGTCGGCAAATTGAAACTTGAACCGGAGCGTAGTTACAGTAGGGCTACGAAAAAATGTTTCATGCAATTTAGATTATGAGAGTAATACTCAATCGTGTGAGATTTGTCGATATCCGCCTTAATATTTGATCTATTTTTTCCACTTCCACGACCAGCTAGTTCACCGGCAATCTCGTTTCCCTCTATGTCGCCTCTCTACGCTGTTGGCACATTCTCTACAATGCTTAGTCAAACTCGACGCTTTTGCTGCTTCACCGAGAGTCCGAAAAGTTGCCCGAAAGAAGTGAACTATATTATAACCAGCACTGAGCGTGGGCAATGCAGTCATACAGTCTTCCTAGATAACTAAGATTACGAATTGAACTGTTATCCTGAAGTTTACCAAATTCTGTTAAATTGACCATACTTTGGTTATTTGAACGAGATTTTTTGTTGAAGTAATTGCATTCAATTGTTGATTGAACAGTCATATATATGTAAATTTATAATTAAAAAAATTTTGTAAAACTGACAGGTTTTGAGTTGATCGAACTAAATTTTGTGTTAAAACAACAACTTCCTCTAGTTAATTCAACAGCACAGGAATGTCATTTTAATTTTATTGCATCATCCACTTAAATTTATTAGAACTGACAAGACCACTCAAACTAAGGACAGAGTTTTTGTTGATCAAACAAAATTTTTTCGGTACCATTTCGGTATTTGTTCTGAAAATTTTCAGGACCATTCTGCAATTTTCTGGAATCATTTTGGAACTTTTTCGGCACCATTTCAGGATGGTTTTCGGGACTGTTCCAGGTAATTTCGGGACTTTTTTGGAATCATTTCGGTATGGTTTTCGGAACTATGTATTTTGAGCTCATTTCGGAACTTTTTTTTTTGGATAATTTCAATACTTTTTCGGGATTATTTCCCAATTTTTTTTTTTTTTTTAGATCATTTATGGAATATTTAGGATCCATTTTCGTATTACTGTTTTCGGGACCATTATTCCCAAAACGGTCCCGAGAAAGTCCCAAAATGTTCCCTAAATTCATTCCATAATAGTCGTGAAAAATCACGAATTTATCCCGAAAAAGGCTGAAACATATCCCGAAAAAGTACTGAAATTATCCCAAAAAAGTCCCAAAATGGCCCCAAAACCGTACCGAAAATCATCCCGAAATGATCCCAGCAAAGTCCAGAAATGATGGCAAAATAATCCCGAAATGATCACACCAAAGTTTAGAAAATATCGCTAAAAGTACCGAAATTAACCCAAAAAAACTCAGAATAAGCTATATTGCTACAAATGTCACTCAAAATAGGCTCGCATAGTTGCAATTATTTCGCAAGCCAAATTGCGTACAAAAATTGATAGCGACTTTGCCATTGTTTGCAACATTAAATAACTACCGTTAGTATTTGCCAGCTCTCTTACTCAAGTGCTGCCACCTATAAAGATTCACAGGGTTGCCATCTATCTGATTTTTCAAATTAAAATGAATATGCCCACAGGGGTATCAAATGTAAAGTATTTTACTTCGCATTTCAAAAAAATACATATTACTAAAGCTTTGAACAAGGGTTGCCACCTAATAAAAATTTTAAATATAAATCGAAATTTCTACTAAATTTCATAAATAAAGTGGAAAATCATCAAATGACAATTTCACTACATTTTTTTAGTTATTAATACAGCGGCTGAGAATTGAGAGAAATTAAAAAAAATTCCCCTTTATAAGTCAAATTTGGCAAATTTAATTCGTATTAATTAAAAATAAGTGTTGTAAAATGTGTTTAACAAGCACATTCAACGTCAACAAAGGACTCACTTCGTATCTCAAACTGCCAAGCCAACTAAAACTTCCTTATCGCAGCGTAACGCAATGCCAGAAGCAGCAGTCACCAACCACGAGACACCAACCACCATCGGACTTGTTTTGACTTTTTTTTTTACCGATAAATGGACACTGCCAACTCGCAAAGCTTTAAACATGCCTTGTACGTGTTCATGCATAAAATATTAATTGTAATTAAGTGCAGGTAATTTGTAGCATTAAAATGTTCATATACATATTATATGCTCAATTTGACTAACTGAGTGGTGGCGCGTAGCGAATACCGAGTTAGCGGAAAAGCGCGCGCAAAGTTTTGAGCGCCAAAATTCGTGCGTCGCTGCTGGCGACAATCTGTGTATAAGCGGTAACTAATTTGAATTGAAGTGGAGTTATTTAGCACACTAATTAAGTAGGTCAAAATATTACGAAGTTTTGGAGCTTTTTTTTGATTTTGTGATCTAACTTTTTATGCGAGGAATTAGCACAATTTAAGTGCGTTAATTTTTTACTGGAAATAAAATAGTTTGATAAACCTGCGTAAGTAAAAAGAAATAGTCTAAAATCAGCTTTAGACAATAGCAGACCCGGCAATGTGGCTCCAAAAGGTCCTATAGTACAGGATTCTCCTACAATTAGTGGAAGCGAAAAGAGCCCGATAGCAAAGGTAACCAATGTTAAGAATGCCTAAATGTCAGACAGGGTCACCCCGAGTGTATTGCTCTTGGCCGGGTCGATATAAGAAAACGGCCCGGGTCGTTTCGACACAATGGGTACAGCACAAGTACTGGTACAAGGGTGCACCAACGGGGAGGCGACCTACTCTTACGTCCGGGTCGTGTCCTCTGGATAGCCCCTGAACATCCGTTCGGTGGTGAACTGATGTGAGAAGGTGACAACCTGACAAGGCCACTCCCAGATAATCGTTTTAAGGGCTTTGCCAGGGGATTCCATCAACAGCGTTTGTCATCATGAGGCGCGGCTGCAAGCGGGCGTCTGTCATCTGGATCAAGCAGCTCGCTATAAAAATGTGTAACTTAAATCCAACTCCCCGAGAAACGGGTTGTGCATAGGGTTTGGGACCCACCACATAAAACAAATTTCTAATTAGATCCAACTTTGGACGGCCAAAATCGCCTAGGCGGTTAAAGGCTATTTGAAGTAAGCAAGACTTTATGGCAAAACATGGGGGCTGTCTTCCAAACTGACGTACTGTTCATTAAATGCAGTTGTGAAGCCGATAGTCACCTAGACCAGAGAAGCAGTCTGGTGGCCTAAGAGTGCTCAAAGAACAGCTGAAACTAAATTACTTATGCCGCATCCGCTGGTCTGTGTCGGTATAAGAGGTGCAATGAGAATGTGCCCTGATTATGCTTTAAGTGCCCTTGTGGGAATTCCTCGCTCAGGATGGTCTGTGTCGGTATAAGAGGTGCAATGAGAATGTGCCCTGATTATGCTTTAAGTGCCCGTGTGGGAATTCCTCGCTCAGGATAACGCGAAACTTTGAGGTTGCAATCGTAGATTGTGTGCGCGGGGGAACAGGGAACCCATATGCGGAATCCGATTCGAAGATTTGGTATATGGATGGATCGAGGCTGGAAGATGGTAAAACGGGAGCTAGCATCTATGGACCGAATTACACAAAATCGGTACCAATGAGCAATTTTAACTGATTTTCACTACTTCTGCAATTGTCTCTATTCAGTTTACATTACCAACTTTATTTCTGCATCAGTTCTTTTGCATTTTTCTTCGTCAAAATTTTATTAGTGCATACGTGTACAGACATACTCGAACTGGGGCTACCCCACAAAGACCAACTCTCTTTGTGGACAGTTAGTCACAGTGACATATATAATCCAATTACCCATAACCGAACTTCATTTTCATTCTTCTTTCTTTACTCATTGCCGCGCTTTTATAAACCAATACAAAATCGCCTGACCAAAGTGTTGCTGAAACTGTGATGTTGGAAAATATAGACCGAGAAGAGAAAGAGAGAGAGAGGGAAAAAAGGAAACCAAGCGAGATAATAGAAAAAAAAATCGATAAAATATGAAAGCCTGGCAAGTTGTATGTAGCAGCAACAAAAAAGTTGAGCACTTCTAAAGTTTTGCAAAACATTAAAGTAATCAAAAGAGTCGTGCAATATGGGAAGTACTTGATGTGACTATTTAATGGTTTTGGCGGGTTGGTGATGAAGAGTTGAGAAAAGTTTAATTTTTTTTTTATTATTTTTAGTTATGTGAAACTGATTGAGAATCAAGCGAAGTAAATAAAAATGTATGACTGCAGTCATTATTTAATAATGATACCAGAACACACATATGTCTTTTGAAGTAATTAATCAAAGCAGCTGCAGGATGTTTTACCTATGTAGTAAAAAGTTGAACAGGAAAGTTGAAGGGAAAAGTTGCTTTCATCTACACTTATGCTTGTCTTTTTGCTGTGACATGTGCACATTATTGCGCAATATTATATTAGGTTTTTAAATTTTCAATAAAATTGCTATTTGAAATAGTTTGTGAGTTTTCTACTTATTTTCTAATTCTGTGGTGATTATGAATCGCATGACATCACAGATGTCCACATCACCTACATATATTCCTGCTATCCGCAACGCGTCTGTGAAATTATCTTTCAATCATTTCAAATGTATTCAAGATGTAGCTGCAAGTAATAGTCATTCCTATAGCAAGCTTATATCACATCATACAAAGTCACTTGGTACGACTAGATGTAATATAATTTATTGCGAATTATTTCATTTTATAGAAAAATTCTATCTAAAACTCTAAGAAAACTATCTACTTTTCGTGTCCTTACAAGAGTAATTAAAATTAAAAAAAAAAATATGATTTCATATGAACAAGATAAAATATATATCACACGGTATCAATCACATGATATCAAAGATGTCACCATCACCCTACTAACCTTCTAAGATCTTGCCCTATTTCATAAAAATACAGCCTAAAATAGTGGGAAAGTTATCTGATATCATCACTGGGTTTCAATCACATCACATCACAGATGTCACCATCATCCTTCTAACCGTCTAAGCTCTTGTAGATTGTTTTATTTCATATAAAATAAAGTATAAAATAGTAGTACAATTCTCTACTTTTCATGTTCATACAAAAGTAATTAGTTAAAGGTAAAAAAAATATTACTTCAGATAGAAAGGATGTTACAGGGTACCAATCGCATGATGTCACAGATGTCACCATCATACGTTTAATAGTCTAAGTTCTCGTAGAATAGTAGCCCAAAAATGTTCAGTTTTCAATGTCTTTACCACAGTTTTAACAGTAAAAAAAATATCTTAAGATGGACATGATTAAATTTACATTTATCGCAGCTTATCAATCGCATGACATCGTAGATCACCATCATTTAGTTTTACTCAATCTGTTAAGCTGTGCTCGTCATATCATTGCATGTACTATGATCCTCTATATTTTTAGAGACTATTATTTATATCACTTTATTTTGAAATAACTAGCCAAAATCAGATGCTGATATTTGCAATTAAACACATTTTTCACTGACTCTTATTTCATAAAAAATCACATCACGCTAGATTACATGACATCTCACCGCTTTTATCACATCACATACATAACGTCATATCATGAAACGTTCCCAACCTATCGAATCGACTAACTTCATCAGAACAAAGCGCAGGGCATCACAACACGCCATGGCATATCACGCACGGTAAACTTCAATCACATAACATTATCAGAACAAAACATATCGCATCCATATTCTGTTGTCTTTTAATCACTGCTATGTTCTTGATGTCATTGCAAATAACTTGAGTAACTGATTGGTCGAAGTTCTTTGTTAGACAACCACCAAAAGTAAACTGCTAAGAATCAACTAATGATGTTGATGATGACGGTCAGAGGACATCTTATCAACGATATCATATCTTATCAGAATATATAGCATCACCTCTCAGTAAAAACCCGTTTACTAATACTTCTTCGCATCGCGTTTTATCACATCACATCATGTCATATTATATCGTATCACGTCCCACAACCTACAATCGAATAGCATCATCAGAATAAAGCTCAGGACATTACTTAACCTCTCAGCAAAAACCCGTTTGCTGATACTTCTTCGCATCGTGTTTTATCCCATCACATCATGTCATATTATATCTTATCATGCCCCACAACCTACAATCGAATAACATAATCAGAATAAAGCGTAGGACATCACTTCACTGCGACTTCTTTCCTTTGTATCATCCTATTGTAACATCTTATTTTACATGACATCACATGACATTTTATCACATCACGTCACGTCATGTCATATCACGTACCAAAAACTTTAATCACATAACATCATCTGAACATAGCTCATCACATTTTATGAAATGAACTCTCGTTTACGATCTTAACATGTCCATGAGTCAAGTTTCCGGTTGATGTTTTTAACCCTCTAGCTACTCCCAAAATTATTTTATTTAGGCGTTTAACTTGAATAAAAATTTGGGTTTCCTATCTAAAATATTTGTATATCTATCTATTTCGGAAATATAAACCCTTTTGGACCACTTTTTCCATAGTAAATTTTGTTTAAAAGTTTGAATACTCACTTATTTATGATTTAAAAGTATTCTCTAAAATGGTGATGCGCTAAGTTATCTGCTGCATATTTTATTTGTTCGCCTTAGGTATTTTACTATGATTACAAACATATGTGTATTGTGAGCTTATAAAGTAGGGATATGGAGCAAATAAAATATGGCATGGGGACATAAAGGAGTAATTAATAATAATACGATTAATGTCTTAGCAGAACAAAGGTACGGACATGATAGGACAAAGGGTATAAACTTACATATAAAAACAAATTGCATCAAATATATAGTGTTTCATTTGTTGAGGTTTTACACAAAAGATATATGGTTTCATTTATAAAGGCTTTCTTGAATAGAAGAAGATCAAAGAAGATTTCAGATAAAAAAAAAAATCTAAAAAAAGGTCTTTATTCGAATTTATCCTTTATTCTATCGATTGATGTAATGAATTTCATATTACCGCTGATTTCACTTACCAGAAAGTTTTCAAAGCATATTACATACATCCTTACATCCATACTTGGTAATTTAATAGTTCAAATTTGACTTAATTTCATTTTACATCACATCATACCGTATAACATCACATCATACCATATAACATCACATCATACCATATAATATCACATCACACTACCCTCCTGCTACAGTTTAGCTAACTTTAATTCAAGAAAACGTTAAACAAATTTGAAATTTTTACTCTGCTATTCAACATTCTATTTCAATTTAAATTCTTCATTTCCTTCTGCCATTTTTCCCCATTTTCAATCATATAACTACAACAAAACTCTTTACAAAACATTTCCCGCCTTCACTCTGTACTAAGATATTTGTCCCTTTCATTTTTATTTCTATTTCGCTACGAAAATCGCAAATATACATACTTTTCATAAACTATGGCATTCATATGTCCTTGTTAAAGTTTTCGTAAAATGGCATCAACTCAATTAGTTTAGCTATAACAACAAATATTACAATAACAACAGCCAGCAGTAAATCGCGTATTCACAACAGCACTGTAGTAGGGTGCAGAAAATATTGAAGACATTATATAGATATATTTCCATAACTTCATTTAAATATGTAGTTGTTGAATGACCAGAAATTTGTATCTTTATTTATCGTCCTTTCATTTATTCATTTTTTTTTTCTCATTCCATTTTGTTGCTCACACTCTACTGTATATTTCAAAATAGTCATAGCCATCTTTCTAACTTTCGCGTGTTTTCTTTATGAGCTTCAAATAATTTTTTTTCTGCCACTTCTAGTTTTCTGGGTCACGCAATAATCGAAAAAACGGTTGCTAAAGCGTCAGTCTATCCATTTCGTGATAACTATGAGTGACCACTAGCTTGAATGGGTTGAGTGTGTGTGACAGACGTATGATAATATTTATGTATTTTCTATTGTTAATTATATTCGTGCCCAACCTTGGGAATTTTTCTCCTACCCGTTTTGTCTTCTCGAAAAAGACTTTTACTTTCCTGTTGCTTGCTTAAAGGATTTTAGTTTGTTAAGTTTGGCGGCTTAGAAATTGTATAAACTTGTATATTATGTTGAATAAGTTCTTGGAGTGTACTTTGTTAAGGGGTTTGATGCATTTGAGAAGAATCCTAAGATATGTACATCGAGTGACTTTTCATATAATTTTTTTATTTTTGGAAAAACATTTTAAACCATTAAATCTCAGGATAAATTTATTTAAACACCAGATTTAGTTAATGTGGTCTAGGTTTACGAAAGACTAGATATTCCAAAAAGTTGTTTAGCAAGAATTTTTACAAGAGGTTTTCTTAGACCCTTTTCTTCGATCAAGAAGGTAAAAGTCCACAAAAAAGCAAAGGAACTCCTTAAAGTATGCAACAGTTTTCTTCAGTGACAAAAATTGTTTTCTATGGGCGTTAAAGGGTTAAAGTCTTCTAGAAAGCTATTCGTTGGTAAGTTTGTGTGTATGTCTTCTGTGCTAAAAGTTTTCATAATTGTATAACCATAATTATAGCTTGTATAACACTGAAGAATTTACAAACTTTTACGATATAAATTAAAGCTTTTTTAGCTGCGAAGCTTTTGTTTTCACTTCTTAAACTTTACAACTCGCCATTAAAACCATCCCGTCATAAATTAGAAAATAGCGTCAAAGCTTTACAATGCTAAAGAACCTGCGATGTTGCTGCTCTGTAAGGTGAAAAGCTTCATAGCGATATGCTTACGAGTATAAACTTTCAAAGCTGTAATGTATATTCATTGTTGAAAGCTTAATAGCATTATTTTGGTATAGAAACATAAAAACCTATTGTATGTTCGAGACTAAATTTAAAGCGAGCTTGGTTAGCTACTATTCTCTTATAATCAAAGAGTCAATCTATATATTATATACCTCAAAGCTCGTTAGGTTCGTGCCTCGACTTTGTATTATACAAATCGCTATAAAACATGTTTCAGCTATGGTTGCAGTATTCGATTTTTTGAACACAATTTAGAGTGCTACGGTCACCTTGTTCTGGGTAAAAGTGGGCTGAAATATGTGACTTTTATTAGACCAAATGCGTTGGAGAGTTTTTTTGAACAGATTTGCCTGACCAAAAATGACAAGGAAAGACGGGAAATTGTTCCAATGGCATGCCTTTTCTTTTCTTAAAAAAACATTTTTTGGGGTTGTTTTTGACTTTTTTTTGTTTCAGTTCAGGTTTCGGTTTCCGAACAAAAACACAAAAAAAAAAATGTGTGAACAAAAAAAATTTATTTTTAAGATTATCGCTAGACTACGAAATTCATGTGGTTAAAAGTAGGTCTGAATTTTGAAATTTTTTCAAAATTGGTTAACAAGCTTTTGTTTATGTTTCTCTTTCGACATATGACCCAGAACGAAAACGAAATAAATGTTAAAGGTCGAAACCGGAACCTAAACCAAAAAAAAAGTTAAATAAAACCCCAAAAAATCGTTAGTTTAGAAAAATGCATGCGTTTTGGAGGTCTTTAACTTGAAATTCTCTGTTCAAAGAAAGCCAAACATATATTTTTAAGTATCTCAAATTCTGTAATTTATTTTTACATTAACTTTTTTTATGACCAAAAAACGACAAAAAACGAAAAATGACATTTTTCAAAAATGCTTGTTTTAGTTCAGATTTTTCTTGACACTTTACATCTATTTATGTCCATTTTTTTTATTTCTCATTATATTACCTGGCTTTTATCCTCCCGCTTTCCAAAAAAAGTCAGAACAAAATTCTGTTGTACGTGTGTATGCTCTGCCCTTGGGATCATCGTTTGTCATTGTGAAACATTAGCCTTTTATTTTCATTGCAGCATCTATCTACACTTACAAAAAAAAATGCATGTAACTGAAATAACGTGAAAAACTGTAGTTACCTAATGTGTATGTAAATAATTTTTTTGTCACTTTAATGTTGTAGCTCTGATTTTAGCATTATTTGTGTTTCTCTCCCTTAACTTGGCAGGGAAGCTTTTTTGCTCTTCATCCCCAACATACTTTTATCATCATATGTTAAACAGCTAAGCAATCCTGTTTGACGGTGCAAAACAACAGTGCTGCATCTCAAGGGACTAACAGAGCACTGTTGTTTATCTAACTTAACTCTAGCTCAAACATACCTACATTAGAATACCAGCTAAGCTATGCGACTTTTAACGTGCTTTTTGAAGCGTAAGTAAAAAAGCACAAAAGCAAAGTTGGCTGAAAAAAGAGCATCAACGGCTGACTGCGGTGCAATCTATGCATGTGTGAGTGTATTTATGTGGCACATTACACCGCAGGGTTGCGTTTATAAATTAGTGTTACCAAATCCCTGGACTGTTGCATTTTTTTGTTTGGCGCTCAAAGGCATCTTTCTCGCGTGCAGGTACATTTGCTTAGCTCAGCTCATATTTGAAAGGAGTCAGAAATAAGTCATGTGAAATGGCTGCAGTTGCAATCTCAATGGTACAGGTGTGTACAATCAGAGGTAGCATGTGCATATGCACTATATATTTATTATTTTGTGCTATGCGTAGTATTAGGGGCTTTGAGCGAGGAACTCATCCTGTATGTGTAAATGAATTTAGCTTTTATGCTAATTAAGTAGTGGTACAAGCTGCGACTCGCACAAGCTAGACGATTGCAGCTATCACCACCCTTACCTTTGCTTACACGAAATTTATTTTTAAATAAAATATTTTCTTGCCAAGACTCTTTTTGAATTTTTTTTTTTAATAAACATACATACTACTTAAATTGAACTACCAAAAGGCTCCGCTAGGTTTCGAAAGGACCTGCTCACAGCAACTTTTTGTTATTATAGCCTTCGTGGTGAAAATTGTATGAAATAAAAAAATTAAAAAATATCTACAATTTTTAAAAAAATAAAAAATAAAAAAATTAAAAAAAAACTAAAAAAAAATAAAAAAAAACATTTAAAACAATATTTTAAAAAACTAAAAAAAAAAATATAAAAATAGGAATAAAAAAAATTAACAGAAAAAAAAATATATATATATATAAAGTAAATAAAATAGGAATTAAGAAAAAAATATTAAAAAAGTTTTAAAAACAAAAGAAATAAATGAAAAAAAAAAATAAAAAAAATTTAAAAAATAAACAAAAATTAAAAAAATAAACAAAAAAATAAAAAAAAACAATAAAAAATAATATAAAAAAAATAAAATAAAAACAAATAAAAAATAAAAAATAAATCAAAAAAAATAAATAAAATAAAATAAAAAAGATATGTGAAAAATAAAATAAAAACAAATTATAAATTAAAAAATAAATTAAAAAAAAGTAAAAAATTAAAAAATATAAAAAAAATTCAAAAAAAAACAAATTAAATAAAATAAGAATTAAAAAAAATAAAAAAAAATAAAAAAAAAATTTTGAAAACAAGAAAAAAATTAAAAAATATAGGAAAATAATCAATTAAAAAAAAAAATAAAATAAAAAAAAAATAAAAAAGGAAATAAAAAAACAAATTAAATAAGAAAGAATTAAAAATATATATAAAAGTAAATCAAATAGGAGTTAAAAAAAGGTTTGGAAACAAAATAAAGAAATGAAAAAAAAAAAATAAAAATAAAATAAAAAAAATAATAAATAAAATAAAAACCAAAAAAAAAAAATTAAAAAAAATAAATAAAAGCAAATAAAAAATAAAAACATAAAATAAAAGCAAATAAAAAATAAAAACATAAAATAAAAAAAAAAAACAAAAAAAAAAATAAAAAAAAACAAAAAAATAAAAATAAAAAAATTAAAAAAAATAAAATAAAAACAAATAAAAAATAAATTAAAAATAAAATAAAATAAGATAAAAAAGATAAGTATAAAATAAAATAAAAACAAATATAAAAAAATGAAGAAATTAAGTTTTTGAAAAAAATTAAAAAACTAAATTTTTGAAAAAAATTAAAAAGTTAAATTTTTAAAAAAATTAAAAAAAAAAACAAAATAAGTAAAAAACAATTTTTGAAAACAAAAGAAAAAAAATATAAAAAAATAAATAATTAAAAAAAAAATAAAAAATAAAAAAAAATAAAAAGTAAAAATAAATTGAAAAAAAAGAAAATAAAATAAAAAACAAATAAAAAATTAAATAAAAAACAAATTTAAAAAAAAAAATAATTGAAAAAAAATAAAAAAAAAAATAAAAAGTATTAAAAAGATATTAAAAAAATAAAAATAATAAAAAAGTTAAAAAATAACAAAAACATATTGAAAAAAATTTTAAATTAAAATTTAAAAAATTTAAATAAATAAATGGAATAAATCACAAAAAAATTAAAAAATTAAATGATAATATAATGCAAAAAAATATACCTAAATAAAAAGCCTTCTAAAAGAAAAAATAAATAAATTTAAAAAAAAGTTCCAAAAATATAAAAAATGTGAAAAAAAATAAAAATAAAATTAATAATAATAAAATGAAATAAAATAAAGTAAATTACTTAAATTAAATTAATTATGGAAGGACATTCCAGCTCGTCCAAGGGCAAGGGCGTGGATTCCGGCCATCCCTGACGAACCCGAGAGAATTCTCGGGATGCTACGGCTAATGAATCCGTCCCTGCCAACGCATGACTGGAGTGTCAATCTGGTCGGGGATGCGGTAGGGCCCGACAGACAGGTGGTGTTCACCATGAATAAAGAGTCAATCGAGCCCCTCAAAAGGTGCAATGGCCTAGTACACTACAGCGTAGGCCAGATCGTTATCCACGTATATCGTGGTGATGCTCAGCGCGCTGCCTTCTCGGCTGCTCCGGGGGAACCGGAAAACGAATTACCAGAAGAGGAAGCGGAGGATTCCGATGCGGAAAGCATGTTATCCGCCACGTCCCTTGGCGATAGTGCTGTGAACAACTCGGAGATGGAGGACAGCCTACAGGACGAGGAAGCCCTCGACGTCACGGTGGTAGCAGCCAACGCTGAGCGATTAACATCTAACGCTGCAGACAGCAAGACTCCTGCAACGCCATATCGGGCAGTTAATCGGAACAACTCGTCGTTGATAGGCAACCTCCGGGATGGGGCAAACCTCGACGATATGGGGACGGCAGGGAAGTCTGTGCGCTCTCATGTTGGTGGTGCTTCAGATTAATCTGCACAAATCTAAAGTAGCTTCGGCTGCTTTAAGTAGTCGTCTTTCTAAAGGCGACGTGGATGTGGTCCTCATCCAAGAACCCTGGGTCAATAGCTCGAGAATCTGCGGATTGGGGACTAAGGGCTTCAAGCTCATTCGAGCCAGCGAGGAGAGCAAAGTCAGAACGTGTATTTTGGTCAAGTCTGAGTTGAACTCCTTTCTCCTACCTAACTACACCAATGGTGATATTACCGCTATCAGTCTAACGGTCGACAGCATCCGCCTGACGGTGGCGTCGGTCTATATGCCCTACGACGCCGAAGAACCCCCACCACAAATGGAGGTGAAAGACCTGGTGTCAAATTTCTGCACGGGTAATCTTATTATTGGAGCGGACGCTAATGCTCACCATGTCCAATGGGGGAGCTCCGACATCAATGCCAGGGGCGAGTCTCTGTTTGATTACCTCTTAACAACCAACCTGGTGATTTGCAACGTGGGTAATGAGCCTACTTTTATCACTAAGACCCGCAGGGAGGTCATAGACCTCACTCTCTGTAGTGAAGGCGCTTATGAGTGGGTCAGAAAATGGCGGGTTCTGGAAGAACATTCTTTCTCCGACCACCGTTACATAGAAATGGTTTTAGACTTTATTGTAGAACAACCAATCATGAAACGCAATCCACGTAACACTGATTGGCAGTTACACAATGAAATATTAGACAGAGACCTCCCAGTACTGCCCTCACAAGCCCCCTCATCAGTAGAGGAGCTGGAGGATCTTGTTACTACATTTACATCGGCGCTCTCAAATGCTCTAGGACAGGCTTGTCCAGTGCCAAAACCACGCGGTAAACACAGGCCACATTGGTGGTCCTACGATTTGGACTCGCTCCGAATATCATGCCGGAAACAATTTAACAAGGCCAAGAGCTTCGGCTCTGAGCCTCATTGGCACGAATATAAAGCTAAACTAAGGGCCTACAAAAAAGCTCTGAGACAGGCGAAGAGAACCTCGTGGAGAAATTTCTGCACTGGCGTCGAAAAGGTCGACGACACAGCGAGACTTAGACGAGTCCTCTCGAAAAGTCAAACAACCATCAGCTATTTGCGAAAGCCTGACGGATCCTGGACCAGCACGGAAGAGGAAACCCTTGAGCTGCTCTTGAATACACATTTTCCGGGGAATCTGCATGATGCACCACTAGCACCTGCAACAAACCTGGCAGTAAATATACCCATCACTGAGGAAAGAGTAAGGTGGGCAGTTAAGAGCTTTGAACCGTATAAGGCTGCCGGGCCGGACGGGATTATCCCCGCGCAGCTTATAAACACGTTGGAGACATCAGCTAAATGGCTGGTATTTCTCTTCACAGCCTGCCTGGCTCTCAACCACATTCCGGGCTCCTGGAGAAGCGCCACGGTAGTGTTTATCCCTAAGGCTGGGAAGGCATCCCACTACGAGCCAAAAGACTACAGACCGATCAGTCTCTCGTCCTTTGTACTAAAAACCTTTGAGAGGATATTAAGCGACTACCTCTTAACGACTATTGATAGCAACCTTATCTCTAGCTATCAGCATGCATACACCAAGGGTAAATCAACAGAAACCGCTCTGCACAGCCTAGTGTCTGTCATTGAGAAATCGCTGTGTGAAAAGGACTACTGTCTCGTGGCCCTCCTAGACATTGAGGGGGCTTTCAACAATATAAGCCCGGAGGCTATCAACTCCGCTCTAACTAATCTGGGAGTAGATAGACCTCTAACTGGTTTAATTGACCAACTTTTAATGGGAAGGAAAATAGCTTCTTCACTTGGTACGGTTGAGTTATCACGCTATGTCACAAGGGGAACACCCCAGGGCGGTGTTCTTTCCCCGCTTTTATGGAACCTCACAGTCAACTCGTTGCTACGTGACACAAGCTGGGGGGGCGGGAAGATAGTGGCATACGCAGACGATTTAGCTATTGCATTCAGAGGCAAGTTCCCACAAACTCTGTGTGACCTGATGCAAGTAGCACTGCGAGAAGTTTCGACGTGGTCCTCTCGCTGCGGACTTAGTATCAACCCAGGGAAGGTGGAACTTGTCCTCTTCACCAACCGGTACAAAATACCGCCACTAAGCCTACCAGAACTAGATGGCACGCGCCTGGGCTTGTCGGATAAGGCCAAGTTTCTAGGCATAGTTCTGGACAGGAAATTGAATTGGAAGGAGAATGTTTTTCAGCGCCAGAAGAAAGCTTGCATCGCTCTTTACACCTGCAAAAGAGCCATTGGCAAAAAATGGGGGCTCAGCCCTAGAGTATGCAGTTGGATCTACACGGCCATCATTCGCCCAATCATGCTTTATGGAGTCGTCGTATGGTGGCCTGCGCTGAGCAAGGCAACATACCTGAATCTGTTGCGGAAAGTCCATAGATCCAATATTATCTGTATAAGCGGTGCGCTAAGGACAACGCCCAACGAAGCCCTCCAGGTCATTCTGGGCATTTTGCCACTTGATCTGGAAGGGTTTCGGTCAGCGGCGGCATCAGCTCTGCGCCTAAGAGAAACCTCCAGTTGGGCTGCGGGTACTATTGGACACTCCAGTATTCTGGAATCTTACAGCTTTCTCCCTCTAAGCACAGATCGTTGTGCGACTACTACAGTCGGGGATAGCTGTTTCAAAATAAACATTCCCAGCAGAGAAGACTGGGAGAGGACGGATTGGTGTCCCGAAACAAATGGTGGCACTTCCATATACACCGACGGCTCGAAGTTGGACGGCAGAGTTGGAGGAGGCGTTTATTCAAGGGATTTGGACCTTGAGCTCTCCTTCAGACTACCTGATCATTGTAGCGTCTTCCAGGCGGAAGTCTCGGCAATCCTGGACGCCGCGGCCTGGTTAAGCAAACGTGTTATCGGAGAAGATATCGCTATTTTCAGCGATAGCCAAGCGGCCATCAAATCCCTTGGCTCATACACGTTCAACTCTGAACTGACGCTCAGCTGTCGTCGATCTCTTCAGGAGATGGCCCAACAGAACCGCGTAAACCTCATATGGGTCCCGGGACATAGGGATATTGAGGGAAACTGTAAGGCAGACGAGCTTGCCAGGCAGGGCACGACCAAGCAGGTTCTTCAGGATAAAGAGCGCTTAGGTATGCCGTTTGCCACATGCAAACTAATGCTGAAGAAGCACACACTCCGTCAAGCCAACGAAAGATGGCTGCAATCCCCAGGGTGTCGCATATCGAAACAAACCTGGCCAAAATGGGATCTTAAAAGGTCTAGACGCATTTATGCCCTAACTAGGAGGGAAATCTGCATATTGATAGGGGTATTAACCGGTCACTGCCTCATTGGTAGGCATGCAGAAAGGCTAGGTGTGCCCTACCGACGATGCTGCAGGAGTTGCAAAGATGATGAGGAGGAGGAAACAGTGGATCACCTCATCTGCAACTGTCCGGCTTTAAGCGGCGCGAGAACGCGCTTTTTGCGAGTTCCGTTCCTGGATAGCCTAAGCCAGATCGCGGAACTGGACATAAAGGACTTGATGGGCTTCATAAAGTCATCTAAGTGGTTCGAGGAGGAGTAACGGTGTCGGTTTAGGAGTGTCAGTCCCGGGATTCTGCTATGTGGAAAATCCCAACTACTCAGGGATATTCCATATGGCTGGGTCCCGGGACTGACTTTCCTTGTGTTGGTGGTATCACAACGGGCCTTTCAAAACTGGCCTAAGTGTGCCTCTGCGGCAGCCACTTGAACCTAACCTAAATTACAATAAAATAAAATAACAAAAATTTAATTTAAAAAAATGAAATAAAAGTAAATAAAAAAATAAACTTTAAAGATTTCATCAAACTATTCTTATATGTATAAGTTTTTGGCGTAAACAAACAAATCCAAACAAAAATGTTCAAAGTTCATAGTATAATGATCAATAATAACAATTGTTGTAAGAAATTGAATTAAGCAAAAAAAAAAAAAAAAAAAAAAGACATAAAAAAATAAAATATTTAAAAACTAAAAAAATAAAAATAAAATAAAATAAATTTAGACGAAATAAGGGAAAAAGAGAAAGTATTCTTGAGGGAAACAAAAATAAAAATGACCTCTAGTATAAGCAAATGCAATTATAGCATACTTACTCCTTGAATCCTTGTATATGAACTTTACATATATGAGCTCTCATGCGTTGTCCAGTCACATTAAAAACCAGAATATGCTTAAATATGTGCATATCTGCTTACCATAGTTGGTATTGTGAATTTGGATTCAAATGCATACCTGCAAAAAACATTAACTACTTCTAACTTACCAGTAAGTACAAACTATGGTTTTTTTCTTCCAAATGCCTTAAGTGATGCTCTCATATGGAAATCCAACATGTTTTGCAGCTAAAGTACAGCGCTTAGCTTTTCTATGCATTTACCGCTTCGTTGCTTTGCCAACTCTAAAACAATGACATTGAGAGCCGCTGTGCGAGTTTCAATTCACATTCCCTACAACGTCTTGTAAAAGCTGCTATTTTTGGTGGCAGCCATAGCGTTTAGTTTGATAAGCAATGCTGGTTTGTTCTACTCTAGATGTAACTAGCATCATTGTATGTTTACCAGAATGTACTTTGATTGTTGTTGTTGCCACAGTGGAAGCTTGAGTTGACTAGCGCATAATATCCGCGCGTTGCTTAGAGATGGCCAGCATAGAAAGCATTGGGATACAGTTTAACATTGAATGTCCACTTTGTGGCACACACAGCTAGCTATTGGAATGTGTGCATGAATAACATTGCCACTGGGTACCACGGAGATTTGAGATCCGACACAAACAAAGAACAACGGTGCCACTATTGTCTGTCTATTCGCATAAAGAGAAGTAGCGTTTTGGTGCAACTTTGTTTAAGTCTCCGGGGTTTTTAACTGCTCTTAAATGGCATAGTTGGTTGTTGGGAATATTGTTTAACCTTTTTTGTGTTTGTCTATTTTGTTTATAATTTTCTTCAAAAATTGCTAAAGTCAATTTTTTAGTTATTTCTTTGTGTCCACTTTTTCGTATGTATTTGCATATTGCTTTCATTCCTTGAGCGTTCAGTTATGGCGATATCAATAAAGTAAAAAAAGCTTAATAAGATAAAAAAAAAATAAAAAAAATAAAAAATATTTAAATAAATTAAAAAGAAAATAAAATAAAGTAAGGTAAATAAAATAAAAATTAAAAAATAAAAAAAATAAAATAAAAAAAAAATAAAAAAAAGCAAATACAAATAAATAATTTTCAATTTTCATTTGCCCTCAAGGCCGGTTGCGAATAAAAAAAAAACAAATTTTGAAAATAAAAAAGAATTAAAAATTAAAAAAAAATTAAAAAATATAAAAATAATAAAAAATAAAAAAAATTATAAAAAAAATAATAATAAATAAAAAAATAAAAAATTTAAAAAAATTAATAAAATAAAAATAAGAAATAAAAAAGAAATTAAGTTTAAAAAAGTGAAGGAATTGAAAAGAAGGAAATACAAAAATTTTAAAAAATTAAAAACTAAAAAAAATTAAAAAAAAAAATAAAAATAAAAAAAACTAATTTAAAAAAAAAATTGTAAAATAAAAAAAAATTGTAAAATAAAAAAAATGATAAAAAAGTATCAAATGAAAAAGAAAATTATCAAATAAAAAAAAAATTTAAATAAGAAAATAATAAAAAGAAGATCAAATTTTAAAGTAAAATGAAAAAAAAGAAATTTAATAAGATAGAAAATAAAATAAAACAAAATAAATTAAAAAAGTACAATAAAATAAGTTAAAAAAAAAATAAAATAAAAAAATAAAAAAAAATAAAATGAACTCTATCAGTAAATAAAATCAAAACTAAAATATTATAAAAAATACAAATAAAAATAAAAAATATAAAAAATGAAATTAAAATATTAGGAAAATTTAAAAAATAAAAAAATAAAAATAAAAAAAAATAAAATAAAATAAATTGAAAAAAAATAAAAAAAAACAGTAAAAAAGTCAAATTCAAAACTAAAAAGGAAAAACAGAAGTTTGATAAGATAAAAAAATAAAATAAAACAAAATAAATTAAAAAAAAAAAAATACAATCAAATAAATTTAAAAAATAAAATAATATAAATTAAAAAAAAAATAAAATTAAGTCAAGTAAATTAAAATAAAACTAAAAGTTAAAAAAAAAATAAATAAAAATTATAAAAATAAATATAAAATAAAAATTATAAAAAAAAATAAAATAAAAATATTAAAGTTAAAAAAAAATTAAAAAAAAAATATAAAAAAAAATTTAAAAAAAAAATATTAAAAAAAAATTTTAAAAATAAAAGTAAAAAATAAAAAAAGTAAAAAAATCAACAAAAAAAAGAAGATTAAAACAAAACAAAACAAATAAAATAAATAAATAAAAGAAAATTTCAAATAAAAAATTTTCGAATAAAAAATTAAAAAAAAAAAAAAATTTTAAAGAAAAAATAAAAAAGTTTGAAAAGAAAAAATAAACAAATTTTTAAATGAAAAAAATAATAAAAAAAAATTAAAAGAAAAAGTTGAAAATTAAAACACTTAACCAAACTTTAGCTGCAAAAATTAACAAACAAAAATTAATAAAAAAATTAAAAAAAATATTAAAAAAAGAAATTAAAAAAATATTAAAAAAAAAATAAAAAAAGTAAAAAAATAAACTAAAAAAATTTAAACATAAAATTTAAAAAAACATAGTTAAAAAAAAACAATAACAAAACAAAAAAAAATAAAATAAAATAAATTAGAAAAAAAATTAAAACATATACATAATTGAAAAAAATTAAAAAAAAATTAAAAAAATTATGTCCGCTCACAATATCGCATTTTCTTTCGTTTTTGTTTTTAATGTCAAAGAAAAGTCGAAAATATTAGAAAAAATCTATTGAGCGAAATGGTAGAAAACGCGATGGCACAATGAGCAGACGAATCGTTCTTCAGAGCTATCGTTCGCAATACATAATGAGGCCATAAAACTAAAATTTAGAAAAAATAAAAAAAAGTAAAATAAAAAAAAAATTTAGAAAAAATTTAAAAAAATTAGAAAAAATAAAACAAAAAACAAAAGTTAGGAAAAGTAGACGAAAAAAAATAATAAAAAAAAAAACAATTAAAAATAAAATAGCAAAGTAAGGTAGACGCTGTAATAGTGAATTTAGAAGACTGGTGGTGAAAGAAGAAAGGCCGCATGAAATCGGGGCATGGAGCTATCTTGAAACTAAGGAAGAAGCGTCTGACAGAGTTCGGATATGACGGTATCCAAAATTTAAGAGCCCTTACACTTCCATTGCTTCAATCACAAGCTTAAACATCAATCTGCCTTTTAGCACGAGTAGAAGTTATGAATAAGTTACCACACCACCAACCAGCGCATCAACTAACCCCAGCATACTCCACATCCCAACGCATAATTTCCAACAATGCTATTTATAGCTAACAAATACAGTATGCCCACAATGCGGCTTGTTTCAGTCGGAATCCTTGCATACTGCACGCGGATTGTACAGTGTGAGATCATAATTTTTCGCTTGTCCATGAGACAAACAGCGTACATAACATATGTCAATAGTCAGCGCGCGCGTATTGCGAGTATTAATAGCTCTATACTATGAGGTCCTGTGCATAGAAATGTACATATTTACCAACTGACTTATATTTGCATGCGCGCTTAAGACAATTAGTTTATGGTAGTTAATTTCATTGAGTCGGCATGAGTATGCGGGAGCTTGTCGTCCATTATATTTTCTGGCGTGCATAATGACTTAATTACTTGTGAATATGAACAATTCAAATATTTGCAATGAACTGATGGTTGGCGACAGCGTAACAATGGATGGGTTGTGTTTGAAAAGTGAAAGAATCAGATGCTTAATACTAGAAAATGAGCTTAGATTTCTTCTCCTTTTTATTTTTTTTTTAATTGGAGCTTAATCGTCTAGGTTACTGTGGGGCAGTTTCATATAACAATATTCTCTATAGCAAAGCTAATTGATATTAAAAACCTGTTCAATCCACATTTAACATATTGATTTTTTTAAAAGCGTTAATTGTTACTATCAACTCTATTTGAGCTCATTTTTACAACCATTAGAAACACAGGGTGTCAATATCAAAAAGAGTAAATCAAGTGGGAAATTCCTTTAGGCAAATACTAACAAAAGATGTGCTAGGAAAACAGATTACACCAAATGTTAACAGAAAAAAGACACACAAAAATATGCATAAGAGAAAACTACTCAAGTTTTCTTAGCCTTTTAAAATTCATTGGCGTATACTTTTAGGCGTTGCTGAAAAAACCCTGCTTTCATGATACACTTCCAGACGAATTAGAAAAAACATACATTCGAAACATGAAAAAAGCTAGCGTTTATTGTAGGTGTTGATGATTCGATTGCAGTGCAGTTTTTGCTTTGATTTTGGCTGCATTTCCTATTCACGTCTGACGCCTAAAAGTATACTACTTCTATTGATTAGTACTAAGTTAAATGTATGTTAGACAGAAAAAAATCTGAACAAAAACGCTGCAGGGTACGTATATTATCTCTACATATCGTCGCTCGCTTGCTAGAAGCATGCATGTGCCAGAATTAAAGTTTCATTGCTCTCGCAAAATTTGACATTTAAGTTTTTGACATAAATATGTTTTTGCAAGTTATATTCTCATTATACTCTTACCCAAGTAAATTTTTAAAAAAATGTCGTTACGCCAGAAGCATGAATCTGTAGCACATTCATGTTTTTTGGCGCAACGAAAATGATTAAAAATTTAATTTCTAAATTTTTGAAAATTTTCGCTGTGCCAGAAACACGAATGTGTAGCAAAATTGTTACGTATACGTCATGATGTCTGTTGTCGAGTGCAACACATTCATGCTTCTGGCACAATGAAAATTTGGAAAATATTTGGAAATTAAATTTTTAGACATTTTTGTTGTGCCAGAAACATGAATGTGCAGCACATTCGTTTTTCTGGCACAATTTTCAGAGCTTGAACTACACATTCACGAAAATTGCATTGCAAATTCTTTGTACTTACGAAAACTCAGGATATTCGTGAATCGTAGAGAAACGAGAGGTTAATCACGTGAGCCTATTAACTCAAATTTGGAAAAATGGCACATTCATGCCTCTGGTAAGCGAGTGACGCTAGGACGCAAGGAACAACAAATATCGAAAAGTATCCGAAAATATAAGAAAATATCGATAAATCTCGGTAATCGATAGCAAATTAACCAAACATCAAAAAATTCAAAAAGAATTTGTAAAATGGTTGATCAAAAAATGAAAACCTGTCGCATTGCTTTCCGCGAAGCTCGCCGGCCAAAGCCTTTGCACTAATCCTTTTAAAAACTTCTCTTGTAACTTTTTTGGCGTTCACGATTTGTCTTGTTGTTTCAAATTTTTGATTCCCTTTTTTTTTGGGGCGAAGCGAAAAATTCAATTAAAATTCCATATTACCATCTGATAGCAGTTACCGTTATATGCACCTACGTTTTAGAATACAAAAAACTTGTCACCTTCACTGCACATACATACACTGACACTTTGTCTCTGACTGTCAATTTGAGTTTGCAATGTGACAGGTTGGCCAGCCACCTGCTTTGAAGTTTTTTGTTTTTAATTTTTGAAGTTAACTTCTTAGGCGGCGTTATTATTGAGAGTAAAATTTGAGAAAAAGGTTGATGATGCAATGGAAATTATGCAACGAAAATAGAAATTGTAGCCGACTTTCAGGCGTAGGCGATTTTCACCACGATGTTTAGCTGTGCAAATCAAATAGGAGGTGAAATTCTAAAAGCTAGCTAACATTGCACAAATTGTAATAGTTAGGCCTAACAGAATTCATGCGTGTTGCCACTTATGGCGGTTTACAGGGTTGCCACCCATCACAATTTTTTTAAAACATTGAGCTACATATGCCAATATGGGTATCAAATGAAAGGTATTTTCGACGGTATTCCAAAGAAGATAATTTCAAGCAGGGTTGCCACCTAACCGCATTTTATTTATTTTTTCCTTTATCTCGGGAACTGCTGGACCGATTTGGATACAATTCCGCATATAGACAACTTGCTTCATTCTAAGATTGTATACGCGGGTGTTGCCACTTATGGCGGTTTACAGGGTTGCCACCTATCCCAATTGTTTTCAAAACATAGAACTAGATATGCCAATATGGGTATCGAATAAAAGGTATTTTCGACGGTATTCCAAAGAAGATAATTTCAAGCAGGGTTACCCTTTAGGGTTGCCACCTAACCGCATTTTATTTATTTTTTCGTATATCTCGGGAACTGCTGGACCGATTTGGATAAAATTTGGCATATATAGACAACTTGATTCATTCTAAGATTATATACATGGGTGTTGCCACTTAGGGCAGTTTACAGGGTTGCCACATAACCCAATTTTCTTAAATATAGAGCTAGATATGCCAATATGGGTATCAAATGAAAGGTGTTTTCTACGGTTTTCCAAATATGACAATTTCTCGCAGGGTTGCCACTTAGGGTTGCCACCTAACCGCAATTTACAACCTCTTTTACGCCTTCATACTAGCTCCTTCCTTTTTTCTCTTCATTCCCCTCTTTCCTTCTACCGCGCCCCTCTTCGTCTATACCCAATTCGTATTGGCCCCTGTTAATTTAGGCCTAATTCTACCCACGTACCGAATTTGAAGGAAAACGCACCATGTATAAGATATTTTCGAATTAATTGGTTCCCTGGTTCACTTCCCGGAAGTAAGATATTATGAATCAAAACCATTCTCGCTTATTCATATTTCGTTATTTCTGAAGTTAAGAAGTTAACTTCTTTCACATGTACTGGCTACAAGCGTGTTTTTTTGTTTTTAATTTTTTTTTGTTCTTCATTTGTTGCTTCATTTTCCTATTCAATTTCTATGCAAAACTGTTTTTTTTTACGACAATCGACACGTTTGCTATGCATGTCCTCTCAATTCATTTCCGTTTCCGATATGCCTAATACACCGCATAGTAGACGCGACAAGCTTGCCAGACTTTTTTGAGCTATTATGTTTTTTTTTTTTTGCGTTTTGTGTTTTTGCTTCACACCTACTGTAGTGCAACGGGTTTTTCTCCACTCTTTGTCGTATTCTGCATTCATTTGTCTTGTGTGGCAGTCACCTTTTTTGGGACGTCACACTCGTATGGTTTTACTTTCTTCGTGGGCTTGGTGTAGGGGTCGTAATACTCGTCGACTTGTTATGTTGACTTGTTGGCTGCTTGACTTGATTTCCACTTTTGGCCATTTAGCCTGGTTGAGTGCATTGCTGCGCTGTTTTTCTTTTTTTTGTACCTACTTTTAGCTCTTTTTTTCCTTCTCCTTACTCAAGTCACTCAATTGCTTTCTTCATCATGCAATCATTCTACATCTTCTATGACTTTGTTTGACTTTCCTTTTCCGCCTATAGCTTGCCTGACTTCGCTATCAATGTATAGTCGATTCGTTTGCCCAAAAACTTAGGTCATGTAAAAACGTTTGTGTAAAAAAGTGTTGGTTCAACCTTTTCCTTGTTGACTTTTCGTATAATTTGAAAACAATGGCATACAGATTTGCTTCGCTTTTGAATATAAACGAGCAGATTTCAAGTTTTTTTTTGGTTTGGAGGTAGCAACTGTCCAACACTTTGGTAAGACAGGTCGATTGTTCATGATAAATTTGTTTTTGTATTGAATTTTTTACCATTTTACCTTGGTCGTCTCTTTGTGATATCGGCTCATATTTGTATGTTTGCTTTGAAGAACTTTCTTTTATGAAATTAATTAATTAAATTTCCAAATTTCTCTTTTTCGTTTTAGGTAAGCACTCATCGAGTTAGATCTGGAAATTAATCATTATAAGTACCTCATGCAACCATACGTACACTGAGTAAAATGAGCTGGTCATATCAACCAAAATTAGTTTTTATATTAAGACTCACCGAGAATCGAACTCAGGTGTCTTGCACGCTCAACCCAGGTGTCTACCACGAAACCATCGTATAGTGACGCTAACCAGCTTTGTTCTAAATGACTCCACACTTTCTCAAAATTTAAAAAAAAAATTTTAAAAAAGTTTAAAAAGAAATTCAAAACAAAAAATTAACAAAAAGTTAAAAAAAAAATTTTACAAAATTAAAAAAAAAATTAAAAAAAAAGTTACAAAAAAAATCCAAAAAAAAAAATTTAAAAGAATTAAAAAAAAATTAAAAAAAAATTGAATAAATACAAAAAAAAAAATTTAAAAAAAATTGAATAAATACAAAAAAAAAAAATTTAAAAAAATTAAAAAAAAAAAAACTTATTTGGCTTAAATTAAATTAAAATTAAATTAACTCAATCAAATTAAATTAAATAAAAAAAATAATTTTAAATTAAGTTAAATTAAATATTATTGAAAATTCAAAATAATAAAAAAAATTTAAAAAAAAAATTAACAAAAAGTTGAAAAAAAGTTTAACAAAAATTAAAAAAAAATCAAACAAAAAATTAAAAAAATAAAAAAAAAATAAAAAAAAAAATAAAAAAAAAATAAAAAAATTAAAAAAAAACTTTATTTGAATTAAATTAACTTCGTCAAAATAATTTCAATTAAATTTAATTTACATTAAACTAAATTAAATTATTTAAATTATATTGAACTAAATATTATTAAATTAAATTAAAATTTAAGTTAAATTAACTAAATCAAATTAAATTTAAATTAAGATAAATTAGAGAATGTTATTAGGAACTCAAAAATAGTAAAAAAAAATTAAAAAAAAAAATTAAAAAAAAAAAAAAATTACCAAAAATTAAAAAAACATAAAAAAGTTTTTAAAAAATTGAATAAATACAAAAAAAAATAAAAAAAAACTATGCGGATTAATTTAAATTAAAATTAAATTAACTAAATCTAATTAAGTTAAATAAAAATAATAATTTTAAATTAAGTTAAATTAAATATTATTGAAAATTCCAAAATAATAAAAAAAATTAACAAAAAGTTAAAAAAAAGTTTAACAAAAAATCAAAAATCAAACAAAAAATTAAAAAATAAAAAAAATAAACAAATTAAAAAAAAAACTTTATTTGAATTAAAAGTAACTTCGTCAAAATAATTTCAATTAAATTAAATTTACATTAAACTAAATTAAATTATTTAAATTATATTGAACTAAATATTATTAAATTAAATTAAAGTTTAAGTTAAATTAAAGAGTATTATTAGGAATTCAAAAATAGTAAAAAAAATTTAACAAAAAATTAAAAAAAAATTTAACAAAAAAATTAGACAAAAAATAAAAAAATTTAAATAAAAACAAGAAAAAATAAAAAAAACAAAGAAATATAAAAAAATTTAAAAAAATTAAAAAAAAAAATTTAAAAAATTTAAAAAAATTAATAAAAAAATAAAAAAAAAATTAAAAAAAAATTAAAAAAAAAAATAAAAACAAAACAAAATAGCAAAAAATAAAAAAAAATTAAAAATTAAAAATTAAAAAAAAAATAAAAATTAAAAAAAAAAAATTAAAAAAAAATTAAAAAAAAAATTAAAATGGAAAAAAATAAAAAAATAAAAAAAAATTACATGAAATTAATTAAACTAAAATAAAATAAAACAAAATTAAATTATTAAGTTAAATTAAATTGAATTTAAAAAAAGTAAATTAAATAGAAGAGAATCAAACAAGAACTTTGGCTGTACTTTTTAAAGAAGGCCTGCTTTGGGTGTAGTTAGAAAAATCAGATTTTGTCAAATTCAAAAGTTCGTCCATATTCGAAGAAAGAAGCATATAAAAGCGATTCTTACAGTTTATGATATTAAACAGATTATCTTAAGGGTTAACAAATATGGTTCCGCTCAAATTTACCAAAATGACCAATCAGCAGTAAATTAACATAAAAATCAGGCATGAAAAATGCGCTCAAAGAAATGCTAATTTAAATAAGGTAGTTGAAAGCATAAACAATAACAAAAAATAGCCATTGACATAAAGAGCATTCGACCGGAAGTTAAGTACTAACAAAAGTAAAATTTAGCTCAACATAAAAAGGATCATAAAGATGAAAGGAACTTTAGATACCAGAGTACCTAACATAAAATGCAAAATGGGAAAAGATTGAAAAGCCAAAAAATAGAATAAAAAAAACATAAATAAATAAATTTGTATTTATGTAAAAAAATGCTCAAAGTAATATCATAAATGTCAAAACAAAAGCTTTATAAAACAGCTGTCGCATATAAAGCTCAATGAAAAATGTGTATAATTTGTTGCATACGCAAAGGCGTAAGTACACAATCATGGCAATGCCGAATAAGACATAAAATTCAGCTTAAATTGTTGAGTAATTTTGTGTTGTGAGTTAGTCATAGGCGATTGTAAAGTGCACACATACTAACAATGAAATGAAGTCAATATTTATGCACAAAGTACTCAGTAGCTACATATGAAAGCAATTTGATACGCTTATGCGCCTATAAGTATGCAAGCGTGTATTACAAAATTTTATATGAATTATTTTATACGCGCTGGCATATGTTTGTAGATCGTTTAGCGCAATTGATGTGCATTTTGCTATGTTGATGATTTATCGTACATTCTTCTAAATCCTTTTTTATGTTAAGACGTTATTGTGCAATATATACTTACATACGAGTCGGTTTTGCTCCAACTACACATACATATGTAGTAATATCTTCGTAGCTGTGTTGCTGCATTTTATGAGCTATAATCTGCGACTTTGTGGCTTTTAATACACTTGCAGAGAAATGGTAAACAAGTGTTTGTATCTTAATATCATTTGAGATTGTTTGTTGTTGGAGCTTAGCTCGAAATTTTATTGTTATGAATTTATAAATTTGGATACTTAGGGAAAATTGATAAAGATTTATACAGCATGGGTGTTGCCACTTAAGGCAGTTTACAGGGTTGCCACCCTGACATGTTTCGAAGTTTCCAAGCTACACATCAGATGTCTTTTCGGACACACGGGCTGACCGACTGCGTCTGCACCGAAACGGCTAAAGCAATTGCTTGTACGAATCAGCTGAGATGGTTTTGTAAAGGGTTTTAAGAGGCTTTGAGAGCTTTGGATATTCAATATTATTGAAGTTTTGATTTGGAGTAAAATTAGAGAAAATGGATGATGATGCAACGAAAATTATGCAATGGAAATAGAAATTGTAGCCGACTTTCAGGCGTGGACGACTTTCACCACGACGTTTAGCTGTGCAAGTCAAATAGGAGGTGAAATTCTAGGATCTAGTTAAATCGCATAAATTGTAATAGTTGGGCCGAGCAGAATTCAAGGGTATTGCCACTTATGGCGGTTTACAGGGTTGCCACCTATGCCATTTTTTTTTAAATATAGGGCTAGATATGCCAATATGGGTATCAAATGAAAGGTATTTTCGGCCGTATTCCAAATAAGATAATTTCAAGCAGGGTTCCCACTTATGGTTGCCACCTAACCGCAATTTATTTCTTTTTTCGTATATCTCGGGAACTGCTTGACCGATTTGGGTAAAATTTGGCACATAGACAATTTGTTTCATTATTAGATTATATACATGGGTGTTGCCACTTAAGGCGGTTTACAGGGTTGCCACCTATGCCAATTATTTTTTAAATATGGAGCTAGGTATGCCAATATGGGTATCAAATGAAAGGTATTTTCGGCCGTAATCCAAATATGAAGTTATATCTAAATTTAAGAAGTTAACTTATTTCACGTGTACTGGCTACAAGCGGTTTTTTTTAAAATTTATTTTACTTTTTTAAACTAGCTTATGTAGTTTGCCACGGTGGAGGCCGAGTTTATCCTTTTATCTAAGTGGTTGATCTGGGCATCATCTGCTTTAAAAGTCATTTAATTTAAATAATTTTCAAGAAATTCCAAAATTAATCGCTTTAATCTGCAAAATTTACGATTTCCTATTTAACTCCAAATATTAATAAAACATTTATCAATGAGACTATGACTAATACTTACAGAATCCGGAAGTTTATATAAAAAAAAATATATTCAAGTACACAAACAAATAAACTAAAATAGCGTAAGGTATAAGCCTGCTGGCAATCTGTCAATAAACGGAATGCTACCACGTTGAGATTATCAGCAACATTAACTCAGTTCTTGGTTGCTTACCTTACAACCACAAATCTGGAAATACCAATAGACACACATAGTTCCACTCTCATTCACTCTGGCATATTCATATACTACACAGAGAAAAATGGGATGGTCATATCAACCAAAATATATAAATTAAAATAAGGAGTCAAAGTAAAAAAACGAAAATTATTTTTCACCGAGAATCGAACCAAGGTGTCTTGAACGCTCAGCCCAGGTGTCCACCATCATGCCATCGTATACTTATGCTTGCTCTAATTACATCTTTTTTATAAATGGCATCACACTTTCTCAGGTTGCTTTGTTGCTTTTACCGAGATTTCAGCTTAAAATATTTGACTGCTGAAGGCAGGTGTCTACCATGATGCCGTCCTATACCTATGCTTTCCGGAGTCTAATCCTAATCAATCAACAAATCAAAATTTGATCAATTTAGCCGAATTTGGTCAACTTCTGAATAACAGCACGACATTGTTGATTTTACCAGTGTCAGTTTTTTCTGTGTAGACTGTCAGCAAATGTCCGTAATATTTATGTACATGTACAAGGAAAATATCACCGAGCAAAAAATCCTGGAATTCAAAGCATTTGTAATGTCTTGGCTGCTAGCTAGAACTTACACTGTAATGAAGACAGTCAGTTGCAATTATAATGGTGCAATCAATTTTTTTTATAAGATGAAAAAAAAAAGAAAACAAAATATTGAAATAAAATCAAAGGAAAAAAATTAAGAAAAGAATAGAACAAAGTATATAAAAAAAAAAATTTGCAAAAAAGAAAAGAAACAAAAAAAAAAGAAAAATAAATGTAAGAAATAAGAAAAAGAAAGGGGGGAAAATAAAAAAAAAAGGAAAAACAAAAATAAAAGAAAAAATATAGAAAAAAACAAACAAAAGAAAAAAATCTAAACGAAATAAAAAAAAATTTAAAAAATAAAAAAAAAGTTAAAAAAAAAAAATAAAAAATAAAAAATTAAAATATTTTTAGAAGATTATTTTTTGGTCTGTAAATTGAGAAACTTTGGAAAATTGTTAGATTTATTTGAAAAGACAAAAATTAGAAAACAACACCACAATTATGCAGATAGAACTGTTTCGAGACCGGCTAAAGTCCAACTTGTCAATGCAATTTTGGTGCCTGCAATGCTGATCACTCAGCCAACCGTGCAGATATCAATTGCTTGCTAATTTCTCCCTTTTATGTTTTTTGTTACATACCAATGAGTGCGCTAAACTAGTGCTATTAAATCATTTGGTGAGGGTTTTTACACCAACAATGCGTGCCTGTGCTATTTTTAGCGCATTTATTAAAAAAATAAAAAAATTTAACAAAAAAAAAAAAATAATAAAAATTAAAAAATAAAAAAAAACAATTTAAAAAATAAAAAAATTAACTACAACAAAAATAAATACGTACGTACAAAAAATAAAAAAAAAAAATACAAATAAAAAAAAAAATAAAAAATAAATAAAAAAAAAAATTTTATTTAATTAATTAAAATAAAAATAATTACGTACATATAATATAATAAAATAAAATAAAATCAAATAAGTTGAAATATATTAAAGTTGTGTAAAAAAAAATTAAAAAATAAAATAAAATAAGAGGAGTCCCCTAATTATATCTGAAGGTTATTCTGCTGCAAGCGGATATGAGAATTTGGTGACAACTTAGGACCCAACATTTTAAAATATTCAATATTTACCTATTTATTCAAAAATATGGTTTGAAGTTGCTAGTGACTGTACAGATTTAAAACCTGGAGAGAGTAGGAGCAGCAAAAGCAATAAAAGTAAGAATTCAAAAATAGAAAAACCAACCATTGGCATCGCACAGCTAACAAAGTGACAACAGAATCAGGCCATGCTGCTGCTGGTGTGGATAGCTCGAATTGCTCGAAGCTTGCGGATGAGCAGCAGTTGGTTGTAGAGAGCAACAGCCAGCCAAAGGATTATGCCTAGCTGTGGGATTAATAAAAGGATTTCAATGTGGAAAATGCCAGCTGTGGCAAGTATACTCACTACATACATATAAACGACAAAGCAAATATTGAGTAGGTACTCTCTTGCCCACAGTAGGCAAGTGCAGCGTGGAAGGCAGAGGAGTTATACCTCCACACCACATATTCAAGTAGTCAACGAAGCAGCTAGCCAGCTCGCTATTGGCATTATTGCCGCACAATGGTAACCAACAACGACAAATGACAAGTTTTGCCTGTTGGCATTGCAAGTGCTTGCAGCAACAGTAGAAGCAGCGACGACACTAGCCGCAGAAATAGGGATTATGCTTGGAAGCTGGAGCTGAAGCTGTTGAAGCCATACAGATTTGATTGCAGCCCACAAGAAAGGATGGTTTATGCTTTTGTTTGTGTGTATGTATATGGTTGGTTGTGTCTGTCTCTCACTCGGTTTGTACGACATTTGTTGTAGCATCATCTAGCCCGTCAGCGAGTAAGTGTAAAATGTGGTTTAGCTTTAACGACAAATAAATCATGAATTTCTTTCAATGCCATTCCGCTGCCTGTGTGTGTGTGTGTGTATGGTGTGTGCACGTTTTAACCAAGTGAATGAGTGATGATGAGAAAGTATGCAGATTTACATCTTTATTTTTTAATGCTTGCCATAAAACATAGAATACATCACAGCAAGCGCGCATTGAAGGTTGGTTGGTAGACGAAGGGTTTTGTTGTCTGCGCTCCCTAACCGCACATTTGAAATATAAATCTATGTTGAGCATAAAATATCGTTATTAAAAACATGATACTCTCTACAATTTGTCGAGTTTTTAGAATTATTTGTGGTTTGCTTGTGAGCTGTATTTGCTTGTGTAGGAAGCGGGAGCTTGTTAAGAAATTTTATGAGATAGTGGATTTTGATATATTTTGATTTTATTTGATTTTTTTTATGTATTATTTTTATTCGCCAATTTTTCAACCGTGACAGATACAGATATTTAATCAGTAAGACATGTTAATTCAACAGGAAGTCATGGTAATTTAACATAAATGTTCAGTTAAAATAAAGTCATGCTAATTTAATAGAAAATCATGTTAATTTACCCTGAAGTCCTATTAATTTAACATAAAGTGGTGATAATTTACCACACAACCGTGTTAATCTAACAGGAGGACTTGTTATTTTATCACCAAGTCATGATAATTTATCACACAATCATGTTAGTCTACCAGGAGGTCATAATATTTTATCAAAAAGTCATGATAATTTAACACACATTTATGTTTATCTAACATAAAAAAAAGTCATGTTAATTTAATAGAAAATCGTGTTAATTTACCATGAAGTCCTACTAATTTAACAGAAGGTGATGATAATTTACCACACAATCATGTTAATCTAACAGGAGGCCATAATATTTTATTAAAAATCATGATAATTTACCACACAGTCATGGTAATCTAACAGGAGGCCATGATATTTTATCAAAAAGTCATGTTAATTTGCCGGAAAGTCACATTAATTTAACAGGAAGTCCAGTTGATTTAACAGGAGGTCAGCCAGAGTCATTTCAGACTTTCTGTTAAATTGATAAGACTTCCTGGTAAATTAACACACCTTCCTGTTAAAATAACATAACTTACATTTAAAAAAAATGTTTTCCAGGTCTGTTTTTTAACAGGAAGTCGTAATAATTCTACAGAAAGCCATGTTTATTTAATAGGAATTCGTGTTAATTTAACAGTTGTTAGTTAAATAGGAAGACTTGTTAGTTTACCAGGATTCTACAGAAAGTCAAGATAATATTACAGAAACTCATGTTAATTTAACATAAAGTAATGTTCAGTTAAAAATAAGTCTGTTAATTTAATAGAAAATCATGTTAATTCACATTTACCATGAAGTCTTATAAACAGAATGTGATGATAATATACCACACGTCGTGTTAATTTAATAGGAGGATATTATATTTTATCAAAAAGTTATGATAGTTCACCACACAATCATGTTAATCTAACAGGATGCCATGATAATTTACCAAATAGTCATGTTAATTTGACAAAAAGTCACATTAACTTAACAGGAATTCCAGTAGATTTAACAAGAGCTCAGTCAGAGTAATATAAGCTTAATTTTAAATTTTCTGTTAAACTAAAAAGACTCATATCAAATTAACACGCCTTCCTGTTAAAGTATCATAAATTACATTTAAAGAAAAATGTCCTCCTCATCTTTATCTAACAGAAAGTCGTGTCAATTCAACAGAAAATCATGATAATTAACCAGGAAGTCGTATTAATTTAAGACATGTTGATTTAACAGAAGGTTGTGTTAGAGTAATATAAACTTCATGCTAAAATAACATGAGCGATAGTCTTTACAAATAATAACATAAAAATGTTAAAAAGTTGTGTGCATCGGCTCAGTGCCCAAGGCCAACATCCGGCTGGAGCGCAAGCACTACTGTACGCTCCAGTATTTTGGGATCTTACAGTTTTCTCCCTCTGAGCACTGATCGTTATGCGACCGCAACAGTTGTTGTTGTAACGAGGTGTAGCCCTGCCCAAATGGCAGACAGGGTCACTCCGCGTGTATTGCTCTTGGCTGGGTCGATATAAAGAAGCGGCTCGAGTTGTTTCGGTAAGATGGGTACAGAACAAGTACCGGTGTAGGCCACGTAGGTCGTTTAGCGTTACCCAGGCTAGTCTGGCACCCAACATCTTATCCACAACAGTCGGAGATATCTGCTTCAAAATAAATAGTCCCAAGAGAGAAGACTGGGAGATCGGTGTCTTGCTACTAACTAATGGCTCGAAGTTTGACGGCAGAGTTTGAAAATTTTAAATTTAATAGCGGTATTAACCAGACACTGCTTTATTGGAAGTCACGCATGCTGGATGTGCCCTACAGGAGTTGTAGGAGTTGTAAAGATGATGATGAAGAGGAAACGGTAAAGCACCTCATCTGCAACTGCCTTCTTAAAGCGGCGTTCTCATCCTTGATAGCCTACGCCAGGTCGCGTAGCTAAACTTAAAAGACTTGATAGCATTCATCAAGTCATCTTAATTGTTCGAGGAGAAGTAACGGTGTCGGTTTAAGAGTCTCAGTGACAGCTCAGGGAGTTTCCATATGGCCGAGTCCCGGCACTCACTTTCCTTGTATTGGTGGTATGACAACGGGCCTTTCAAACATGGCCTAAGTCTGCCTATGCGGTGGGCACTTGAATCTAACATAAATGATATTCTTCTGGGGGTGTTTTACGAGCTACAGATAGGACCTATCCGACAGTAACCGTAGAAATACTCAGAGGACCTGTCTGGCAGAACCCACTCATCCGAAAAAAAAGATCATAGGTATCATTAGTCGCTGAACCGCGGGGAGAGGTTGGGGTCCAAACCGGCAATGATGGATAGCAAAAAGTACCACTCTGCAGCATACTCCGGCTGAGGAGGAAGAATAATAGATTAATCACTACCTTTGTCAGTATTACGGACTGCAGACAAAACGACTGACATTTCTGCGGAGAAGGGACTTTTGTATTAGGTATGGAGTAAGTACTCACTAATGCCCATGGCTGGATGTAGCAGAGAAGCCATGCACGCCCTCTCGTTCTGACCTAACCCTATCTCTCTATCTTACGATCCACTTTACCTTTCTTCATATTTTTTTTAATTTTCGAACTACTTATCAATTGCACAAATAATTTTGAATTGCCATAATTTGTAATGCCAATTCAAAAGATGTTTGCAACATCCTGCAGCATGAAGGGAATCTCAGCAAGCGAAGCATGCCAATTTTACACTTTCAACATTGCCATTCATTTTAAATGGTTTTTATTATTTTTCTAAATTTTTGAAAAAGCAACGCAAACTGCGCTGTTACCTTGGCCACTCAATTCCACACAATTGAAAATAATTTTTCCGCAATAAAGAAGCTTCATTTTTGCTACTAACAAAATATCTTCTCATCGAACGCTTCATTGACGTCATTAGATGCAAAAACAGAGCACTCTCAGCCATTAGCAGCACATTACTCACCTTTGAAGAAATAACTTTCAAGGTGATGCTATTTCTTCACCTGCAACAAAAGCAACACGAGATTGCACAAATTGTGGAAACACTTTTTGGCTTTGTTTGCTATGTGGGCCAATGAAGTCAGCTCATTTGACACTTTATAACAGTATTTTGTTTGCTACTCTCACTAGCACTCTTTTAGCACTTGCATAGCACATCCCATTTACTGATTTGCTGCTTTTATTGACTTCATAAATTAGTTTAAAGCAGCAGCAGAGTTAAAATTGGCCAAAGGTGCCTCCACAATTTCATTGAGTATTGGTTTGCTGTGTGCGTTTGTGCGTCGCTCGGTGCGAGTGTTGCGCCAAGGACAGGCAAAAGGAACACTGGGCTGTGCTTCTGGCACCCGTTCGCACTTTCTACGCAAATATTTCCGTATTATTCTTTTCTATTTTATAGTATTTTCTTTTGGCTGTCGACACTTTGTCGCAGCTGTTGCTAAAATATCACAACTGTATCTTTGTCTCTCGTATTCTCCATTTTTCTCACCAACAGTATCATGGTCGCCTGAGCGCCATTTTTGGCAGCAAATGTTCTAAATGATTTCATAATTTAAATATTTTTCTCTTTGTTAATAGAGATGAAATAGTTGCATTTTTTTAGTCTTAAGCTGGCGTGGATCTTAAAGAGGGAAAAAAATGAATAAAAAATGATGAGTGGTATCTCACATACAAACTGAATTTTTCATACTGCATATCTCTGAAAGTATTCATGGTAGAATATTGAAAAGAGGAACGGATTTCAATGAGATAAGGAAGGGATAGGGATAGGGATAGGGATAGGGATAGGGATAGGGATAGGGATAGGGATAGGGATAGGGATAGGGATAGGGATAGGGATAGGGATAGGGATAGGGATAGGGATAGGGATAGGGATAGGGATAGGGATAGGGATAGGGATAGGGATAGGGATAGGGATAGGGATAGGGATAGGGATAGGGATAGGGATAGGGATAGGGCTAGGGATAGGGATAGAGATAGGGATAGGGATAGGGATAAAGATAGGGATAGGGATAGGGATAGGGATAGGGATAGGGATAGGAATAGGAATAGGAATAGGAATAGGAATAGGAATAGGAATAGAAATAGAAATAGGAATAGGAATAGGAATAGGAATAGGGATAGGGTTAGGGATATGGATAGGGATAGGGATAGGGAAAGGAATCGTAAAAGCTAGAATAAAATAAAGGCAATAATCCATTATAAAAACTTTAAAATCAATATATAAATGTGTGAGTTTGGAAAAGGCGACTTCAAGAAGGTTCAATTACCAACCTCCTGCTCAACTCCTAATCTAGAAACAAACACTTCATTAATCTTGCATAGTGATTTTTACTCATTTTCACAACGCAACAAATGGCATTTAAATTGTGCTTAACGATGCTTGAAATGTTTATATACAAAAAAAAAAAACAAAGAGCTAAACAACAACAAAATTAATATCTAAATTAAAACGAAACTAAAGTAAGAAAAAAACAAAAACCAAAACGCCCCTTTACTAAAATATACGGTGGGGTGCGATAAAGCCATGCGAGATAACGCCATATGGTCTTATCACTCAATTCAAAGAGAGAAAAGGCCATATTCGATCCAATATTTCTGTATGGCTTTATTTCGCATTTCAAAGAGCGATAAGGCCATATGGCATTATCTCGTATGGCTTTATCTCTCATTTGGTTTTCCCTTTTACGGAATATTTTCTGCTCTATATGCATTCAAGAAGGTGTAAGCATTCTGTAAAAGGGAAAAATCATTAGTTTTTTTTTCTTGCAATGAAAAGTAATGATTTTTCCATTTTACGAAAGGTTAAAATCACTAATAGTGCACATTTCGTAAAAGGAGAAACCATAATTTTGTAAATAATCATATAATAAATCCATCTCTTACAACACTGCGCTGCGCAGACAACCGCTGCCTAAAATAGCAATAGTGTCAATTGACACTATTTCCAGGGTAACTTGTGTACCAGTGACACTATTACCTGTCGACTCACAATGACAAATAAATTCATATGAGAGATAAGGCCATATGGCTTTAACTCACAATTAACAAAAAAAAAATATGTCATTATCTCTCAATACGAAGCGTGATAATGCCATATGGCTTTACCTCACAATTGGATGGGAGATAGAGCCATATGGCGTTATCTCGCATGGCTTTATCGCACCCCACCAAAAAATACGGGTACATAAATAAGCAACCCTAAAATATATTTAATCACTCTGAATGGTAGTCGTGTACAGTATGCTTGCTGACCTCAAGCTTAAAGCAGTGGTTACAACTTTATTACAACGCGTCTCGAATGAGGGAGAGAAATTTGTAAGACATTTGGCAAATTTGTTTTAGTTTTTTTCCTCTAAAAACTGCTGTTGGTGTAATTATTTGTATAAGTATATGGCAAGAAGCTAACGGGATGACCAACTTAATTCAATTAACTAATTTTCTTACTTAAGTGCATTTAATAAAAAGCAGTTAAGTATCTTGGTTTTACTTGTATTCTTGTGCTATATATGTATGTAGGGGTTGTTTTTTTATTTTCTCCCTATTTTGTTGTGCTTCCTTAATTGCTTATTTATATTTGGTATTTTTAGCTCACTCTGACAATTATCAACATTGTTTTAGTTGGAAATTAAAAAGTCATTTTAAAGATTTGTAGCGTTCTTAGAGGATGCTATTCACATAAATATGTATTCGTACAGAACAGCTTGTTAATTCATAATTGACACTTGGTTAGGTTATCCTTCCGGGACCTTATAGCATAACTCCTATGCAGCTGCAGGGATCTCTGAAGATTTTCTGTAGCTGGCTGGCTCAGATCTACGCCAACTGTTTTTGAGGTTAGGCTATATCCCCAATTCTTGGAATACGGCCAGGATTAGGTACCTGTATTCCAAAAGCGGGGAGGTGCTCTCATGTATTTCCCAAGGACTTCAGATCAATCAGTCTCTCTTCGTTTCTTCTAGCGAGTGCAGGTGCTGTCAAGTGATATTTAGGGTACCCGACCATTGTAGCGTTTTCCAATCGGATTTTGCCGTCATTGGTGTCTAACGCATTCGTTGTTCAAGGAGGGCGTTTGTCGCAAGCAACGTTCAATCGAAGAGAGTCAGCGACTGCCTGGAATCGCTTACGGTTGCGCCAACTACATATTTCCAAATAAATTTTATTTGGGTCCCAGGTCATTGTGACATTCCCGGGAATCGCCATGCGGATCTCTTGTCCAGAATGGCGGGAGCTCTTGAAACAGATGTGGCTGGCTCCAGAACAATGGGTATTCCCCTTTCCACCTGTTGTCTTCTTCTGGGCAGGTAGTCTTCGTATCAGTTAAGCAAGCGCTGGGCTGACACCACCTCGTGTCAGGTGTCGAAGTCTCTCTGGCCAATGGTTGACTCCAGGCGATCAGTGGAATTAATACTAAGGTTCTCCAAGGTACACCTCTCCGTGATGATTGGGGTGTTGACGGGGCACTAACCGATGGGTGTCCATGCGGTGCGGTTATACACTCTTGAAAATCCGAGCTGCGTCAGCTGCATGGGAATGACGATGTGGAATCATCAAATCACTTCATACTGAGCTGTCCAGCTTTTACTAGTCCTACGCAGCTGTCCAGCTTTTGTAGGACTAGGCGCAGGTATCGCGGCTCGGATGTTCTCGGGTCCCCAGAGGACGTGTCGTAGATCAATGTGTGCCTTATCCGGAGCTATATTGTCGCTACGCACACGACGGATAATATAAGTGTCCAAGTGAGCTGTCCACTTATTTGTAAAAAATAATAAAATAAAAAATTAGTAAGAAAAACACAAAAATTAAAAAAATTGAAAAAAAATTAAAAAAATTGAAAAATTTTATAAAATAATAAAAAACGAAATGAAATGAAATAATATCGAAGGAAATCGAAAAAGAAATAAAATAAACAAAATTGAAAAAAAAATTAATAAACTAAAATAAAGATAAATATAAAAAATTAAAATTAATATTAAAAATAAGAAAAAAGATTAAAAAAAAAAATAATTTAAAAAGAAAGAAGTGGATATGAAAAGAAAAAAGTATAATAAAGATATAATAAAAAAAAAAAATAAAATAAATAAAAATTAGAAAAAAAGTTTAAAAAATTTATAAATTAAAAATGAATAAATTCAATAAGATAAGTATAAAAAACTTAAATTAAAAAAAAAAATAATAAAAAATAATAAAAAAAATAAAAAAAAAAAAAACAAAATAAAAAAATAAAAATGATATGAAAAGAATTAAAGTATGTATAATAAAAAAAAAATAAAAATAGAAATTTGAAAAAATAATAATATTAAAAAATTAAACAAATGTGTAATAAAAAATTAGAGAAAAAATTTAAAAATAAAAAAATTTAAAAAAATAATATAAAACGAAATGAAATGCAATAATATCAAAGGAAATAAAAAAAAAAGAATAAAATTAGGTAAAAAATTAATAAACTAAAACAAAATAAAATAAAATAAAATCCAAATAATTTAAATAAAAAAGTTAAGAAAAATACTAAAAAAATTTGGCGCTTGTTAAAAAAAAATAAAAAACACTAAATGAAATGGAATTAATTGAATAAAATTAGGAACTATAATTAATTGCGAAAGAAAATATAAAAATCCATATAAAAAAGAAGGACACGCCTTGTAGATATCGCTTTAGGACAACTTGTGTATTTTTTTAATCGAAAACCAAATTTCCAGTTGTATTCTGTGGGTCAGTTAACGCTGTTTTAACCCATTAGGTCCAAATGTTCCCATTTGGCAACATGCCCAAATAACGTTATTTATCGAGAATCAGGAACCTAGTAACAAATTTTACATTCACAAATTCCTTGGGACCTAATGGTCAAAGCTCAAGTTTTTTATTGAACGACAAACTCACTTCCCAGCCTTACATTGGAAGACCATTGCAGCACACATAACTAAGTAACCATTTGACTCTCAATTTAGCAAGTCAACCAACCAAGCAATATGCACTTGCTCCCTGCTTGTTTTGCATATGAGATTCATAACTACCGCTCCATGTTAATATTATGCAATCACTCATACCATACCCTTCCACAACAACAACAACAAATATGTCGTCGTCGTCGTCGTCGTCAGGCAATAGTCAATCACTACTCAGTCACTGCAATTGCTGTTATGCTCTGCTCCCCCGGTATTGCAATATGTCTATAGTAGGGATGTCAATTTTTCGGGTTTTGGCCGTCCCGGGATTTTCGGGATATGCTTTTACAAATCCCGGGATCCCGGGATTAGTCCCGGGATTAGGGATTCGTTATTTCTAACAGGTTTGCTTCAAAAAGACTGGAGAAAATATTTGTGAAACTGTCAATTTTTAAATAAATAACAAATAAAATTAATTAAATTTATTTATCCCTTATATTTTTTATTTACTTTTAATGTATTTCATTTGAATAAAAAAAAATAACACACTTCAATAGAAAGTTATAAAATATAAATAACTTATTATGTTTAAGTATAAATGCACTTAAACATTTTGATATACGTACATACAAACATTATCACATACAAATATGATAAGGTGCATCAGCCTATCTACACACATAAATATGTAAAACTATAACTATAAATAATCAGTATGCTATTTTAATAAACTAGTTCGTCTTACAAACGCACTCAAATAAGTTGATTTTAATTCAACAAGCTGAACCACTTCCCCCCACCAGTGGGAAGAGGTTGTCAGTTAATAATATTAACATATTAAGTATTCTTTTTTTTGTAGTTGAACTCCTACATTAATATAAATGTATTAAACAGTTTAATAATGGTAAGTATTAATTAAAAAGTAAAAAAAAATTTGGTACATTCAGCGCGCCTCTTCCCAGCCAGCAAGATACCTTACATTTTACATTTTACATTTGACAAATTTTCAAAGCAAAATCGAAAAATCAAAAAAACATGCCGATGTTTGAGACTATAATACTAGAAAACGGCTAGTCTGAGAAAATTGGGGTCTATGCAGCTTTTGTAGGAAATTCGATTTCCTTGGAAAATATGTTCAGATTAATGGTGTTTTACAACAATGGTTTGTCGTTTTTAGACCAAGTATGAGGTAAAGTCTGTAAAATCTAAACTAACGATGATAGACCTCTAGAGTTTAATTTAAAAATCTGAAAAAATTATAATAATTTTTTTCCACCTTTCTCAAAAAGAAAATCAATATAATTTTTGAAAAAACAAAATTTTAATTTTTTGGCCCAGTCTAATATACACAATGCTGTGTAGTCACTATTGACAACCGTAAAAGATCTGGATAACACTAATGCTTTGATAACTTACTTTTGCTAGACTGTTTTAATGCGGGTTTATATAACACATCAATGACGGCCAGTTGAAGTCCGTGGGCAAAGCATAACTGCTGATGAGGCTTTATGAGCCTGCCAACTTTCTTCATAGTGCTTGCGCCGTCTGTTGTGATAGCTATAACATCATTTTCCATATCAATTTTGAATTCACTCAAGCGTTCCACCAAATGTTCGATACACATTTCAGCTGTCATTGAACTTCGGAATCGCACAAGACCCAAGTTCCAAAATTTAGATGCCGCAAAGATATTAACGTTCATAAAATGTTTGTTTGACACAGATGTCCATTCGTCAAAAACTACGCAAAATTTTTCACCTTCTTTTACGAGCTTTTCAATTTCATGTAAAAATCCTACTCTAATATTTTCGTAATAGTTGAGTACAATACTTTGTATAGTGTTTCTGGATTTTGGTAAATCGAAGCCATTACCTCGCATTACATCGCGTAGATCTTGTGATTTGGTGAAAGCTGAAAAAGCAAAACCATCAACAGCCGTCATCCTAGCTAAAACAGCTTCCATACTCCTCTCCGTTTTATTACTAAAAAATTTATGCAACTTTTGCTGTTTACAAGGTACAGGATTGGCTTCTGGAGCTTTTGTTTTACGGCACACAACAATATTATGTTTTTTCAAATGCGTGTGCAGCCCTTTTGTTGAGCCACCTTTCGTTAATAATATTTGACTGCATTTTTTGCACTGAGCTGACTCGTCGTTGTCGCGCGCAACTAAAAAATAGAACCACACGGAAGACTCCTCTTCCGCCTTTGTTTTATGTGCAACAAAACCTGTACGAAATAAATTTCAATTTCATTACAGTGATTCTTTATTTAATGAAAATGAAATACTTCGTATAAAAATGGATGAGTGCGAGGTATTCCACTTCACCGAAGTTATAAATATATCTATATTTACCTGAAGTGGACGGCTTTTCAGTCATATTTAATTATTCTTATTATTCATCAATCAATTATGCGCGCAAAAATAACAATGAAACCAGCTGATTTCTACGTCAACAGTGTTGTAAACGCTAACCCAAATTTCAGTGTGGTTTCTTTGCTATACAAGAGGGATTTTTCTCACATCCCGAAAATCCCGGGATTGCTGGAACACAATCCCGGGATTTTCGGGAGCTTAAAAAGGGTCGGGATACCGGGATTTCGGGATCCCGGGATCCCGGGATGACATCCCTAGTCTATAGGTAGTAAGTGTGGGTATCCTGTGTCCATTTAGCCTGTTAGCTTGTCGATTTACAATAAGAACCTGCTGGTCATCACTATAAATTTCAAGGGACAGCCGTTCACACGCAACCCCTTCTACATACATACATAGTTTATGTTGATTTTGTTATTATTATTGTGTTGGTTGGACTTTGTGTGTCTTCCTTAACTTGTCGTGCTTGTCTTGTTTAAGCTCGGAAGTGTTTTTGTATGTTTTTGGTATAATATTTTGGTTTAAGAGACACACAGAGAGTCAATGTAGCAAGTAATTGATTAGTCAGTTGTAGGTGTGCTTGGTTGCTTGTACTTATGTATATTCATTTGATAGCTCAGATTGATGTTATTCCTAGTGAGTTCTCTATGTTGTTACAACAGACATGTTGTTAATATTACAACAACTAATATTTTGGCTATTGTAATTGGTCTAATGTACATTATTTTGGTACACAGTGATGCATATGTAAAGTAAACAAAACTATGCATACGAAGAAGTAAGTACGTCGTATGTGAGTTGTAACTACATATGTACATAGCTGTGTCTATCTGGTGACGTAATTTTGGTGTTTTAAGCTCATTTTGGTCAGCTGGGAGTATTTTAAAGTTCATGATATGTTTAAATTTAACCTATTTTAATTTATTATGTTTTATTTTATTTTATTTTAATTTATTTTATTTTATTTATTTTTTTTTAAGCTATTGCATAGATTTTATCGCAGGCCTTGGCGGTGGGAGTGAAATGAAAAATATGTTAATTTTAAAAAGTTCGTAACGGACTTTTTTCAATGTTAAAAGGTTCGGCGTTAGCAACATAACTTGACAAAAATAAATATAAGCGTTGCCTACATTTAGGCGTATGACGTTGTACTGATGTTAGCAGCAGGCCGATTACATAAAAGTGGAGCTGTACATTACATTACATTAAAATTGGATCTGTAAGCGTTGCCAACATTTAGGCTATACTACTAACAGTGCGACGTTGTACTAATGTTAGAAACAGGCCGATTACATAAAATTGGAGCTGTACATTACATTACATTAAAATTGGATCTGTAAGCGTTGCCTACATTTAGGCTATACTACCAACAGTATGATGTTGTACTGATATTAGCAACAGGCCGATTACATAAAATTGGAGCTGTACATTACATTACATTAAAATTGGATCTGTAAGCGTTGCCTACATTTAGGCTATACTATTAACAGTATGACGTTGTACTGATGTTAGCAGCAGGCCGATTACATAAAAGTGGAGCTATACATTACATTACATTAAAATTGGATCTGTAAGCGTTGCCTACATTTAGGCTATACTACTAACAGTGTGACGTTGTACTGATATTAGCAGCAGGCCGATTACATACAATTGGAGCTGTATAGGCTATACTGTTAATAGGTTAAGGCTGTACTGGTCTAAACACATAAATATGCTCATTGAGTTTTCATAAATATTATAATTGCATAAATTGATAAAAAGTGATAGCAATAGCTTTACCGCGGCAGTCCCCGAGTGCCAAACGTCCTTTTTTTTTGACGTGTAAACATTTTTTGCGATGGGGATAATTCAAGAAAGTTACACGTAAGATGTAACTTGTAAGGTGTAAGATGTAGGGTTTAAGGTGTACGATGTTAGGTGTGAGGTGTAAGGTGTTAGATGTAAGATGTAAGGTTTAAGGTAAGATATTAGATGTAAGCATAAAATGTAAGTAGAAGGTGCAAGATGTAGGGTGTAATCAAGAAAGTTACGCGTAAGATATAACTTGTAAGGTGTAAGATGTAAGGTGAAGGGTGTAATATGTATGGTGTAAGGTGGTGAGTGGAAGATGTCAGGTGTAAGATGTTAGGTGTAAGGTGTAATATGTTAGATGTTAAATGTAAGGTGCAAGGTGTCATATGTAAGTATAAGATGTAATCATTGGCCTTAACAATCGCGCCGTAAACGCTGCCTTCTTCTGGACTGGATAAAGAAACGAAAAAACTCTGTTTGCGGTCAACGAGGACAAGACGAAGTATTTGCTGTCATCAAAGAAAGAATCGGCGCTTCTGCGCCTTGGCAGCCATGTCACTGATGATAGTTACAAATATGAAACTGTGAACACCGAAAATAATATCAATCTAGAACTCCAACGGTGAATCATTCTTGCCAACAAGTGCTACCTTGGACTGAGTAGGCGATTGAGAAGTAAAGTCCTCTTTTGAAGAACAAAGATCACGCTCTATAAGACTCTCATCATACCTGTACTGATGTATGACTCAGATTCATAGACAATGTCAAGAGAAGATGAGATGTCCCTTGGAAACTCCGACTTGAGAGAAAAGTTCTCCGGAAGATTTATGGTCCTTCCCGTGATGCCAACGGCGAGTATCGAAGGAAATTTAACGATGAGCTGTACCAGCTTTACGCAGATCTGACCATAGTCTAGCGAATTAAAGCCTTTAGGCTCCGCTGACTGGGTCATTTCATGCGAATGGACAAAGAAGCTTCAGCACAGAAGGTTTTCCTATCGTCACCTGAATTCGGCAGCAGAAGAAGGGGGAGGCCTCGACTGAGATAAAACAATAGGTGGAGGATGGCTTGAACTCCCTATGGGTTTCCAATTGGTGTCAGTTATCGCTAAAAAGGAATAACTGGCGTGCTTTGATAGGCAACGGCCAAAACCGCCAGGGCGGTTAAGCGCCAAAAAAATGATGACGATGATGATGAATTTGGGGTATTTTTTTCGATAATTTTAAGGCTAATTTTGGGTCAGTTTGGGGTAATTTTTTTGGTCAATTGGGGATAATTTTGGGGTCATACCATTTTGTGGTCATCATGAAGTCGAATTGGGGACATTTTGGGATGATGGTGCTATAATTTTAGGATCATTTTGCGGTTATAATGGGGTGAATTTGGGGTCATTCTTGGATCGTTTTGGGGCCAATTTGGGATAATTTTGGGGTCCATTTTTTGGTCATTTTGGAAAAATTTTGGGTCAATTTTGAGTCATTTTGGGGTGACCTTGAAATCATTTTCGGTCTATTTTGGGTCATTTCGGGATGATTTTTGGGTTAATTTTAGGTCAACTTGGGACCATTCTTTCGCAATTGCTACTAATAAAAATGTTACAAACAATACCAACTACGATGGTTGCATTTTCGATCTTGTTGAAGGATCTTGTCAAACCGCTTTGTATTGTTGCTTAGAAATTGTTCATCACCTTTAAAGGTCATCGAACCAAGGAGAGGAGGTTGGGAATTTCTAAACCGCAGTGTGTAACCACCAAACACTGCTTAGTGTGCCTGAAGGCAAATTGCAGCTATAATTAAAAAAAAAAATTAAAAACAAAAATAGGCGAAAATATACCTGCGAAATTTGCCTGCAGGCACACTGAGCAGTGTTTGGTGTAATGGTTACACACTGCGGTTTAGAAATTCCTAATATCCTCTACTTGATTGGATGACCAGTAAAGGTGATGAACAATTACTAAGCAAAAAGACTAAGCGGTTTGACAAGATCCTTCAACAAGATCGAAATTGCAATCATCGTAGTTGGTATTGTTTGTAGCATTTTCCAACTTGTTTTCGCCAAAACTCAAAAGAATAATTTGATAGAAATTATTCGACTGGTCAAAAGTCCATAAAATCTTCAATGTTCGTAAATACAATGACCTATAATAACAATAACTAAAATATATTTTCTTTTTAATTCTTTTTCCATCAGACTATGATGTTTACTACATCTAATTAATTCCTCTGAAAACCCATAGGTACATATATTTGAAGACCAACAAACCTAACAATTAAGCTAATGATTTTCTTAAATCCACGCCCTATTCAAAGGGAAGTCAAAACTTTGAAATTCATCTAACTAACTAACCACTTTAATGATAATCCTTTAAAATGTGATCTACAAGCAAATAATGCATATCATTAAACACAATACAAATACAAACGCTAATCAGCTCAATGAAAGCGTAGCTAAACATTTGCGGCTTTTACCTCCTAATCAACTCAATCAATTGGATTACGTTTTCTATTTATATGTAAACCCATTTATTATCCTGTAATAGGTAATTTGAAACGCAATCCAGTCCGCTGTAGTACCTATTAATTAATTAAATCATTATACAGCAATTAAATGCAAGATATACGACAAATTGTATTGCCCTTTCATTGCCACAAGCTCTTATCCATAGCCACCTAAAGTCCGACAGGCTTTGTTTGTTTGCACACTTTCTTCTCGCATTTTGCATCACCTCACGACGTTTATCTACATCGTTTCTTAAGCTACGCATTAACTGACTTTACGATTGTTTTTGTTGTTGGTGGTCAACATATCCATATGTATAATGTCTTATCTATGCTAAGCCATATTAAAATTGACTTCAATCTGTTTGGTCTTCATCAATGGAGCAATTTATTTTGGTTTTCTTATTTGAACTCGATTATGCTGTTGTTGCGGTTAATATCAGACGCATTTATCAACGCTGTTTGTGGTCAATATTAACCTTTACTTCACTGGGATTCAAGTTCTTTAAATAAATTAAAGGAAAAATACAGTAAATAACAAACAATTTCAATGTATTAAAAAAATAAAAAACGTAAATAAAAATTAAAAAAAAAAAACAAAAAAAAAAAATTTAACAAGAAAAAAAACAAAAAAAAAATATATATATAAAAATAAATATATAAAAATAAAAAAAAATGTAACAAAAAAAAATACACTAAAGAAAAAAATAAATATATTAAAAAAATGAAAAAAGAAATAAAAAAAATAAAAAAAAATAAAAAAAAACAATAGAAAAACTAAAACAAAATCAATAAATAAATAAAAAAACTAAATTAAAATAAAATAAAATATAATAAAAAATAAAATAAAATAAGAAATAAAATCAAATATAATAAAAAATAAAATAAAAATAAAAAATATAAAAAATAATAAAAAAATAAAAAAAAAAAATAAAAAAAAAAACAAAAAAATTAAAATAAAATAAAATATGAGAAAAAAAAAAAATTAATATAAGAAAATAAAAAAATAATAAAAATGCAATATAATAAAATAAATAGAAAGAAGAACAAAAAAAATGAACCAAAGCAAAATAACATAATTTTCCCTTTGCTATATTTTTTATATCGTCTTTTTGTAAAAAAAAAATATACAAAAAAATTTCTATTTGTCTAATTTCAGTTGGCTAAGAAAGTAAACGAAATAACAGTATTAACTCTAAAAGCAAGTAATCCGGAAGGAGCTAGGCGTAGTATCATTCCAGCGTGAGGTAAGCATAATAAAATAATAGGAGAAAATTCCATTACGAAGAAGGAAAATAGAGCGGGAGAGAGAAGCGTAAGGAAGTCAACAGAAAGACAGTCGGAAAAAGATCATGGGGTAAATGGGACTACTTTAATTTGCTTTAATCAAATTTTTAAGGAAGAAACAAAAATAAAAAAATAAAAAAAAAAATTTAAAAAAAAAAATAAAAAAAATTAAAAAAAAAAAATTAAAAAATTTAAAAAATAAAAAAAAAAAAAAATTAAAAAAAATAAGAAAAAAAATAAAAAAAGAAAAAAAAAATAAAAAAAAAAAAAATAAAAAATAAAATGAAACAAAAAATAATTAAAATAAATCAAGAAAAATTAAAAAAATAAGAAAAACATAAAAAATAATAAAAACATAAAAAAACAAGAAAAACATAAAAAAATAATAAAAACAAAAAATAACAAAAACATAAAAAAAAAATAAAAAAAAAAAAATAAAAACAAATAAACAAAAATAAAAAAAAAATAAAAAAGCAAAATAAGAAAACAAAAAAAAAAAATAAAAATAAAATAAAATAGAAATAAAAAATAATTTGAAATAAATTAAGAAAAATATAAAAATTAAAAAATAAATTAATACTAGTAAAAAGTAAAATAAAAATAAAATAAATAAAAACCCAAAAATTAAAATACAAAATTATAAAAAAAGAAATAAAATTCCAAATATACTAGGAAAAATCTCAGACAATAAAACAAAAGAGAAGATGGTCATAGAAGCCAAGCAATAAAAAAATGAACAGTTAAAATGGGGAAAAGAAGACATTACCAATACAGTCTTGTCTGAAAAAAAAGCAAAAAATGGTAAAAAATAAATTAAAAAAGTGAAAAAATAAATAAAAAAGTAAAAAAATAAATTAAAAAAGTGAAAAAATAAATAAAAAAGTAAAAAAATAAATAAAAAAGTAAAAAAATAAATAAAAAAGTAAAAAAATAAATAAAAAAGTATAAAAAAAAAATAAAAAAGTAAAAAAATAAATAAAAAAAGTAAAAAATAAATAAAAAAGCAAAAAAATAAATAAAAAAGTAAAAAAAAAAAAATAAATAAAAAATAATAAAAATGTAAAAACAAAAATAAATAAAAAAGTAAAGAAAAATAAATAAAAAAGCCAATTGTTCCTGATGATGATTTCAAATTGAAATCGAAATATCGACTTCTTTTTATTATATGTGGCCTTGAGCTCGTAAGTAGGAAATAAATTTAATTTGAAAGCCGTAAAAACAATTTTAACTATATAAAAGAGAAAAAAAAAATAAAAAAGAGAAAAAAAAAATAAAAAAGAGAAAAAAAAAAATAAAAAAGAGAAAAAAAAAATAAATAAAAAAGAAAAAAATAAAAAATAAATAAAAAAGTAAAAAAATAAATAACAAAAATAAAAAATAGAAAAAAAAAATAAAATAGTAAAAGAATTAAGAAAAAAAATAAAAAAAAAAAAACAAAAAAAAAAAAAATAAAAAGTACAAAAATAATTAAAAACTCCAAATTTACTAGGAACAGTCTCAAGCGAGAAAAAGGTGATGGTCTTAAAGATAAGGTAGATAAGCAATATAAAAAAAAATGTAGGAAAAGTTAAAAAAAGCAAAAAGAAGTCATTACCAATACAGTCTGGTTTGGGTCAGATTTTGCTTTAGGTCTGGTAATTCAGAATATACCCTGGTGAATTCGAATCAATGAGTGGATGTGTCTACACTCCTTACAACAACAACAAGAGCAAGAAAAGACGAATTTTTCTTTACAATACATAACTGTTTAGGTAAGCTCTCTCCTCTTCTTCTTTTTTTATATATCTAGTACTTTGATTTCACACTTGAAAAATATACTCAACAGTTCCGTAAAAAACTAACTATGAGTTTAATTAAAACAAAAACCTCAAATGCCCATTTGCTTAGATAGAAAACCCACAATTTCATGACTGAATAAACTGATAAAAGTATGTTAAATAGAAGAATGCCATGATTAACTCGCAGTAACTCAAGTAAATTTATAAGTACATATGTATGTTTCCAGGTATACATGTATGTTGATAGAACCTATATGTTCATTCACAATTATCCACTTTTCCAGGTATAAAACTTTTAGTTTGAATTGTTTTTTAATTTATTAACTCACCTAAAACCACAATTGTACCACACACTAACGTTAATAACTATCGAGTTCACAATCAGCGTGGTTACGAAAGCTACATATAACTTTAATCTATACATACAAACACATTTTCATTTACTTTTCTGTTCATATCCTTTGGACAAATGTTTGTTGACTGACACATGACCAGTCAAACTTTTCCCATCAACCAAATGGCAATTGCCACCTTTTTCGCTACATTGCATTTGCACCAGTGGTTTTACAAAAACAAAGAAACCCAACAAAAAAAAATATGATAAAAGATAAATCTACAGAAAAGGTGTGCAATTTGCGGTGTAATTAAAATCAACATTGTGGCAAAGTGTGGCATACATATGTATGCTTACTTACAACTCAACTGACTTTGGTTGTACCCAGCAAACATTTTTATTGTGTTGTGAGTGACGTCGGCCGCCATGATGTAGCAGTAGTATTTTCGGCCTACTACACCAAGTAGTACAAGTATTATTTATCACATATGTATGTTTTATATTTCATACAATAATTATTTTTCATACAAGTATTATTGTTAATAGAAGTATTTTTTATACAGTAATATTTTACATGCAGACAATATTTGTCACCCAAGTATTATTTTTCATACAAGTATCACTTTTCATACAAATATTATTTTTCATACAAGTACTATTTTTTATACAAATATTATTTTTCATACCAGTATTATTTCTCATACAAGTATTATTTTTTATAACAGTACTATTTTTCATACAAGTATTATTTTTCATACAAGTATTATTTTTCATACAAATATTACTTTTCATACAAGTAATATTTTTCATACATATATTATTTTTCATACAAATAGTATTTTTCATACAAGTATTATTTTTAATACAACTATTTTTTTCATACAAGTATTATTTTTCATACAAATATTACTTTTCACACAAGTATTATTTTTCATACAAATATTATTTTTCATACAAGTACTATTTTTCATACCAGTATTATTTTTCATACAAGTATTATTTTTTATACAAGTACTATTCTTCATACAAGTATTATTTTACATACAAGTATTATTTTTCATACAAGTATTATTTTTAATACAAATATTACTTTTCATACAAGTAATATTTTTCATACATATATTATTTTTCATACAAATAGTATTTTTCATACAAGTATTATTTTTCATACAAGTATTATTTTTAATACAATTATTACTTTTCATACAAGTAATATTTTTCATACATATATTATTTTTCATACAAATAGTATTTTTCATACAAGTATTATATTTAATACAAGTATTTTTTTCATACAAGTATTATTTTTCATACAAATATTATTTTTCATACAAATATTATTTTTCATACAAGTTTTATTTTTCATACAAGTATTATTTTTTATACAAGTACTATTTTTCATACAAGTATTATTTTACATACAAGTGTTATTTTTCATACAAGTATTATTTTTCATACAAATATTACCTTTCATATATATATTATTTTTCATACAAATAGTATTTTTCATACAAGTATTATTTTCATACAAGTATTATTTTCATACAAGTACTATTTTTCATACAAGTACTATTTTTAATACAAGTATTGATTTCATACAAGTACTATTTTTCATACCAGTATTCTTTTTTATGCAAGTATTGTTTCTGCACAAGTATTTTTCTTCATATATTTTTGCTACAAGCATTATTATCTTTCCATCAAATAATGTTAATGCTCACTGGGTATATTAGTACATCCTTATGTGTATAATCGTATAGTTAAAAGAAATAGACGACAACGTTGCTAAATTGGCATTAGAGCATTTTTTCAAGTGGAAAAGGTGCATATGTCCTTACTGAAGCAAGATTGCAATGAACTTTCACTAAAAAAAAAATAAAAGAATTATCGTTGAAATGGTTGGAATGTCAATAAAAATGTGGGTTGAAGTCCATCTTGCCTTTGCGAATCTTTTATTTGCTCACTTGCCAAGTATGCTTTTAAAGTTTTCTTAGCACATAATGACTAAAGTTTTAGCAAACGCAAAAGCATGCTAAGGTGTGAGCAACAGAATGGGTTCATTAACGGATTAGATTCAATATCTAATTTTCGAAGAGCGTTATAAATGTGATATGGAAGGGTAAAGAGGATTTTAGAAATCAAACTTAGCATAACTGATCTCTTTTTTTCTCAAACTTTCATCTTAACGCGCATTAGATTCAGTGTATCATCCAACCTGAGAAGCTTTCATTTCTTCCTTTATCTCTATCAAGGAATTTGGGTCTCATAAGAAAGCTTCGAAAGGGGTATTCAGCTTCAGATTGTGCAAAATCACCTTTTCACGCCTTCTAGCATAATTTTAGGCGCACAACCCTATTTTTACCCATTAAACAGCTACCCGCTACCACTAACTCAACCAATCAAGCAACTCTGTAGCCAGCTCATCCACTAACCAGCCAACAAATTGCAATCCATTTTCCCTATACGTCAGCAATGCCACCGCAACCAGAAGCCACACATTTTAAAAGATTATTTTTCAGAGCAGGACCCTGTGCTGGCTTGGGTATATTTTAAAGCGAATAACTTCGCTTCCTACTAAGTAATGGTGCTGTGTGACAAGTCAACTCAAAGTGCCACCCGACTTTTACTCCTTTCCGTCCGCTTTTCATTCCTTTTTCAAACCTTGCTTCTATGCACACATTTTTTTTTTTTTTATTGTAAGCTTTTATTGCTTTGACTTTTACCTGCCGCCTTCGGCGATGAGTGATTGTTGTGCTTTCGCTGGCTGCTTTCAACTCTTTTTTTTTCTTACTCTAAGCTATTTGCTACATATGTAGTGGTTTTTTTGATTTGCTTGCATTTGTTCCTGGTAGCAACTAATGTTGGTTTGCATATTTTATAAGCAATCTCATCGATATCAATATGTGTACTATGTAAACCTTGCGTATGCTTGAGTAAATACACAGGTGAGCCTTTTATAACGAAATTGGCTTAAGCTAGGACCCCATAGCAAACTTCAAGTGTTTAAGGATTGCTACCCTCTTTTATGCTGTTTTATATAGCTCGCAGTAGAGTTGAAATACTAGGACGCGAGATACGTCCATGCGGCCTGTTGCGAAGTTCTGGATTTAAGTCTTTAGTATATATTTTACTTTTTCTACATTTATTATTTAGAATTTAACATGTCTAGAAAATAGTACCTAATGTACAGTGTCTTACACCCCACCCCTTCCTATTACATCCCAAATCTTACATCCTACCCCCTACCTCTGACATGTTACACCCCACCCCCTTCGTTTTACATCTTACATCTAACACCCCACCCCTACCTCTTCTTACATCTTTCACATCTTACACCCTACCGCCTACTTTTACATCTTACATATTACACCCTACCCCCTTTCTCTTACATATTACATCTTATATCCCACCACCTACCCTTTTACATCTTACATCTTACACCCCACCTCTTACATCTTGCACCCCACCCCTACCTCTTACATCTTTCATCTTACACTCCACCACCTACTTCTTATATCTTACATATTAGATCCTACCCCTACATATTACATATTACACGTAACTTTTTCTGGATACTTACACATCAAAAATCCAGTAGATGGCTCACGAATGGAGTTATTTAATTTCCTGAGAAACGGGGGTAATTTTGCGAACCATTTTTAAGTAACTTCCCCACAGACTTGAAGCTTTAGTAATAACTCATGGATCTGACCTATTTAAAAAAATTAGTTTGAAGTCGTTAATCTTGCTATAGATTTTTAACTACAGACAATCCGAATTGCAGTAAAACTAAAATTGCGTAAGGTGGCGCGCCAATCGAGATAGGTAACCGAAAATTTCTGTAAAACTTGGAGAATCTTGCAATAGATTGTTGAGTAACTTTCCAGTGAGCTAGAGACTTGCAACTTTAGTCACACCTCAGAACCTGGTAAAATGCAATATTTGATACACAAAATCCCGCTAGTTGGCGCACAGATCCAGCTATGAAGAAAACTCGTTTGAATTTGAGACTCTTGCTAAGGACTTGAAACTAATATCTCGTCGAATTAGGAATTTGAAAGTTGCACACAACCTGAAGAAACCCAGTTCCATGTCTTTGTTTAAGGACAAATTCGCTGCTGCTTTTTGATAACATTAATCATTATTTTATTGTATTTTTCACTCACAATAGAATCGTGATTATCCTACTCACCATAAGCAACGGCTTTGCGCCCCTAAGTTTGCTTTTAAGTGCGTTTACTGCCAACCACTACGTAAAAGCCAGTTCATAGAAAAAATTAAATACGTTTATTTACTTTATTAATTTTTATGTTGACATAAATTCCTAACGATATATCAGCAGATAAGAAGTTTGCATAGTTACATGCAACACGTTTCGGGGGATTTGTGCCTTAGAGTTGCTATCGTGATGAGTTTTCAATAAATTTTTTTGTTTGACTTTTTTTCTTGTGCTTGCTAAGAGGTGCTGTCATCATGCCATTATTTAAAATTAATGTGCTGCTAGCATAAGTCAATGATACATAGGTAGGGGGGTTGGATGTGTGTGATAGAGAAGGTACGGTATGATGAGCAGTTTTAAATAGTACCAATTTCGAGCTTAGGAAAGCGTCTTTTGAAATTAAGGTTACGTTTTTGTTGTAGTTATAGAAAATTCCGCGTCGTTGCCTTAGGTTGCACAGCATCATTTTAGCCAGTCGAAGTAAAAATCGGTAGATTAAGTAAAGGAAAGACTACAGTACAAGAATTCAAATATATACGCCTAAAAACATGCAACAAAATTCCATAACTGTGCGGTGAAGCTAGTTTTCAGGAGAAAACATTTATAATTGTGTTGAAATTAGAGATGAAAAATTACAAAAACTAGTAGAGGTGATATCGCGTAATAAAAGGACAATATCGATACCAGAAAGATTAAACAAATTTGTTGCTTACTTTCAGGAGACAAATGTTCTATTTCATTCTCTGTGGTCGTTTATGATTAGAAATCGGGGAAAATATGTCAAATCAAGCGCCTAAAAATTATTTTATAAATTTATTTGAAAAAAAAAGCTAAACTGTGGAAATCATGGTACCATAATTTTAGGCGTTTGATTTTGACATATCTTGCGAACTTCATGATTTTGATATACATAATTTGACTAAGAGAATATCTGGAAGAATTTTCAGAGTCTTTTGTATAACATTTTAACCCTCTTACCACCTACAAAATTTGAAATTTTAGTTTTTGACACACTCGTTTTTTTGGCACAATTTTCAGAGATTTAACTACACATTCATGAAAATGGCATTGCAAATTTTCGAGGGTTCCTTGTACTTTGGATTTTCGTGAATCATAGATAAACGAGATGTTAATGACCCTATTAACTCAAAAACAGACACCATGACGTCTACGTACCTACCAATTTTGCTACACATTCATGTTTCTGGCAAAACGAAAATTAAAAAAAAAATTTAAAATTCAGTTTGAAACATATTTGTTGCGCCAGAAACATACGTTTTTTTGGCACAGTTTGCAGAGATTGAACTACGCATTCATGAAAATGACATTGCAAATTTTCGCGAGTTCCTTGTACTTTGGAAACCCAAGATTTTCGTGAATCGTAGAGAAACGAAAGGCTAATCACGTGAGCCTATTAACTGAAATCTGTAAAATTGGCACATTCATGCCTCTGGCAAGCGAGCGACGATACAAGATCTAACGCATGATTATTTACCCACTAAGCTGTGGGGGATTTTTAAAAGCTTTTTGTATATATGTTTTTCTGTTATTAAATTTGTTCGCTACCACAAATCTCATCAATGCCTCTACAATCCAACTTCTAAACAAATGCTTAACGCAATTTATGAACTCATATGAGTGGTTTAGGAACTTTGGAAACAAAATACACAAAATCTTAAAAGTAAAACAAAGGGAAGACATAAATACCTATCATATATCCCACATTTCTTCTTTTTTCTTCTTCCTCAATCAGCCTCCGCAACTGGCTTGTACTTAAATAATATTACGATTATTACCTTTTATAAATATTTCAACTTCACATTCTCGTATCAAAAATTGATTTTATTTTCAAATAAAATAAAATGACGAAAAAAGAAATGGTTATTGCTCGCGAAGCACTTATTTAATAACTCATATTATTTGCAGAGCAATTTCTTTGGCGCTGCCATCATTCATACACTTTTTTAACCTCATTCAATTTTACTCACATTTCCCTCCCTTTTTTTTGTGGCTGTTTGCTTTAACTCCGGTGATGAATTGCTTTTATATGACAGTTGTTATTATTTTTTTTATATGACCTTTAAAGTCAATAATATTTTATGTAGGTAGCGACGAAGGCTCGGTATAAGGACATACTAATTTAAATAATATTTTTTGCATACTTTTAGGCAGCTATTTTTTTTTATTGAATGTTGGATTAATTTTAACATTTTATGGACTTCGGTGGTAGGTAGTAACATAAAAGGATTTCAGTATGATTACCGTTTCGAAGTTATTGCTTCAAAGTTGTCTTTAAATCGTATTCTTCTAGTACGAATTCGCAATCTTCTAAAATAACTGTTGCATACTTTTAGGCAAGTACTTTTACATATATTTTCTCCTTTTAGGTGTCGCGATTCGAAGTTGAAATAGGGACTTATTATAAATTATATAAATTTTATAAGTTTCGAATACATTGAGTTCAACATTTATTTATTAGTTAACCCTTTAACTGCCATATTGTTTAATATAGTGCCACTCAAGAATTCTCCCACTTGCTTTGTTTCTCAAAAACTTTTAAAAATGTATCTCTTTATCGAACCTTGATCAATCACTCCCCTCACATATCGTCCTCATATTCTTTTGTTTCATAATATTGATATATTTTATGGGTAATTTCAAAAGTCGTTTTGTCGTTTGGCTCTGCAAATCATATGAGACCATTATAACTTCGTTATAGGTATGATGTTTTTTCTTGCCTTCTGGGCATTGATAAAACAGAAATATACTGTCAACTTTTTACATGCCCTGTTAAATATAAATACATCCGAATATACCCAGTAGGGAGAAATTCTAGGTCTTAACGGGTGCTTTTGTAGTGCTTTCGAAATCTTTTTGTGCTGCAGCTACATTACATATTCTATAATTTAAACCAAGTGTAAATCCACCTTTTATGTGCTGTTCATGCTGTGCCTGCACTTTGCATTTTAGCATTAAGCCCAAAATGCAGCATTTTTCCCATACAATTTAGAAAGCTAAACGCAACTAAATGCTACTTTATTTCTGCATTAGCTTAAGCATCTTCGAAGATACAGTACGAATAAAAATTTCTTTGTATGAAGAAAAAATGAAAAAAATGTTGCATACTTTTGGGCGAACCGCTGCTTATTTTCGTATAGCTTCTCACTAAGCAAGTCAACGTGCTTATGCAATAATTTTTCCTGTTAAAAGTTGCAATTTTCGAGGTGAAGAGTTTCCAAGTTTGTTTAGAAAGTAGATTTCTTTACCAACGAATTCACTTTTATAAAAGAAATGGAGTTTATATGAAAAGGCAAGCATACTTCCACTTGCGATGTAGGAACTCACCTTAAGCATTCGAAAATTAGCTAAATGTGCATTTTCAAAATGCGGCAGCATGAACGCATTTTCGAATTGTACGACCGAAAATGGAAAATGCTGCTTTTAAAACTCAGCATGAATACTACATAAATTCTACTTTATTTCTAAATTAGCTTAAGCATCTTCGAAGATACAGTACGAATAAAAATTTCTTTGTATGAAGAAAAAATGAAAAAAATGTTGCATACTTTTGGGCGAACCACTGTTTATATTAGGATATCTTCTCAATAAGCAAGTCAACGTACTTATGCAATTATTTTTCCTGTTAAAAGTCGCAATTGTCGAGGTGAAGAGATTCCAAGTTTGTTCAGAAAGTCGTTTTCTTTACACACGAACTCACTTTTATAAAAGAAATGCGATGTAGGAACTCACCTTAAGCATTCGAAAATTAGCTAAATGCCCATTTTCAAAATGCGGCAGCACGAACGCATCTTCGAAATGTACGACCGAAAACGGAAAATGCTGCTTTTATAACTCAGCATGAACACTACATTAGATCTTGTTCACTTCTTCGAACTGTATACATAACTGGTTTCGAATTAGACCAAAATTAATTGCAAGGCCGATCAATTTGAAAGTTCATATACCTACAATCGAAAATTCCTCTTAATAGCAACTGGTGAAGATCTAGTCACAAGTAACTAGTAACTTCTTTGCACTGTAGCTATAGCTTTCAGCTAGCCATTTCACTTACTAGTTGTAGATGTCCCTGCAGGTTGTACTTCCACCCTCATAAATAAATATCTAAACATACTCCCTTTCATTTTCCATTAAATTTGTATTTGTTTTCCATTTCCCCCCAACTACTTTTTTTCCTTCCAACCAATTCATGCTTTTATACTTTAATCTATTTATATTCACAAAAGCTATAGATTTTGTATTATCAGTGAAATCATATTATTGCGAATTAACAGAGAAAAAAATTTCATTGAACTCGCATCTCTTTCATGCTTTTCATTGGGATTGTGTTTATTTTTTTTGCGTTCTGAGTTGATGATTATTGGCTTTCTAATCATTAGCTATTATATGAAAACTTTCAGTAATTTGATTTGTACTTGATTAAACAATGTTCTACTTCGCCTAATTGTAAACTGTAATTGAAAAAAAAAATCCAAAAAATACAGTCTCGGGCGAGTGCGGGTAAGCTTGGGCTGACAAAGGAACACACCTATTATATGGAAATATTTTCTTGAAACCAGCATACTAAAAATATCAACAACGAATTCACAACGTAGAAGTTGACTAAATCGAAGAGGGTTCAAATTCTATCAAATACAGTTCTGCAGTCTATTAAATGTATGCATCAATTCTTTGTTTCCTTTGGTATACCTTCCCATTGCACCCGTCATGTCTATAGTACTCTTCAAATAGTGTCAGCATTTCGCATACTACGATGAGCATCCAGATAACCGTATTCCAACTGAAAGAGTGTAACAAACATTAAAGTATTGTGACCACCAGCGTAGAGCTTCGATTAGTGGCTTCTGAAAACTTTCTAGTTGTGCATTTATTATTTAAAAAATAACGGTTTTTTCTGCCAAGATTAACATTTTCCATCACCATAAGCACCCTGTACTTTTGATATCCGAAATAGTGGAACAGCCTTTTTCCAAGTTTAGCCTTTATGAGCCTTAAAAAAATTAATTTTTTTCGACTAAATACAATTTTTATTAACAAGCAACACGCTGTACTTCTAAAAAAGTAGTATAAAGACATTAAAGCATTGTTTTGCACTTATGACTCCCTACAAAAAGCTTTTTTCGACTAGACTAATATTTTGATTCACACCCTGTACTCACTTCTTCCTAGAAAATTCTTTTTGCAAAAAACATTCGTTACCCATTTTTTTCCTGACAAGATTAACATTTTTCATCACCATCAGCACCCTGTACTTTTGCCACCCGTAGTAGTGGAACAGATTTTTTCCAAGTTTAGCCTTCATGATCCTTAAAAAATAAATTTTTTTCGACTAAATTAAATTTGTTTTAACAAGCAACACCCTGTACTCACTTCTTCCTAGAAAATTCTTTTTGCAAAAAAAAAATTCTTTGCGGATGTTTTTTCCCTGACAAGATTAACATTTTTCATCACCATCAGCATCCTGTACTTTTGCTATGCGTAGTAGTGGATAATATTTCCTTCAAGTATAGCCTTCATGAGCCGTAAAAACTTAAACTTAATTCGACTAAATTACATTTCTTTTAACAAACGTTTGCCAGCCGATATAGTGGAAAAGACTTCTCCCTAGTTTAGCCTTCAGGAGCCCTAAAAAACATAAATTTTTTCGACTAAATAAAATTTCTTCTAACAAGCAACACCCTGTACTTCTGCTATGTGAAAAAGTGATTAAGACTTCAAAGCACGGTGTTGTCCTTATGCCAAAAAAGGAAAGCATTTTTAGATTCGATTAATATTTTAATTCACATGCAGTACCCTGTACTCACTTCTTTTACAATTTTTTTGCAACAGAACATTCGTTACACACGTTACTACTCTTGACACTCAGTAATCCTCTGCACAATCGTGAAGAAAAATGCCTTCATGACTCCAAAAAAGGAAAGTTTTTTTTGCGGTTAACATCTTTCTTCACATGCAGCACCCTGTACTAAGCTTATCCAAGTAAATTTGTTACGCAGGTTACTACTCTTGATACTCACTAATCCTCTGCGCCATTATGATGAAACATGCTACGCTTCTACATCTGCTCTTTTGCACATTGTCAACAGCCTAAAGGTATGCAATTTGTGATGTTTACCCCATACTCACACACTTCAGGAAATCCTGCGGCTATTGGTTGGCGCACCTGTTCAGCATATGAAAGTAGAATTCTATTATACGAAGTTGTAGCAAAAAAAAAAATAAGCCACAAGCGTTAGTATAAAAACTAACTATTTGCGCCTAAAATGCGGCAAAAAAAAACAGAGTGTTTCATGTACAGACTAATTTACGTTTGAAGTAAAAACTTAATTAGTATGTATTGTATGTTTTGTATTTTGATAAATGTTAATACACTTTGGTAAACAGCCTAAAAATATGCTACAACTAAAGAAAAGCGCCAGCGTAAAATATACCATTTCTGAAAGCGTTACTCGACGCAAATGTAATAATTTGTATGCCAAAGTGTGAAAAGTGTGTGTAAGTGTTATTGTTACGTCGCAAAGTTTGCAAAGCTTTAATGGCAAATATCTAAGGAAAACAACAACAAAAAATAACATTTTCGTATGGCTTTTACGCTTACGGCGTTTAGTAGCGTACGTGTTGACTGGTAAATGTGTTTGATGCGTGTCAAAAATCTCAACCACTTTTGAAGGTAAACAATAAAATGTTTATTTTCCTTTTGGCTACCATACAAACACCGATGATGTGGAGGCAGCCAAGGATGTGTCGGTTTGAATATATTATTTGAGAAAATGTTTGCATGTGTTTAGCGTAATTGCCCATTGCGGTACGCTTTTTATCGTGTGGTAGATGACGGTTTATTGCTGAATATTCCATTCAAAAATCTGGAAGATACAAAATGTACGTTGCAACTACGCTTGTCGTAAAATTTATTGACTACTTAAAGTCCGAAACTTTAAAAAAGTTTGAGGTTCGTTCAGTAGTGCATACATCTAGGCGCTGGTGTAAAGCAGCGTAGCGATAGATTTTTGGTTTACGAGATATTTTGAACTCATTAGCTGGAATCCTTGGTTGATATTAAGGTCGACATTGCATTGAAAAAATAAAAAAAAACATAAAAGAAGGAAAACAATAAAAAATAGAAAGAAAAAAAATTAAAAAATAGGATAAAAATAATAAAATTAAAAAAAGCTTTATAAAAATTAAATAAAAATTAAATTAAATTAAAAATAAAATTAAATTAAATAAAAATAAAATGAAAATTAAAAAATATATTATAAAAATAAAAAAAAAATAAAAAAATATATTATACAAATAAACAAAAAAACAAAAAAAAAAAATATTATACAAATAAAAAAAAAATAAAAAATATAATATAAAAATAAATAAATAAATATAATATGAAAAAAAAAACATAAAAGAAGGAAAAAAAAAATAAAAAATATAACAATATAAAAAAATATAAAAATATAAAAAAAAATATAAAAATATAAAAAAAAATATAAAAAATATAAAAAAAATATAAAAAAATAAAAACAGTAAAAAAAAAATAAAAAAATAAGATAAAAATAATAAAGTAAAAAAAATTTTTATAAAAATGAAATAAAAATAAAATAAAACAAGTAAGGAAAGCTGTCTTCGGCTGTGCCGAAGGCTATATACCTTTCATGAATAAGCGTCACGATTTTCACTGTTCGATCCCCAGTACAGCCTGTTTCAATTTAACTATATTTACTATACACATTACACATCTTTGTTATAATTTAAAAAGAACTTACAAAATAATAGGATCCGAGTTATCGGAACAATCGATTGTATGGAGGCTATATATTATACGTGTTCAATAGTACTGACTTACACTATACACATTACATATGTAGAAAGTACTAAAGGTGTAATATTTTACGTTCCTAACTTTTTAAATGCGGAAGTATTGGCCAAAAAACCTTATATCGGAACAACCGGTTGTATGTTACATTTGCCCGATCTGGTTGATTTTCACTATATATACTACATAAATAGAAAGTACTCGAGATGCAAAATTTTACGTTCCTAACTTTTTAACTGCAGAAGTTTTGGCCAAAAAACCTTATATCTGAACAATCGGTTGTATGGGGGCTATATGTTACATTTGCCCGATCTTGTTGATTTTTACTATATACACTACATAAATAGAAAGTACTCGAGTTGCAAAATTTTACGTTCCTAACTTTTTAATTGCGGAAGTTTTGGGAAAAAAACCTTATATCTGAACAATCGGTTGTATGGGGGCTATATGTTACATTTGCCCGATCTTGTTGATTTTTACTATATACACTACATAAATAGAAAGTACTCGAGTTGCAAAATTTTACGTTCCTAACTTTTTAATTGCGGAAGTTTTGGGAAAAAAACCTTATATCTGAACAATCGGTTGTATGGGGGCTATATGTTACATTTGCCCGATCTTGCTGATTTTCACTATATACACTACATAAATAGAAAGTACTCGAGTTGCAAAATTTTACGTTCCTAACTTTTTAATTGCGGAAGTTTTGGGAAAAAAACCTTATATCTGAACAATCGGTTTTATGGGGGCTATATGTTACATTTGGCCGATCTTGTTGATTTTCACTATATACACTACATAAATAGAAAGTACTCGAGATGCAAAATTTTACGTTCCGAACCTTTTAATTGCAGAAGTTTTGGCCAAAAAACCTTATATCTGAACAATCGGTTGTATGGGGGCTATATGTTACATTTGCCCGATCTTGTTGATTTTCACTATATACACTACATAAATAGAAAGTACTCGAGTTGCAAAATTGTACGTTCCTAACTTTTTAATTGCGGAAGTTTTGGCCAAAAAACCTTATATCTGAACAATCGGTTGTATGGGGGCTATATGTTATACTGGTCCGATCTTGTCAGTTCCGACAAATGATTCCTATATTACAAAATGGTGGCCACATACAAAATTTCAGCCAGATATCTCAAAAATTGAGGGACTAGTTTGCGTTCAAACAGACAGACGGACAGACGGACAGACGGACAGACGGACATGGCTAAATCAACTCAACTCGTCATCCTGATCATTTCGGTATACTTATTGATGGGTCTATCTCTTCTTCTTCTCATATTTACAAACATCGGACCAAAGTTATAATACCATTTCATGTTCATGAAAGGTATAAAAATTTAAAATAAAAATAAAATAAAAGTAAATTAAAACAAATAAAAATTGAATTGAAATATAAATAAAATTAAATTAAATTAAAACAAAAAATAAAAATAAAATAAAAATTAAAAAAAAATTATAAAAATAAAAAAAGATATAATATTATAATATAAAAAAAAAGATAAAAAATTCTAATATAAAAATAAAAAAATAAAATAAAAAATATAATATGAAAAGAAATAAAAATAAAATAAAAACAAAATAAAAATAAAATAAAAACAAAATAAAAATGAAATAAAAAAAAAAAAAAATAAAATAAAAAAAAAATAAAATTAAAATAAAATAAAAATAAAATATAAATAAAAAAATAAAAAAAAATAAAATTAAAATTAAAATTAAAAAATAAAATATAAGTAAATAAAATAAAATTAGAAAAAAGAAAATAATAATAAAATAAAAATAAAAAAAAACCAAAAAAAAAAAAAAAATAAATAAAAAAATATAAACAAAAAAAAAATAAAAAAATAAAAATTTAATAAACATAAAATTAAAATAATATAATAAAATTAATAATAATACTCTTTGTTGCTTTTGACTTGTAGTCTATTGCTGTAAATACCGACGGTATTCTCAAAACACACATTTTCATTAATAATAATAATAATAATAAAATTAAAATATGTAAAAGTGAAATTAACATTAAAATAAAAATAAAATTAAATAAAAACAATAATAATAAAAAAAACGTTAGAAAAAATTAAATAAAAATTAAATAAAAATAAATTATAAGTAGAAAAAAATTGAAAAAACTAAAAAAAAATTTAAAAAAGTATGCAAGAGTGGAATTGCAAAGCAATGTATGAGTTGGTCGAAAACTAGGGTTAAAAAAAGTAAAATCAAAACAAATACAATTAACAGCGATAGAAAAAGGTGCCTATGTGCCATACAGCACAACGCCCAGCTGTTGAAAGATAGTGCAGAGAAATTAAATAAAATACAAGGATAATAAATGTAGTTACACATGTTTACCCGGACATATGTATACCTATGCGTAAAAGCATATGAAACCAATAGATATATGTAGAGCAAGTAAAACCACTTGTTTTCTTCATTAATTTCCACTTTGCCATAAATAGTGTAGAGGGCGTAAGGTAACAAAAATATGTGCGTACATGTGCTTCGTTAATAGCAATTGGATTGAGTGAAATATATAGTAGATAGGGTCGAAAACAAAAGAACAATAGCTTAAATACAAGTGGTTAATGTAAGTGTGTATATCTTTCAAGTGAGTGCAGGTGTAACGCTGTCAAAGAAGTGTATCAACACATATTCACACATTTTTACAAGCAACAAGGATAAACTACTTAAATATCACTTTTATTGTGCAATTTTCCGTAGAGAGAGAGAGAGACTGACTGCAATGACATTTTAACCCAGATGTGTGCTACACAACGACTTACTCGACTTGCTTACTCCGCCGCATACGAGTGCTTACTCACCTTATAAGCAACACACACACCACCACCACCACCACCCTCTCACACTGCATCTATTTTATTAACACTTAAAATGTATTTTTGTTTGTGTGGCAGTAAAGCTTTTTTGGGGGCGGTGTGAGTTGAAATGTGTCTCAATGGCTGACCAGCACTCTGGCTACAAAGCTGCGGGATATCGTAGCTCTGACAAAGCACACAATAAATGTATAAATACGCACACATATATACACTCATTTATATAGAAATAAATATTCAACAAGCATATTCCTAGCTACTCGTATACAAAGGATATCTAGTAATTTTCAGTGAGTATTAGTATAATTGTTCGCTCTTATTTTAGATAAAAGATAATCAAATCAAGCAGACAAAAGCAAGCACATGTGTTTTTTATAGGTTTGCATTTAATATTCTAGATAAGTGTACCATATATGTGTGTGTGTGTTTATCATACGCTTTGAGCAAATCTACAAAAAGATGTCCTTGGTAAGCAACAAAAAGAAAATCATTCCACAGTTGTTGTATAATAATTTCTATAAGAAACGATGGCTAGGGTATCCCTTCTTCTGCAGGTGACATTTATAGCTTTTTGTTTTTGTATAAATTTATATGTGTGTGTGTGTGTGTGTGTGTGTTTGACTGTCCCTTTCATAGACTCCTTTCAATCTGATAACTTTTGTTCATATACATACATTTGTGTTAAAGAATATTTAATTATATTTAAATGTTGTATAACTAACAGATGGTGTGAAAGAATTCCTTTAAGAGATATGTGTGGCAGCAAGCTATAATTGAAGTTCGTTCAGTAGTGCATACTTTTTGGCGCTGGTATAAAGCTACGTAGCGATAGATTTTTGGTTTACGAGATACATATTTTGAACTCATTAGCTGGAGTCCTTGGTTGATAGCAAAGTCGACATTGGACTATCAGGTAGGTTCTGGCTTTTCACTTCCGAATAAAATGGATGAAAATTTTGAAATTCCTATGTATTTTCACAAATTTTATTCGGAAGTGAATTTCAGAACCTGCCTGTATATGAGCCTTTACTGAAATAAAATTAATTGAAACACGCACCTACTTTTGACGAGAACAAAATACTACAACAAGAACAACACTACAATAAACGATTTACTCTTGAAATGTTACATAAACGTACCGACAAACATACGACTCAACTATAAGAATGACACGGACAATTGCGCTCATATATACAAACACTTGTTTAAGAAAAGTCAGTACCATACTCCACGTCATGCAGAGCGCACGTGTTAAGAAAAGTATGTAAATATGAAAAATGTTTGATACGTATATTTGTTAACTGTCGTAATTATGTTTTTATTAGCTCTGTAAGCTTCAAGATGAGTGCCGCATTGTTTCAAAGAACAATGGTGTTTAATTTATGAAGCACGGACCTCGAGCCACCATAAGAAAAAAAAAATTAGTTGAAGAAAAAGTCGCCAAAAATTATAATTAATTTTATTTTATTTTATTGGAATTTTTTTAATTCCATTTATTTTAAAATAATTTTTTTTTTTGTTTTTATGTTTTTATTTCATTTTATTAAATTTTAATTTATTTCACATAAATATTCTTACACGTGTGTATCACTTGACGTGGAGTTGGTCACTGTTCGTGTGTCAACAAATATCAAGTGCGCGCAGTGGTCGGTGTCCGTTTTGTAGTTGCTTCACTTGCTGGTCGGTGTGTTTATGATGTAAAGCATTTCAGTGTAAATTGTTTGCTGTAATGTTCTCACTTTTGAAAAACGGTGGATTTGTCGAAGTTTGGTGAGTGGGAGATTTTTACCAATAAATTTGAATTACACACGGTAATCGTCTTCAGGGCGAAAACTACAAAACATAAAAACAACAAAATAAATAAATAAATAACAATTTTCTAACATACTAAAATAAAAAAAAAATAATCACATTCATATTTTTACACATGTGTATCACTTGGCGTGGCGTTGGTCACTCTTCGTTTGCTTGGCAACAAATGTCTGTACAAGTGAGCGCAGTTATCGACGTCCGTTTTTTGGTTCCTCCAGTTACTGTTCAGCGTGTTTATGATGTGAAGGATTTCGGTGTAGATCGTTTGCTGTAATGTTGTTCTTTTAGAAGAACGGTGGCTTTGTCGATTCTTGGTGAGTGTGAGTTTTTATTACAGTGGCTCATTTATGATTTTATTCAAATTCGGGCCTGAATACAGGCATTTTTTTAATAGTTAATTTTTTTTTTTCAATTATTTTATTTAGTTTTTCCATTTTCACGTGGTCCAAGTACTACGCCAGCACAAAACAAAATGCTAGGTAAAAGGAAAACAAATAAATTACCAAGCTTGCAATACAGCAAAATTTCTATGTGGGAAAGTAATGCGAATCAAAAATGTAAACGGAAACGGATGCGGAAACAGCTCAGCAAAACATACCGCATGCGTGGTCTATACCAGTGATGTACAAAGTTGGTAGATAATAGCAAGTTCTACCATCGAAACTGCGATACTTTCTGAGGCTCTGCGGACCCCCGAGGTGCACTACTGGCATGTGTGCTTGAGTATACCAAAGTAAAGTCAATGCAATCAAAAGAAGCAGCAAAAATTCGATCAAAATCCATATCTCAAATAAGCTTTTGAACAGGGTGCTGCTAGTCACACATACATATGTATGAGCTCTCTATATATCCTTGATAAGAAAATACTGCCAGTAAACAGAAACATTTACCCTCTCTCCTACCGTGTTTTATAGCCAATTTTTGTCGGTTACATATTCTCATACCCACATATGAGCTTGTTACCTATACAGCATTTCAAGCCAATTCGTTGCCTGCTTAACCAACGGAATGCCAGCAATTGGATTAAACAGCGTTAGTAGCAAACCAACGAATAAAATAAAAAAAAAAATTCCGCACAAATACCAAAAAAAAAAACTTAAAAGAAAATGCATAGCATTTCTGCTGAATAGCTGGAATTCTACAAATAACTGAAAGTAAATGCACATAATTGCCATGAAATGAAATAATCATACTGCAATTGCCAAGGTAAAAATTCCTATAGTTTGTATAAGCGGTCGTTTTTCTCATAAAAAAGCATGAAGAGTTGGTAGTTGCGAGGAGTAAAAGCGAAACAAGTGAAAAGGTAACATAACTACTTCAAAAACTCAGCAGTTTGTTAGAAAATTAGAATTGAATGCATTTTTTCTTCTTAGCTCACTTTTTATATTAGTTTTATTCATCTAATGATCGGCGCATCAACGAGTCGAGATAGATACACAGCCTCGGATGAGAACCCTCTTTAATGTTGGCGGCCTGACTAAACGAAAAAGGGTCATAAGATTATGGAGTGTCCGGATTCTTCCTACAGGAAATGCGATTGACGGGACAAGGCAAGACGACCATCGGACCTTGTGAGATCTACAACAGTGGCCAGACACGTGGAAAAGTACGTGGTATAGGTTTCGTGGTGTGAAAGAGACTGCGTCGCCAAGTGGTTCTTCAACATAAATTTATTCGTGCCTACCCGCCGAATGAGGAGACGGACGACGTAGAGATCAACTTGAACAGACGATGATATAAAAATCCGGCGGATGACGGATGGTTTTAAGACCGGGGCTAATTCTTACCAACAGGTTATCATAACCTCTAACGAGATTTTTAGCTGAGCTTCTCTTTCCAACTTGTGGTGTGTTGCTTTTGGGTTTTTCCTTCAAGTTGGCGGGACCTACAGTTTTTTGCCGACTCCGAACGGCACTTCAAATGAATTTTTTGCTGAGAAGCTTCTCATGGCAGAAATACACCCGGAGAGTTTGCCAAACTACTGCCGAGGGGCGACCCCGTTTAGAAAAATTCTTTTTCGAAATAATTTTTGATGTTACATTTGCCGGGCATCGAACCGACACGACTTGGTGTAGAAGGCCGAACACTTAACCGCTACACCACGGCGGCCGCCACGGGGCTAATTCTTGCAAGGACAATAATGACGACCTTGTAACCGACGTACAGAGTGTACTTAAGTTATGGAGGGAACGCTTCTCCTCATTACTAAATCGCGAGGGAGACGTTCAACCCGAGGCCCCTGCGGGTTAGGGGTTTAGAATATGACCGAGGTAGGAAGGCCGGTCGTAAGAGGCGACTAAAATCCACTTCGACACCGACTAAGGGGAGAACGAAATCATTCCCAAGACACAAGGTACTATTCACCGGAACGTACCGGATTCATGTCCTGTCACTGTCAACATCCGTACAACCCTGTCTGGTCATGTAACTTTTTTTAAGGGGATCTTCCGACTAGGCAGGGCGAAGTACGGCTACAACAACAACGATGAACCCGATACCCCAATCCCTGACGATTGAATAGTCGTACCACCACCTCGACTATGATGAAGCGAGGATAGCTATACCCTACTCAAAAACAACCAAGTGCCTGGAAAAGACGGACTATCCGCCGGTACCCCAATCCCTGACGATTGAAAAGTCCTCCCACCACCCCGACTATGATGAAGTAGGGATTGCTATGGAAAGACTGACTACCCGTAAAGCTGTTCAAACACGGAGGCGAAGAGCTGATAAAAGGCAGGACCTCTCTGAGCCATTCGAAACCAAACGAGGCTTCAGACAGGTCGACTCTCTTTCATGCGATTTCTTTAGCATCATGCAACATCATGCTATCTTCACGCGAGCAGCAGAGCTAAACCGCAATGGTACAATCTTTTAAAAGAGCATGCAATTGTTGGCGCATGCCGATGATATCGATATCATTGGTCTTAATAACAGCGCCATAAGCTCTGCCTTCTCTTGACTGTATAAGGAAAAAATCGAAAAAATTAGGTCTTGCGGTGAACGAGGACAAGAAGAAGTATCTGCTGTCATCACACAGCCAAATCAACGTTGATAGTTACAAATTTGAAACTGTGAAGGGGTTCGTCTATTTGGCAATCTAACGGAGAATCACTCTTGCCAACAAGGCAACTTTGGACTAAGTAGGCAATTGAGAAGTAAAGTCTTCTCTCGACAAACAAATATCAAGCTCAATAAGTCTCGCATCATACCAGTCGGGCTCGGAATCACGGACAGTGCCAAGTGAAGATGAGATGGCCCTTGGAGTATTTGTGTGAAAAGTTTTCCAGAAGATGTATGGTCCCTTCCGGGATGCCAGCGGAGAGTATCGAAGGAAATTTAACGATGAGCTGTACGAGCTTTACGCAGATTTGAACATCATCATCATTTATTGGCGCTTAACCGCCTAAGCGATTTTGGCCGTCGCCTATCAAAGCACGCCAGTCATTCCTTTTTAGCGATAACTGACGCCAATTGGAAACCCCAAGGGAGTTCAAGTCATCCTCCACCTGTTGTTTCCATCTCAGTCGAGGCCTCCCCCTTCCTCTGCTGCCGAATTCGGGTGACGATTGGAAAACCTTCTGGGCTGGAGCTTCTTTGTCCATTCGCATGACGTGACCCAGCCAGCGGAGCCTTTGGGCTTTAATTCGCTGGACTATGGTCAGATCTGCGTAAAGCTCGTACAGCTCATCGTTAAATCTCCTTCGATACTCGCCGTCGGCATCACGGGAAGGACCATAAATCTTCCGGAGAACTTTTCTCTCAAATACTCCAAGGGCCATCTCATCTTCTCTTGACATTGTCCATGAGTCTGAGCCATACATCAGGACAGGTATGATGAGAGACTTATAGAGCGCGATCTTTGTTCTTCGAGAGAGGACTTTACTTCTCAATTGCCTACTCAGTCCAAAGTAGCACTTGTTCGCAAGAGTGATTCTCCGTTGGATTTCTAGACTGATATTATTTTCGGTGTTAATGCTGGTTCCCAAATAGACGAAGTCCCTCACAGTTTCAAATTTGTAACTATCAACAGTGACGTGGCTGCCAAGGCGCAGGTGCGCCGATTCTTTCTTTGATGACAGCAAATACTTCGTCTTGTCCTCGTTGACCGCAAGACCCACTTTTTTCGCTTCTTTATCCAGTCCAGAGAAGGCAGCGCTTACGGCGCGGTTGTTAAGGCCAATGATATCAATATCATCGGCATACGCCAGCAATTGCACGGTCTTGTAAAAGATTGTACCATTGCGGTTTAGCTCTGCTGCTCGAATTATCTTCTCCAGCATCAGGTTGAAGAAATCGCACGAAAGGGAGTCGCCCTGTCTGAAGCCTCGTTTGGTTTCAAATGGCTCAGAGAGGTCCTTCCCGACTCTGACGGAGCTGTTAGTATTGCTCAACGTCATTTGGCAAAGCCGTATAAGCTTTGCAGGGAAGTCAAATTCAGACATGGCGGTATACAGGCAACTCCTTTTTGCGCTGTCAAAAGCGGCTTTGAAATCGACAAAGAGATGGTGTGTGTCGATTCTTTTATCATGGGTCTTCTCCAGGATTTGGCGTATCGTGAAAATCTGGTCGATGGTAGACTTACCAGGTCTAAAGCCACACTGATAAGGTCCAATCAGCTTGTCTACGATGGGCTTCAGTCTTTCACACAATACGCTAGAAAGAACCTTATACGCGATATTAAGAAGGCTGATTCCGCGGTAGTTGGTGCGGTTAGCGGGATCGCCTTTCTTGTGGATTGGGCAGAGCACACTTAAATTCCAATCTGGAGGCATGCACTCGTCTGACCATATTCTGCATAAGAGCTGATGCATGCTTTTTACCAGCTCTTCGCCTCCGTGTTTGAACAGCTCGGCGGGCAGTCCGTCTTTTCCAGGCGCTTTGTTGTTTTTCAGCCGGGATATAGCTATCCTCACTTCATCATAGTCAGGTGGTGGGACGACTTTTCCATCGTCAGGGATTGGGGTATCGGGTTCGACGTCTCCCTCGCAATTTAGCAGTGAGGAGAAGTGCTCCCTCCATAATTTAAGTACACTCTGTACGTCGGTTACCAGGTCGCCATTATTGTCCTTACAGGAACTTGCCCCGGTCTTAAAACCTTCCGTCATCCGCCGGATCTTTTCATAGAATTTTCGGGCATCATTCCTGTCAGCCAGCATCTCAAGCTCCTCACACTCACGCCTTTCGGCCTCACGTTTCTTTTTTCTGAAAAGGCGTCTCTCTTCCTTCTTTGCCTCACGATAGCGTTGCCATACACTGCGGGTTGCGCCCGTTCGCAACGTCTCCCTGTAGGCAGCGTCCTTTTTGTCCGAGGCAGTGCAGATTTGAACATAATTCAGCGAATTAAAGCCCAAAGGCTCCGCTGGCTGGGTCATGTTATGCGAATACACAAAGAAGGTCTAGCATAAAAAGTTTTTCTATCGACAACCGAATTCAAAAGCAGTGGAAGGGGGAGACCTCGACTGAGATGGAAGCAACACGTGGAGGATAACTTGAACTTTCTTGGCGTTTCCAATTGGCGTCAATCGCCAAAATCGCCTAGGCGGTTAAGCGTCAATAAATGACGCAAGCCAAGATTATATAAGAAATCGACCAGGTTTGACAAGACCCTTCAACAAACTCGGAATTGCAATCATCGTAGTTGATGTTGTGTGTGTTTGTAACATTTGCAACTTGTTTTCTTGCAAAAACAAGAATACGATGACCAGTAAAGGTAATGCAAAATTTCTAAACAGACAATACAAAGCGGTTTGACAAGATCCTTCAACAAGGACGAAATTGCATTCATTTTATTTTATTTCATTTTTATTATTTTTTAAAATGTTCGTATTACAACCGTGTTCCTTTTTTCCCATGATTTCTTATACCAAAATCCTATTTTTAAATAGTCTCCAAAAACACAAAAACCATTAAATAAAGCTTATTTATTCGAACTTTAGGTGTGGCATACATTGAAATGAAATAAAATATTAAATTTCAATGCTTTCATTATTGTGGTGTATTTGCTGGCATAGCGTGAAAGTGAACGAACCCAAAAGCTTCATATCAAGTTACCTTTGTATTTTTAACGGCTTATGCATATTTGTTACATATTTTTTTTTGGAGTTTTTTGTAAAGTATTAAATAAATAAATAAATCGAATTGTCAATATTTATTATTTGAAATATTACTCGAATAACAGAGTGGTAGACAAGCGACGTTGGCTGCAAGGCTTAAAAAGTTTAAGTTGATTGAATTTTATGATGAAATTATGTGGCAAAGGGAATTATTTGAAAATGCAAACAAAAAAAAAAAAAACAAATATCAAAGCATTTGTTTTCCGGTAGCGAAGTGGTCACCGGGATTGGAAGACAAAAAGTCAGCAAAGCCTTTAACTGATTGAGGAAAGAGAGTAAAGCCATCCATGCGTTTGATGGAACAACACACCTGCCCTGAACTTTAGCTGCGCTGAGGTATGACTCGAAAGGGAAAGGCGTGATGTTGTTTTCTATATATGGGCCTACTTTTAGGCGCAAATTCTCATCTTTTAGAATATTTTTTAAATTCATTGTTCTTATGAGTTTTAGTGACGTTTTCCATCTAGAACTGCTCATGAAAACCCCCACTTAAATAACAGCATGAAATAAAAATTAGCTGCATACAAATTCTTGGCATACTTTTAGGCACTTTTCCAAATAACGTCTAATAAAGTGCGCACATACAAGTTGACAATTGAAAAGTGTTTAACTTGACCACACCAATTTAGAATCCTAGCTCAAGAGCGGTCATCGTTCCAACTAATATCCCTTTGCCCTATATGCAAATAGTTTATTTTCGTTCTGGGAATAAGTCATGCCATTATAACCAGGAATGGGCAAAATTTTATTTTTGAGTGACGATAAAATAAAAAAAAAAATTGATTGATTATTAAAAAAAAATTTAGTGACCAGAAATGGTCACGAAAATGGTCCAGAAACAGTCCCGAAGTGATCCCGAAATGATCCCGAAACAGTTCCGAAATGATCCCGAAGTGATTTCGAAACAGTCCAATAATGGTCCCAAAACACCCCCTAAATGAACCCAACACAGTCCCGAAATGATGCCGAAAATGGGCCCGAACGGATCCCGAAACATTCCTGAAGTGATCCCGAAACGATCCCGAAATAAACCCGAAAATGGCCCCGAAGTGATCCCGAAACAGTCCCGAATCAAATCAAGCACCTGAAAAAAACTTTGTAAATTTATTGAAAGAAAGTTGGGTAAACTGTGGCAATTATGTTAGGCGTTTGATTTTGTCATATTTTCCGAACTTATTCATCACTTTGATTTTTTTGAATGAAAATAGCCGGTCACTGATAACTCAAAATTTTTAAAATAATGAATAATTTTTTATTCAAAATGGCCCAACCCTGATTATACCCATAAGAACCCCCACGCCTACATGACACACTACATAATTGTAAATTTCAACAGCTTTTCATGCTTGGTTATTTTAAACGCCTAAAACTATTCCACAATTTACTTAAATTAGTCAAACTCAATTATGTGATGGGCCAAAAATGTAATGAAGTAAAACTTTTAGAAAATAACCAGTGGAGAGTCGTAGATTGGGAATATGTTAAAGTATGTGTGCCAGTTGTGTAAGCAGCAGTGCGTCTAAAGCGTTGTTACGTGATCATTGCCTTTCTCCCTACCACTTTCCAATTATTCAACACTAAAAACTGGACATCATTATACAAAAGGGAATGCAATCAAACAATGAAAACTTTACGCACGCATGCATAGCACCATACAGCTGGCCTACAAAAACACATTTTTAGCACTTTTGCGCCTAAATGCACGCTAACAATGAATTCAATTCTCTAAGGGAAAGTGGGTGTAGGTGGTGTAGTAATTTGATCATTCACCAAAAAGTTAATACATACAATAATGTGTTCGTTGTTGTGCTAAACATGTTTTCATTTTATTTTGTAGTGATGTTATTGTAGTTGGCGGTATTTGTGGCCAGAGTTGGATTAACCCTGATGTAGGGTGGGCAAGTACTCGGCTTCGACAAAAAAGCGCACCCTACACCATTTTTGGTATGGCGGAAGGGGGGGCGGCAACTTCTCTTCTAATATGTAAAGTTTACTCTGCCTCCTCTTAGTTATAATCGACGCCAGTCATCAGCTCCTGTCTTTTCATCTCTGTCGAGGCCTCTTCCCTTTCGATGTTGCCGAATTCGGCTGTCGATATGAAAACCTTCTGGGCTGGAACCTGTTGGCCCATTCGCATAGCATGGCATGTCCAGTGAAGTCTCTGAGCATTAATTCGCTGTTATTCTTATACCTCTTTCTACAACTCATTCCGTTTTTCTTGAAGCCATCTTGCGCTCTCTATTTTTCAACTTTCCTTCCCTTTCTTTTCTTCTTTTTTCTTTCTTCTTGCTATTTCTCTCCCAGGTTTTTCTCCTACTCGTTTTGACATCTTTAGATCCCTCTCTCTTTCCCTTCCTCTTACTCTTCTCCCTCTTTACTTTTTTCGAATAATCTTTTTGTTCTCTTTCTATTCCTATATTTCTTCCTCTCTCGACTTTCCTCTCTATGTCGTCCTCTGTCCAACCTTCGCTTTGTTTCTGGTACTCCAAGGATTACCTACGGTAAAAGTATTGAGCAATGTGTACTTAAATGTTGCTACTTGGAGTATATACTTGCAAAACTATCGTGTCGTGATTTTTGTCGATAACGCACGCTCAATGATTGGCTTTCAATTTGCTGAAGGTAGCCCGCTGAGGTATAACAAAGGATTACAATTGGAGTACTTCAATATCACAAAATTGAAGCACATGAACTATTTCCACTCTTTATCGCCCTTCTGTGCTTTTACACCTCCCTCTAGCGACTATATATCTGATTCTTTGCTCTCTTTCGGTTCTTCTATTTGTAGGTATCTACTTTTCCCTCTCACTCTTTAAACAGTCTTTATCCTCTCTCTATATTCTCTCTTTCTCTTTATTCTATCTCGTGTCTATCTCTGTCAATTATCTTTGTCTACACCCTTACTCCCTCTTTCCTCTTTCACCCTCCTTCATTCCTTCTCTCTCGCTATCCTTTATCTTTCTTTATATCTCTGGTCACGCTCTGCTTTCTTACACTTCTTCGTCTCTTCTTTTTCTATCCATTATCTCTCTCTACACCCTTTCTCTCTCTCTCCTTTCTCACACCCTACTTCTCTCTATCCCCTCTTTGTCGGCTATTTTTATCTCTTTGTTGTTGTTGTTGTAGCGAGGTGTAGCCCTGCCTAAATGTCAGACAGGGTCACCCCGAGTGTATTGCTCTTGGCCGGGTCGATATAAGAAAACGGCCCGGGTGGTTTCGGCGCGATGGGTACAGCACAAGTACTGGTACCGTTCTCGTAGAACCGGCAATACAAGAAACTATCCGTGTAGGCTATGTAGGTCATTTAGCGTTACCCAGGGTGCACCAACTGGGAGGCGACCTTCTTTTACACCTCCCTCCGTATAGTTTCTCTCTCTCCTCATTTATTGTCCCCTCTTTATCTCTTTCTCCTTTCTTTCATCTTTCTGCCTTTCTCTATCTCCTCTCTATTATGTTTTTCCTCGCTCTCTCTTTTTACTTCTCTCGACATGTCCTTTCTCTTTTCTCTCTTCCTCACAATTCAAATAATTTAGCAAGCTTGACCCTCCATGGGTCAATCTTCTTGCTTAATACATCCCTGCTCATTTCTATTGTGGTCAAAACATTGAGAGTTACGTCTGACATACTGTTGTTGTCGTTATTGCTTTTCTCGTTTATCGCTCATGTTCATGTTTCGCAATATTTGTTAGGCTTGTTGCGTTTGAGTAATGTTTTCATTGTTCCCCTTTTTTTATTGTTGTACTCTAAAGGGGGGTCAACACATGTTGACATATTATGTACGTGCATAGCTACATATGCACATAAATTAAACAAAACAAATAATGTTTTGTTACAAAATTAGCCACACAAAATTCATTTGTTCACACACACTTGTGCATATATCACGCAGCAATTCTCTTTTGTATGCCTGTAAAGGCGAGTCACATCAATTTTGCGGCTAATTTTGATCCCCAAATGCATTTTGTGTGTGAATTGCTGCCTGTTTTGCCGCTTTATGACCGGGGCACGCTTTGTATGTTTCACGTATCTCATAATTACGCTTATCTTTGATATGATTAGCTGTGTGAGTGAGTGAGTGAATGGTGAATGGTTTTGTTTCCACAATTTAGCAGAGTAATTTTCTTAATGTACTTGTAAATATCGTAGGATTCATCTTTTTTTGTTAACTTTTTTTGAAGTTAACTTCTTAGGCGGCGATATGAAGTTTTGATTGAGAGTTAAATTTGAAAAAATGGCTGATGATGCAACGGAAATTAGGCAACGGAAATAGAAATTGTAGCCGACTATCAGGCGAATGTTGCAGAATTTCAGGCGTAGGATCTAGCTAACATTGCACAAATTGTAATAGTTAATCCACTTATGGCGGTTTACAGGGTTGCCACCTATCCCAATTTTTTTTTTAATATAGAGCTAGATATGACAATATTGGTATCAAATGAAAGGTATTTCGACCGTATTCCAAATATGACAATTTCAAGCAGGTTTGCCACCTAACCGCAATTTATTTATTTTTTCGTATATCTCGGTAAATGCTGGACCGCTTTGGATAAAATTTGCCATAGAGACAACTTGAGTCATTCTCAGATTATATACATGGGTGTTGCCACTAAGGGCATCTATCCCCATTTTTTTTTTTTTTTAATATACATAGAGCTAGATATGACAATATGGGTATCAAATGAAAGGTATTTTGAGCCGTATTCCAAATATGACAATTTCACGCAGGGTTTCGACCTATGGGTGCCACCTAATCGCAATTTACAACCTCTTTTACAACTCTCCTTTCTATCTTTATTCGCCTTCACAATATCTTCCTCTCTTTTTCTCTCCATTCCCCTCTTTCCTTCTACCACGCGCCTCTTCGTTTATATCCAATTCGTATTGGCCCCTGTTAATTTAGGCCTAATTCTACCCACGTACCGAATTTGAAGGAAAACGCACCATGTATAAGATATTTTCGAATTGATCGGTTCCCTGGTCCACTTCCCGGAAGAAAGACATGGTGAATCTAACCCATTCTCGAATACACCTTATACATATTTCGTTATTTGTGAATTTGAGAAGTTAACTTCTTTCACGTGTACTGGCTACACGCGTTTTTTTTCTGTCGAGAGTTTTATTACCAAGTGATGTAGATAAACATACTTACAAAAGTGAGAAAATTACCTCATCTAAAATGACCAAAATCCCAACATTATTGCTGATCATAATCCACCAGATGGCCAACGTGAAAGAATGCCATAAAGGATAGAATATGTGACCAGACAAAATCTTATACAATCTAATTATACGAAAATGCTAACATGGTCAAGTTTTGAAATGGCTAAGGTACAATAGTACTGAACCAATATTAGAAAAGCGTTTGAAATGAGCCATTATGAAACATTAAAAATGGCCTAAAAGTATGCCAAAGATTTTCCGATTTTCATTTTCGATAAGGGCGCCTAAAAACTCACTAGCTTCCTGTATTCGCCTCAAGAACACAAGATGTTCAAGAAGTCTGTAAAATGCAAAGAGCCTTGAAATTTCAAGCCTCTTTGTAAACTGAGAGAACACAGGGCACATTAGTAGGAATATAAACTAAGGGGTGTACACAAAGCACATGGCTGAAAGCGTAAAGTTGACGACATGCCAAGGTAGTCTGCTCTGGGGTTCGATACCAGCAATACCGTAAAAAACACTCTGTTGACGTGCTTGGTCGCATAGAAACTAGTCAGTGAATTACCATTTCGCTGTGTAAAATTTTGCATTAAATTTTTCCTAATACTAGTAATTACGAAATCGTTATTAGTCTATGATTTTTGTTTGTTTTGAACCGTCCTTTTTCAGATATATATTAAGCCTGCTTCGAGGGAGATTTGTTCTAATCTGCGTAAAACTTTAGTGTGCATCTTATAAGTCCTACAACTCCCTCGTTCGATTTTAGTTATAACATTTTCTGGAAGGATGATTAAATTAGAGCTAGCTTCCTGATTTGGCTACACTGCATGTAAGAAATTAAATACATAAGCATTCCATACGTTTAGGCGCATCTAAAATGCATAATGAATGTAACATAATTTTAGGCGCTCATGAAAATGAGTGGAAACTACGCTTGATCGATTTGGATGAAATTTGGCATAGAGATAGTGTGCTTGATTCTAAGACTATCCAATTGGGGGTTGCCACTTGGGGCGGTTTACAGGGTTGCCAGCTATCTCAATTTTTTTTAAATTATAAGATATGCCAATATGGGTATCAAATGAAGGTGTTTTCGACGACATACCAACTGAAATATTTTCAAGTGGGATTGCCACTTAGGGTTGCATTATATTTGTATACATATTTGTATATCCGGTACTATCTCGGGAAACGTTCGACCTATTTCGATAAAATTTGGCATAGGGATAGTATGGTTGGCTCTAAGATTTTTCTTTGGGGTGGTTTACAAGGTTGCCATCTATCTCAGTTTTTTTGTAGGTATTGAGCAAGATGTGCTACTATGGGCACCAAATGAAAGGTATTTTTGGCGACATAACAACTAAAAATGGTTCAAGTAGGGTTGCCGCCCAAGGTTGCCATTTTACCAGGTCATTTTTAAATCCTTTTGGGATAATTTTCGGGTAATTTTGGTATCATTTTGAGGTATTTCTACGTATATAGACCGATTTCGATGAAATATTGTATGTGGATGGCTTGCTTTATTCTAAGATTTTCTACTTGGGTTTTCCACTTGAGGAAATCTGTTTTGAAAAGCTTATGTTGGTAAATGAGACTACTGGAAAAAATCGAAAACACCGAGAAAGCTCGATTACCCAGGTACTATTGACTAATTTACCTATCCAAATTTTAAACAGCAATAGAAATATGTTGTGCATTGAGTATAGCCGAAATTTTCTACGTCTTTCTATGTATTCTATAAATATATATTTTTCGTGTGTAGCAAAACCACACTGACTCGTGCACATACTTGGTGTGGCAAAGAAATATTAATGAGCTGCCTTTTCAACCATAATTGTAGGTCATATTTTACATTTTAGGTTGAAAAGTGTTTCATATCTTGATTTGATTAAATTAATTATGCGCTGATTAAATTTTAGAGTCGCGCTATTTCTTTTTTGGATATTTTCCTTGTAGAATGCTTTAATTGAGATCGAAATCTCTCATTTAAATGAAGTGATTATTTGTTGTCCTTTTTTAATTCATTCACTTTTCTTTGTTGCCCAAAAAAATAGCTTAAACAATGAAAGTGACACAAATTTTGAGAGCATTCAAGTGTCGCATGTGAAAGTAGTCTAATTAAAAGCGCTCTATTGTCAGTTTCTTTAGATTAGTTTTATTTTCTAGCTTAAGTGTTGGTAATTAATCAGTTTACTCTGTTTGTGGGTTATTTAATGGGACATTTTTTGAAAAGAGGAAATATAATAGAAAAAAAAAAAAAAATGAAATAAAATAAAGAAGAAAAAAAAAAAAAATTAAGTATTAATGGAAGTTTTTGTAAAGAAGAAAGAGCTTCATAGACTGAACCAGTGCCTTGGCCATTGAAATCGACATCGCTTAAATTCGGCCATTAAATACCTCTCAAACTTTATTTTATTTAACTTTGGTGTGCCTAAAAGTATGCTAAATTTTTTATTATGTCTACCACATCGCAAGCATGTTGTTGTTGTTGTAGCGAGGTGTAGCCCTGCCTAAATGTCAGACAGGGTCACCTCGAGTGTATTGCTCTTGGCCGGGTCGTTTCTTCACGATGGGTGCAGCACAAGTACTGGCACCGTTCTCGTAGAACCGGCAATACAAGAAACTAGCCGTGTAGTCCATTTAGGTCATTTAGCGTTACCCAGAGTGCACCAACGGGGAGGCGACCGACTCTTACACCCCATTGGTTTTCGGCACGTGTGTGCTCTTTGTTTCGTATGAAAACCCCTTGATGGATACTTTTCTTCTTCGCACTAATTGCGTGGCAATTGAATATATTAATTGACCAAAAATAACATTTTAATTTTATTTAAACTACACCCAGAAGTTCAGGAGAATATAAAACTAGAGAGGAAGCACTGCCTTTGATTAAGATTGACGCCTAAAAGTATGCCACATTTCTTCGACTGTAATTATTGAGCAACTTGATATATAAATTTTATTAGAATTAGATACTTTTAGTATTGCTATTATTTTGTACCAATAATACGGAAATACTAACTATGGTATACTTTCAGGCGTCACATTAAATAACACTACCCACTTGGCAAAAAAATCACCAAAAATGAAAGAACGTTTTCTGAATGTAAAATCTTTTCCTGATTCCGAATATCACATCCATTTTTCTGTGGTAGATCTAGTTTCTGAGATATCGGTGTAAATATTAAAATTACCATTTTTACAAAACATTGCGTCAAAAATTTGTATTTTCCATTTTTTTCGATTTAAACTGTTGAATTATACATTATACTAATTCCATAAAAAAATTTCGCCTTCATCATCTCTATAAGTATCTTCAGTAGTTTGGCCACTTAGCAAAAAAAAAAAAAAACGTAAAAAAAAATTTTGAAAAAAAAAAAAATGAAATTTTTTACAATATTTCAGATTTAACCACTTTACAATCAGAAAAAGTCCATGGACGAAAAAAAGTTAGCCCTCCTATACCAAAGGCGAATCAATTACGAAAATTTTAAGCACACGAGTATATAGAAAATCCTTAATTAAAAATTTTCTATTTTTACCCGAAAATTTTCCAAAATTACCAAATCCTTGACATTTGATAGATGATCTCTATGTAGAGTTTTCTGCTGATTCCGAATATGTAATCATTTGGTTTAAAAGTAGAACAGTTTTAGAGATATCTTAAAATTTCAACTAATATGCTTTCACACTCAAATTGCAAATGTGAAGTCCTTACTATTGTTGCTTCGTGCCATCAATTTGTGCTCGTTTCCTCTTTGCGGATGCCGCAAAAAATGTACACGCATTCTGCAACATTACTTACCCTCCTTTGTGGGCCTGCGATGCTCGCTTTGTTCCCTTCTTTCTCCCTCTACGTATTCAGTTTATATTGTTCACTTGGCAGTTGCAATCTTTTCTTCTTTGGAGATCTTTGCTTCTGTACATCTTTGTTGTGCTTACGTCGAGCATTTTGCTTTGACTTTTATTTTATTTCTTTTTGAATTCTTTCTCTTTTTTATGTTTCACTATTGTGTTGAGACACAAACGTCATTAAAAAGGTGTTGCTTAGAAAATTTTGTTACCAAAAATTTCATTTGCATACTTTTAGGCGGTTATACGTAAGCAGCTTTTTGCAAACCATTGTTTTCTGCTGAGTGTTCTTTCCTTTGAAAGCATATTGTTGTATGGCGGGTATTTGTGGTGAGTTGGGTATATGACGCATTTTCTTTGTCTAAAAGTATGCAACAAGGCTCAAAAAAGTGCTATGAAGAAAAATAGTGGCTTTATTTTAATTTAAAATTTCATGCAGATGTATCTTGATATCATAATACGTCTGTAAATTGAAAACAAGACAAGATGTTCTTATCACTCTACCTAACAGTTGTTCTCACTGGAGCACTGGATCCTATCCTCAAATAATCAAAAACATTTATAAACAAACTACGCCTAAAATGCATTATTTAGTTGTAATATTAACTACCAAAGGTAGGTAAACATTTAGGACCTACTAACGCCTCGCGAAGCAACTTAAATTTTTTTCTGTTTGATTTTAATTTCAAACTTGCTGTAAACTTCTCGCAGCTAAGATGTTGCATACTTTTAGGCACTGCCATCATAATTTTTGAGATTCCTGCCGATTGATTACTTATATGCATATTAATAAATAACTACTCAAATAATGAGTCAAATATTATCCGCTCTTTTATTTCACTCCTCTTCTTGCTGTTTTAAAATATTTCCATCAATTTTCTTATGCATACCCGCACTCAATCAGCATCAATCATTTTGAAAACGGCATGACAGCATTCGTCAGTAGGTAGTGGGGGCAGCAGCACCAGCTTTGCCAGCATGATGATGAAGCGCTGTAAAATATTATATACTGTTGGCATCGATTTCATAAATATTTTAAGTCGATTTGACGTCTACTTATATACTGCTCTACGAAATATATTTTATTAAAAAGAGCATGATCAAAATATGAATACTTTCAATCACCGAAAATGTAAAAGCATTGTCAATTAACTTCAAAATGATTAAAAATATATATATATCACCTGCTTCAGCGGTCTATTAACATATATCTTAGACTGACGCATACATCAGCATATGAGCATACTTTTAGGCGCATGAGTTAATAAGCGAAAGAAAGTGTTGGTGACGTGTTTTTATAGCTGATTGCTAAACATTGAAAAGTGTAAAACCAAAAAATAAATCAAATTTAATCAAGCAGCGCTGCCATCTGTTGAGTCGGCAAAAATTTGCATGACTACAATTTAAAGCGCGCTGCCATTGACAGAGCGTCCTGTGGCGAGCGCAAATATGCGAGCAAAGCATTATGGAATTGAGCATCAACCAGCGTAAAGCTGGTCTCATGTGCTTGTCGGCACAAAATTAATAAATAAATTAAGCGTTTGCTTCATTAAAAGTTAAATGTAAATCAAACAAGAGGGAGAATTTATTTAAATGGCTTTAATCGTATAATGTAACCCAGCTCACTGTAAGTGGAATTAATTGAATCCTTTCGCAGCTTCTGAAATTTAATTATATAAATCTCTTCTTGGTACCCTGAATGAGTGGCGTTGTGATTTGAACAGTTAAAAATCGCTTTGATTCTATGAATAAACAGGTTTTATTTTTCAAATGTGCAAAATAAATATCTCTAGACAAAAATTTAATTTACTCATTTATTGATAGTTACTGACGATAGTTTGTGAAATCCAAGAACTTGTAAAAATTCTTAAATATCTATACCTAAGTACCGATTAAGGTCAAAACATATTTTTGAAACGAGCCAAAATAATTTAATAAGTTTCGCTACTATTAGGAGCACCATCAGATGAATCAATTTATTGCCGAAAATGTTTATCACAGCATAACAAAAACACCTAACTCAGTGCTACCATCCCTTAGAACACGAAAGTGGAAAAGTATATATTGGCACTACAAAGCGCCATTTAGGTGTTAGACTAGGCGAACATGAAGCGGATATCAGAAAAAACGAATGTTCAGCTGACTTTACCAACACGAAAATATAGAAATATAGAAAAAAAGGCATCGATATTAATAAAAAACACATAAAGCGATAATAAAATGAAAATAATAATCGACGTAAATTAACTTAATAAGAATTAGATATGAGAGCTAATGTATATAAAGGTCGATATATAAATATATCGATAGATTTTTACACTCAATAGCAGAACATTGACTAGAAAACGAAATAATAGTATTGATAAGTATAGACAAAATCGATAAAAATTGCTTCCAGTAGAAAGTAAAAGATAATTACATACTAATTCACAATATTATCAATATAAGTAAATCGATAATAGTACTCAAATGTAAATATTGTACGACTATCGTTCATAAACGCTTAACAAAACTGATCTAAATAAAACTAAACGATAAATATCGATAACTAGAAATATCATAACAGGATGAATTAGAGTATGTCTGATTCTCAGTAAGGCCTACAATACGCTCAAATACAAAACATCGAATAGAAATCTTTTAAAAGCAAAAAATGTTGAAAAAGTAATACCTAATCGAAAGCAACAGATATTTATCGATAATAATAATCGAAACGAAATAGTTAAATAAGAATTTATATGATGAAATTTTAGCAGATGTTTAAGAAAGTGGCGTAACACAAGACACAGAATATCTCTGACACTCAGTAAGACAATCGCGTGAGGCGATAATAGTTCTCAAAAGCATACAACTGAGAGATTATGCCAAAACTTGCGGGAAACTAAATGTCGATAGCTCAGATAAATATTCACCTATATTCTGATTGTCGGCATGAGAGTCGTTTGACGAAATTTACGACAAACGGCATTACCTTTGTCGTTAAGAGGCAACCGTCGACTTACTCTATTACAAATCGGAATTCTAATTGGCGTTATAAAATTTCAACCGTCTGAATAAATGCAAAATTTTGTCGTATAGAATTTACTGCCCGAAACATGTACAATTTTGTTAATTGAGTGTTTGATTTAAGTTATTTACAGCTAATTAAGTGAATTCTCGTGCCCTTTTTCTTTTTTCTCCTTTTCCCGTTCTCATTTTTTCCTCTCTTTCCCTTTCCCTTTCTCCTTTTCCCTTTATCTTTCCTTTCCTCCTTCTCTTTCTGTTCTTATTTCTTTCCTTCAATTGTCTTTATTTTTCTCCTTCTCTTCCTCTTTTAATTTACATTTTTCTTTATTTTCCTCCTTCTCTTTTTTGTTCTCTTTACTACCGCTTTCTTTTCCTCCTTCTCTTTCTTGTTCTCTTTACTACCGATTTCTTTTCCTCTTTTTCTCTTCCTTTTTTCTTTTTCGGCTATTTTTTTTACTTTTTTTCTCTTCCTCTTACTATTCCCCTTCGCCTTCCTTCTTCTAATTTCTTTCTCTTCCTCCTTATTTTTCTCTTCTCCTACCCCCTTCTCTTTCCAGCTTTCTTTTTTTATTTATTTCTCTTTTGCCCCTTTCTTTATTTATTTCCTGCTCTTCGTTTTCTTCTTTCACCTCTCTTCTCTTTCCATCCTTCTACTTTTCTTTCTGTTCGCCCTTCTCTTTTTGTCTCCTTTTGCTTCTTTTCATTTTTACTTCTTTCTTTTTACTGCCCTCCTTTCCTTTCTTTGCTTCTTTTTTTATTTTCCACCTGTTCTTTCATTACTTCGACCTTTTTTCCTCCCTTTCTTTCTTTCCGTCCCCTCTTCTCCCTTTTTCCTCCTCCTTTTCTTTCTTTCTTTCCCTTATTTTCTTTCTTTACTTCTTACTCTTCCTTCTCTTCCTAGTTCTCTTTCTCTTCGTTCTTCCCTTTCTCTTTGTCTTTTTTTCTCCTTATTTTATTTCCTTCTCCTTCTTTTGTTTCTTCTTTCTTTTCTTCCTAATCTTTTTCTAATCCCTTTCTCCTTGTGTAGATATCTTGACCTTACTGGACTAGGAACCACACAGCTACATACAATTATACATATATCAGTTAAATTGACTATTTGTTGGTTTTGGATCAAGGACCCCGACAGTTTGCTGGTTCCGAAATCTTCAGTTTATTCTCTACTAAGTCAAGGACGTACATATATTCGAAGGTGATAGCGGATTCAAACGTACTTACATACATATATATTTAAATTGCAGCGAAGTGGGTAACGGGAAAGCAGTTTGGATCGATGAGCACACAGGGACAGAGGATAGAGTCTATCTATGAGCCTTGCTTCTTAGCACGTTGGTTTCAGTTGTCTGGAGCATCCGTACAAGCAGCAAGAAGGCAGATGGAAAAAAGGGACGGCGCTAATAGTATAGGAGGTCGGAGCAGTTGTCGGTCAAAGAACTTCTTCCTGGCCGTTGTGATCTTATCAAATATGTTTTAGTTGTGTGGAACAGCCGTACAAGCACGAAAGCGGCTTGTGGTAGCAGGTAGGTATCCACGCGACATCCTCTGATTGCAAAAACTAAGCGGGAAAAGCTTAAAGCACATCAAAACACAAAATTTTTTATTTTTTCCTTAAATCAAAAAATGAAAAATTTATTTAATTTTTTTAGCTGTCATTCAAAAATTTGTAATAGAGTAGTCGAAAGATTTTGGGAATACGAAATTCGGAACGACACGATTTTGCGAACGACGAACGAAACGACCGCCTACCGACAATCAGAATAAGGGTGATTGATTCTCCTGTTTGCCTTGATGTATTTCTTGCTTTTCAGTGGTCGGGTTGAAAAGATTCTTTTTTAAGTCATGTTTGAGAAATTCTTTCAACAATAATCCAGCCTTCTTCGAAATAAAAAAACAAATTTGTTACATGTTCTTCTACGCCCTTGACAATCTCTTGTCCACTTTATATACCAATTGTGCAATTAAATGCTAGCTGATCGTTCGTCCCACCTCTTTCATGATTTTTCTTTATACCACACTTCGAGCGCTTGTAAATACTTTCAGCTACTTCCCCACCATCTTCACTAATTGTATTTGAACACTCGTTTCAATAATTGTGCTGCTTTCGTGCAACTTGTTTGCCACCATGTATGTATATGCGCCTAAAAGTAGATACTTCTTTTTTGTTTTAGTAACAACAGTTAGTTGCCATACCATTGCTTCTAGGCTGTGGCATTTTCTTTGTTTTGTTTAAACCATTTGCCAGTTGAACTACTAAACAGTATTGTTAATACTATTGCATGTATGTAGTTGGTGCAACTAGGCAACTCTTCGGGGAAAGTGTAGGAAAAATTGTAATGATAAGGGTCGAAGCGCCGCAACGTATGCAATGACAAATTCAAAACAATACTAGGCAAACACTTTTGTGAGTGAGCAGATGGATACAGTAGTGGAAAATTTTTAAGCATGAAAAGTATGATCAATGACAAAATTGAAGAGAGAGCGTTGAGAGGGACTATTTAGGAGCATGTCAGTTCAAAAATGTCCTATACAAGTAAAAGGTGGATGGCGGTACTTTTCCTGAATTTTAAGGACGCACTGGAAACATAATCTCATTAGGGACTCGTAGTTGGATTGTAGTTCTTTGATTCACCACATTCGGAAGAAAAGTATTTTGCCGGAATTTTTCTCTCTGAAAAATTATATCCAACGTCCTTTCTCCTTTAGCACTCATCATTTTCGTTTTATGTTTTTTTTTTTGCAAAAATTTATTTAAATTTTTTTTTTCATCACAACTGTACGTCTCTTCAATCACTCCATGTCGCTTGGGGCGGCAAATATGTTAGCAGCGTAACCAGACAGTTGAAGAGCCAACCATTCAACAATAATAAACTAAAATTTTAATTGCCTTGTAACTTGTGTTTTGGCAGTCAATTGGAAAATTACAGTTTCATTTCACATTGCACGCTATCTCTTTCTCGCAAATGTATTTTAATTGTAATAATCGAAAATACCAAATTAAAAGTATACTTTCAGGCAGTCAATTTTAATGGGAAATTTGACTTGGAAATACATGCTGATGACAACAAAAAAAAATTAAAATTTAAGCAGAAGGAGGCATTTGGCCAATAAATTGCAAGTAAATCGATAGTTTTTTTGAGTGAAAGAGAAAGAAATTTATTTATTTCTACTTGAATTCCGAGTGTTTGGATTGTTCTCACTAAAAGTTTGTGCGATAGTTATTTGAAATCCTAAAATTAGAGTTTCAAAATTCTTTTCAAATATTTTTGAAGATCGAATCAGTTAATGAAGTGTTAAAATTTTTCCCTTAAGCTTAAAAAATTTTGAATATTAAAAAGAAAAATTCAAAACTTTTTTTTAATTTTTTTTGGATTTTTTTTTAATTAGAAAGTTCAAAAAAAAAAAAAAATTATAACTTTTGAAATATTTTTCGAAATCGATTGAAGTCTTAAAACTTTGTACAAAAATTTCGAAAACTTGAAAACCTAAAACATCAAAAAAAAAGATTTGAAAACTTTTTTAAAAAATTTTAGGATCTAATTCGAAAAAAACAATGTTTAAGCAGAAAAGGGTTAAGCCAATAAATTGCAGGGAATCGATCGTTTTTTTGAGTGAAAGAGAAAGAAATTCATTTATTTTATCTCGAATATTAAAAAAATTAAAACTATCTATTTTTTTTTTAATTTTATCAAAATTTCGAAACTTTAAAAAAAAAAATTGAAACTAGTTTAAAATACAATTGCGAAAATTTCCGAACCAAAAACATTAAAAAGTGATTTGAAAACTTTTTGATACATTTTTAGATATCGAATGCGTCGACAAAGGCCTTGTGAGAAAGCTATGAAAGTTTACAATATTTAAAATTTAAAAAACTGTTGCAAACATTTTTTGAAAATAAAAAAAAAAATTCGAAAAATATGTTCGAAATAACTTTCAAGTATTTTTCGAAATCGTATCCACCCAGCACACACATAATGTAACCTTAGATACATTTTTGTTTTGCATATTAGAAACTGGTCTAATCCTCTAATCGGCTAGAGAACAATTCGTGAACTAACGTAAATTCAAGCATATTTGAATCACATTAGCGAAATACATTAGAATTCGATTAGAAATCTAACCGTTTTCTCGATATCGAGAACTACATAAGTCGCCTTTTGGTCGAAAATGCTCGACAGTATCTGAAATCGTTCTCTAACCCTCTACCCTAGAGAAGGTTATCAGAATTCGAATCGTCTTCTAATCAGTTTCTAACCTAAATGTTTGCTGGGTATGTGTGAAAATTACGAAAATTTGCGATATTTCAAAAATTCAAAAACAAAAAAAATCTTTCAAAACTTTTTTGAAATTTTTTTAGAAATCGATTATTTCAATAACGTGATTTGTGAGAAATTAGCAGAAAATTTCCAATGGTTTAAGAATTCAAACAAACAAATTTTAAAACTTTTTTTTTTAATATTTTTCGAAGTCGAATAAAATGTTAAGCCTTTGTATTAATATTTCAAAAAAGTAGGTAAAAAATATCTGACATTTTTATTTTTTTATTTTTAGAAATCGAAAATTTAATGAAAAGTTTACACATTTCAAAATTAAAAAAAAAAATCATACATTTTTTTAAACATTTGTGGAACCTGAATAAGCAAAAATTTGTATTATTAAAAAAAATTAAAAAAATTCTAAAAAAAAATTTTAAAAATTTCTCATTGCTAAAAATTTGTATAATTTCAAAAGTTCAAAAACCAAAATTTCTTCAAAACCTTTTTGAAATGTTTTTAGAAATCGGTTATTTCCATAACGCGCTTTATGAGAAATTTGTAGAAAACTTCCAATATTCTAGGAATCCAAAGAAAAATATTTGAAAACTTTTTTTTTTAATATTTTTATAAATATTTGAAGAATTTGCTAATGCAAAAAATATAAAAAAGTAAAAAATATCTGAAATTATATTTTTAATAATTTTAGAAATTGAATAGTTAATGGAAATTTACACATTTCAAAATTAAAATAAAAAAGAATTAAAAACTTTTTTGAAATATTTGTATAATTTGAATAAGTCAAAAGTGTTTAAAATTCTAATATTTCAAGATTCTAAACTAAAAAAACCTTTTTTTAAACTATTTTTTCGAAATCGAATAAAGTGTTAAGGCTTTGTATAAATATTTCAAGAAAAAAAGTAAAAATATCTGAAGCTTACACATTTCAAAATTAAAAAAAAAAAGAATTTAAAATTTTTTTTTGAAACACTTTTACAAGTTGAATAAGTGTTTAAACTTAGAGCAAAAATTTAAAAAAAAAAATGTTTCCAAAAAAATTTTAAAATTTCGTTATGTGCTTAAAATTTTTAATATTTCAAAAATCTATAAAAAGCAAAATTTCAAACCGTTTTTCTAAATAATAACAGAAATCCAAAAAAAGTTGAAACTTCTAGCAAAATCCCAAAAAAATATTTCAAAACCTTTTTTTTTCAAATCGAATGTGTAAAAATTCGCAAAAAAAATATTTTTAAAAACTGCTAAAAAAATATAGTTATTTTTGTGTTTGGATTTTGAATAACCGCTGATTTCTAACAAACTTTTACCTAACCATTCCCGACGACCTAAATTTAAAAAAAAAACATTTGTTTAACCGCTTTTGATAATAACTTTCCCGCGACTTGAACCTCGGTATGACTAGCTATGTTTAGTGTTCCACTCTTTAATTTCCCACAGGGTCTTCCTCCAAAAAAAACTCAACATAAGTATAAACACATGTATTAAGCGTTTATATTTTTCACTTCCGGCAACATTTTGTTTTGACAACATCAAAACAAGCTTGCCAACTAATTTTCACACCACAAATTAGCGGTGACCCATGCTTTGAAAATAAAATTAATAGTTTTGACAAAGTGAATGACGCTGACGTTTTTCACACAATTTTTTTGTTTTTGTTTTATTTGTTTGCTACACATTTGCTTATAAGCAAACTTAGCCAGCAGCATTTTCCTAACGTTTCTCATGCTTGATTAAATCGAACTTACCCAACGACTATGAACACGTTTGCCCCCCGAGGAGCTGTGAGTGTGCTAAGCATAATTATGGCGTTTTCTTTTCTAGAAAAAGTGTTGCCCTGTAGATTTTTCTCAGCTCTCTCTAAGATTTATAGGTTCATTTCACAAAAAAATACCTTATAAGTAGGCAGAGGGACACCACTATCTACAAATTAAGCCATATTGATAGGCGCCAAATTGCCGAGGACAAAAGTTACAGTTTAAGAGGGCAACATTAAGGCAACATTTTGTCGAGAAAAGAAAACGCCATTAGTTATTTGCTGGCTACAATTTAAGCCCTTTTAGTTAATCGTCAGTTGGTTAGTGGTGATGAGTGTCGTGATGTGTGATAATGTGCTTGCTTCAAGCTTAAGTTGTGGCTAATTTGGTTGAGTGTTTGGTTTTGTATGAAGCTTTGAACGCGTTGACATATTAATCGCTCTTGCTGCTGGCGAGCTTTGGCTGCCGTGAGCTGAGAGAGGAGGTAAGTAGGTTGTAGTGATATGAGTGAGTGAATTTTAAACATTCAGATTTTGCTTCGCGACTTTAACGCGGCCAAGAGAAGTCTTAAGTGTTTCTGTGGCTCAAAATATTAAAATTTTTGAAGTTAACTTCTTAGGCGGCGATATGAAGTTTTTATCGAGAGTAAAATTTGAGAAAATGGCTGATGATGCAACGGAAATTATGCAACGGAAAGAAATTGTAGCCGAATTTCAGGCGTACGTTGCAGACTTTCAGGCGTAGGCGATGTTTAGCTGTGCAAATCAAGTAGAAGGTGAAATTCTAGGATTTAGTTAACATTGCACAAATTTTAATAGTTAGGCCGAGCAGAATTGATGGGTGTTGTCACTTATAACGGTTTACAGGGTTGCCACCTATCCCAATTTTTTTTTAAATATAGAGCTAGATATGCCAATATGGATATCAAATGAAAGGTATTTTCGACCGTATTCCAAATAACATAATTTCAAGCATGGCTGCCACTTTGGGTTGCCATCTAACCGCAATTTATTTATTTTTTCGTATATCTTGGGACCGATTTGGATAAAATTTGGCATATAGACAATTTGATTCATTCTAAGATTATATACATGGGTGTTGCCACTTAGGGCGGTTTACAGGGTTGCCACATATCCCAATTTTTTTTTAAATATAGAGTTAAATGCCAATATGGGTATCAAATGGAAGGTATATTTGGCGACATACCAACTAAATTATTTCCAACTAGGGTTGTCACCTAGGGTTGCCACCTTACCGCAATATATTTGTATTTTCGCTGCTATCTCGAGAATCGCGTGACCGGTTTGGATAACATTTGGCATATAGACAATTTAATTCATTCTAAGATTATATACATGGGTGTTGCCACTTAGGGTGGCTTACAGGGTTACCACCTATCCCCATATTTTTTTTTAATATACAGCCAGATATGCCAATATGGGCATCAAATGAAAGGTATTTTCAACCGTATTCCACCTAACCGAAATTCACAACCCCTTTTACAACTCTTTCTTCGCCTCCACACTATCTCCCTCCCTTTTTTATCTTCATTTCCCGCTTTCCTTCTACCACACCCCTCGTCCTCTCTATCCCATTCGTATTGACCCCTGTAAATTTAGGCATAATTCTACCCACATACCGAATTTGAAGGAAAACTCACCATGTAAAAGATATTTTCGAATTGATCGGTTCCCTGCTCCACTCTCGAATACGCCTTATTCATATTTCGTTATTTCTGTATTCAAAAAGTTAGTTTCTTTCACGTGTACTGGCTACACGTTTTTTTTTTTTCATTTAATTCATCTAATTTTTTAGGCTTATTTTATCTTTATATATTTTTATAAATTTTTCACATTTTTTAATCATTTTTATTTTTTTAAACAAGTATAAATAACTTTTGTTATGATAAATGTAATAAATCATCAAAACTACGTGTACCAATAATCCCAAGACGTGACCAATTTTTTAAGAAAAGCAAAAGTTAAAAAAAGCGAATCTTTTAAACCGCACATATATGTTTGAGCTTACCTTTTAGAGCAGGAGATAACCTAACGACAATCACAAAAACGTAGCAGCTTTGTAGGCTAAAAAAATGAAACAAATTTTTGGTGTTTCCTTTAGTTGAGATTGTTGTCATAAGAAGACGGAACGTATAACAACACAGCCGGAAGTCTAATACAACAGAACGTAAATTGTCTGCCAAATATGTAGGAATAAAGAAAGGAATAAAAGTAAAAAGCATAAAAAAATATGTAAAAAATAACTTGAATAAAAATTCATATGAGCAACCAAGCGAAAGCAATATGTAAACCGCACACATAGACTTATTTAAACCTAACTGAGAGTAGAAACTACAGTCACCTAAAAAAAAAATCTTGAAAATATCATGGTTGGTATGCGGCCGAAAGTACCATCTATTTGATACTCATGTTGGCGTAACTTACTCAATATTACAAAAAAAATAATTTTAGTTAGGTGTAAACTCTGTAAACGACACCAAGTGGCAACACTCCAGTAAAAAATCTTCCGGGAACCGCTTGACTAATTTGGATTAAATTTTTTAATTTTTTGGTAAAATTTTTTTGGAGTCATTTTTGGATCATTTTGGCTTTATTGAAGGGGTTCATTTTAAGGGTCATTTTGGAATAATTTTGGGGTCATTTTAGGGTCATTTTGGTTTCATATTGGGATCATTTAGGGGCCATTTTGGGATCATTTCGGGATCATTTTGGAGCGCTTGACCTTTTTCGATGAAATTTGGAATGAAAAGCTATGCTTGATTCGAAGACTGACCACTAGGTGTTTCCACTTGAAGCTAGATATTGACCGATTTGGATAGAATTTATTTCTGGATAGTATACCTCATTCTAAGATTTTCTACTTAAGGCGGTTTATAAAGTCCCACCTTTTTGATATTTTGTCGGAAATCTATTTCGAAAAGTGTATGTTGGTATGTAAAGATATTGGAAAAAAATGTAGGTAGGTAAGACTATTGGACCAAATCGAAAACACCGAGCGAGCTCGCTCACCCGGGTACTCTTAAAATAAAGCATTCTATCTACATATATATAAAATTTTATCCAAATTTGTCAATACGTTCCCGAGATAGTGATCGATATACGAAGAAATAAATCAAATGCAGTTAGATGGCAAACATCGGTGGCAACCCTACCTAAAAATATCTTAGTTGGTATGCCGAAGAAAATAAATTTCATTTGATACACATATTGTCATATCTCACTCAATATTTCAAAAAAAAAAAAAAAATAATAAAAATGAGGTAGGTGGCAACCCTCTGAATCAACCGAAATGGCAAAACCCAAGTAAAATTTCTCAGAATGAAGCATTCTATACATACATATATCAAATTTCGTTCAAATCAGTAAACATTTTCTTTGGATGATGGTCGATATGCGAAGGAATACAAAGAGCGGTTAGGTGGCAACGCTAGATAGCAACCCCTATTTGGGAATATCTTAGGTGACTTGGCGGAGAAAATAAATTTCATTTGATACCCATATTGGCATCATATCTTTTTCAATATTTAAAAAAAAAATCCAATAGGTGTCAACTCTGTAAACCGCTCCAAGTGGCAACACCCAAGTAAAGTATCTTAGAATAAAGAACATTTATTAGCAAAAACACCAGTCCCGGGCACACTTATTTGCATTCTCTGTTTACGCTATACAACAGGCAAAATATTCCAGAGTGATTCTCAACGAATCTGAAGTCAGATTTTTCGGGTCACCCTAAGTTTTCGCTCCAGAGGGTAGTTTGTTCAGAGATCGGCAGTAGTAAAAATTTTTTTTATATCTTTTTTTTTTCTTAATAACTTACTATACTAAAATTGTTTGCTCTATGGAAAATTTGTATGCCGTGAAATATAAAAACCAAAGTAAAATTATGGTTTCTTGACCCCACGAAAAATAGTTAAATTATTAAAATTTGTCACCCCTACCAATCTCTGAACAAATCATCCTCTAGAGAGAAAACCTAGGGTACCCGAAAAATCTGACTTCAGACGCGGATTAGACACGCCCAAAAACTTTAGAAATTGTTGAGAAGCTCGTTGGGTTTTTCAAAAACTTCAATTTTGTTGTACAGTGTTATCAGCACAAAGTGCGTGCCTGTGTCTTCTTAAAGAAAACAACAGGTAAATGATTTGCGGTGCACAAAACTGTCAGATTTTGTGTGTAATTTTTGATGAAACATAAACGAAATATAATATGCATGAAATAGCTTCTTTGTGTATGCGAATGATATAGTTATGTACAAAAGAAAAAACAACAAAAAAGACAAGCGTCTAAAAAAATGAATACCCGCAATCAAGCTTTGGCTGGCTAACGACAGCGGGGCGTGAAGTATTTTTTTTCTTTTGCGTAGCTGCTGCGTAAATTGCAGCCGTATGCGTGACAGATTAGATTAGGTTTATGTGTATGTATGTAAATGTATGCTCAAATCAAAGACATTTAAAATATGTCACCCACTACTTGTATGTAAACACATGTCTGACATATTTTAGAGATTCAAACATACACAAATGCATACATATGTTTCAAATAATAAAACACAAAAGCTTCCGGCGGCGACACAACACATCACGTAGACAGGAAGTACCAGCATACATACATACATCTAGTATATGAATATATGCAAGAACATATGTATATTCAAAAATGTGCAGTTTTTTGTGTGGTCTGATGTAGATCATTTTTCGCTGATAATGGTAATAACAATCAGTTTTATGTTTTTTTTTTTTTTTTTTTTTTTTCTCGAGAAAAGCTCCTTTCATTTTAGCTGGAAAATCGTGTACTGTGTTTATACTTCATACATATTCTCATCACTTAACTCTCAAATCATTTTTCCAAGAAGCCCACAAATCTCTTTGTTGTTTTGAAAAACGAGATAAAAAGTTAATACGTTTTTTCGCCTAAATGTATGCAATTATTAACATGCGCGTATGCTGTAAAGATCCGGTTTGATTAAAAAGTTGATATGCCTTTTGGTGAAAAAATTAAGCTACGTCTTCCTCGATTTATTTGTAAAAGCATTAAAGATTTAAAATCAGCAAAACACCAAGAGGCATATTAATTTTATTAGCTTCAAGGTTTGATGCGCTGATTAGATTTCTATGAAGAAGCTGCTAAGGAAATTATGAGCTACTGGTGCAGGTATAGACTTGTGCAAACATACGTGACTCAAAGAATAAAACAAAAAACAACAAAGTGTACCAGGGTTGCCACTTTTTTTCCTACCAAAACTCCAAATGCCCTTCATCCTACTTTTTCGGGATATGTTTCGGACTTTCTTGGAATCATATCGGGATGGTTTTCGGGACTATTTTGGGTTCATTTCGGGACTATTTTGGGTTCATTTCTGAACTTTTTTGGGATCATTTCGGGGCTTTTTCGTCATCAATTGGGGATTTTTCGTTACGGAATGATTTTCGTTTTGGGAACATTTCGGGTCTATTTTGGGATAATTTCAGTACTTTTTCGGGATATGTTTCGGATTCTTTTGGGATCATTTCGGGATTTTTCGGGACCATTACGGCATGATTTTCGGGACTTATTCGGACCTTTTTAGGATATTTAAGTACTATTTCGGGATATGTTTCATTTCGGAACTTTTTTGGGATCATTTTGGGACTTTTTTGGCATAATTTCAGTACTTTTTCGGGATATGTTTCGGACTTTTTTGGGATAATTTCGGGACTTTTTTGGGATTATTTTTGGACTTTTCGGGATCGTTTCGGGACTCTATAGGGATAATTTCGTGATTTTTCGGCACCATTACGGAAGGATTTTAAGGAAGATTTGGGGACTTTCTCGGAACCTTTTTGGGGAAAAGTGGTCTCGAAAACAGTAATACGGGAATGGTCCCTAAAAAATTCACATAAATCTTTTAAAAAAGTTAGGAAATGATGCCGAAAAAGTCTGAACCATATCCGTAAAAGTACTGAAATTATCGCAAAAAAGTCCCGAAATGAGCCTGAAATAGTTCCGAAAACCATCCCGAAATGATAACAAAAAAGTTCCGAAATGATCCCGAAAAAATCCCGAAATGGGACAAAAACAGTCCCGAAAACCATCCGCAAAATGGTGCCGAAAAAGTTCCAACACAATCCCAGAGAAGTCCAGAATGGTGCCGAAAAATTTCGGAACATATCCCGAAATGGTACTAAAATAGTCCAAAAATCTTTGCTATGGAAACACCTACTTCCAAGGTCGCAAAAAAGAGACTTGACCTTGAAAAATTTGACTTTGAAGCGAGACAACGATGATACGTTAAACGTTCTACCATCAAACTAACCAGAAAAAAACCTATCAGTATACTCGTATGCAGGAACCCTGCAAATTTTTGACTAATTTGCCATCTTCAGCGTAGAGAAGGAAAAAATGAAACATGAGGCCAAAGATGGCATATTTACGCCCTAAGAAGAAGGGACGATTTAAGGTTAAATTGAATCTTCCCTAGACATGAATCTTCCCTCCTTCTTAGGACGTAAATGTGTCTAAATCGTTTAGGATAAAATTTTGGTCAGGTTTGTTTAGATATCCGGCACCCTGGGAGTTGTAGCCATCTTTAGGGAACTCCCCTGCGGGCTGGGGGTTTAGAATATGCCTGAGGTAGGCATACCAGTCGTAAGAGGTGACTTATATGCACATAGGTAATGAGGTGCTAACTCGATGGTTGATTATCCGTAGATGACTCTCACTTCTCATTACCCATATTCTCCTTACTTAGGGAGGGAGGGATGACATACCAAATCGCTCCCGAAATAGTCGGGCAGTACCGCAAGAGAGTTCCGGAGCGTACCGCGTTCATATACGGCCAAGGGCTATCAATTTTCGACATCACTCCCCAAAACCTTTGGGAGTAGTTTTTTTCGTTAACAACCACAACAACAACAACAAGGAGGAAAATCTACAATTTAATAGGGCTATTAATCGGGCACTGCCTCTTTGGAAGGCACTCAGAAAGATGGCAAACATGATAAGAGAACGAAATCAAACACTGAAGATGGCAGATCGCCGAAACCGGTTTGTTACAAAACCAAATTTGACAAGGGATGACGGAAAATCGTTCCAATATACATCAAGGAGGAGTTCCCTTTCTTGATAGCCTACGCCTGGTTGCGGAGCTGGATATAAAAAGACTTGATGCCCTTCATCAAGACATCTAAATGGTTCGAGTAGGAGTAAGGGTGTCGGTTTAGGAGTGTAAGTCCCGAGCTTCTGCTATTTGGAGAAGCGCGACAACTCAGCGATTTTCCATATGGTCGAGTCCCGCTAACTTTCCTTGTCTTGGTGGCATCACAACGGGCCTTTCAAAACTGGCCTGGTGCCGCTGCGGCAGACACTTGAAACTAACCTAACTTACCTCAATGTTAATGTAACACCTCGCAATTTTACTTCCTAATAAAAAGCTAAAGTCTTTGGAGTTTAATATTTTATATATTTTATTGATACAGCATCTAAGACTATCACAACCATTTTGAGTAGCAATTATTCTAGGAATGAAACATATACCTACCCAACATTTTTCAGCAATATAATTCTTGCCATTCGACTTTACATTTGTTATTATCAAAATACTATTCTCTATACAAAATCTAGTTATTTTAAACGGCTGATTCGATAAATCAAAATAATTTTGGAAGCAAAATGGTTTTCCAACAAAAAAAAAAAAATTCATAATGTCATCATAAATTATACTCGTTCTAAAAATGTTTCCATTAATTGACTAAGTTCTAAACTTTTTCATCTATTTTTAGTTATTACTTAACTGCTCACTTAATTATACAAAGTTAACTTTTTAAGTAGTGATGTTTTTTTTTTTTTTTTTTTTTTTTGTGAAATACATTAATGTTCAACATGCTCCTGGCAGCGATCCACTTTGCTGTTAAATTTTTATTTGCATAGTTGATTACTGAGAGTTTTTGGCAATCTCTTGAATGCACATTTCAGCTAAAGAACGAACGGTGTGCGTGGTGGTGATGAGATGTTAGTATGTATGTAGGTAGTTATATTGACTGCTTGGTCATCACTTTGAAGCCCGTTTACTGTAAAGATATAAAGAGATAAGAGAAACGATTTAATTAAAAACACACTCAAAAAAATGTTCAATGAAATGAGATCAAAAAGGGTTTAATGATGCTTGAACAAAAATTTTTAAAATATTACATTTTCTATTCATATCTTCAATTCTGTTCCTAAAATAAATTTTTTTTTTTTTAATTGCAGCATAATATCATCTTAACAATAGCAACAAGTGTGGATATTTCGGTGCTGTGCTATGCGTGAGTATTGTTACTTAATCATTTTTGAATACTTATTTAAGTGAATGTAATGCTTTTTCCACCTGGAAACCTATATTAAAACTTCCATATTTAATTAATCTAACAAGTCTTTGCTTAATGATAGATACGACGAAATTCAACGAATACCAAGTGATTGCTTCAACGACAATAGAAAGCGCGAAAGTGGGAAAAACCCACAAATTTTATTAACATTATTAATATTTTAAAAATCCTAAAACCCATAAATATACACAGTAACAAATTCCGTATAAATTTTATCAAACTACATAAAACAATAAAAGAAACGTCTACGAATTTTAGCAAAAAGCGAAGCTGAATGAAAAATTCATAGGCGAAAAAGTATCTACGAATTTTAGCAAAAAGTAATGCTAAATGAAAAATTCATGGACGAAAAAGTATCTACGAATGTTAGCAAAAAGTGAAGCTAAAAGAAAAATTAATAGCCAAAAAGTATCTACGAGTTTTAGCAAAAAGTGAAACTGAATGAAAAATTCAAAGGCCAAAAAAAAAAAATTCATTTTCAAAAAAGCGTCTACGAATTTTACCAAAAAGTGCAGCTGAATGAAAAATTCATAGTCGAAAAAGTATCTACGAATTTTAGCAAAAATTGAAGCTAAGAGAAGTCGTTATATATTAAACAAAACTATTAATTTCCAGAATAATCATATTTTAATTAATAATAATCGTTTTAATTTCATTAATCAGAAATATAAATATCACAACCTGATTAATTTCCAAACCTGGCAATTTCTAGGATTAACAAATTATTGAAAGAGAAGTAGGTAATCGAAAGATATGCACTAGGTTAATCAATACAATCAATCTTGATTTGATTAATAAAACTGTAAAAAATCAAAACTTTTGCTTAATCAGAAAAATGATTAGCTATTATAATTAATAATAATCTTTTTAATTTGATTAATCAGAAATATAAGTCATCACAACCTGATTAATTTCCAAACTTGGCAATTTCTAGGATTAACAAATTATTGAAAGAGAAGTAGGTAATCGAAAGATATGCACTAGGTTAATCAATACAATCAATCTTGATTTGATTAATAAAATTATAAAAAATCAAAAGTTTTGCTTAATCAGAAAAATGATTAGCTATTATAATTAATAATAATCTTTTTAATTTCATTAATCAGAAATATAAGTCATCACAACCTGATTAATTTCCAAACTTGGCAATTTCTAGGATTAACAAATTATTGAAAGAGAAGTAGGTAATCGAAAGATATGCACTAGGTTAATCAATACAATCAATCTTGATTTGATTAATAAAACTATAAAAAATCAAAACTTTTGATTAATCAGAAAAATGATGAGCTAAAAATAAAAAAAAAACCAAATAATCCCATATTCCTAATCCAAACTTAACTAGTTGATTAGTTAGATAAAAATTAATTAATCGAAAGATTGCCTTTTTTAGTTTACTAGGCAATAAGAGCAAGCCTTAAACATCTAATTAAATTGATTAATCAGAAACTCTAAACCATTTAACCTAATCAATCTTAAAATCTATATCATTCCTTAAAGAGAAGTAAACGAAAAAATTTGACGAGCTTTTATAACTGTGCATGAGATTTATAAAAATCTAAAAAATCAAAATCTTTGATTAATCAGAAAAAGGATTAGTTAACAATTAAATAATCAATTAATCCTTAATTCGTAATCCAAACTTTTCTTGTTAATAAATGAGATTATAACTATGCAGGTTAATCGATCATCATCATCATCGACTCAGTTACTCAATTTAATTGTTGAAAATCTGATCGATCAGAATTTGAAAAGTCAAAAGTTTCAACTAATCACTAAAATGATAAATAAAAATTTGAATAATCGATTAATCGCGCATTCGTAGTCTAAACTTGATACAAAAATTCATGAGATTATAAAGTAAGTAAAGATCTGACTAATCAGAATGTGAAAGATCAAATGGGTTTTCAGATAAAGAAAAGTATTAATTAAAAATTTAATAATCGATTAATCGCACATTCCTAATCTAAACTTGTCTAGTTAATTAGTTAGCATTGCTAATTAATCGAAATACTTAGCTAATGATCGCTATTTTTGGCAATGAAAGCCTACCACAATTTATTAAATTTTCTACAAAACTTTTTCTCTATAAATAGTTTTTTTTTTTTATATGGCTTCACTCAATATTTTGTTGTGGAATGATTGCTATTTATATTTTGCAACTAAATTTAAAGTTATTTCTATGATATTTTCACAATTTACGGCAAGAAATGTAAATAACCACAAAATCCATTTGTAAAACATACTAAACAAATTATTTGCGCCGCAACGCTGTCATAACTTTTAACTTAGTGCTTCACGCACTAAAAGTCAACATTGTGTATACGCCTAAAAACAGGCAACACTCATAGGTAGTGTCATTGCCTACGCACGTACAAACACATCTGTTTTTGTAGAAGAAATATGCAATAAATGCAGAAATTAATATTTTCATTAGCGGCAAATAGCAAGCAAGTTATAATAAAACCAAGAGTCACACACTCACACACACACAAAAGAAACAAAACCGTGATGCGGGGCGTAAACGCCTTAAAATATGCACATATCTGTGTGTGAGTAGTTATCTTAGACGAAGAAAAAGTGGCAGTTGATGTGGTTAAAAACTTGCACAGAAGAGTGAAGAAATAGTAGGGTGGGCTGAAAAACATTGAGAGCATAGAAAAGTATGTGAACATTAGGGTGTTTAAAAACTACTAAATACAAAAATGATTTAAAGAACGATAAAAATAAATTAAAACAAAGAAAAAAATAATAAACTAATTAAAAAAATAAATTAAAAAAATTAAGAAAACTAAAAAAAAATTTTATCTAAAAAAAATTAACAATTCAAAAAAATTAAAAAAAAATTATTTAAAAAATTAAATTAACTGATAAAACAAACATTTCAAATCTCCATAAAAAAAATTAACAAATCAAAAAAAAAAAAATTAAAAAAACTAATAGAAAATTTAAAATCTAGAAAAAAATTAACAAAAAAAGGAATTAAAAAAATAAAAAAAAATTAAGAAAACTAAAAAAAAAAATTTTTTAATCTAAAAAAAAATTAACAAATCAAAAAAATTTAATAAAAAATTATTTAAAAAAAAATGATAAAACATTTCAGATCTCCATAAAAAAAAATAAAAAAAAAATAAAAAAATTAAAAAAACTAATAAAAAAATTTTAAAATCTAAAAAAAATTAAGAAATAAAAAAGAAAAATTACGTAAAGAAATAAAAAAAAATTAAGAAAATCTAAAAAAAATTTTAAATAAAAAAAAAATTAATAATCAAAAAAATTTAAAAAAGAAGAGCTATAAAAGTTAAATCTAAATAAAAATTTTAAATCAAACATCAATAAAAAAAAAAAAAATTTTTAAAAATTAATAAAAAAATTAATAAAAAAAAATTAACAAATAAAAAAAATTAAAAAAAAAAATGTTTATCTAAAAACCAACAACAAATCAGAAAATTAAAAAAAATTAATTAAAAAAATTTAAAAACTAATAAAACAATAGAGTGAAAAGAAATTTTGTCTAGTAAAAATAAAAGAAATACAAATTTCGACTACTGCGCAGCAGAAGAGAACAATGCTTTAGCAAGTAAGAGCACAACGTTGGAGCGACAACATTGGAAAGGACTGATCGGTGTTTCGCTACCAATAACGGCGCCTTCATTTACATCGACGACTCGAAATTATACAGTTGACTTGGAGGAGAGGTTTATTGAAAGGACCTTTGAGGACTTTGAGCTCTCCTTCCTCCTATCTGCTCATTGCAGCGTCTTTCAGGCTTAAGTCTCAGCAATCCTCGACGCCGCGGCTTGGATAGGGCAGGATATTTTTAGTCTTTTTTAGCGACAGCCATAAAATCCCTTGTCTAACTCTTTCAAGTCTGAACTGACGTTCAGCTGTCGTCGATCTCTTAAAGAGATGGCCCAACAGAACCCCGCGAACCTCACATGGATCGCGGGACTTTAAGGGGGAACTGTAGAACAGGAGAACTTGCCAAGCAGGGCACGACCAAGCAGGTTCTTCGGGATAACGAGCGCTTAGGTATGCCCTTTACCACTTGCCAACTAATGCTGAAGGAGAAATAACTAAAGATGACACAAAAAAAACCTAGCCACCCTAATAAATATATGTATAATATATATATTTTTATACACTCAGTAGGTGTGCTTTGTAGTTATTTTATTGCCATGTGGCAGCTATAAAACTGCGAGTAAAACATTTGTAGGCGTTGCAAGCATCAAGAAGTTGTATATGGTATTGGAGCTATGGTGTGTCGGTGTTTGTGTGTGTGCCAAGTTCATATTCATGCGTTTAGTATAGCAATAGCTTTTACACCTAAAAGTATGCTTTGCTTTTTGCACACACCGATCATAAAATATATTGTGGAGAAAAACACATTGCAACCTTATAAAATTTTTGCGCTTTGGATGCTTAATTAAAAAAGTTTTTCGTTGTGCAACAACTTGCAGCAACACAACTAATGTACATACAAATGTTTAACAAACTAAAGACACTCAACAAATATTCGTAAAATAATATAATGGTATGTACCAATAAAAGTAACTACATTTGTTTTGCTATATCGTATACATATGTGTATAAAAATGCATTTAAGGCTTTTTGTTTTACTCGAAATAATAATAAAATTCCATGCTTTTACTTTGAGTGAAATAAAAATGTAGTATGTGGAGAGGAGAAACGAAGTGAACTACGATGAGAGGTAATGAAAATTACTTAGTATTAATATCTTTCTTTTTAACGCCTTTTCATTACTTTATTTATTTTCAAGTATATTTCGGATAATGCGCCTAAAAGTATGCATTATTTTTTCTATAAGCAAGTTCTATAATGTAGGATTATTTTTAAACATAGTTTTTTCCATAAATACGCTCGAAAGTGCTTCTAAATGATACATATATAAGACTATATTGCAGTGTTAAGCTACTAGAAACATCAGAAACACTTCAAACTCTTTTAATGATGCATACTTTTAGGCTCCTTACTTCCTTTACCTGGATTTCTCTATATTAATGGTTTTTTTTGTGTTGGTATTTATCGGTGTAGTCAAGATAGGCAGCTGATGCTTTTATGACATAAGTCGGCGCCCCATAGATCTCAAGATCAGTCAAACAGGTTGCGTTTATCAAACAGACACGTTGCGCTCATCACACAGACACGTTGTGCTCTTTGTTTATCAAATGATTTAGTCGTCGCTGAGCAAGTGGCGAAACCACATTGCGTGTGGCTGTCGCTGGTTTGCTCAGTGAATATTAAAAATATAATAATGAGTATAGAAGAATTAAATTAAAAAATAATAAAATAAAATATATCAGTCTAACAAGTGAATGACGCGCAACTCGCACCAACACAGCGCAACATCAAGCGCTCTCACTTACGCGCCTGCATTTACAAATCTGCCGACCTATGCTTTACGAGAATCTTGTCCACATAATAAGATGCCAGTCTATTTGGGAAATAATCACAGGCATTGCATACTTTAAGGCACAGGTCTGGAAAAAGAGTTTCTAAAATTATTAAAGATCGGAAAAATATTTCAAATCAAGCGCCTGAAAATTATTTTGTAAATTTATTTAAAAATTTAGCATAATTTTAGGCGTTTTATTTCGCCATATTTTCCTAACTCTAAAAATTATAAAATTCAATTTTTTTCCAAAATGTTATTTTGGTACCTTTTTGAAAGTGCCAACTTCAACTTAAAGTACAGTAGGTTCCCTGGAAGCGTACCAGGCAGCAGCGGCAGCGGCTCTGCGCCTAAGGGAAACGTCTGGCTGGGGCGCAAGCACAACTGGACACTCCAGTGTTCTAGGATCTTACAGTTTTCTCCCTCTGAGCACGGATCGATGTGCAGCCACAACAGTCGGAGACAGCTGTTTCAAAACAAACATTTCCAGCAGGGAAGAATGGGAGAGGATGGATCGCTGCCCCTCTACTAATGGCGGCATTTCTGTTTACACTGACGGCTCGAAGCTAGACGGCAGAGTTGGAGGAGGGGTTTATTCAAGGGAGCTCTCCTTCAGACTACCTGATCACTGCAGCGTCTTCCAGGCTGAAGTCTCAGCAATCTTGGATGCCGCGATTTGGATAAGTAATCGTGCTATCGGCGATGGCATCGTTATTTTCAGCGACAGCCAGGCGGCCATCAAACCTCTTGGCTCTTATTCGTTCAACTCTGAACTGACGCTCAGCTGTCGTCGATCTCTTCAAGAGATGACCAAACGGAACCGCGTGAACCTCATATGGGTCCCGGCACACAGGGACATTGAGGGAAACTGTAAGGCAGACGAACTTGCCAGGCAGGGTACGACCAAGCAGGTTCTTCGGGATAAAGAGCGGAATACACACTCCGTAAAGCCAACGAAAGGTGGCAACAATCCCCAGGGTGCCAGACTTCCAAACAAACCTAGCCAAAATGGGATCATAAAAGATATAGAGGCATTCACACCCTAAGAAGAAGAGAAATTTCCATATTAATGGGTGTTCTAACTGGGCACTGCCTTATTGGTAGGCCCGCAGAAAGGCTAGGTGTGCCCTACCGCCGATGCTGTAGGAGCTGCAAAGATGATGAAGAAGAGGAAACGGTCAAGCACCTCATCTGCAACTGTCCGGCTTTAAGCGACGCGAGAACGCGCTTTTTGGAAGTTCCCTTCCTGGATAGCCTAAGCCAGATCGCGGAACTGGACATAAAGGACTTGATGGCCTTCATTAAGTCATCTAAGAGGGAGGAGTACGGTGTCGGTTTAGGAGTGTCAGTCCCAGGATTCTGCTATGTGGAAAATCCCAACAACTCACGGATTTTCCATATGGCCGGGTCCCGGGAGTGACTTTCCTTGTGTTGGTGGTATCACAACGGGCTTTTCAAAACTGGCCTAAGTGTGCCTCTGCGACAGCCACTTGAACCTGACCTAACAGTAGGTTCCAAAATATTAAACAAAGGATGTAGCCAAAACTGCTTCATGGTGAAAACTGTAAAATAGTCAATTCTAAGTATCTGACGATTTTACATGGAAAGACTCATATTTGAATAAAAAAATCGTAGCAAAAAAAGAAACCTAACATATGCCACAGCACAAGCATACATTTCTGCCACAATTTTATGATTTTAAAACTTTGTTTTGTTTCGCAATTTTATTATTTTATTGCTTTTAAACAACTTTTTTTCCGCTCTTCTTGCCTTGCAACTTTTCTGTAGCTTCTAGGTAATAGATTTGAGGAAAACTAAAAGCAAAAACATTCGTATGAGGGTGCGAATAATTGCGCATTGCTGTTTTTACTTTTTGCTCCTTTTTTGTTTTGGTTGAGCTGCAGTCGCCAGTACGTTTTTAACTGTGTAGCAATAAAAAATGCTAACAACTTATTTTGTATTTGTTTATGCTCTTCCTTTTCCAGTAGCGACATGCTCAAACTTTTATTGTCTCTCTGTGGCACGCTTAATTATTCATGCAAATTTTTCCATATATGGTTTTTTCTTAAGTTTTTTTATGATATTTAACAGAGAAGTTTCGAGGTTAGTATGAATGCGTTGAGAGCAGGCGAAGATATAATTAGTTCGATGAACTCTCTTTTTCATTATTATAACAAAATAAATCTCTTGAATTAACCAGCATTTTTTAACACCACAAGAAAGTTTTCACAAACTCGATGAAAGCTTTGACAACAAGGCTTGGTAAAGTTCTAAGAAGTAATTAAAAATTTATAGAGGTGCCTAAAAATATGCATTTTCTCTGGCATTAAAACCTCGGCAATTTGTTGGGAACCCTCTTTCTTAAACGAATATGAAATTAGTAGTTCAGTGTAACAAAATGTACAGTCCGAAGAAAAACAAAAAATGTATAGACCCTAAAAGTATGCAACAAAACAAGCAATTAACAAGAAATTGATTGGGAGGTTTTTTTCTTTGACATGAAAACCTTAGCAATTTTTTGGGAACCTTTTTTATTTAAAGAATATGGCATGAAAATCAGTGCAACAAAATGTAGAGTCTCGAAAAAATTTAAAATTTATGAACCCTAAAAGTATGCAACAAAACAAGCAATTAACAAGAAATTGATTGAGATGCCTTTTTATGAAAAAACATTACTTCCTGCCGTGCAAAGCTCAGCGAAACGAAAGATAGGTACAGCTCGAAAAAAAATTGCAACACTAAGGATCCTGAAAATATACAAAAGAACGAAGGTGTCCAATCAATTCTTGAGACCCTATTTTCCAAAAAAAAAAAAAAAAAATATTTCCTGACATGTCGACCCTAAAAATATGCAAGAAAACAAACCAAAGTTTTTTTCAGATACTTCATCCTTCGAAATGAAACCCCGAAGCAACTTATTAAGACCATATTTAAAAAAAAAATTATTTCCTGACATGTGGACCCTAAAAGTATGCAAGAAAACCAACCGAAGTTTTTTTTGAGACACTTTACTTTGAAATGGAAATCCAAAGCAATTTTTTGAAACCCTATTTCGCAAACAAAAAACTTTTTCCTGTCATGTAGACCCTAAAAATATGCAAAATAATAGATTTTTTGCGATACTTTTTCCTTTGAAATGAAAATCCAAAGCAATTTTTTGAAACCATGTTTTCCAAAAAAAAAAAAACAATATTTCCTGTCATGTGGAGCTCAGTGAAACAAACCAGTTCGAAGAAAAATTAACAATTAATGAACCCTAAATATATGCTACAAAATAAACAAATACGAAGATCTTTGGTGAAACTCTACTTTCTTTGAAATTAAAATAACTTTTCCTGCAAAAATATTATATTCTGACATGGGTAGCTGAGCCAAACAAAGTGAAAAGTTCAAAAAAAAAAAAGATCAAAATTCTATGGAGCCAAAAAATATGCAACAAATGTAGCAATTATCAAAAAGTTTGCTGTAATGGTTTTTGCTTTAAAATAGAAACCCTAGCACTTTAAATAAGTATCTACCTACTAATTGCATTAATTATACAAAATCTCATATATAATACGCCTAAAAGTATGCAATATAACAGTAATGCTCACCGTAAACGTAAACATTGTCCTTTTCCACATTCCCCTCATAGTATCATTCAGTCGGGCATGTATGTAAATATATGTATCATTTTCTGCCAGCTAAACTGCATACTTGTCAATCAACAATTTTGTTTGTAAGGTTTTAAATCTGACAATAAACAATTAAAAGAAAATTTAAGTGGTAATTAGCGCTATTTCTTACATAATACTTGCATTAAAAATGCATGTCATACTTTCAGGCGTATGCATTTTTAAATTGTAATATTTCACATTCCAAACCAATTTAAAACAGCAAATCTTATAAACAGTTATATGAAATATAAGAGTCAATCCATATTAAAACGTCTAATATTAGCAAAAATCGTCGCTGACTAGTCTCGGATTTCGCTCAAACTTTGAGGGACACTTATTTAGGGTCCTAAAGGAACAAATTTATACACATTTAATTTTAATAACCACCCGTTTCAGACTGGTCGAATTTCAAAGTTTGAAAAACGTAATTTTTAGGCTTACCCTATTATTGCTGTAAATATGTTTCTGTTAGAGATGTCCTTATCTGCGATACGGCATTTTAAAGGTAAAAGAGAGTAGTTTCTTTAAAAGTAAATAATAAATCATATAGCGAGTACCTGGTATTGAAAAACTGGTACTGAATATACGTAATTTTTATCCTTTTTCGTCAGTTTTAGCTGGCTCTGGCGTCTTTAAGTATCCACTCAATTTTTTTCAGAAATTAAGGGTACATACCCTAGAAAAAAATGACCCGTCCATCGGCCAAAAACACTCACTTATATATAAATGGTTATCTCGAAATTTGAAAGTTTTCAAAAATCGTATTTTTCAGGCTCTAACACGGACATGTTTCCCAAGAGATAAAAATACGAATTTCTCATGGACTCCAGTCCTGACATTTAGCTTCTAATAACTCAACATTTCGTTTTGTTATTTTCATACTAAGGGTCTCTGCTGATGGATCTCCTAAACCAATATACATTTTTTTTTTTTTCAAAGTAAATTTTCGTATAATTTTTGGAACTTTTTTCAAGCAATCTTTCATAGTCTGAAAGCTGAAGCTTCCAACTTTCCAACAAAAAAACCGCGGAAAATTTACTTAAAAAAAAACAAAAATTACATTGGTTTAGGAGATCAATCAGCAGAGACCCTTAATATGAAAATAACAAAACGAAATGGTGAGGTATTAGAAGCTAAAGGTCAGGACTGGAGTCCAAGGGATATTCGTATTTTGATCTCTTGAGAAACATATCCGTTTTTGAGCGTAAAAAACACGATTTTTGACAACTTACAAATTTCGACATAATCATTTATCTATAAGGAGTGAGTTTTTTTGGCCAATGGATGGATTAGTTTCTTCTAGGATTTGTAGTCTTAATTTCTGAAAAAAATATAGTGGCTCCTCAAAACAACGGAGACGCCAGAGCTAGCTAAAATTGACAAAAAGGAAAAAAATTACGTATTTTGAGTACCAGGTTTTTAATACCAGGTACTCGCTATATGATTTATTATTTACTTTTAAAGAAACTACTCTCTTTTACCTCTGGCAAAATAAGTAAGCCTAAAAATTACGTTTTTCAAACTTTGACATTCGACCAGTCCGAAACGAGTGGTTATAAAAATTAAATGTGTGTAAATTTCATCCTTTAGGACCCTAAAGAAGTGTCCCTCAAAGTTTGAGCGGAATTCGAGACTAGCCAGCTTTTTGAATTAGACGTTTTCATATGGAATGTCTCATAAAATAAAAACGAGGCAATGAATAACAAAAATATTTACAACAAATATTACATGCTGGAGCACTCGAGTGTTGTACTAAAATTAAAAGGGACCTAACTAAAATGTGAAGATATTTTGTTTTTGTATGTTAGTATGCATATAAAGTAAAGATAACCTAAAAGTAGGTCGCGCATTTATTTATGCAATTGCACTCAAAATATGTTGACATTACAAGCAAAGATTGTGCAACCCTATCTCTGACTGCCCTCCCTCCTTACTGCTTCTCTACATATTTCATTTATTCAAATGCAATTCGCTATGCTGCAATTTTTTTGCATTTTGCATTTTACGATTTTTGCATTAAGCTGTAAGTAATTTTGACGTTTACTGCCTGCCGCTTACACTTTTGCATCCATTTACATGCATACATTTAGGCTGATGCGAGGGAAAATTGAAATTTTACGTTGCCTAAAAGTAGGCTTCATATTTGTAGCTACTGTATAAGCATACGTTAAGTACTGTTGCGCTGTGCGAAAAGCTGCAACTTGCTTATGACGACACGCTGAAGTGCTATTTGGTTTTGTAAAGAGCAACAACAAAAGCTCAATAACATTTCAATTCAATTTTGCATTGTGTATTGCACATTGTGCCAGGTAGGTAAGCATCGTAAAAACAAAAATGTGCCTAAAATGCCAACTGTCATAAGTGCAGCGCAAACAGTTCGCAGTCGATAGAGCCCAGTTGGCTGCGGCATGCTCGCATCATAACTGAAATGCTGTTTTGTAAGTGAATTAACAAACAAAATTTTCAATTTAAAATGGATTTGTTGCAAGTCGGTACAACAAGGGAAGTAGGGGAAAGCGAAGAAAAGGAGAAGAATAAGAGATACAAGTTTACTAAGCTGGTACTTCATGTTTTGTCAATCTTGGCTGTGTTGTGGGAATTATAAGCAATAAAATGCAGCTCAAAAGAAAGCAAGCTAAAAAACTTCACTGCGTTAACCCTTATGTGGGCAGTTTGTAACTACTACGTACTAGTTTATTTAGTCAAATTTGAACCGGAGGACTGGACTCATCATCATCATCTGCTTACATAACTTCTATTAAAGCAAATAACCCAAACGAGTGAACAAGAACTAAAAAAGTCGAAAAGATGAAGCCAGACTTCCTTGTCCAGCAGAAAGCAGATCACAAGCATAGGCCTTAAAATAGAAACGACTAAACAAGGACTAAAAAAATCGAAAAGACGAACCCAGGTCTCTTTGGCGATAGAAGCAAAAAAACAGATCACAAAAAAAAAAAAATATTAAAAAACAAGCAGGTAACGAGAAAAGGCCAATTTTGATTCATAACTGGCTCAAATATGACCCAAAAGTTATAGGTATAAGAAAATTTTAACCGTATAAGTCGTAGCTAAGTGACCCCAAAATCTGTGGTACTCCTTCACTAAAAACCTTTGAATCATCTTGAAACTTTGTAAGAAAAATCTCCTAACAATTTCTGAATAAAAATAAAGAGTGATTTTTATGCGATGATCACATAAAGGTTAAATTAGCCAAAGTGTATCAAGGGAATTACAAAATTGTACATAAGTATAAAGACAATAATGCGAAAAGCTAAGTCAACGAATATTGTATAAGTAGAAAATTATTAAAAACATGAAAATATATTTTTTTGTGCTTGAAGGCTTATGCTAGCAAAATACTGGAAAGCTAAACATATTTTTATCAAACTTGCATAGCTATTGTTATGGATAAAAGGAAAAAAATCAGTTGCGCCTAAAAGTATGCAATATTAAGTTATATGTGCGGCATTCCGTCATAAGTGATCAACTTTACTAATTCTTTTTACTCCCAGGCCTTTCATACAATGAACAAACCTTATATATAGAAAAATAATATATAAATATGTATATCGTCGCTCGTTTGCCAGAGGTATGAATGTGAAAATTTTCCAGTATTGAGTTAATAGGCTCATGTGATTAACCTCTAGTTTCACTGCGATTCACGAAAATGCTGGGTTTCCAAAGTACAAGGAACTCCCGGAAATTTGCAATGCCATTTTAATGAATGTGTAGTTCAATCTCTAAAAATTGTGCTACACATTCTTGTTTCTGGCTGAACGAAAAGTTTTAAAAATTTAGAAATTCAATTTTTAAACATTTTCTTTACACATAAACCATGGCGTATACGTAACAATTTTGCTACACATTCGTGTTTCTGGTTGAACGAAAATTTTTAAAAATTAAAAAAAATTTGCTAGAGAAACGAATGTGCTTCACATTCTTGTTTCTGACTCAACGAAAATTTTGAAAAATTTAGAAATTAAATTTTTAAACATTTTCGTTTCACATAGACCATGGCGTATACGTAACACTTTTGCTACACATTCATGCTTCTGGCACAACGAACATTTTAAAACATTTACTTTGGAAATTTTAAAGGAGGATTTTATATCAGTGGAAAGAATATAATGAGCATATCACACTTACTAAAAACTTTTGTCGCAATGCAGAAAACTTGATGCTCCCTCAACGCCTACCAATTTCGCCCTACCCATACGCACTGGTGGACAATGAGTTTGATTATTTTTACATAGGAATGTTGTGCACATTTGATTTCATGCCTTCTTTTGTTATTTTCATTTTAAACTTCCCCACAGGGATGTATTTATGTAGTATTGGCAATATTTTAAATAACAGCGAAAAACACTCAAAATATATTGACTTTACACATTTTTAATTTACATAAATGCTTATAACAAGTGCCAAGTGTAAATAAAGGTCATGTGACAAAATCTTTACCAAGTTACAGTATGTCGCGTGTTTGCCAGGGCTGGGGTCATATTACGATGGGGTCGATTTACGGGCATGCTAATTAAAAATAGATAATACAAGTGATGGATTGGCATGGGAACCTTCTTTAGAAAAAGTTTTTTGTGTGTAAGCTCAAAAATGTGTTGTTTAGTGTTGGTGAGAAAATATATTTGAAAAGGGATATCTATGAGCTCGACAATTGAAAAGTTGTAATGTTGTTTATTTATGTATGTATATGTTATACATATATTCACGTATGAGTACTTTGCATTTCGCTAATTGAATTTCAGAAAATCCACTTACCCATAGCTAGATGCCTAATTTAATCCATCATGAAAAATTTAACTAAAAATGTATGGATAAAATGAAGGTTTGAAATTTAATATGCATAAAAAACACGTGTGCGAAGTTTTATTGTTCTAGGATAACGGCAACCCGTGCCGATTTTTAGCTAAAGTTTTTACTAGCAGCTTATACTAAGTTCGCAAAAAGGTCCATTAAGGCTTCGAAAATTACATAATTTTAAAATTTGGCTCATAATTAAAAGACTGTGCAGCAAATCTCAACCTTTCAATTTTTAAAAGGACAACAGGATTCTTTCAAACATATTGAAAAAACGTATTCACGAGAAAACGACATTGAAATTTCAAAAGTGGTGTGGTAGATTGCGTAACAAGATGTTTGCTAGCAAAAATAATGCAGTACATCTGGAAACTTTGCAATTATAATGCATTTTTTATAGGTCTTACACGACGTATGAGTAACATTTACATACTTCTAAATGAAAAGAACAGGTAAATTGTATTAATTTTCAATCCGAAACAGATTGAGATATCTTAATAAAAACTTGCACTACTTTCAGGCCTGCATGAACACCTTTCATTTGATACCCATATTGTAAAATCAATTTCTGGGGTATGTCCTGTCCATCTCCTGTGCATCCTTAACATTTTTTTTTTATTAGATTACATCTTTTTATAACAAATAGATTTTTTCGAAAGTTGAAGGATAATAATTTTAGAGGACTTTTTTCCATTTCTGGGGTATGTCCTGTCCATCTCCTGTGCATCCTTAACATTTTTTTTTATTAGATTACAGCGTTTTATAACAAATCGATTTTTTAGAAAGTTGAAGGATAATAATTTTAGAGGACTTTTTTCCATGTCCTTTATATATCATTTGAAAAAAAAAAAAAACATTATATTTAGCTTATATTCCAATTATCCTTCAATTTATTAACCATATCCCTATTTTTTTGAAATTTTTCGGTAGGCAAAGATTGTATCTTTGATCCTTTAAAAGATATTCTAAGCATCTGGTATAGAAAAAAATACCGATTTACTAATAACAAAGTTCTTAAAATGTAAGGATGCAGCAAAATGAGAAAAACAATACATAAATCAAACATAGTGGAATGTAGTACGACTTTACTGATAACTGCAATTGCAAGTCGGCACAGGTCACCGTTTTTTGAAGCTAACTTCTTAGGCGGCGATATGAAGTTTTGATTGAGAGTAAAATTGGAGAAAATGGCTGATGATGCAACGAAAATTATGCAACGGAAATATAAATTGTAGCCGACTTTCAAGCGTAGGCGATTTCCCCACGATGTTTAGCTGTGCAAATCAAATAGGAGGTGAAATTTTAGGATCTAGCTAACATTGCACATATTGTTATAGTTAGGCCGAGCAAAATTCATGGGTGTTGCCACTAATGGCGGTTTACAGGGTTGCCACACATATCCCTATTTTTTGAAATAAAGAGCTAGATATGCCAATATGGGTATCAAATGAAAGGTATTTTCGACCGTATTCCAAATAAGACAATTTCAAGCAGGGTTGCCACTAAGGGTTGCCACCTACCGCAATTAATTTTTTCCGTATATCTCGGGAACTGCATGACCGTTTTGCCTAAAATTTGGCATATAGACAATTTGATTCATTCTAACCACGTACCCAATTTGAAGATAAACGCACCGTGCATAAGATATTTTCGAATTGATCGGTTCCCTGGTCAACTTCCGGGAAGTAAGAAATTGTGAATCTAAACCACTCCAGAATACACTTCATTGATATTTCGTTATTTCTGAATTTAAGAAGTTAACTTCTTTGACGTGTACTGGCTACACGCGGTTTTTTTCATGCCAAATATCGTATAAAATATATAAATTTCTGAATTTTTTCCTAGAAATTTGGTTTTTGGTGGGTTTGTTTTTTTTTCAAATTTGATTTTTGAAAATTTTTCCTTATTTCAACTTTTTAACTCAATTCAAGTTAAATCAGTTAAACGAAACTTTTTTTCAGTTTAGAGAATGGAAACATGGAAAAATTTCGTTTAAATTTTGAATTTAAAACTTAAAAAAAAAAAAAATTGGATACATTTTTACAAATTTATATTTTGATAAAAAAACGACCAAAAACAAAATTGCTTGGAAAACATATTTCCATGCTTTAAAGTGAAAAAATTTTGTGTTTAACTGATTAAACTTGACTTGAGTTAAAAATTAAAAAAAAAAAAATTTTTTTATTTTTTGCTTCTACGTCTTTTTTTACATTCTACTAGCATGAAAGAAATATTTCAGTGTTTAGAATTCAGTAATTTTGTGTTTAAAGTAAAAAAGTCAAAGTTAATATTTTGAAAAAAAAAGAAACACATATTTTCCTAACAATTTAATCAACACTTGTGCTCCAAGAGCTTAACATCTAATTTCACCCAAAGCCGCCAATCCTTTACGCATTTCGCTCCTTTTACCTACTTTTGTTGGCTTACTTAACCCGTTGAAATTAATAAAACTCACCAGCGCCTAAAAGTATGCAACATCCTGGCATTAACAAGTGTTGATCGGGCGTGTTTTGTACGCTGTAAGACACTGTCTATCGTTGTTAACTTTAATTTGATTTAATTTTCTTACGTTCATACTTGAATGCGTTTTGTGGTGCTGTTATTAAAATGCTAGCCGCCTCTTAACGAAATTAATCGATTTTCGCGACTAACTAACAAGACGTATTTTTTAGGCGTACCCCTTTACGGAATAATTTTTGTTGTTGTGCTTTTGCATACAACTTCCACTACTGCAAAGTATAAAACTCAAGAAACCAGCAATAATGAGCTCTTGAATTAATTTCAATAACACACAAACAAAAAAAAAACTATAAAATTAACGCCTAACTCATACCGTCCGTTATCTCCACTCATCCCTACAGCGCCTGATGATATGCTACAATTTCGTTCAATAGTTGCCGCAGCATTTTTTTTTGTCCTTTCGTTCAACTCATTTAATTCGACTTCATCGTTACCATGACATGCTCTCATAATTATTACAAGCACGTACGCTCTTACAATTAACAAATTTTTAACTGCCTGTAAAATTTAGTGGTTATTGTTGTTGTTGAAACGGTCTTAAAAATAACAAAATGTTGCTTTTCATTGTTTGTCGTTTCGTTGTTGTCATGTAGCAGATTTGTTTTTTTTTTTTAATTTCAACCTCTCATCAGTAACGTAACGGAAGTGAGTTTGTCGGAAATGCAATCCGTATCCAATTAATGAAATTTGTTTTAACGAAATCGGATGTCGAAACCTGCTACAACTGAAAAACAACTTCCGTTGAGTTAGTGGCTTGAAACTTGACAGTTTGATACCATTAGTAGTACGAGAGCCCGCATAGGCATATGGTTGTTGATTATTAACAGCCTAAATTTTTGTGAGCGACTGCCTGAGACGCCCAACATATTTATTTTCGAAAATTCTGGAAAGTGCCACCCTTGGGAGGTAGGGGCGGACAACATGACAATTTGGTGCATGCATTTTTTTTAATAATAATAGCTTTATTTTCATTTAATTAACTGTTTGTCCTAGAAAGTGAGTGCGACATAAACTGGGTCCGATGACCCAAATGTGTCAAAATAACGTCATCAAAATTCTTATTAATAGTAAAGTAGTCTTTTTAGTTGTCAGTGATGGCCGGCATAATTCATTAGCGTTATTGTCCTACAAAAATTGAGGGACATGCAGCCAGTCTCCCGCCCCGAAGTCGTCAATTTGATGTCAACTCGCTGCATGTTGCACAATTTTTGTACGACAATAACGCTATTGAATTATGTCCATCACTGACAACTAACTGTAACAAAAAAAGCTTGGAGGCGTTTTTTGACATATTTGCGTCGTCGGACCCACTTTATGTTGCACCCAATTCTCTTAGTGTGTATATCGCTTTCGTGTTCTTTTAGTCTAATGCCTAGTGTTCGTTCGTGGTTCCTATGTATACTCTGCTGTTGCAACTTTCATCTACTTTACCCTGACATGTTACTTCATAGATTCATTATGTTATTCTGTCGTTCGGTATTTTTGTTTTATTTTCATTTAACTAACTGTCTGTCCTAGAAATTAGGTGCGACATAAACTGGGTCAGACGACCCAAATATGTCAAAATAACGTCATCAAAATTTTGATTAATAACAAACTAGTTTTTGTTTACAGATAGTTGAAATTGAATATTTAATTATTCCCATCACTGACAACTAACTGTAAAAAACTAGCTTGGTGACGTTATTTTGACATATTTGGGTCGTCGGACCCACTTTATGTCGCACCCAATTCTCTTTTTGTGTATATGGCTTTCGTGTCTAACGCCTAGTGTTCGTTCGTAGTTCCTGTGTATACTCTGCTGTTGCAGCTTTCATCTATTCTACCCTGACATGTTACTTCATATATTCATTATGCTATTCTCTCGTTCGGTATTTTTGTTTTATTTTCATTTAATTAACTGTCTGTCCTAGAAATTAGGTGCGACATAAACTGGGTCCGACGACCCAAATATGTCAAAATAACGTCATCAAAATTTTGATTAATAACAAACTAGTTTTTGTTTACAGATAGTTGAAATTGAATATTGAATTATGCCCATCACTGATAACTAACTATAAAAAAGTAGCTTGGTGACGTTATTTTGACATATTTGGGTCGTCGGACCCACTTTATGTCCCACCCAATTCTCTTTTTGTGTATATCGCTTTCGTGTTCTTTTAGTCTAACGCCTAGTGTTCGTTCATGGTTGTTATGTATGTTCTAGATTGTCGTTCGGGATTTTTAATCGATAGTTCCGATAATTTCGGTATGAGCTAAAGTTAAATTCACCCAGGCTGTACTGCGGTTCGCACAGTGAAAATCGTGACGTCTTTTCATGAAAGGTATATAGCATTCGGCACAGCCGAAGACAGCTTTCCCTACTTGTTATTTTTAGACAACAACATTAAAAATGCATTTAGATACATATGAACTATTTCAAAGCTATCCTCTCACGTTTCAAGTCCTTTTCATGCAAATTGTATAACATAAATTTTTTAATGCATAAATGCAGTTTTGAGCTCATTTGTTAGTTGTTAAGCATATAAATTTATTTCTGTATAATTGCAGTTTTTTGTTTGTTTTGTTTTTACTTTGAAATTACAACACATTGGCAACACTCTTCAGCTCGGTAGCCAAAAAAATGTGTTACTGTCACTTGAGCTGTTGCGCGCGTGTTGGTTGATGTAATTGAGTTAATTTACATGAATTTCGGTTTTGTTTAGAAAAATGTGTTTTGGTATGTTTGTGAACATATTTGTAGGTCGGAGGAATGAGCTCATGCAAATTTAAATGTGAAATTGTTCAAAATAATTAGAGAAAGTTACTAATAGTTGGACGTAATTATTAAAAATAATTTCAACTAGCAATGATGGACCTCTTAAAATTAAACCTAAAACTTTTCCACATTTTTCGATTATTATCGATATATATTATAAGCTTTTATCGACTTTTTTGTCTATATCGATTTGTAGAAATATATGTTTACAAAGTCTTCGAAAGTTCCATTTATTTTATGAATTTTGTTTTATCGTAATCGATTCTAAAAGATTAATATCGAATTTAAACTCAGCTTTTCTATGGTTTTTATAGTGTTTTTATTTGAACTATATACGTATGTCTTGTATACAGGCCTGGCAAACTTCGCTCTGCCCCAAAATAGGTTTTTATTCAATTCATTTTCATATAGATTAAACCTCCGATTCTGTGTAACATGGATTTATAACTGTTTAGTTTTTATGAGGGAGGACATGCCGTTTTTCCGATAGCTCCAATTCCCGGAGATTGGTACAGATAACTCATATCTTTATGCTAATTTTCAGCCCCCTCTACCCTTTTAAAGTTACCCCTTTTAGAGGTAAACATTTTGTAAAAATTATATTGATATCATACACTTCTACACTAATTTTCAGCTCCTTACCCTGAACCTTTTTAGAGATAGTCAGCTTGAAAAATTAAGTTTGTATGGGAGGTACCACACCCCTTTTTCCGATAACCCCCAGTTTTATGCGTGAGAATGGTATTGGCATCATATAGCTCTATACCAATTTCCAGGTCCCTACCTTAAACCCTTTCAGAAATATTCAGCTAGAAAAACTAAGTTTGTATGGGAGGTGCCACGCCTCCCTAATTTATTTATACCCAGCGTAGGGTATTATAATTTTTTTCTCATAACGGCACAAAATAATCGAGATAGATATAGATTTCCATATATGAAAGTTCTTGGATTGAAAAGAGGAGTTGATTAAGGCATGTCCGTCCGTCTGTCCGTCCTTGTGCACGATAACTTTGGTAAAAATTGAGATATTTTCATGAAGTTTGGTATACACGTAGGTTGCTATTAAGAATGGGCGAAATCGGATGATAACCACGCCCACTTATTCAATATGGAAAACTTCGAAAATCACATAGATTTATCAAATCTCGGTAGTTGAAATAGCTTAAATGATATAATTTTACAGCTGCATCCCCGTGGTCATTCTCTTATGATTTTTTCAATGGGCGGTGCCACGCCCACTTTTAAGGGAGGCATTTTTTTTTAATTTGACTAGCCGTAACTTTTAAATTGAACACGTTAGAACGAAGGAATTTGGCACAAAGCATACTAGTATCGTTGGGAGTATACCTGATAAAATTAGATAAAATCGCCCTCCAACCACGCCCACTTCCGATATCGAAAACTTCGAAAATCACCTAAATTGACATAACCCCCTACTGATGAACCCCATATTCATTCTATTATGACTTTTTGATAAATTTTTAAAAGTAGGCGTCGCCCCACCCACTTTTCAGGCAGGCATATATGAAAATTTCACGTGTCATAACTTTTAAACTGACTTTATTGGACGAAATAGCTTCCCAACCACGCCCACTTCCGAAATGGAAAATTTCGAGGATGATATGAAAACTACCCGAACTTACTTTTTCGGTATCGAAAATTTCGAAAATCACATAAATTGACATATCTCGGTAGCTGAAATGGCTTAAATGATATAATTTTACAGCTGCATCCCCCTGGCCATTCTCTTATGATTTTTTGATCCATTTTTTTTTTAAGTGGGCGTGGCTCGTGAAAATTCGACTGGTCATAACTTTTAAACTGATTACGGTATGATCATGAAATTTGGCACAAGGTATACTAGCATTATAGGGAGTATACCAGATGAAATAGGACGAAATCGCTTCCCGACCACGCCCACTTTCGATATGGAACATTTCGAAAGTCACATAAATTGACATTATTCGGCAATTCCTTCAAATCATTCTATTGTGCTTTTCTGTTAAACTTTAAAATTGACTTTTAAAGAAACGAAGCGAGAAGAAAATATCACAAAAATATCACAAGCGTGCTCTCTTCCTGGCCACCTCCGCAAATTAAGCCAACAAATTAAGCATTCATTCCAGTTACTTTTTGTTGGTTTTGTTTGCATAGCGCTTAAATGTATCCGACCTCAACATTTAATTTTGCGTACTACATTCACTAAATTCTTGTGCCTTATTAAAATAGTTTTTCTAACAATTCTCTCTACAAACTCTGTTTTCTTACATTTTTGTAAGTCAATCGACATTTCGTTTACTAACTGTTTTACTTTGAATTAACTTTAGCGCGTAGCTCATTATGTATGCATGTGCGCACGTATCCTTTTTTGCTAGTCACACACACACACACACACAAACGCGCTATGGTTGGTCTCAGTTTCTTTTCACAACTTTTGACCAATTTTATTCAATTGACATTCGACCACAGCACGCACGCCAAACCAACAAGAAAACTAACAAGGAAAATCGAGACGTACGTTAAAGTGAGCAGTAGCAGCAGCAGCACATACAACCACCACACAACCACAACTGCATAATTTAAGGCAAATGCTGGTTAGTGCAAAGGTATGAGTATGAGATGTGTTAGTTAGAGTAGCAAATATTCCAAACGTCAATTTGAACGTTAAGTATCTCAACGACGATATGGTTGCCGTGTTACTTGGCCACAAGAAGACGCGCACGGCATATGTATGCACATATGGGTGGGTGTATATGTGTATTACCTTGCAAAATATTCGTATCAAAAGAAAAATTCATTGAGCGAAATTTTGAAAGAAAGAACTTTCGTAATCATTCGAATTGTGAATATGCAGGCAATTTGTTTGAGGTGATTGTAGAAGAGCTTCAAATGTGTGGGTCTTGGTATAATACCCTGACGGAAATAGTGTAGTCGTTTATTGTCACCTTTGTTGAATTGTGCTCAAATTGAAGCAGTTCTCTTAAAAAATACCCCTATATCCTTGCTTGGCACTGTATTTCGGCTCCATACATATTTTGGAAGAAAATAGAAAGAGTGATTCTACGTTATTCAAATTTTGCCATATGTGAGCTAGTTAAGAAATATTCCAAAACTGGTAATGGTTAGACCGCTCCTAACACACCATTCCTGGCATATATGTATCCTTGACAACCGGTTCCAATTCCATAAACTTTTTGTTGTTCAGCACTGGCCCGCAATCTATTAATAACATCTGTATTGGTATAAAAATCCTATCACTTTTCCTAAAAAACATAAACCTTTATTTTCTGTAATCATTATTTCGTTCTTCTTCAGCTTCCTCTTTTTAAAGCATTCCAATGATAGTATTGCAGCATCAATTATTTTTTTCTCTAGTCTACACATTCATTAACGAAAAAATGTTACGTATCCGTCATGTCACTTTTATGAAAATTTGAACTGACTTTGCGTCACTAAATCAAGGTAAGCAATAATGGGCAACATTTTATTTCTGGAAACGATATAAAATATTCCAAACTTTAATTTTATTATAGTAAGAAGGTGGAGCACCTTGTAGCACACAAACTTTTTGTCGATCGCAAGTAGTAAACCTAAAATTTACTGCTCTACTAGAAAGTTATATATATAAAAAAAAATATATATATATAGAAATCAATTTTTTTCCTTGGCAGAACTTTGTCTTAGTAGATATAAGTAAAAATAGAGCTTTCAAAAATAATAACTGCGTATTTTTTTTATTTTAAGTTAATCTGTTGTTACTTGAAACCAAGCTGACTTTTGGCACCTCACATAATTTGATTTCGATTCAAAGTAGGTGCCCGGTGAAAAGTTATACATATAATTGTGCTATATCTTTTGGTATATTAACCCAGAATCAACTATTTTTCCCCCTTTCTCTATACATTCATTAACAAAGAAATGTTACGTATACGTCATGTCACTTTTACGAAAATTTGAACTGACTTTGCGTCATTAATTCAAGAGCAATAATGGGCAACATTTTATTTCTGGGATTGATAGAAAATATTCCAAACTTTCATTTTATTATAGTTAGAAGGTGTAGCACGTTGTAGCACACAGACTTTTTGTCCGTCGAAAGTAGTAAAGCTATTTCGTCTTAGTAGATATAAGTAAAGATAGAGCTTTCAAAAATAATAACTGCTTAGTCATTTATTTTAAGTTAATCTGTAGTTATTTGAAAACAAGCTGACTTTTGGTACCTCACAAAATTTGATTTCGACTCAAAAGTAAGTAACTGCTGAAAAGTTATGAATATAATTGTGCTATATCTTTTGGTATATTAACCGAGAATCAACTATTTTTCCCCCTTTCCCTACACATTCATTAACAAACAAAATTTTACGTATACGTCATGTCACTTTTATGAAAATTTGAACTGACTTTGCGTCACTAAATCAAGGTAAGCAATAATGGGCAACATTTTATTTCTGGAATCGATAGAAAATATTCCAAATTTTCATTTTATTATAGTAAGAAGGTGGAGCACCTTGTAGCACACAAACTTTTTGTTGATCGCAAGTAGTAAAGCTACTTCGTCTTAGTCGATATAAGTAAAGATAGAGCTTTCAAAAAAATAACTGCGTATTCATTTATTTTAAGTTAATATGTTGTTACTTGAAACCAAGCTGACTTTTGGTACCTCACATAATTTGATTTCGATTCAAAGTAGGTGCCCGGTGAAAAGTTATACATATAATTGCGCTATATCTTTTGGTATATTAACCCAGAATCAACTATTTTTCCCCCTTTCTCTACACATTCATTAACAAAGAAATGTTACGTATACGTCATGTCACTTTTATGAAAATTTGAACTGACTTTGCGTCATTAATTCAAGAGCAAAAATGGGCAACATTTTATTTCTGGGATCGATAGAAAATATTCCAAACTTTCATTTTATTATAGTTAGAAGGTGTAGCACGTTGTAGCACACAGACTTTTTCTCTATTTTTTATTATGAAGCTTTCTTTTTATAGATCTAAGATAAACCTAAAGACGAACTATCAAACATGATTACTATCGTTTTGTCCAAAAAGTCAATTCTTACAAATAACCTTCACTCTTCTGCCCTGCACTCGTGCCATATAACCCTGTATATTTTACCGACCCCTTATTTTCAACGAGCCAACAGTTGCGTGCTTTTACCCTACATTAAAATTCTAGCCAATTGAGCACAGTGCCAATTTAATTTGTTGGTTTTCCACACCCCCACACAAAAAAAAAATAAATGTAAGAAAAATCAAAAATATAAAATTTCACGTAACTGTAAGGAAAAATTGTGGCAGGAAATGATATGTACGACTTATGCACTGGACCAACATACCATCATATACCATTTTATACAATTACGCTCACATATCACTACAATAAAAGCAATGACAGTAGATCTATTGAAACTTTTGATAAAGAAAAGGGTCAGCATTCATAGACAAGAATTTTTAGTAGAAGTATGAAAAGAGTGAACTGGTGACAGCTGAAATTAAGTACCAAATAGCATGCACAAAATGAATAGGTTCATTAGGGTCTTATATTTTTAGGCAGCACATTTTTTCTTTCTTCCCACTGAAAATCTGAAGAAGTTCCGATCGACCACGAGTTTTTAAGCTCTAAATCAACCGTCGCCACGTAGTGTCTCAGTCTACTCACTGCCGCTCTACAACAACAACATCTTGCTCTTTGCGAGTGTTTTTTTTGGCTTAGTTTAATACTAATTATTTCGAGTAATTTTTTGAGATTCAAGAAAAGATGTTGTTGTAGAAAGTATGACGTTGTTGTTGTAGCGCTTACTAGGTTGAAAGCACTGACCATCCCTGCTCTAAATCGTACTTTGAATAATATAAATTTCTGAGCAATGTTATAAGCATTATAACAATAAAAAATCAACTACTCGTCTGGTAAAAATTTCGCCTAAAAATGCAACACCCTAATGTACTTGTTCTTTGTACACAGCTTATATTCATGTTGTAAATTTGCTGGGAGTTTTAAAATATTTCTACTCTAAAGGACAACTTCATTAGACATTGCTGAACGTTATTTATTTTAAAAGATTTGTCGAAGACAGCTGTTTGAAAGAACGTATTTTATTAAATTTTTTTTTTGCTGTCTTCGAATAAGTTATCTTTGTAATTTTTGATCATACAAGATTAGAAAGACAATTTTTAAGTTTATCACATATATGCGGGCGATTTTTGTACGCTTATGTAAATACTACATGGGTTAAGGTTCTGTTCGTGAATACACATTAGATCGATTCAAAAACGGGGTTTTTAAACTGAATCTTGAAGCATGAGCAACAAGTGTGTAGGACAATCGCGTTAACGTCTACTGATCCACTCGAAGATGAGCTAAACTCCAAAAGTTTATCTTTATTTACACTTTGTTTATGGAATTTATCCTATTTCTGCTCTATAAATGGATTAAATCTCGCTGAAAACTTTAGACCAGGGCTCGCCAGTGCTTTCAACGTACTGAGCCATACAACAACAACGTCATACTTTTTACAACACCGTTATGTGTACCGTTATGCATTCACATTTGAAATGAATGGAGCGTGCGCCGTGGTGGAGACGCTATATCAAGAATTCCATTGCAATGACTTTTCCTATTTTTCTTGCGAATCTGGTTTGTTTTTGTGAGCCAAAAAAGAGCCACTCGATGTTGTTATAGAGTCACAGCGAGCCAAAAGAGCCACTAGGTGGCGATTGCTTTATTAGATAAATAGAAGGCTCTAGAGCATACCAGATCACAAAAACCCACAGATTTGGTTATTTGATATATTTAGCGTCCCAGTGAGAGCTTTTAGTGGCTCTCTATCTCAATTGAAAATATATGTTTTTCTGAAACGATCTAATGCACATTTAAAACTTTCGGGAGTCGTATGTAAGACGTATGCACTTCAAAGGATATTTGATTATATGCGGGTATTAGAAAAAATTTAATGATACGGATGTGGATTTTTGTGAAATAAAACAAAACATTG
>CAXKVI010000003.1:108962997-109023975 GCA_964058755.1 Campiglossa producta | reverse complement strand
ATTTTTCGAAAATGCTATTTCTAAAAATTTCTAAAAATTCTGAAGGGGTCGGGTTCGAAATGTACGATTGCCGTTACGTAGTACAGTTATGTAGACAAAATTATAATACCCTTGTACTAGTACTAGTACGCTGGGTATAAAAAGGAAACGTGAGGAAAGGTAAGGAAGGGAAGAAAAAGCTTTAGAGAGGAAAGGAAAGTGAAGGAACTAAAGGAAAAGAAAGTAAAGCAAAGGGAGAGAGAGGAAAAGGAAGAAAAAGGTGAGGAACAGAAATAACGGAAAAGAAATTTAAAGAAAAATCAGAAAGTTAAAGGAAAAAACCTAATTTTATTATGTGTATGTATTTTTGTGGATTTTTCCCTGTTATTTGTTTTATTTATTTCTCATAGAAAAGTCGCATATGACTCAAAGACGAGTCATAAATGAATCATAGACAAGTCATAAATGACTCGTGGATGAGTCAGAAATGACTCATGGAGGAGTCGTAAATGACTCATGGAGGAGTCGTAAATGACTCATGGATTATTCATAAATGACTAATGGCCGAGTCATAAATGAATCATGGATGACTCATAAATTACTCATGGACGAGTCATAAATGACTCATGGATAAGTCACAAATATCTAATGAAGATTTAATAAAAAAACTCATAGGTAAGTCATAATTAACGCATATGCGAGTCCAACACACTACAGCCTACACCCTACACAAGTTATGATTTTTGCAAAGAAAAAACTTAAAAGGCGCCATAGTGCGACCAGTAATTAGAGTGGTTTTCACTAAGTAAAAATATTTAACTATTTTTTCTGATCCTCCTAGATTCTTCTATGCCCTATCATTCGGCTATTTATTTTAATTTACTTATTACATTTTTTATTTAATTTTATTTTTTTTATCTTTTTTTATTTTAATTTAATTTAATTTAGTTTAATTTAATTTAATTTAATTTTATTTTATTTTTTTATTATTTTATTTTATTTTATTTTTATTGTATTTTTTAATTTTTTTAATTTTTCTTTATTTTATTTTATTTTATTTTATTTTATTTTATTTTTTTATTATTTTATTTTATTTTATTTTTATTGTATTTTTTAATTTTTTTATTTTTCTTTATTTTATTTTATTTTATTTTATTTAATTTTATTTTATTTTATTTTTTTCTATTTTATTTAATTTAATTTTATTTTATTTAATTTTTTTAAATTTTATTTAATTTTTTTAAATTTAATTTAATTTTTTTAAATTTTATTTAATTTTTTTTTAATTTTATTTAATTTAATTTAATTTTTTTTTTTTAATTTTTTTTTATTTTATTCTACTTTATTTCATTTTGTTTTATTTTCGATTTTTTATTTGTTTATCTAAATTTTTTTTCATTTTATTTTATTTCATTTTATTTTATTTTGTTTGACTTTATTTTTTTTATTTTGTTATTTTTGTCTATTTTATTTAATTTTTTTAATTAGCTAATTTTTATTTCTTTTTTATTATTTTTTTTTCTATTCTATTTTTTTTTACATATTTTTTTTTTACTTCTTTTTTATCTTTTTTTATTTTATTATAATTTTTTTTTTTTTTTTTATTTAATTTTTTTTTATGAGTCTTACAAGAGTAATCAATATGTATAAATATCTGCCATTGACATAGGGAAATCCTTTCCTCAAACTTCTTCGTAGATCGTTATTATTACTATTCGCCCTCCCCACCCTGTACGAGTGCAGTTATTTGCATACATACATACGTAACTCTCCGAGTTAGTCAAACGTACAAGTCGTTCATCACCATTATTCAGACCTTCGTGGCATTGTCGGTCCTTAGAATACTTCATCATTTGAGCCTCATCCTTTGCGACTTCTCTTGAGCTATTGTCAACTGAGCAAAAAAGAAGAATAACTAAAAAGCAGGCAGGCAATTGGGTAGTCTATCAAAAAATGTGCCAATATAAGAGCAGACGGGGTTGGTAGGCGCAAAATGGCAATGGGGCTGTCAACCAGGGCATGTCAGTTAGGTAGGCAGCTGTCATTGTTATCATCAAACAAACTCCCACTGACTTGATATGGTTGATGTTTGTTAGCTTTCAGGCGAAGTATGGCCACCAGCCTTTTTGGGTCGTCTTTTTTTCTTCTTTGAGATGACATTAAATTTTTTCATTTCTCTTTTTTCTCACCCCTTTTTAGATGGACACTTTCAATTGAGTTTGTGTCTTTCAACGCAAGACTATTGAATTGCACTACTTTGATTAAGGACACGCACACAAGACCACAAATGAATACGCAACACGAGCTAAACTTTCGCATTTATCATAGCTCCATTTTAATGTTTTTCTTCTTCTTACTACCTTTATATGTATATATGTAGGTGCTTTTTAGTTTGTATGTCCATACTCAGTCCAGAGTTGGGTGATGTTAGTTGACCTAGAGACTTCCACCCTCGCGTATAGCTTCAAACCTATTCACTTTTCCATATGTAGGTGGAAAGTCCGCTAGGTGGCGCACTGATCGAGATATTTTAAAATTTACAATACGGAATTGGAAATTCTAGTAATTGACATTTGAAAAACTCACCGTTGAGTTGGGGACTTTACCTTGAGGCATTTTCAGAATTTGAAGACGATTCGATACAAAAGAGGGAGAAATTTCAAAAGGTGTCGCCCGTGTTGTGATATTTAGAATATTCAATAAAAATGGATTTCCTAATTTCCATTATCAACATCGTAGTCCAGTAAGATTAACACTTTATTGAAGAAAAACTGGCCAGCTTCTTTTTGGTCCTTTTATATAAAGTAAGTCTAATGCATTTTGTCATCAGTCCTTTATTTTCAAAATATGTCGTTTGCTTTTTGATTAAATTTATTTGTTTCCTTGTATCAGTGACACTTTGAAGGCATTAAATTGATGTTTCAACGTTCCATGCATGCCATCATTCAAATAAGGGGAAAATTAACTAGAAAAATGTCATCCTAAAACCTTCAGCATCAAGGCCTTTTTGCTTAAAAATGATAGAAAGCGAAAGGTTTTGGGAAGGGGAGGGTCCTTTTTTTATTTTTAGGGCATTTTTAATTCAAACACGCTTTTTAGGGTTGTTTTTCAAAATCCTATATGCCAAATGGACAAATTTTTCACCTGGCCCACTTCGATTTCGCTAAAAATTTGCTATCTTTTTCTACCCGCCGAAAGACATTTTTCAGAATTTTTTCAAATTTTTTTCCCCAAATCAAAAAAGTTATGAACTTTTAAAGAAAAAGTTTTTTTTTTAATTCTGTAACTTTTTAAAAAATCGACCGTGGGATCATTTTTTTTTTAAATTTTCGGCAAAAAAAAAAAATTTTTTTAAAGCCCAGATATATTTTTCGAAAAAAGTGACCGTTTGTTTAAAAATTTATATATCTGGGCTTTTCAAAATTTTTTTTATTTTTTCTCCGAAAGCTACATTTAAAACAAAAATTAAAAAAAAAAATGATCCCAAACGGTCGCTTTTGGAAAAAGTTACAGCATTTAAAAGTTCATAACCTTTTTGATTTGGGAAAAAAAATTTGCAAAAAATTCCGAAAAATTTCTTTCGGTGGGTAGAAAAAGATAGCAAATTTTTAGCGAAATCGAAGGGGGTCAGGTAAAAAATTTGTCGATTTGGCATGGAATGACCCATATGTATGCCTACTATGCGGAGCTAGACATAAAGGACTTGATGGCCTTCATCAAGTTATCAAAATGGTTCGAGGAGGGGTAGCGGTGTCGGTTAGGAGTGTCAGTCCCGGGTTTCGGCTATATGGAGAGTCCCGACAGCACTGGGATTTTCCATATGGCCGGGCCCCGGGACTGACTTTCCTAGTGTTTGGTGGTATCACAACGGGCCTTTTATTACTGGCCTAGGTGTGCCTTTGCGGCAGCCACTTCTACCTACCATGCCTACATTTGCTGGTATGGGCAATGTCAAATTCAAGGTGTCACGTAACTTTTATATTTTTTGTGTAATTTTTTCTATATTCCGACCAAAATATGGATCAGGTATGAACCCAGGAATTGGGTATGGGTATCAAATGAAAGGTGTTGATAATAGTTTTCGCAGGGGATGGTTTTTTAGTTCCATATGGGAGCCGGTTTTCGAGATATCCACCAAAATGTGAACCAGGTGTGACTCTAGATAGTGTTTGGACAATATGGGTACCAAATGAAAGGTATTGGTGAGGGCTTTAACAGGGTATGGTTCTAAGCTCCATATGCGAACTCGTTTCCGAAATATTGACCTAAATGTGGAGCACATGTGAATATGGAAGGTGTTCCTGCAATATGGGTATCAAAAGAAAGGCGTTGATGTAGGTTTTAACAGGGAGGGGTTCTTAGTTCCATATGCGAACGTGGTTCAGATATATTGACCCAAATGTGGAACAGGTGTGACTCAGAGGATGTTTGTACGATACGGATATAAAATAAAAGGCGTTTGCGGTGCTCTTAACAGGAAGGGTTTCTAAGTCCAATGTACGAACCCGTTTTCCAAATGTCGACCAAGTGTGGGTCTAGAAAATGGTTTTACGATGTTGGTATCAAAAGAAGGATATTGATGAGCGTTTTAAAATGGAGTAGTTCCCTGCCCCATGTTCGAACCCGTTTCCGAAATATCGACCAAAATGTGAAAGATATTGACGAGGGTTTTAAAAGAGTGTGGTTCTTAGTGCGATGCGAAACGGGTTGCGAGATATTGTCCTAATGCGGTACACACGTCCAAGTTTGCGAGATATTGATTAGCTTTTCATGCTGAATATCTCTAAAAGGGTTCATGGTAGGGAACTAAAAGTATGTAAGTAGATATACGATGTCACTACCTACTATACTCACGAAACAATTTTAGTTATGGGAAAAGGGGCATGGGAATTCCAATACATACTTAAAGCTTCGACCATTAAAATTTGCATGAGCGACCATACTCACAAAAAATATGGGGGCTATGGTTCAAAGGCGTGGCACGTCCTATACATACTTAATTTTAAAGGTTTAATATCTCTAAAAAATGTGAATTGGTATGGAGATATACGATATCAATACAACTGTCACAAAAAAGGTCGAGTTATGGGAAGAGGGGACGTGACACTTTTTATATAAAACTCATTTTTTGGAATATAGAAAATACGGGCGTAATCGGGAATTTTTGAAATGAATTCAACAAAAATCTATTCTGAGCAGGACGAAGTCTGCGGGGTCAGTTAGTTTAACTATATTTTTGTGTACTTTTTTACTATACTTTTTGCTGTGTTCATCATCATTTATTGGCGCTTAACCGCCTAAGCGATTTTGGCCGTCGCCTATCAAAGCACGCCAGTCATTCCTTTTTAGCGATAACTGACGCCAATTGGAAACCCCAAGGGAGTTCAAGTCATCCTCCACCTGTTGTTTCCATCTCAGTCGAGGCCTCCCCCTTCCTCTGCTGCCGAATTCGGGTGACGATTGGGGCTTCTTTGTCCATTCGCATGACGTGACCCAGCCAGCGGAGCCTTTGGGCTTTAATTCGCTGGACTATGGTCAGATCTGCGTAAAGCTCGTACAGCTCATCGTTAAATCTCCTTCGATACTCGCCGTCGGCATCACGGGAAGGACCATAAATCTTCCGGAGAACTTTTCTCTCAAATACTCCAAGGGCCATCTCATCTTCTCTTGACATTGTCCATGAATCTGAGCCATACATCAGGACAGGTATGATGAGAGACTTATAGAGCGTGATCTTTGTTCTTCGAGAGAGGACTTTACTTCTCAATTGCCTACTCAGTCCAAAGTAGCACTTGTTCGCAAGAGTGATTCTCCGTTGGATTTCTAGACTGATATTATTTTCGGTGTTAATGCTGGTTCCCAAATAGACGAAGTCCCTCACAGTTTCAAATTTGTAACTATCAACAGTGACGTGGCTGCCAAGGCGCAGGTGCGCCGATTCTTTCTTTGATGACAGCAAATACTTCGTCTTGTCCTCGTTGACCGCAAGACCCACTTTTTTCGCTTCTTTATCCAGTCCAGAGAAGGCAGCGCTTACGGCGCGGTTGTTAAGGCCAATGATATCAATATCATCGGCATACGCCAGCAATTGCACGCTCTTGTAAAAGATTGTACCATTGCGGTTTAGCTCTGCTGCTCGAATTATCTTCTCCAGCATCAGGTTGAAGAAATCGCACGAAAGGGAGTCGCCCTGTCTGAAGCCTCGTTTGGTTTCAAATGGCTCAGAGAGGTCCTTCCCGACTCTGACGGAGCTGTTAGTATTGCTCAACGTCATTTGGCAAAGCCGTATAAGCTTTGCAGGGAAGTCAAATTCAGACATGGCGGCATACAGGCAACTCCTTTTTGCGCTGTCAAAAGCGGCTTTGAAATCGACAAAGAGATGGTGTGTGTCGATTCTTTTATCATGGGTCTTCTCCAGGATTTGGCGTATCGTGAAAATCTGGTCGATGGTAGACTTACCAGGTCTAAAGCCACACTGATAAGGTCCAATCAGCTTGTCTACGATGGGCTTCAGTCTTTCACACAATACGCTAGAAAGAACCTTATATGCGATATTAAGAAGGCTGATTCCGCGGTAGTTGGTGCGGTTAGCGGGATCGCCTTTCTTGTGGATTGGGCAGAGCACACTTAAATTCCAATCTGGAGGCATGCACTCGTCTGACCATATTCTGCATAAGAGCTGATGCATGCTTTTTACCAGCTCTTCGCCTCCGTGTTTGAACAGCTCGGCGGGTAGTCCGTCTTTTCCAGGCGCTTTGTTGTTTTTGAGCCGGGATATAGCTATCCTCACTTCATCATAGTCAGGTGGTGGGACGACTTTTCCATCGTCAGGGATTGGGGTATCGGGTTCGACGTCTCCCTCGCAATTTAGCAGTGAGGAGAAGTGCTCCCTCCATAATTTAAGTACACTCTGTACGTCGGTTACCAGGTCGCCATTATTGTCCTTACAGGAACTTGCCCCGGTCTTAAAACCTTCCGTCATCCGCCGGATCTTTTCATAGAATTTTCGGGCATCATTCCTGTCAGCCAGCATCTCAAGCTCCTCACACTCACGCCTTTCGGCCTCACGTTTCTTTTTTCTGAAAAGGCGTCTCTCTTCCTTCTTTGCCTCACGATAGCGTTGCCATACACTGCGGGTTGCGCCCGTTCGCAACGTCTCCCTGTAGGCAGCGTCCTTTTTGTCCGAGGCAGTGCTGCATTCCTCATCGTACCAGTTGTTTTTGCGGGCTCGCTGGAACCCTATAGTGGCCTCAGCGGCGGTACGTAATGAGTGAGAGATATGCTTCCATTGCTCGGTTGCATCGTTAGGTCGAGGATTGCTCTCCGATAGCAGGTGTGAGAGTCGAGTGGAGAAATTGTCAGCTGTCTGTGTCGTGCGCAGCTTCTCGACGTCAAACTTTCCTTCCGTTACTGTGCGCAATTTCTTTGCTACACAGAGGCGTGTGCGTATCTTGGCTGCAACAAGATAATGGTCCGAGTCGATATTGGGGCCACGAAGGGTACGCACGTCCAGAACGGTGGAGCTATGTCTGCCGTCGATCATGACATGATCAATCTGGTTTCTTGTTCTTTGATCAGGAGACAGCCATGTGGCTTGGTGTATTCGTTTATGCTGGAACCTGGTACTACTGATGACCATATTGCGAGCAGTGGCGAAATCAATCAACCTAGTGCCGTTGGGTGATGTTATATCATGGAGACTAAATTTTCCAACTGTTGGACCAAAGACTCCTTCCTTGCCCACCTTCGCATTAAAGTCGCCGAGCACGATTTTGATATCATGTTGGGGGCAGCGATCATAAGTCTGTTCAAGTTTATCGTAGAAGGAGTCCTTCTCTGCGTCGTCCGTCTCCTCAGTCGGCGCATAGGCGCAGATAAATGTTATGTTGAAAAATTTCGCTTTGATGCGGATCGCAGCGAGACGCTCGTCCACGGGGGTGAACGCTAGTACTTGGCGGCGAAGTCTCTTTCCCACCACGAATCCTACACCACGCGCTTTGCCGCGTGTCTGGCCACTGTAGTATACGTCACAAGGTCCGATGGTCGTCTTTCCTTGTCCCGTCCATCGCATTTCCTGCAGGGCGGTGATGTCAGCCTTTGCGTTAACGAGGACATCAACCAGTCGGGCAGCGGTACCATCCCTTGAAAGGGTCCGGACATTCCAGGTACATGCCCTAATATCCTTCTCGTAGTCCTTATTTCGTTTTGCCGGGTCGTCAACATTAAAGGGGGTTCTCATCCGAGGCTTTTCTTTGCTTTTCATTGGAATAAAGTTTTTCCGTGGCGGGTCCCAAACCCAGCGCACAACCCGTCTCCGGGATTTTGATAAAAATATTCACACATTTATATAGCGAGCCGCTTGCTACAAGACAGACACCCGCTTGCAGCCGCACCATGTGGTGAACAGACGCTGCGAAAAAGACTGCTGTGTTACTGTGAAAAATATGTCGTTTTGGATCCCGAAGAGGAGGGTTTGAACCTGAAAACCAACCCCGTGTATCCGCCCCTAGTACATATGTATAAGAATTAGGTGGCAACTTTATGTGAAACCTTTTGGTGGTAACCTTATCTAAAAATTTTGTATTTGAAACACGGCATAAAACAAATTTCCAATACCCAAACTTTCAGAACCATGTGACTTAAAAAAATATTCGGATAGGTGGCAACTTTGTAAAAACATATTAAGTGGCAACACTTAAGGAGGAGAGCTTATAATGTAGCATGTTAACTATGTTGAAAAGTTTATCCAAATGAGTTCAATTGTTTCTTCTTCTTCCGCCTATATACGGCGCCACCATTTCATTTAACCTCTATTCAATGTATGTGTGTAAGCAAAAACTATCACAGTTACCTAACGTTAAACGTGTCATCTTTTGAAATGCAATGTATGCCTGACTTTGGATCTCTAATATAACAGCTGCTGTCTGCTTGCCTTCTGGTTAAATACTCATACCAAAAGTTAAGTCTGAAGTAAGTGAAAAGTATCGCAAGTGGACAATGATGCGTGTGAGATCGCAAATACCTACAGATACATACAAACAAATAAGCCAACAGAATCATAGTGGTATGCTATCATATACAGTTCAAGCTGATATAATCATGTGCGAATCGTGCACACATATGAAATCAGACGTCCATTATGCCGTAAAATAGGCAATGAGGCAATGAAGTCAGTGAGGCAAACAAATACAAACAAATAAACAGACTGTGTAAGTCATGCAAAGAGGTGCAGACGAGTTGTTAGGCCAGAGGCTAGTGAATTTCTTGAATTGGAAAATGTCATCGAGGACGCCGACGACGACGACTAAAATGCTAAAACAGCACATTATCAACATTTTCATCATTCGCATAATGCGATTTGGATTGAATATGCGTATGAGTGCGTCTGCCAATTTCCATTGCCAACAGCTACGACAATACCGAATCCAGAATTCAACAACTCATGTGTGTGATGTTATAACAAACCCTCAGGTGCCATAGACAATTTCAGGGATTTCATCTAAATAAGATACAAATAAATAAATTGAAATACATTACAAAATAGGTTAGGTGGCAACCCTAAATAGCGGTTAGGTGGCAACCCTAAAAACTTAAAAATGTTCAAATTTTTTTTTTTTTTTGATTAAAATTTTTATTTATTTTAGTTTTTTATATTTATTTGTTTCATTTTTTTTATTTTTTCTTTATTTTATTTGTTTTTTTATTTTATTATGTAATTAACTTTTTTATTTATTTTAGTTTTCTATATTTATTTTTTTTTTAATTTTTTTTTCTTTTATATTTCTTTTTAGTTTATTTTTTTTTTATCTATCTCTTATTCTTTCAATTTTTATTTCATTTGGAATACGGTCGAAAACACCTTTAATTTGATACCCATATTGACATACCTATATAAAAAAAAATTGGAATAGGTGGCAACTATGTAAACCCCCCTAAGTGGCAACACCCATCTATATATCTTAGAATTAATCAAATTGTCTATTTGCCAAATTTTATCCAAATCGCTCAAGCAGTTAAGGAGATACATACATATGTATACGAAAAAATAAATAAATTGCGGTTAGGTGGCAACATTAAGTTACACCCCCGCTTGAAATTGTCATATTTGGAGTACGGCCGAAAATACCTTTAATTTGATACCCATGTTAGCATATCTAGCACTATATTACAAGAAAATTAGGATAGGTGGAAACCCTGTAAACCGCCCTCAGTGGCAACATCCATGTATAAAACCTAAAATTGAAGCAAATTGTATGTATGCTAGCTTTGTCCAAATCGGCCAAGCAGTTCCCGAGATATACAAAAAAATAAATAAATTGCGATTAGGTGGCAACCCCCAGTGGCAAATTATGATTCAAATTATCTTATTTGGAATACCGTCGAAAATACCTTTCATTTGATTCCCATAGTGGCATATCTAGCTCTATATTTAAAAATATTTGGGATAGGTGGCAACCCATGAATTATAACAATTTGTACAATGTTAGCTAGTTCCTAGGGTTTTACCTCCTATTTGATTTGCACAGCTAAACATCGTGGTGAAAATCACCTACGCCTGAAAGTCTGCAACATACGCGTAAAAGTCGGCTTCAATTTCAATTTCCGTTGCATAATTTCCGTTGCATCATCATCCATTTTCATAAATTTTACTCTCAATCTAAACTTCATATCGATGCCTAAGAAGTTAACTTCAAAATTTTTTAAAAGATGAATGTGCCGAATTTCGAGGAACTGAAGGAATATTAACTTAAAAACTATATCAGTGGAAAGAGTATATAATGAGAATATAACTTGCAAAAACATATTTGTGTCAATAACTAAAATTTCAAATTTTGCGAGAGGAATAAAACTTTCAAATACAATTTCCGAAATTTTAACTTTGGCACATTCATGCTTCTGGCAAGCGAGCGACGATATGTTTGTGTGCTAATGACACTCTCTGCATTCTAATTTAAAAGCTTTAAAAATAATTTCTATAAAATGTACGATATTAATGGTTCTGGTCTACTGTTATACTTTGTTAATAAAAAAATCTTGATTGTAAAAGCGGGATTACTATATATTTATATATCTTAAAAGCTTTTCTAGTATAAGCTTTCGTCAAGCTTCATTGTGCTGCTAAAACCATGTGTGTATTAGTAGAACGATTGAGCTTTTTATATGTTCACATCTTTCGCTCTATTGTTGGAAGCTTTGCCTTAAAGCAGTGCAAGTTTTTCACGAATTTTCGAATTTCTTCGCAGCTGAGGTGCACTTTTCTCTTATATAAATTGTGTTTTCTAACATTTTCTGTTTATAGAAAGAGACAAAAAAAATCTAGTCGATATACTAATATAATTTTGGACTACAATTCAAGTGAAAAACTCTTTTATGTATTTCATAGTACGGAGAGTTCTATGAATTTGGGTCGCATATGTTTAAGTGGTCTAAAATGTAAGTAAGGAAGCAGGGTTGCCACTTTGACTATTTTTTTTCTACCAAAGTTCAACATAAAACTTACCCTTTTCCCAGTTTTGGAAGGAAAAGCCCACATATCACATCCCTGTAAGGAAGTTTTAGCGCGTTTCGTTGCGTGGGTTTAACCGAATATAATATATGTTTTTCCATGCTCAATCGTCAGATAGTTAGAATCGACTCCTTCCGATTTGAATGCATTTTGTAGGTATTTTCTCTTAAAATTAAAAAAGCTCTGGTGCAGTTTAAAGCTACTTTAGGTAGAACATTATAATGTTGCATACTTACCGGCGTTTGACCCAATAAAAAAAATTACTTCAATGTATTTGTATATATAGGTATATTTTTATGGAATAGTTCAATACATATTTGTTTTATATTTGTTGTACAGGTAGCTTAACTTAAACCTACATGATTATGACAAATAAAATTAGGGTTTACTTACAAAATATACTTAGATGCATTTTACCTATTACATATTTATAGCTGCACATACCGTTAACCAAACTTCTGGATTGAAGGAATTTTTGAGTAGATATGAAATAGGGTTACCAGGATTTTACAAAGTTCATTGCCATTTTTTTCTTGAAGTTTAAATTTCATACTTTTGAGCTTTTATAAAACATGTTTCATTATAGTACATGCTTACTATCTTGTTTTTTGTTACCTAACTAAATGCGTGAAATTTCTGGCTAAGACTATACATACATCGTTTTTTTTTTTTAAGTAATGTCATTGTTTGCATTTTGATTTTATTTTTCGACGTTTTATGTTAAACAGTATAGATTGTACAACAAAAGTGTTTTTTAGAAATCAACGGCTTCTGAAGCTTTTGGGTGTACTGAAACTGAATCTGAAGACAGGTCTTCTCTTTAAAGAGTGGTTTGTACAGAGATCGGTAGTTTTAAGAAAAAAATCTTCTTTAACTTAACAACTTTTCTGGAACAAAGGAACCATAATTTAATTTTGATTTTTATATTTAACGGCATACAGATGTTCCATAGTGCAAAAAATGGGGGCATAGTAAGTTGTTAAGTGAAACAATTTTTTTTTTACCACTATTACCGATCTCTGAACAAAGTACCCTCTGGAGAGAAAACGTACGGTGACCCGAAAGATGTGACTTCGAATTCGGATTCAGCACAACCAAAAGTTTTGGAAAGCGATGAGAACCCTTTTGGGATTTTTTTTTTTTTTTTGGCTGTTGTACAGTGTTAGCAGACTAAGTCCACAGGAAAGCCTCAGCCGACTAGACTGTAATCGAATCATGCATTTTTATGTCCTAGATCTTCTATTGTAAGAGACTGTTGACTATTCGCGGTCGGTAGTCGGGGTCAACGAAATCGTTCCCAGGACAGTCGGGCTAGTATAACAAGGTACTATTGACCGGAATGTACCAATTTCATATCCGGCAAGGGACTGTCAACATATACGTACAATACTGTCTGGTACGTCACGTAACTTTTTATAAGTGAATCTTCTGACAAGGCAGGGCGAAGTATGGCTACAACAACAACTATTCGACAATTCGAACAAAATTTTCAATTGTAAAAAACTGAAATACATACTAGCTAGTTGAAAAATTTCATAAGATTTTTTGTTACGAAAACGACATCTGGACAACGGGAATAAAGTATTTTTTTTTTTTAACATCTCTGCTAACTCTTGAATGTAATATACAGCTTTCCTCAGACCAAATCATATTCATAATTTTTTTATGGTTATGTATATACTATAAATATCGTTCCTTTAAATTGTTGTAATCCAAATTATGATCTCAGCAACTCCAATACTTTCTTAATTTTCAAATATGTTTAAAACTAAAATGATTATGCTTGTTATTAATTTATTATAACCTCTAGTTTAAGACGGATATTTGCTTTTCATTGAATTTACAAACTGTGCAGTTGTTCCCCAGTAAATTTCCCTCTAGCGGAAAATGGGAACAAAAGGTAATACAAATGAAATATAAGCTAAAACTAATATGAACATAAGATAATATAAACGGGAACATAAGTTAAAATTAATGGAAACATAAGATAATATACGTGGGAACAACAGATAATAAAAATGGAAACATAAGTTAAAATTAAAGGGGAACATAAGATAATAAAAATGGGAATAACAGATAATAAAAATGGAAACATAAGTTAAAATTGAAGGGGAACATAAGATAATATAAATGGGAACAACAGATAATAAAAATGGAAACATAAGTTTCAACTAATATGAACATAAGATAATATAAATGGGAACAACAGATAATAAAAATGGAAACATAAGTTAAAATTAAAGGGGAACATAAAATAATATAAATGGAAACTTAATGAAAAGTAAAATAAAGGATTATATAAGTGGAAACATAAGTTGATATAACGGAGAACAAAAGATATTGTAAATGAAATAAATGTAAACATAAGTTAAAAAGAATTGAAACAAAAAATAATAAAAATGGAAAAAAGTTAAAATAAATGAAAATATAAGAAAATAAAAATAAATAATAAGATATATAAGAACATAAGTTTAAACAAATGAGAAAATATGATAATAAAAATACATATGAGTATAAGATAATATGAAAGGGAACATAACATAGAATAAATGGGAACATAAATTGATATATATGATAGCAAAGGTTAATATAAATGGAATCATAACTTAAAATAACTGGAAACATAAGTTAATACAAAGTTTTAGGACCCGAGTTGACATGGGAACCAAAGTTATGGCAGGGTCTGACAAATCATAATTTTCAAATTTATTTTCAACAAACCTCCAAAGAACTCACTAAAAATCGCAATTAAATATTTAGTTATCAACTAACGGCTGGAACTTTAATTTTTATTCCAAAAACCTTGGTATTAACAAGGAACTTTTTATTTTTGGGTTTTTTTTTCACTAAATATCTTTTTAATTTTGTGCTAAATTACCTTCTTATAAATATTTTCATTTAAAGCTTTCTTTTGATTGTAGGATATTAAAATGTTTGCTTAAAGGTTTACCGACTGCACTGTTTGAAATACTTGCCGTTATTTTGAATTTTTTTCTTGAAGCTTTTTTATTTAATAAAAAAGAAATTTAGAATGTCATAAGTTGGGGGGTTTGAGCAACTTTACGATCATTTATTTAGAATTTTTACTTTTTCAGCCGCATACTAAATACTATTTTGTGAGAATTTGATGAAGAGAGAGAATTTTACGAAGGATCGTCTGTTTCCTACATGAGCTTGTTCTCTGCATTTAAGATCTCCAGCTATGCATACATATATAAGAAACTTTTATTGTAAATCAATTAATTTTATTTATAATATATTTTTGCTAATTTTGCATACTTAATGTGATATGTTAGCATATATTTAGTGTCATATATTTCAGAAAAAAATTTTCGCATATTTTTTATTTACTTTATTTTTGCTTAATTTATTTGAGCAGCGGCTTATTAATACTCAGTTTGAAAGCTAGTTTTACATAATAACGCAACTTAGTACATTTTAAGGCTCAAGGAAGCTAGATACCGAAGTTAACTTAATATAGAACGCCAAGTTGTTATTGTTCTCGAATTTTGAAAACTGTTCGACATTTTGATGCTTTTTGTAAATTCAGATAGAGACAGTGGCGATTTCTTGAAGAGTTTAGGATCAAACGAAATATGATGAAGTGTTGAGGTATAAACAGATCTAGGTACGTATCTTGCACGTAAAGCTCGCTTCACTTAGTCTATGTATATGAAAAGCTCAATAGTTTGCAATGAAGAAAAAAAAATTTTGCTTCACAAAGAGCTTTATAAAAGTTCGCCAAACAATAAATTTGTTTTATAATTCTCAGCCGCTCTAAAGCATAGAAAATATGTAAGAAAAATAAAAAAAAATTCATTCTCGCTTAGATAACTCAATAAAGCTTTCTGATCCATTTACGGATTGGCACAATTATATACTAAGTACTTAAATAATACATATTACATAAATTATTACTATTATTTTTTTCCAAATAGTTTATCTCATACAAATAATATTCATATTACAACCTAAATTCTCGCTCTCATCTAATAATTGAATATGCGCTTTGAAAAAAGCAGCATATTTTTTTTTTGCAACAATGATTAATAAGTCTTTTTTCCATTTTCCAATATATTACAGTGGTCCAAACAAATTTCAGACTAAAAAAAATTTTATTTCACTTTCTTTCGCCTCACTCTATTCTTTTCCTTAGCTATCTTTATCTCTCTTAAGCATCCACATACTCGACACGCGCTATCGGCATACCCTGCTCATCTTGCTCGAATACAACCACTTTACGTTGTTTCCGTTTCACTTTGTACACATTCTGCGTCTCACTCACCGCTGGTGGATCGAGACTGTTGCTTTTGCTTGCCGTTTCACTTTTTCTAGCATTCGCTTGATCGTTGTCTCGTTTCGTTTTGACATTCGCTAATGTTTTGATACGTTCATCATCGCTTTTTGTATGCTTCTTACTGTTATTATTCGTTCTTCCTTTATTATCTGTATGTTTGTCCTTTTCGTTTTCTTTTGATAGCTCATCTGTACTTTGTGATTGTAGCTTTCGTTGTTGATTTTGTTGTTGTTGTGGTTCTTCGGATGGTTCATTTGGTAATGCGGGGAGATTGCAACGTTTTTTCAAATGCTTATAAACAAGTTCAACACGTTCCACCAAACGATTAACATATTTTGTTGCTGTACGATCGACCACCGAGGGCGCTTTGATGCAATCGTTGCCACCGAATTCACAGACCTAGATTTTTTTTGAAAAAAAAAAAAAACGATAATGATTTTGTCATGTTTCAGGGAATCTCTCAAAAAGGAGAGAGTATATTGAATTCCTGGCCTTGTAAAACTCTCGATTTTAAAGAAGCAAAATTTAGGCCCTTTATAGTTCTTTCCTTTGTACTAAATGAAATCCTAAGTAAGCCGAACTTACCCTATAATGTTGCAATATTCCATCCACTGGCGGCACATTGAGTGATCCCTTGCCCGGTGAGAATTCCCATACAAAATGATTGCCAGCTTCGATAACCGATTCAGGCTTGCATATGTATTTGGAGCGTTGTTTTTGTGGATGAAGTTTCAGTCGTCTGAAAGTATTTTAACACTTGGAAATAACAAATTTAATAGAAAAAAACTAGAATAAAATAAAATGAAATGCATATATGAAATTTCGAGCTTGTTAAAGGGTCTTGTCAAACCGCTTTGTCTTGTATTGTTAGAAAATTTTCCCCACTATTAAAATAGCGGTTTGACAAGATTCTTCAACAAGGTCGAAATTTCAATCATCGTAGTTGGTATTGTTTGTAGCATTTTCAACTTGTTTTAGCAAAAACTCAAAAAGAGTTGATAAAAATTATTCGACTTGTAAAAAGACGGTAAAAAAGTAAAAGGAAATAAAATAAAAATAAAATGAAACAAAATAAAAAAAAATAAAAAAAAAAAAAAAAAATAAATAAAACAAAATAAAATAAAATAAAATAAGTTTAATTAAAATAAAATAAAATTAAATTAAATTAAATAAAATTAAATTAATTTTATTTAAATAAAATAAAATAAGACAAAATAAAATAAAATAAAATATAATAAAAAAAAATTAAATTAAATTAAAAAAAATAAAATAAAATAAAATAAAATAAAAAAAAAATAAAATAAAAGAAAATAAAATAAAATAAAAAAAAATAAAATAAAATAAAATAAAATAAAATAAAATAAATAAAAAATAAAAAAAAAAAATAAAATAAAATAAAATAAAATAAAATAAAATAAAATAAAATAAAATAAAATAAAATAAAATAAAATAAAATAAAATAAAATAAAATAAAATAAAATAAAATAAAATAAAATAAAATAAAATAAAGTTAAATAAAATAAAATAAAATCAAATAAAATAAAATAAAAAAAAAAAAAAAAAAAATAATATAAAATTAAGTTAAGTAAAATAAAATAAAATCAAATAAAATAAAATAAAAAAACAAAATAAAATAAAATAAAAAAAAATAAAATTAAGTTAAGTAAAATAAAATAAAATAAAATAAAAAAACAAAATATTAAAGAAATATTTGTTTGTAAAATAAAAAAAAAAAAAAAAAAATATAAAAGAATTATTTGTATGTCAAATTAACGTAAGATAGTATTATTTTAACGAGATAGTATTGACTTAACAGGAAGACATGTAAATTTACCAAGAAGTCATGTTAGTTTGACAAAAGGTTCTATTAAGTAAACAGACAGTCCTGTTGATTTAGCAGGAGCTCATGTTAATTTAACACGAAGACGTGTTACTTTAACAGGAAGTCTTTTTAATTGTGTTAGAGCAATAGAGTGATAGTGTTAAAAAATAATAACCTGAAAGAAATGTTGAAAAGAAATAAAACATTTACTCACCTGCGTGTCTTGCGTTGTGTTACCAAAGCAGCTCGCAGCATTGAGTTGGTATGAGCGTAGGGTTGTGGATATCCTTGTGGTGGTTGTTGTTGATGTGTTTGTGTCACCAAAGGATCATCGGGGAATTGTAGATAGAAAAAAGCATTTTGAAAGGAGTAAGCGCCGAGATTGCGATAACGGAAGCGATGATTGAGCGAGCTAAATAACAATAAAAAAAAAGTAAATAGCGAAAGACAAGACATAAAATTAGTATAAATACACAAGCAAATAAATGAATTAACAATTATGTTATTGTTGTGGTATTTGTTGAGCTTTATGTAGTTGTAGAATAGCTTGCAAGTGAAAGCAATTAGTGCGGATATTATGTTAATTGTTTGTCGAAGCGTTGTTTGATCATCTTTTAGCTAGTGATAGGTGATGTACTGTGGGGCAGAGGTGACCAAAAATGTATTTTTTGAGATTTTATTTTTGCTCCCTTGATATATTCATTATCCAAAGCTGCCCAAGAAATTTTTTTAAATTTATTTAGCAAATTTCACTGTTATATAAAAAAAAATTTGCAAATTAGATATTTTTGCCAACAATTTGTATTAAACCACACCGATATGCTGGCGACACAATCGACAAACGCAATAATTATAGCATACCAACAGGCGCAAAGAGGGGCTAACAATACTTATTAGAGATGCAGTGCATAGAAAAACTGGGTCTGAAGAACCGGATACTTTGGCACACTTAACCCGTTTAAAAATTAGCCAAAAAACAGTCTAACGTAACTAATCTTGGATTGATTTGAAGCTGTTTTCGAGAGAATTTACAAAAAGACAAGATTACAATAAAAAAAATTGGAAATATTTTTCTAAACTTTTTTAAAATAAGTTTTTAAATTTTTTGTACAAATTCAAGTTAGAGTAAATCACGGAAAAAAATTACAATTTTGGAAGAAGTTTTGAAATTTTGGAAATTATTTGATCAATTTGAAAAGTTTTTATATATTTTTTAAAAAAGATTTGAAAATATGTATTTTAAAATAGTGTTTGAAAAAGATTTTAGAAATATATTTCTAGTTTTAAATTACGAAAAAAATTTACTTGATACAACACTCTTAAAACATAGAACAACTGTAACTCTCGGAAACATTTCGAAATTTTTCTAAAAAGATAAATTTTCAAAATTATTTATCTTACAAAAATTAAAATTTGAAAATTATTTTTTAAAAAATTGTTGAAAAAGGTGCCAAAATAATTTTTTTCTTTTTTCATTTTTATAAAAGTTTTGCAATTTTTCTTAATCTAAAGTATTTTCGAAAAAAACTTCAATTTTCAAAAACATTTCGAAAATTTTCAAAATATATTTACATATAAGTTTCCAAACTTTTTTTCTCACAAAAATTTTTTCTTTAGAGCTATATTTAGACAAGTTTTTAAAATATTTTTTGAAAATATTTGGAAAAAGTTTCGAAATTTTTCTCATAATAAAGAAAGAAGTTTTGAAATATTTTTAAAAGGATTTTGAAAATATCCTTTGAACAATGTTTAAATAAAATTAAAAAAGTTTTAACTTTAAAAAATGGAAAATTTATTGCTTAGAAAATATTTTCAAAAATGCTTCAATTTTCAAAAACATTTTTCTCACAAAAATTATTTCTATAAAGCTATACATATTTAAAAAAGTTTTGAAACATTTTTTTTTTGTAATATTTTCAAAAAAGTATTGAAATTTTTTAAATTCTAAAGAAGTTTTGAAATATTTTTTATAAGCTTATGAAATTATCCTTTAAACAGTGTTTGAATTAAAATAAAAAATAAAATAAATTACGGAAAATAACATTAAAAACATTTTCAAAGATTTCTAAATGTATAAAAAGCTTAAATTTTCAAAAACATTTTTCTCACAAAAATTATTTCTATAAAAAAGTTTTGAAATATTTTTTTAAATATTTTCAAAAAAGTTTTGAAATTTTTTTCATTCTAAAAAAGTTTTGAAATATTTTTCATAAGGTTATGAAATTATTTTTAAAAAATGTTTGAATTAAGATAAACAAAAAGTTTTAACTTTAAATAACGAAAAATTCATAGTATAAAAAACATTTTCAAATATTGCCAAATGTATAAAAAGCTTAAATTTTCAATAACATTTCGAAAATTTTTTAAAATATAACTTTTCACACTTCTTTCACTTCAAAAAAATTAAAGTTTTGAATTATTATTTTAAAATATTTTGAAAAAAGTTATGAAATATTTTTAAAAAATATTTTGAAAAAAGTTATGAAATATTTTTAAAAAATATTTTGAAAAAAAATATGAAATATTTTTAAAAAATATTTTCAAAAAGTTTTGAAATATTTTTAAAAAATATTTTGAAAAAAGTTTTGAAATATTTTTTAAAAATATTCTGAAAAAAGTTTTAAAATATTTTTGAAAAAACTTTTGAAATTTTTTTTGGGTTAAATTTTTTTTTTTATTATTAGATTAACTGCCAACCACAGTCGAGGTATTTTATTTTGACACAAATTCTTTTTAAAAAAAGTTTGAAGTTTTTTTATCCAAATTCTTTTGTGGTAAAAGAATAATTATTTTTATTGCTGCTGTTTTATGTCCAGGTTCTTAGCTTTTAAGCAAAATGTCAAAATTTTTTTTAAATATAAAATTTTTAAAACTTATTTTTAAGACTGAATAATTTTTTTTCTAAAGGAAATTTTAAATTTGTGTGAAATTTTATAAGAATAAATGTAATTATTGACTATAGTCAAGCATTTTACTCGTCACTTCAAAACAAATTAAAAGAGCACTTGCGTGAGTGCATCAACATCAGCTGCTTCCACTGAAACACAACATAATTGTATCTCAAACCTGCCTTACAACCTGCTTTCATTATTATGCATTTGTGCGTAACCCAACCAACCGCTTCCCCTTCTTCCCCTTGACTTACTTAATTAATTCGTTGAGCGTGTCGTTGTGGCGTGGCACAATGAATTCATCCAAATCCACCATAGCTACGTAACGATAGCGATGCATTGTACGATAAAGGCAATCGTTGAGCGCTGCAAATAGTCCTTCGGTGCGTATTTCCTTTTGTGAACGCATACGCAAATTCCATGGTAGAATATTAATTGTGGGCTTAGCATAATTTAGACTTTTATAACGCTTCACTGGTGGCATGGTTGCTTCGTTTTGCTGTAACGGTGGTATTTGCTTTGGTTGTGCTGGTAGTGGTGGTGGTGGGGGTGGTGGTTGTAATGCACCAGTTACTTCACCTTCATATGTTCGAGCAGATGTTCCTGTGGATTTTGTTTGTTGGTTTGAACTGTTCGTTGCATTTGTTGTAGATTTTGCAATATTTGAAGTCACAACATTGTTTTTGTGATTTGCACTTTGTACATTATCGTTGTTGTTGCCATTTGTATTTAAATTGTTGCTGTTGTTGTTGCTGCTTGTATCAGGATTATAATAACCGCTAAGCACGGCTGTGTCGATTAAATTGAAGAAATGCGAAACAAATAAAAAATGTAATTAATGGCCGGACTGAATGTTGGAGGGTCTATTGGGGCAGCCATATTTTTATATCGAGCCATGTAACCAAATTTCTATACTGCCGTGGAAAGCTGAGATAATCCTAAACACACAAATATGCTTAAAGGTTTATAAAATGAAAGGTATTTTTGACGGTATTGCAACAAAGAAATTTTTAGGCAGGGTTTCCAGCCAGGATTGCCACCTGGCCTAATTTAATTTATTCCTTCGTATATCAACCAATATCTCGAGAGAGCGTTTGAAGCGATTTGGATCAAATTTGGCATATACGTATATATATAGTGTGCTTCATTCTAAGACTTTCTACTTGGATCTTGCCAATTTGAGCCGTTTTCAGGGTTGCCACCTATCTAAATGTTTCTTTAAATATGCAAGAAATGCCAATATGGGTAACAAATTAGTGGTATTTCCGGCCTTTCTAACTAAGATATTTTCAGGCAAGGTTGCCAGGCAATGGCAATTTATTCACTTAAACAATAAAATAAAATAAAACGAAATAAAATAAAATGAAATGAAGTAAAATAAAATAAAATAAAATAAAATAAACAAAATAAAACGAAATAAAATAAAATAAAATAACTTAAATTAAAATAAAATAAAATAAAATAAAATAAAATAAAATTAAATTAAATTAAATAAAAAAAAAACAAAATAAAATAAAATAAAATAAAATAAAATAAAATAAAATAAAATAAAATAAAATAAAATAAAATAAAATAAAATAAAATAAAATAAAATAAAATAAAATAAAATAAAATAAAATAAAATAAAATAAAATAAAATAAAATAAAATAAAATAAAATAAAATAAAATAAAATAAAATAAAATATAAAAAAAATAAAATAAAATAAAATAAAATAAAATAAAATAAAATAAAATAAAATAAAATAAAATAAAATAAAATAAAATAAAATAAAATAAAGTAAAATAAAATAAAATATAAAAAAATAAAATAAAATAAATTAAAATAAAATAAAATAAAATAAAATAAAATAAAATAAAATAAAACAAAATAAAATAAAATAAAATAAAATATAAAAAAATAAAATAAAATAAAATAAAATAAAATAAAAAATAAAAAAATAAAATAAAATAAAATAAACTTTATATAATATTGAATGAAAAAGAATTAAAAATAATAAAATGAAGGAAATCTAATAAAAAAATAAGTAAAATAAATTTAAATAAAATATCGTAAAGGAAAACAATTAAAATAAATAAAATCAAAGAAGACCAAATAAAAAAAAAAAATAAAATATAATAAAATAAAATACAATAGAAAAACAAAACATAAAAAATAAAAAAAAAAACAAATAAAATAAGATAAAATAAAAAAAAATAAAAAATAAAAATAAAATAAAATAAAATAGTATAAAAAAAATAAAATAAAATAGAATAAATTAAAATGAAATAAAAAACATTTAAAAAAATAAACTTTATATAAAATTGAATGAAAAAGAATTAAAAATAATAAAATCAAGGAAATCTAATAAAAAATAAGTAGAATAAATTTAAATAAAATATCGTAAAAGAAAACAATTAAAATAAATAAAATCAAAGAAGACAAAATAAAAAAATAAAACTAAAAAAATAAAAAAAAAAAATAAAATAAAATACAATAGAAAAATAAAACAAAAAATTAAAAAATTTAAATAAAATAAGATAAATTAAATAAAAAATGAAATAAAATAAAAAATAGTAATATAAAATAATAAAAATAAAAAAAAAAATTTTAAAAAAATAGAATGAAAAAGAATTAAAAATAATAAAATGAAGGAAATGTAATAAAAAAATAAGTAAAATAAATTTAAAGAAGGCCAAATAAAAAAAAAAAAATTACATTCAATTCCACTAGCGAATTTATTTTTTGCAAAATATTAAGTTTTGTTTCCACTTCGTGATTTTTAGCAAACCCAAACGACGTCTGGAATATTTGGACTTTTTCGGCACGAATGGGATTGGAACAAATATTTCATGTTACATCCTGAAATTTTCTTTAGAAGTGGGCCTATTTTGAGACTATCCATTGCATTGCCCTGGTAGAATTAAATAATTAGGAAAATGTTTTTATGTTGTATCAAACTTTCGCATCAGTTCTAACTGGAAAAGCTAAGCCAATAACCTACTACAACTTCTACTACCTATATGGACATCTTGGGCAGATGAACTTCTTGCGCTGATTGAGGATCCCTTGCAAAAGTTAACAGGCATTGACAAAAATAGCGAAGAGCTCATAATGCAATTTAAAGCTACATTTACACTGCACCAAAAGCGTTGCTTTTGGCCAAAAAGCGAGTTCCCCCACCTAGCTCTCTCCGCACGCAAACCCTCTTCATATTCTAGATATCTAACGATCGACTTCTTTTTGACAGTTTTAAATAAATGTCAAATGCCCCTTTCAACTCACCATCAACTTTAGCTGCATCCTGTCCCATTAGCGTCATACCCTTACCCAACACCTCAGCTAAATCCACATCCCAAGCTGACGACATACTCGGCACATCACCATCAATATAATGCTGCAGCACACAAGTGGCATGCGGACCCAAAGTGTGATTATAAAATGTAAAATGAGCAACACCCATCAGAGCATAGAACTCTAGAAACTCCATTAGATAAAGAGCTTGATCATAATTGAAATGAAGAGGTTTAACACAAACGGCAATTCTGTCTGGTATCTGTTCATCGGAGGGTAAACCGAATGGCAAATATTGTGCGCCCAATGGTGACATTGTTGGAGGCGTTTTATATTGATGCTGAGGTGGAGGCTGATACTGAGGTTGTGGGTGTTGTTGTTGCTGCCTCGCTGTGGTTGCATTACTTTGGACGCTGCTATTTGCCGCTGCCGTTGGTGGTGTGCGCAGATGTGCAAAGTCGGTATCCCAATCGGTGTTGCGTAAAAGCAGCAAATTGCCAGGTGGAGCGCGTAAACGTGCAACAATGCTAACATAACGTGGCACTTCTAACTCACCGGGACGTACTGGACAGAGTACAAAGACAGCGCTATATTTAAGATTCCAATTTTCGCGTATAACCTACGGCGGGGGAGAGAGATGGGAAGTTGATTAAAAGATTATAGACTAGGAAAAGCTGTCTAACTCACCTTCACGCGCGCCATCACCGTCGCTGACACATAGGATGGCGTATGGTGTCCTTGTTCCTTTGGATACCAAAAACGACACCACACACGCTCCGGTGTACGTGTCTTGGTCGCACCAATAACGCGCACCAATTTTGCACCATCACGTCGATCATAATAGGCCGAGAAGACGAAAAATTTAAAGCGTGTGCCATTGACAACCTGCCAAGCGCCATCAATTGGCTGTACGCCAGCCGGATAATGTGGCAGTGTCTCCTCCACTTTGGCGGGTAATATTTTACCCCAGGGTATGAGTGGCGCACCCATACCACCGACGCTTGTGCGCACAGCTGCACCACCGGGTGCAGCGCTATCCACACCACCTCCACCGCTTCGTGCTGCTGAATCACCACCGGAATTGAGTAGTACGCCCGCTACACGTCCGTTTGCATCGCCATCGGCATCTGTAAAATAGAAATGATAGAATCAGTGTTTGAAGTATTAAATTGAATAATCAAACTAAAGCAGCGGGTGTGGTAGAAGGTTGCTATATTTGTATGACAATGATGTGATATTAAATTGAATTGGCTAAAGGCTGCATTTTATCTGCAGACATGCATCGCGTTGGGCTTTCGCCGTTGCCCATTCATCGGCGTTGGCAATTAGAAATGTGACCGAAATGTGCAATTTCCGCTGCTCGACAATGGGTTTATTCAAGTTATTCACACATACATATACGAGTATGAATAACTTCAATAGATATTGGGCATATTCGCTCATATAGCGTATAGACTAAGGAGTCTTGGTCATAATGGCTCTTCAATATTATTGAAAGGTTTTTGGATATGTTCGTGTGTAAATGTTTTTAATTTCTTTTCACTTGAATTAAATAAGCTTTCGTTCGTAACAGCACACATATCTATATTAGTACTAGTACAAGGGTATTATAATTTTGTCCACATAACGGATTTACGTAACAGCACAAAATAATCGAGATAGATATAGAGTTCCATGTATGAAAGTTCTTAGGTTGAAAAGAGGAGTTGATTAAGGCATGTCCGTCCGTCTAGCCATGTACACGATAAATTGAGTAAAAATTGCCACCCCCTTTTAAGGGAGGCATTTGCGGAAATTAGACTGGTCATAACCTTTTAATTGATAGCGGTAGAATCATAAAATTTAGCACAAGGTATTCTAGCATTAAAAATTGACCAAAACCGCTTCCCAACCACGCCCACTTTCGTTATAGAAAATTTCGAAAATCACATAAATTAACATAATTCGGTAAGATAAATAGCTAAAATAGTTTAATTTGGTAGGTGATTTATTGTGATTTTCTGTTAAATTTTAAAAGTGGTTCATAAATTTAAATTTGCCAGATGACTAATGTAATGTCAGTTTTCGCGAGATTTTTCGCTTATTAAAATAGATTAAAAAATTTCTTCAGTTAATTCCTTCCATACATTCTGAAACTACCGTTGGATATTGCTTTATTTTTTTTTAAGTTATTTTATTTTATTTTATTTTACTTTATTTTATTTTATTTTATTTTATTTTATTTTATTTTATTTTATTTTACTTTATTTTTTTTAATTTTATTTTATTTTATTATATTTTATTTTATTTTATTTTATTTTATTTTATTTTATTTTATTTTATTTTATTTTATTTTATTTTATTTTATTTTATTTTATTTTATTTTATTTTATTTTATTTTATTTTATTTTATTTTATTTTATTTTATTTTATTTTATTTTATTTTATTTTATTTTATTTTATTTTATTTTATTTTATTTTATTTTATTTTATTTTATTTTATTTTATTTTATTTTATTTTATTTTATTTTATTTTATTTTATTTTATTTTATTTTATTTTATTTTATTTTATTTTATTTTATTTTATTTTATTTTATTTTATTTTATTTTATTTTATTTTATTTTATTTTATTTTATTTTATTTTATTTTATTTTATTTTATTTTATTTTATTTTATTTTATTTTATTTTATTTTATTTTATTTTATTTTATTTTATTTTATTTTATTTTATTTTATTTTATTTTATTTTATTTTATTTTATTTTATTTTATTTTATTTTATTTTATTTTATTTTATTTTATTTTATTTTATTTTATTTTATTTTATTTTATTTTATTTTATTTTATTTTATTTTATTTTATTTTATTTTATTTTATTTTATTTTATTTTATTTTATTTTATTTTATTTTATTTTATTTTATTTTATTTTATTTTATTTTATTTTACTTTATTTTATTTTATTTTATTTTATTTTATTTTATTTTATTTTATTTTATTTTATTTTATTTTATTTTATTATATTTTATTTTATTTTATTATATTTTATTTTATTTTATTTTATTTTATTTTATTTTATTATATTTTATTTTATTTTATTTTATTTTATTTTATTTTATTTTATTTTATTTTATTTTATTTTATTTTATTTTATTTTATTTTATTGTATTTTATTTTATTTTATTTTATTTTATTTTATTTTATTTTATTTTATTTTATTTTATTTTATTTTATTTTATTTTATTTTATTTTATTTTATTTTATTTTATTTTATTTTATTTTATTTTATTTTATTTTATTTTATTTTATTTTATTTTATTTTATTTTATTTTATTTTATTTTATTTTATTTTATTTTATTTTATTTTATTTTATTTTATTTTCCCATAAATTTTGGTTTATTTTACTTTATTTTATTTTATTTTATTTTATTTTATTTTATTTTATTTTATTTTATTTTATTTTATTTTATTTTATTTTATTTTATTTTATTTTATTTTATTTTATTTTATTTTATTTTATTTTATTTTATTTTATTTTATTTTATTTTATTTTATTTTATTTTATTTTATTTTATTTTATTTTATTTTATTTTATTTTATTTTATTTTATTTTATTTTATTTTATTTTATTTTATTTTATTTTATTTTATTTTATTTTATTTTATTTTATTTTATTTTATTTTATTTTATTTTATTTTATTTTATTTTATTTTATTTTATTTTATTTTATTTTATTTTATTTTATTTTATTTTATTTTATTTTATTTTATTTTATTTTATTTTATTTTATTTTATTTTATTTTATTTTATTTTATTTTATTTTATTTTATTTAATTTTATTTTATTTTATTTTATTTTATTTTATTTTATTTTATTTTATTTTATTTTACTCTATTTTATTTGTGTATTTTTTATATAATATTATTTTGTTTCATTTTTTTATTAAATTTAATTTATTTTATTTCTCTTATTTTATTTTATTTTTTTTTATTTTCTCATAAATTTTGATTCATTTTACTTTATTTTATTTTATTTTATTCTTTCTATAACCTACAAAAAACCATTTACCCACCCAACCTTTTATACTCTTTTGTCCGTTTGTATATTCATCATTGGATTGAATTTTAGTTTTCAATTATTTACTCACCTTGAATTTTTAATTTATTATCACGAAATTGTACAAATCCTAATTTATTATCACTCAATAGATTTTCGTCCAACAAATCATAGTCGTCCTGCAAAGAAAATAAGAAATTGTTGACCACTATAATTAAAAGGCTTCAAAATGCCTTCCATCATATCATGAAAATCCAGTAACCTTTAACGATTTCTGATCATTTTATTATGCTTTCTAACAAAAGTTATTATACAATTTCACGCGCATGAAACGTGTAAATAAAATTTTAGGGTACCGTTTTTTTTTTCATTTGCAGAGTAAACATACTGAAATAAGTGCACGGCTAAAAAAATGAGCCTAAATTTTAAACCTGTCTAAAGTTTAAGCGATTTTTTAAACTTTTTTTGGAATATTTTAACCCTTCCAAAAGTTTAAAAAGAATTTCAATTTTTCGATTTGAAATCTAAATGAAAAAGCAGTCTAATTTTTTTGGTTTGTTTGAATGTAATTGACTTTTGCTCACAAAAACTTTATGTGCGGCATAGCTCAGCGGTAGAGCAGTCGGCTGTGGCTCCTGAGCGCTTTCGTTCGAATCCGTCCACATTTTTTTAATTCAATTTTATTTTTAAAACTTTTCGGTTTAAAATTAAAACGTTTTGGTTTGAAATTAAAACTTCTTGGTTTCAAATTAAAACTTTTTGGTTTGATAGTCAAAACTTTTCGGTTTATAATTAAAACAATGTGGGTCTACAATTTTTGTTTTGTTTTCATTTATATTTGGAAGCTTATTCAAGATTGAATTTGAAAATCTTATTTTTTCTTAAAAAAATTTTTAAAACATTTCTGGTTTGAAATTGGAACCCGCATAATTTAACCAATTGTATGTAGTCCAAAAAATTTTAAAATTTATGTTAATATGTCTATATTTCATTTGTCTGGGTTCGATTCTGTTTGCATATTTCAAAAAACTGGCCCAAACTTGCCAAAAAATGTTCAAGGAATAAATGCATATGACATCCCTACAAGACATTGCTGATGGATTCATCATATTTTTTTGATATTGCTGCTACACTTCCTTTTCAGATGACAGCTCTTATGATTGTCAGCTGTCTTGTAGGATTTTCAGCTTTTTAAAAAGGGAAGGCAATTCTTGGAGATTGGCAAAAAAAAAAAGCAAGATTATAATTCGTGTCAGTTTGGGCCGTGATAAACAACGTGGCGCTATGGATATTTTCATGCTGAGAAAAACCTTTTTTTGTATTTTTTTACTTAATGTCTCTAAAGTATGACATCAAAATGATAAGGTATATATATTTGTCAAACTGTGACTTTGAGACTATAGGTATGTTTCTTGAAAAATCCAGCATAGAACTGTCAGCAGAAGAGTCTTGTAAAACGCTGTCAAAATCTCATTTCTGCTCATTTCGCGTCGAACAGGAATCAGTAGAAACTTGCAGGCAAAACAGCGGTTACGTTTCTGATTGGCTAACAATTTGAATTTCCATTTTTTGTTGTTGTTTTGCTATGTCACCGATCAGCTGCTCCTGCTTGCTAGTTTCTGCTGTACGAAAAATCTCCAGCAATAACTTGCAGCGAATTGGCGCTCTGTCTCGCAATTAAATGCCAAAAAGCTGCTTAATTCGCTGCTATTTTTGTTCAAGAAACGCTTTTTCAGGAATAATTATTCATATTTAGCAGGAAAGAAACGAAGCTTATTATATTATAAAACTCAACAACTGTTTGAAAAGGTGAACAAACAAATTAATTAATTTAATATATATATAATAACAAAACTTGTGTCTGCACTATATGTACATAACTATGCAAAGAAAAAAATGAGTATAAAAGTAAGTAGGTTGGCAGTAGAAATTTATTCTAAGCTCAAGCTTCTGTGAGCCCATATAAACTCACTATATAATATCGACAATATTAAAATGAAATTAATTGTCGTCTTCCTATTTTTGGGCGTATGCCTCTTCCACGATCAGGCCGAAGCTCTATATAAAAATCCATCAAGTAAGTAAATTCAAATGTATTCTAATGAAACACGAAGTACTATTTTTTTATATTTTTTTTAGGTCCTCAGTACGTAGCAAGGACCAGTGAAGAGGACCTACAACCTTATGGGGTTCGAGAGATCAGAGAAGGATCTTCACATGGGATAGGACATGTGCAAGCTTTTGGGCTTGGAAGGATTATGAAACCTTTTGCTGTTCCAACTAACCCAGGACCTACACCTGGGACAGGACCTTCACCTGGAACAGGACACATGGTACCTCCTGGTTTTCAAAGGGACTGGCCCCCAACTAACCCGGGACATTCACCTGGAACAGGACACATGGTACCTCCTGGTTTTCAAAGGGACTGGCCCCCAACTAACCCGGGACATTCACCTGGAACAGGACACATGGTACCTCCTGGTTTTCAAAGGGATATTGACAGGCGCCCAACTAACCCGGGACATTCACCTGGAACAGGACACATGGTACCTCCTGGTTTTCAAAGGGACTGGCGCCCAACTCACCCGGGACATTCACCTGGAACAGGACACATGGTACCTCATGATTTTCAAAGGGACTGGCGCCCAACTCACCCGGGACATTCACCTGGAACAGGACACATGGTACCTCATGATTTTCAAAGGGACTGGCGCCCAACTAACCCAGGACATTCACCTGGAACAGGACACATGGTACCTCCTGGTTTTCAAAGGGACTGGCGCCCAACTAACCCAGGACATTCACCTGGAACAGGACACATGGTACCTATTGGGGGTGGACGGTAAAAAATGTATCTGTCTCAAACATCTAGACTGTGGTAGTAATAATAATCAATAATCCTTTCTGCACACAGGACGAGTGTTAAATTGAACGTAAAATATAGAAATTATAGAAAAAAACAAATTTCGCTGTTTTTACAGGGTGACAAAAATATTAAAATGTTTTTTTTAAAACCTCATAAGGTAAGTGCTCAAACTGTGGGGGGGGGGGGGGGGGGTTACATTTTCAACTGTTTTTTCCTCCTTACACCGTGATACGCTCTAGTATACGTGGTGCATTTTCCTTCTTATTCGGTACGTGGGTAGAATTGTGCCTAAATTAACAGGGGCCAATACGAATGTGATAAAGAGGAAAAGGGGCGTGGTAGAAGAAAAGAGGGGAATGAAGAGAAAATGGGAGGGAGATAGTGTGAAGGCGAAGAAAGATAGGAAGGAGAGTTGTAAAAGGGGGGCCAGTGAGCTGACATTTAGACCAGGCGTCTGCCTCTACTACATATATAATATATATAATTGCGTTCTAAATGGATTGACCGATCATAACCAACTTTAGAACGGAAACTGAAAACCATCAATGAATTAAGAGGGATAGGGGAAAAGGTGCGGGCACCTCACATACAAGTGAGATTTTTCATGTTGGAAGTATTCATGCTAGGCCACTATATTCAGCAGAGTTATATGAGGATTTTATGAAACCACTCTGGTAAGGATTTGAGGAACGGGCATAATTTGTACCAGTTTTATCGACTTTATCGAATTTACCTACATACATGCTAAGCGCTTGGCCTTGTAGATTTTTATTGCGTTGTTCGAAACTCGCTGGCGGTCATCAACTCGTATTTTTTTTTCTTTTTGTGCAATACCTAATCTCATACCCGTCATCGTCTGACCATCAAGCACAAAAGAAGAAGAAGAAGAAGACAAAATCAAAGCTTTTGGGGTCGTTAGTTTCGTATAGTTCAGCGGATTAAAGCCCAAAGGCTCCGCTGGCTGGGTCATGTTATGCCAATGAACAAAGAAGCACCAGCACAGAAAGTTTTCCTATCGACACCCGAATTCGGCAGCAGAGGAAGGGGGAGACCTCGACTGAGATGGAAACAACAGGTGGAGGATGACTTGAACTCCCTTGGGGTTTCCAATTGGCGTCAGTTATCGCTAAAAAGGAATGACTGGCGTGCTTTGATACGAAACGGCCAAAATCGCCTAGGCGGTTAAACGTCATTATGACGCAAGCCAAGATTAGATTAGATTAGTTTCGGAAGGCAAAAACGAGTTTGTGATGCAATTGCATTGAAGCCAAAAATCATAGAATTTTTAACATTTCATATCGAACTTAAATGAAAAATTAAATAAAAACCAATGACTGAAACCGATAAAAACCGTTTCTATTTTCAAAACCGAAACCGAAACCGTAACCTTTATTTTTATATGAAGAAGAACGACACCGAAACCGTTTCAAAAGCGAGAACCGGTTCCGGTTTATTTTACCAGCGGCCACCCTAAATAATTTATATGGAAGATGGTTTAGCAAGGTTACAAAAGACACGTTTTGACCTCAATATCAAAACTCCGGACGTGGAAATTGAACTATAGTCGAATGAAGCCATCGATAAAAATTTACGAGACCCGCCTCAGTATGCACCACTCGTACTAATGTTCCATTTTAACATATTTCTAAAAGAAAAGGTAGCATTAATACATATATTAAATTTATTTTGAAGAAATTTTTCCATAAATAGCGGGAATAATACTTATTGGAGAAAATCCATCATGACCACCGGAGTAAGTTATAAAAATTCTTAATTTGCATTTAGGTACATAATTGAGTTTTGTAGAAGCAACATTTTTTTGTGTTGAAGTTTTTATTTGGAAACCGAAACCGAAATAAATGTTCAAGAACGAAACCGGAACCGAAACCGAAATAAATGTTGAAGAACGAAACCGGAACCGAACCCGAAATAAATGTTGAAGAACGAAACCGGAACCGAAACCGAAATAAATGTTGAAGAACGAAACCCGAACCGAAACCGAAATAAATGTTGAAGAACGAAACCGGAACCGAACCCGAAATAAATGTTGAAGAACGAAACCGGAACCGAAACCGAAATAAATGTTGAAGAACAAAACCGGAACCGAAACCGAAACCGAAATAAATGTTCAAGAACGAAACCGGAACCGAAACCGAAATAAATGTTGAAGAACGAAACCGGAACCGAAACCGAAATAAATGTTGAAGAACAAAACCGGAACCGAAACCGAAACCCGTTACAAAACCGAAACCGGAACTTTATTTTAATCGGTTTTATACATTGATAAAAACATTTCAAATTGAGCAAAATGTCGTCCGCTGCCTAAATTTTATGTTTGCCTGGTAGCCCAAAATATTGCTTCTTCAAAATTCGAAGCGTAGAAAAATAAGCATTTTAAGCATGAAAATAACAAATGAGAATGAGGCCTTTGCTTGCTTGTTTTTATGAGCACCTAGGCATTCAACTTAAAAAATCAGCTAAAATTACTCCTTCAACTACTAAAATAATCTGCTACAATTTTCTAGTACCTGGGTGACCGAGCTTGTTCGGTATTCCTCGAAGCTGTCACCAAATCTTACCTACCAACAGTATAAACTTTCAGAAAGAGATTTTCAAAAAACCCAAATAGGTGGCAACCCCGTAACACACCGCAAGTGGCAACACCCAGTTAGAATGAAGCATACTAACACTATTATAAAGTTGTATTCAAATGGGTCAATAGGTAACGGATATTGTGGTCGAAATAACAAATAATAAATAAAATGCGGTCAGGTGGCAACCGTGCTTGAAATTGTCATATTTTGAATACGGCCGAAAATACCTTCCATTTGATACCCATATTGGTATACCTAGCTGTATATTTAAAAAACATTGGTATAGGTGGCAACCCTCTAAACCGCCATAAGTGGCAACACCCATGAATTGAATGAAAAACCCAGTATGAGGTTTTGATATGGGAAGGCTAAAGCTTCATCTCCAATTGGCTTCATCAATTAGTGAGTTGATATAGGTTTACAGAAGCTCTAGTTGAGAATAAATTCAAATTGCCACTCCACGCACTTTTCTTTACAAACTTTTTCATTATTCCAACTAAAGCTTAGTGTGCACCTTTTCAAAAAGCTGTTCCATTTAACAATGCTGTCAATTAAAGAGTCAAGAATTCCATAAGTAATTTTTTATTTAATAAAGACACAGTTAAACAAATATGAGTGGCAATTTTTTTGTCATTAGATATTTGACAAACAAATACAATAATTTGTATTTCTCATCGCAAGAACATTCGGCACGTGGTTCAACAAAGACCAAACAAATAAGAGACCGAAGTACTTATGTCCTTAACCACTACCGACGGGTCTGGTACGATATGTCGAAAAAAAAGAAGTCGAAACTAAAAATGTCGAAAAAAAAAATGTCGAAAAAAAATTTGCCGAAAACACAACAGGTCGAAAAAAAATGTCTCGAAAAAAAATGTCGAATGAAAAAATGTCGAAAAAAAAAATATAAGATGTAGAAACAATGTAATGAATGATGTGTAAAATTCGCGCGAATTTAACACATCATTCATTACATTGTTTCTACATCTTATATATTAATGTTGAGTATTATTTTGGGTCCCGTACGATATGTCGAAAAAAAAATGTCGAATTTCCAAGACCGAATTTAAAAAAATTTTAAAATACCGAAGAGATTTTTGACCGAAAAAAAAAATGTCGAAAAAATGCGAATGACCGAAAAAGGTCGAAATTTGGATGCTTAATGTAAAATTTCGGAAATTTGAGTTTAACAACGTATTTTATGACAGTATACAATTATTTATCACTTCCTTACCTCTTACCAAGAACTTTTCAACCATTTTCCAATACAAAGCCTATTCAAATTTTCCCCTTGTTAGAGGTAACAACAGAAATATTCTCAGACATTTTCGGGCTACAAACTGCACATGTAAAAATTAAGATTGAGAATGACTTATGATTTGTACTTATTAAAAGCATAACACTAATCATTTGGTAATGATCATTTCGAGAAAGTTACCGTTATCTTATTGAGCTAAACTATGCTGGAGTCACCAATGGCAAAAATACATCGATGGGTCTTTGATGCAAAGTCTATGTACATTTGTTTCGCTATATATGTACATCGATGCTTCGACTTGGTTAGAAGTTTTCTAATATGTGTATATTTTTTTATTACGTGCATATTTTTGAACAAGGAAAAGATGTTGGTCCAATTTACTTTTGATTTTGGACAAGTGAGAAACCGAAATAACCTTTAAACGTTCAAAATTTCACAATTTTTATAGAAACATCGATGTATCGATACATCAAATATTTACGTGACTATAAAAGTCGCCAAAAATCAAAATTTTTTTGACATCTTTAAACCGGAGATTCGTTTCTGAGAGGTTGTTGTTAATTATATTGAGACGAGCTTAAGAGTTTGTGCTTGTAACTTTACCGTCAGGTTTTATATTTGCTTGCAAGACCTATTGCAAAACACTAGAAAAATAATACTCAACATTAATATATAAGATGTAGAAACAATGTAATGAATGATGTGTTAAATTCGCGCGAATTTTACACATCATTCATTACATTGTTTCTACATCTTATATATTTTTTTTTCGACATTTTTTCATTCGACATTTTTTTTCGAGACATTTTTTTTTCGACCTTTTGTGTTTTCGGCAAATTTTTTTTCGACATTTTTTTTTCGACATTTTTTGTTTCGACTTCTTTTTTTTCGACATATCGTACCAGACCCTATTATTTTTCTAGTGTTTTGCAATAGCTCTTGCAAGCAAATATAAAACCTGACGGTAAAGTTACAAGCACAAACTCTTAAGCTCGTCTCAATATAATTAACAAAAACCTCTCAGAAACGAATCTCCGGTTTAAAGATGTCAGAAAAATTTTGATTTTTGGCGACTTTTATAGTCACGTAAATATTTGATGTATCGATACATCGATGTTTCTATAAAAATTGTGAAGTTTTGAACGTTTAAACGTTATTTTGGTTTCTCACTTGTCCAAAAACAAAAGTAAATTGGACCAACATCTTTTCCTTGTTCAAAAATATGCACGTAATAAGAAAAATATACACATATTAGAAAACTTCTAACCAAGTCGAAGCATCGATGTACATATATAGCGAAACAAATGTACATAGACTTTGCATCAAAGACCCATCGATGTATTTTTGCCATTGGTGACTCCAGCATAGTTTAGCTCAATAAGATAACGGTAACTTTCTCGAAATGATCATTACCAAATGATTAGTGTTATGCTTTTAATAAGTACAAATCATAAGTCATTCTCAATCTTAATTTTTACATGTGCAGTTTGTAGCCCGAAAATGTCTGAGAATATTTCTGTTGTTACCTCTAACAAGGGGAAAATTTGAATAGGCTTTGTATTGGAAAATGGTTGAAAAGTTCTTGGTAAGAGGTAAGGAAGTGATAAATAATTGTATACTAGAGCGTATCACCAAAAAAATTTGAAAATGTTCCCCCCCAGTTTGAACACTTATCTTATGAGGTTTTAAAAAAAAAAAATTTTTAATTTTTTTGTCACCCTGTAAAAACAGCGAAGTTTGTTTTTTTTTTCTATAACTTCTATATTTCTAGTTCGATTTTCAAAAGTGATACATTTTTAGAAAGGTATTCACCAAGGCAATATTTCATCAATAGAAACTTTTAGCCCTTTTTTTCTTAGTTTTCCGGAAATTTTTTTTTTTTTTTTTCAAATACAGGGTGTTGGTTTTAGTAAAAATAGAATAAAAACTGAACTTGGCATGAAGGGCTAAAAGTTTCTATGGATGAAATCTTGCCTTGGTGAATACCTTTCTAAAAATGTATCACTTTTGAAAATCGAACGAGAAATATAGAAATTATAGAAAAAAACACATTTCGCTGTTTTTACAGGGTGACAAAAAAATAAAAAAAATTTTTTTTGAAAACCTCATAAGGTAAGTGTTCAAACTGGGGGGGAACATTTTCAACTTTTTTTTCCACCATACGCCGTGATACGCTCTATTGTATACTGTCATAAAACACGTTGTTAAACTAAAATTTCCGAAGTTTTACATTAAGCATCCAAATTTCGACCTTTTTCGGTCATTTGCATTTTTTCGACATTTTTTTTTTCGGTCAAAAATCTCTTCGGTATTTTAAAATTTTTTTAAATTCGGTCTTGGAAATTCGACATTTTTTTTCGACATATCGTACGGGACCCCTACCGACGACCTTCCTGCTTACGAGGTTCCAATAGCGACCTTGGGAATTAAAGTTCTCTCTCGACGAACAAAAATCAGTCTCTCATCATATCTGTGCCGAAGTTTAAGACTGGCTATTAAGAACAGTACCAAGTGGCGTTTTCGTGAGGAAAATTGTAAGTCAACTTTTTAGTGCTAACGAGGGGTACCGAAGTTTATTTAACATCGTATTATGCAGAGAGGAGATACCAGACATTTTTCGAAAAAGTTAGAAAATTGAATCATTTTTTGCGGTTTCCTTAAATTTGCGTTCCCTCTTTCAAAGCTGGAATATCATACGCAGTTGTGCGCGTTTTAACTAAGCAAACAAAAAACCGGTCTAGACAAATTAAACAAAGACAGATTTGGGAATTCACAACGGGTGTCGTATGTCGTTGTATGTTTTCATGGTTGTGAATTGCGTAATTATTTAGCTTAAAAATTTATTATAATTACTCTCTATCAAAAAAAAAAAAAAAAAATTTTAAGTGTGAGAAAAAGAAGTGATGGACCTATCAAAAATCATCAGGACGATGAGTTTAGCCGATCTACCTACAGTCGCCAAAAATGAAACTTCACCAATATTATGTACTAGCAGATACGACAGACGTTGTCATAATATGTGCACAAATTTCGTTTGAAGTCTCACCAATTTTCGAAACTTTTCCAAAAGGTCAAAATATATAGAGCCATGGGCGGCCAAAAACTGCACATGGTGCTTTTTGCGTTTAAACTCAAACACCAACGCTAACGAAAGGCACGCATGAAGTTGTGATTACGCCCGTTCGTCGTTGTTTTACTTGTGATATACATATATATCATCGTCTTGATCATTTCGGTATACTTTTTGATGGGTCCATCTCTTCATTTTTTCATACTTATAAATATCGAAAAACATTTTTATACCAATTAACGGTAACAAAAGATATTAGAAGAATCTAGAATCTATAGTAAATTGCCTTCGTTACATTTCATTGCAATCACGTAAAACAACCAATCTTACGAAAATATTTCTCATGAATACTCCGAAGGTCATGCAATCTTATTTTTGTACCATACTTGATGCCGCGTCCGACATCGGGACATATATAATGAGAAACTTATCTTTGTTTTCAGAGAAAGGACTCTACTTCCCAAGGTCGATATTGGCACCTCGTAAAGTATGCACTGTTTGGTGCGCGGAAAGTATATCTGTCGTCGCTAGGGACTGTTTCCCGAAGTGATACCGAAACAATCCCAATAACATAACTGAAATTTTATCAAAGAATTCGACGAAGAACGGAAGGTTTTAACCCCGGGGCAAACTCCTGTAAAAATGACAACGGCGACCTGGTGACAGATGTTCAGAGAGTACTAGGGTTATGGAGGGATCACTTCTCTGCCCTTCTAAACGGAGGAACGGAGCAACAATCCAGAGAAGAGGACGAACCCGACCCCACAATCGAAGACGATGGAGTCGAAGTTCCACAACCCGACTACAACGAGGTGCGAATAGCTATATCACGGCTAAAAAAAACAATAAAGGTGAACGAAGGTAAAACGAAGTACCTGCTGGCATCAAGCAAAGAGTCAGCGCATTCGCGCCTTGGCAACCACGCCACTGTTGGCAGCCATAATTTCGAGATAGTAAGGGACTTTGTATACCTGGGAAGCAGCATTACTACCAAGAACAATGTAAGCCTGGAAATCCATAGAAGGATAACTCTTGCAAACAAATGCAACTTAGGGCTGAGTAGGCAATTTAGAAGTAAAGTCCTCTCTCGACGAACAAAAACAACACTATAAGTCACTTATCGTACCCATCCTGCAATATGGTGCAGAAGCATGGACACTGACAGCATCTGATGAGGCGGCTCTTGGAGTATTCGAGAGAAAAATTCTTCGAAAGATTTGTGGACCCCTAAAAGTTGGCGACGGCGAGTACCGAAGAAGATATAATGATGAGCTGTATGAGATTTACGCAGACGTGGACATAGCTCAGCGAATTAAAACCCAGCGGCTCCGCTGGCTAGGACACGTGGTGCGAATGAACGAAGACGCTCCGGCCCAGAAGGTATTTTTATCGGCACCCGCCGGTGGAAGTAGAGGAAGAGCGAGACCACCACTTCGATGGCAGGACCAAGTAGAGGCAGACCTGCGAGCACGCGGTGTCTCTAATTTCGGCGCCAGTTGGCTCAACAAAGAACCGACTGGCGTAACATGTTGGACGGCCAAAATCGCCTAGGCGGTTAAAGGCTATTTTAAGTAAGTAACATATCTGAAAACTAAAATGACGTTTTTCTTCTTTTTTTTAATTTATTTAAGTAAATGCATCTCTTTTCTACTTTCTAATATTTTGATATCACGCGTAAACTAATCAACCGATTTCAAACATTTGTATACCGTTAGAAAGGTATTAAAAGGTTGGTTTACTGACCAAAAAAAAGTTCAGAGCAGGTTAGAGCAGAGCAGAGCAGGGCAGGTGTCAAAATCGAAATAGAGCAACTTAGAGCAACTCAGAGCAGAAAAGCCATGAAACACTTGAATCTGGATAGTTTCTTTTTATTTGGTTTTTTTGTTTAAACCTTCAAAATTAATGCAGATTCACGTAAACAAAAACATTGATTTTCTTGCCAGCTAATTCTTTTGAAGTTTTCAAAAATTTATTTTTTCCTGACTGACAATTGCTTCTCTGCTCTAACTTACTCCATAAAAAAAGCTAGAGCAGAAATTTGTGATCTGGATTACTCTAGTTTTGTTTTGAGCGTACTCATGAAACAAAAGATAGAGCAACCTAGAGCAAGAAAAGTGTTCGTTAAACACAATTTTGTGAAATATCTCAGTCTGGCGTAAGCTAGAGCAGCCCAATAAACAAACCTAAAATCACCTTTTGAAAACATTCACTGTAAAATTTCTACATTACACTGAACAAAAAAATTTCAAAAATTTAAAAATAATTTTTTTTCAATAGATGGTTCGTGTGACGCTATATTGTAAGCTGTCTCTAGCCACTAATAGATATATTTCTTGTGCCAATTAAATTTCAATCTTCAGGCATTTTCGTAAAAGCTAAACTGCCGATTCACTGGCTCGATTTTTCTCATTCAAATTTTAAAATATCATAATCCGGCTACAATAGGACAAAAGACACTTTTTTAATTAAAACCCGGCTTGGCAGGAATTACAGCACCAATCAGTTTTTTCATGTTACCTTTCAGAACCTGATGGTAGGCATAGTGATAGAGATGGCGATAGGGATTGAGATAGATATACATAGGAATTGGGTTAAAGAAACATGCAGAGAAATAAATATGTGGCAGGACAACGTCTGCCGCGCCAGCTAGTCTTTGTACAAAAATTGCAGGGTTTTTTTGTTTGTAATGAATTGGCTCAAAAACTACTGCACACATTTTCACCAAATTTGGATAGTTTATTCTTTGCATAAGTTTCCTCAACATAGGATATTTTTTTTGCCGAGAGATGGCGCTAGAGTTGCTATATTTGCAAGTTCCGTAGTTATGGACCGATTTTTTTCATATTTGGCACGTATCTATGTTTGATATATAATCCAAATTTGAGGGTATATATAATAACAAAACTTGTGTCTGCACTATATGTACATAACTATGCAAAGAAAAAAATGAGTATAAAAGTAAGTAGGTTGGCAGTAGAAATTTATTCTAAGCTCAAGCTTCTGTGAGCCCATATAAACTCACTATATAATATCGACAATATTAAAATGAAATTAATTGTCGTCTTCCTATTTTTGAGCGTATGCCTCTTCCACGATCAGGCCCAAGCTCTATATAAAAATCCATCACGTAAGTAAATTCAAATGTATTCTAATGAAACACGAAGTACTATTTTTTTATATTTTTTTTAGGTCCTCAGTACGTAGCAAGGACCAGTGAAGAGGACCTACAACCTTATGGGGTTCGAGAGATCAGAGAAGGATCTTCACATGGGATAGGACATGTGCAAGCTTTTGGGCTTGGAAGGATTATGAAACCTTTTGCTGTTCCAACTAACCCAGGACCTACACCTGGGACAGGACCTTCACCTGGAACAGGACACATGGTACCTCCTGGTTTTCAAAGGGACTGGCCCCCAACTAACCCGGGACATTCACCTGGAACAGGACACATGGTACCTCCTGGGTTTCAAAGGGACTGGCGCCCAACTAACCCGGGACATTCACCTGGAACAGGACACATGGTACCTCCTGGTTTTCAAAGGGACTGGCCCCCAACTAACCCGGGACATTCACCTGGAACAGGACACATGGTACCTCCTGGTTTTCAAAGGGACTGGCGCCCAACTAACCCGGGACATTCACCTGGAACAGGACACATGGTACCTCATGATTTTCAAAGGGACTGGCGTCCAACTAACCCGGGACATTCACCTGGAACAGGACACATGGTACCTCCTGGTTTTCAAAGGGACTGGCGCCCAACTAACCCGGGACATTCACCTGGAACAGGACACATGGTACCTCATGATTTTCAAAGGGACTGGCGCCCAACTAACCCAGGACATTCACCTGGAACAGGACACATGGTACCTATTGGGGGTGGACGGTAAAAAATGTATCTGTCTCAAACATCTAGACTGTGGTAGTAATAATAATCAATAATCCTTTCTGCACACAGGACGAGTGTTAAATTGAACGTAAAATATAGAAATTATAGAAAAAAACAAATTTCGCTGTTTTTACAGGGTGACAAAAATATTAAAATGTTTTTTTTAAAACCTCATGAGGTAAGTGCTCAAACTGTGGGGGGGGGGTTACATTTTCAACTGTTTTTTCCTCCTTACACCGTGATACGCTCTAGTATACGTGGTGCATTTTCCTTCTTATTCGGTACGTGGGTAGAATTATGCCTAAATTAACAGGGGCCAATACGAATGTGATAAAGAGGAAAAGGGGAGTGGTAGAAGAAAAGAGGGGAATGAAGAGAAAAAGGGAGGGAGATAGTGTGAAGGCGAAGAAAGATAGGAAGGAGAGTTGTAAAAGGGGGGCCAGTGAGCTGACATTTAGACCAGGCGTCTGCCTCTACTACATATATAATATATACTAGTATATCCCGTGGTCGAAATTCGACCAATTTAAAATAGTTGAACTTATTCAAACATCTGATCAACTTTTTGTCAATAGCTGCCTTTAGGACCCGTGGCCGAACCTCGACCAACTTAAATGTATACATTAAAAACTCATCTATAGGCAAAATGAGGCCATCAAAGAATTTAAAAAATAGCGGCTGTTATTATATAATAAAAATATTAAATTACAGCAGCCCTTTCCAAAATTATTTATGGCAAATGCCATGCAAATATTCGGTTTTCGAGATTTTATGTTGCACTTGAATAATCGGATGATGACATTGTGCTTAACAAATAGCCACTAATTTATGCGATCGTTTTGAGCAGTTGAAGAACAAAAAAATATTAGGTTGAAAATTAAGTAAATTGTAATAGTTAAGATTAAAGGTTTTTTAATATAAAAAAAAACATAATTTAAGAAAAAAAGGAATATTCCGCAACCGGGTCTTGCAACTGTGCACACCGTATTCTATACGCTCACCGCCGCGCCATTACCTTATGCACAAAGCAGTTTAAGAATTAACAATATACCAACAACAAAGTTAGACTATTAATATAAATAATGGACCAAAGTACTCAATGAGCGAGGGAATGAAAATAATTTCTCTCTCATAATAGGACGTGTTTAATGAGGGAGAGAATGAAGATAAAGAGTGGTTTCCTTTGAAGTTCAGCCAACTTCGAAATATGAGTTTGACGCTATTACTCTAACTCTCAAAGAGCGAGAGAATCAAAATATTTCCATTGCTGGTATTTTACACACATATACAAATTTCTCAAAATAAGCTTGGTACTCCAACAACAGGAGCCATATTGAATTATTATTTTATTTTTTTGAAACATTTTTTTTGTATGGTGGTACACAAGCCAACTTTGATTGCGACATATTTTTTTCAAATTAAAAGTTTGACCATGGTTGCCCTATTTCACATTTTAATAATGGTGTCATGAAAACATAAAACTTTGTAGAATTTCATTTTAAACAAATCTATTACATCGGAATTTTTCCTTGAATAAATTTTTTTAATATGGAATTCTACAATTAAGTGAAGCTTTATTGGGCTTTTGAATCTCTATTTAGATATATACATAGAGTTTTATGGAAAAATATAATTTTGATTACGTTTTCCCAAAAAATTGTATAGTTAAATTACATTTTATTATAAATATATGTAATTGAAAATTTAAGATTTTCAGGATTTTATGGCACAACAATATAACATTTTTAGTGTTTCATTTGTTTATTAATACTTTGGAATATATGGCGACCATAGTTATCTCATTTTTATTATAGAATTCTACGAAAAAGATGGTTGATTTTTATTTTTTTAAAAAAGCAAAATTTCATATTATATAAAATTGACGGCAATGGGTGTATCTATTTCAATCTAATTTTTTATTTTTTTTTTCTTGATGAATTTCAATACAGAAAGTTAAAGCATTGATTGCTTCTTTCCTAAAAATTTTATTTTTAAAATAAACTTACTAAAGCGTGCGAGATATGAGAAAAACAAATTGTCACTTTTTTTTTAATACTTTGGTACATAACAACACATATTGGGGCAACTCTCATGCGGAAACAAATTGGCTATTCGCGCCGACGCCATCTATTTGGAGTGTAACATTTCAATATACATATATGAGTTCAACGCCGAATCTACTGTTTGAACTCAATGAGAGAATTGGAGTGTTTACGCAAGTATGGATATGTGTATGCAAATAGATATGAGTATGAAATTGGTTTGACGTTTATTTGAAGGGGTGGAAATTTGGAAATATGAGTTCGTGTAATATTAAATAATATTAATGAGCGAGAGAACGAAAATAGTTACACATTCATTTTAGAGAAGTATGGGTTGTATTTAAAAAAATGTATTATACATGGCGTGGTTTTAAAACTTTTTAGTGGGGGTAAATTACAAATTCTGGTTAGGTCAAAAAAAGTTTGAGGGTTTTCTAGCTTTTTTCTTTAACCATAACTTAGCAATATTTAAAAGACACTTTATATGGATTTTTCCTTTGATTTAATGAAAAAAAATGTATATTGATTTTTAAAACAATTCTATTCTATTTGGTCTAGACTTGTTTGGGGCTCGGGTTGCAAATCTGCCCTTTTAAAAGTTAATACATATATAGGTACATATGAAAAGAAATTATTTGTTGTCTTCAGTAAAATTTAAGATTTCCGCTTATCACTTGGTTTAGTTAAAAATTTAAGTATCCATAAAATATGTTTTCGATTTTTATACTTTAAATAAGGAATTTATCAGCAACTCTATCTCAATCGATAGAAATCGTGAAATTTATCGAAATAATCTACGGAAATTGAATAAACAGACCACTATGTTTGAAAAAAATTCGCAAATTCAGCTTACATCTTCAAAAATTAGAGCAGTCAGACTTATATTAATGGTAATTTTTTGAAATATTTACCAAAAAAAAAAAAAAAGAAATTGTATAAGCGGTTATAGCATTTCTATAATGGGTGGTATGTATGTATATTTATGATCTAAAATTATTATTTCACATGGCTTTCCGTAAACTAAAAATATTCGCACCAAATTTTTTTCTTCTCGAAAATAGAGATCACAAACATAAAAATATTGTTTATAAAAATATTAAAAAGTCAAGATTAGAAATATAAAAATATATAAAAAATATAAACAATTTTCAATTACAAAAAAGAAAAAAATTTTGGCCTATAGCTGTGTAACTAACTGTACTCGAACCATCAACCGCTCGACCACTACTCCCTAACGCTTCCCACTGGGCTATCGCTTTATTTACAAATTGATTGTCAGATAACCAATTTAAGTTGCATGAAAAATTTTCATTCGCTTATTACAGATAAATGAAGCAGTATTGGTTATATATTAGATAATTGTGCACTGCCTTAGAGGTATGCCAACAAATGCATATGCATTTCATAAATATTTATGCATATTTAGTATGGGTTTAAGCTTGGCAATGATTTATATGTAAAATTTGTTAGCCTATTAATATAATAGATAATTGCGTTCTAAATGGATTGACCGATCATAACCAACTTTAGAACGGAAACTGAAAACCATCAATGAATTAAGAGGGACAGGGGAAAAGGTGCGGGCACCTCACATACAAGTGAGATTTTTCATGTTGGAAGTATTCATGCTAGGCCACTATATTCAGCAGAGTTATATGAGGATTTTATGAAACCACTCTGGTAAGGATTTGAGGAACGGGCATAATTTGTACCAGTTTTATCGACTTTATCGAATTTACCTACATACATGCTAAGCGCTTGGCCTTGTAGATTTTTATTGCGTTGTTCGAAACTCGCTGGCGGTCATCAACTCGTATTTTTTTTCTTTTTGTGCAATACCTAATCTCATACCCGTCATCGTCTGACCATCAAGCACAAAAGAAGAAGAAGACAAAATCAAAGCTTTTGGGGTCGTTAGTTTCGTATAGTTCAGCGGATTAAAGCCCAAAGGCTCCGCTGGCTGGGTCATGTTATGCCAATGAACAAAGAAGCACCAGCACAGAAAGTTTTCCTATCGACACCCGAATTCGGCAGCAGAGGAAGGGGGAGACCTCGACTGAGATGGAAACAACAGGTGGAGGATGACTTGAACTCCCTTGGGGTTTCCAATTGGCGTCAGTTATCGCTAAAAAGGAATGACTGGCGTGCTTTGATACGAAACGGCCAAAATCGCCTCGGCGGTTAAACGTCATTATGACGCAAGCCAAGATTAGATTAGTTTTGGAAGGCAAAAACGAGTTTGTGATGCAATTGCATTGAAGTAATATTTGAGAAATTGCCAAAAATCATAGAATTTTTAACATTTCACATCGAACTTAAATGAAAAATTAAATAAAAACCAAGGACTGAAACCGATAAAAACCGTTTCAATTTTCAAAACCGAAACCGTAACCGTTATTTTTATATGAAGAAGAACGACACCGAAACCGTTTCAAAAGCGAGAACCGGTTCCGGTTTATTTTACCAGCGGCCACCCTAAATAATTTATATGGAAGATGGTTTAGCAAGGTTACAAAAGACACGTTTTGACCTCAATATCAAAACTCCGGACGTGGAAATTGAACTATAGTCGAATGAAGCCATCGATAAAAATTTACGAGACCCGCCTCAGTATGCACCACTCATACTAATGTTCCATTTTAACATATTTCTAAAAGAAAAAGTAGCATTAATTTTTTAAATTTATTTTGAAGAACTTTTTCCATAAATAGCGGGAATAATACTTATTGGAGAAAATCCATCATGACCACCGGAGTAAGTTATAAAAATTCTTAATTTGCATTTAGGTGCATAATTGAGTTTTGTAGAAGCAACATTTTTTTGTGTTGAAGTTTTTATTTGGAAACCGAAACCGAAATAAATGTTCAAGAACGAAACCGGAACCGAAACCGAAATAAATGTTGAAGAACGAAACCGGAACCGAAACCGAAATAAATGTTGAAGAACAAAACCGGAACCGAAACCGAAATAAATGTTCAAGAACGAAACCGGAACCGAAACCGAAATAAATGTTGAAGAACGAAACCGGAACCGAAACCGAAATAAATGTTGAAGAACAAAACCGGAACCGAAACCGAAACCCGTTACAAAACCGAAACCGGAACTTTATTTTAATCGGTTTTATACATTGATAAAAACATTTCAAATTGAGCAAAATGTCGTCCGCTGCATAAATTTTATGTTTGCCTGGTAGCCCAAAATATTGCTTCTTCAAAATTCGAAGCGTAGAAAAATAAGCATTTTAAGCATGAAAATAACAAATGAGAATGAGGCCTTTGCTTGCTTGTTTTTATGAGCACCTAGGCATTCAACTTAAAAAATCAGCTAAAATTACTCCTTCAACTACTAAAATAATCTGCTACAATTTTCTAGTACCTGGGTGACCGAGCTTGTTCGGTATTCCTCGAAGCTGTCACCAAATCTTACCTACCAACAGTATAAACTTTCAGAAAGAGATTTTCAAAAAACCCAAATAGGTGGCAACCCCATAACACACCGCAAGTGGCAACACGCAGTTAGAATGAAGCATACTAACACTATTATAAAGTTGTATTCAAATGGGTCAATAGGTAACGGATATAGTGGTCGAAATAACAAATAATAAATAAAATGCGGCCAGGTGGCAACCGTGCTTGAAATTGTCATATTTTGAATACGGCCGAAAATACCTTCCATTTGATCCCCATATTGGTATACCTAGCTCTATATTTAAAAAACATTGGTATAGGTGGCAACCTTCTAAACCGCCATAAGTGGCAACACCCATGAATTGAATGAAAAACCCAGTATGAGGTTTTGATATGGGAAGGCTAAAGCTTCATCTCCAATTGGTTTCATCAATTAGTGAGTTGATATAGGTTTACAGAAGCTCTAGTTGAGAATAAATTCAAATTGCCACTCCACGCACTTTTCTTTACAAACTTTTTCATTATTCCAACTAAAGCTTAGTGTGCACCTTTTCAAAAAGCTGTTCCATTTAACAATGCTGTCAATTAAAGAGTCAAGAATTCCATAAGTAATTTTTTATTTAATAAAGACACAGTTGAACAAATATGAGTGGCAATTTTTTTGTCATTAGATATTTGACAAACAAATACAATAATTTGTATTTCTCATCGCAAGAACATCCGGCACGTGGTTCAACAAAGACCAAACAAATAAGAGACCGAAGTGCTTATGTCCTTAACCACTACCGACGACCTTCCTGCTTACGAGGTTCCAATAGCGACCTTGGGAATTAAAGTTCTCTCTCGACGAACAAAAATCAGTCTCTCATCATATCTGTGCCGAAGTTTAAGACTGGCTATTAAGAACAGTACCAAGTGGCGTTTTCGTGAGGAAAATTGTAAGTCAACTTTTTAGTGCTAACGAGGGGTACCGAAGTTTATTTAACATCGTATTATGCAGAGAGGAGATACCAGACATTTTTCGAAAAAGTTAGAAAATTGAATCATTTTTTGCGGTTTCCTTAAATTTGCGTTCCCTCTTTCAAAGCTGGAATATCATACGCAGTTGTGCGCGTTTTAACTAAGCAAACAAAAAACCGGTCTAGACAAATTAAACAAAGACAGATTTGGAAATTCACAACGGGTGTCGTATGTCGTTGTATGTTTTCATGGTTGTGAATTGCGTAATTATTTAGCTTAAAAATTTATTATAATTACTCTCTATCAAAAAAAAAAAAAAAAATTTTAAGTGTGAGAAAAAGAAGTGATGGACCTATCAAAAATCATCAGGACGATGAGTTTAGCCGATTTACCTACAGTCGCCAAAAATGAAACTTTACCAATATTATGTACTAGCAGATACGACAGACGTTGTCATAATATGTGCATAAATTTCGTTTGAAGTCTCACCAATTTTCGAAACTTTTCCAAAAGGTCAAAATATATAGAGCCATGGGCGGCCAAAAACTGCACATTGTGCTTTTTGCGTTTAAACTCAAACACCAACGCTAACGAAGGGCACGCATGAAGTTGTGATTACGCCCGTTCGTCGTTGTTTTACTTGTGATATACATATATATCATCGTCTTGATCATTTCGGTATACTTTTTGATGGGTCCATCTCTTCATTTTTTCATACTTATAAATATCGAAAAACATTTTTATACCAATTAACGGTAACAAAAGATATTAGAAGAATCTAGAATCTATAGTAAATTGCCTTCGTTACATTTCATTGCAATCACGTAAAACAACCAATCTACGAAAATATTTCTCATGAATACTCCGAAGGTCATGCAATCTTATTTTTGTACCATACTTGATGCCGCGTCCGACATCGGAACATATATAATGAGAAACTTATCTTTGTTTTCGGAGAAAGGACTCTACTTCCCAAGGTCGTTATTGGCACCTCGTAAAGTATGCACTGTTTGGTGCGCGGAAAGTATATCTGTCGTCGCTCGGGACTGTTTCCCGAAGTGATACCGAAACAATCCCAATAACATATCTGAAATTTTATCAAAGAATTCGACGAAGAACGGAAGGTTTTAACCCCGGGGCAAACTCCTGTAAAAATGACAACGGCGACCTGGTGACAGATGTTCAGAGAGTACTAGGGTTATGGAGGGATCACTTCTCTGCCCTTCTAAACGGAGGAACGGAGCAACAATCCAGAGAAGAGGGCGAACCCGACCCCACAATCGAAGACGATGGAATCGAAGTTCCACAACCCGACTATAACGAGGTGTGAATAGCTATATCACGGCTAAAAAAACAATAAAGGTGAACGAAGGTAAAACGAAGTACCTGCTGGCAACCACGCCACTGTTGGCAGCCATAATTTCGAGATAGTAAGGGACTTTGTATACCTGGGAAGCAGCATTACCACCAACAACAATGTAAGCCTGGAAATCCATAGAAGGATAACTCTTGCAAACAAATGCAACTTTGGGCTGAGTAGGCCATTTAGAAGTAAAGTCCTCTCTCGACGAACAAAAACAACACTATAAGTCACTTATCGTACCCATCCTGCTATATGGTGCAGAAGCATGGACACTGACAGCATCTGATGAGGCGGCTCTGGGAGTATTCGAGGGAAAAATTCTTCGAAAGATTTGTGGACCCCTAAAAGTTGGCGACGGCGAGTACCGAAGAAGGTATAATGATGAGCTGTATGAGATTTACGCAGACGTGGACATAGCTCAGCGAATTAAAACCCAGCGGCTCCGCTGGCTAGGACACGTGGTGCGAATGAACGAAGACGCTCCGGCCCAGAAGGTATTTTTATCGGCACCCGCCGGTGGAAGTAGAGGAAGAGCGAGACCACCACTTCGATGGCAGGACCAAGTAGAGGCAGACCTGCGAGCACGCGGTGTCTCTAATTTCGGCGCCAGTTGGCACAACAAAGAACCGACTGGCGTAACATGTTGGACAGCCAAAATCGCCTAGGCGGTTAAAGGCTATTTTAAGTAAGTAACATATCTGAAAACTAAAATGACGTTTTTCTTCTTTTTTTTAATTTATTTAAGTAAATGCATCTCTTTTCTACTTTCTAATATTTTGATATCACGCGTAAACTTATCAACCGATTTCAAACATTTGTATACCGTTAGAAAGGTATTAAAATCACCTTTTGAAAACATTCACTGTAAAATTTCTATATTACACTGAACAAAAAAATTTCAAAAATTTTAAAATAATTTTTTTTCAGTGTAATATAAAATTTTTACAGTGTATGTTTTCAGAAGGTGATTTTAATACCTTTCTAACGGTATACAAAGTTTTTAAAACGGTTGATTAGTTTACGCGTGATATCAGGCGTATCCAAACCGTGGGTGCGTGGTAGCTACATACATATCGCTGGTTTCGTGAGCAAATGTCGTAAGTCCATTTTTTTTATGAGATTTTAATGCAAAACGATAGTACAGTTATAAATACATTGTTTTGCATTAAAATCCCATTTTTTAAAAATATGGGCTTACGACATTTGCTCACGAAGCCAGCGATATGTCAACATCTAGCATAATCGAAATTTTCATGCTAAAAACTATCAACTCACTAATTCAACATGAAACTTGCCGCCTGCCTATTTTTGGTCGTATACAGTTTTTAATATTTTCTTTCAGGTCCACAGTAACTCGCACAAATCAATGAAGAACCCGTGCAACCTTCCCATGGATTGGGGAGCTTTTGGCCTTCGAAGGGTCATGGAACCTTTTGGGTTTCTACGCGGCATTTACCGAACTAAAGGGCAGCGGACGTTCACCTCTGACAGGAAACATGGCACTTCTTGGGGTTCTACGCGGCATTGACCGAACAGTAGGTGACAAAGGAGGCAAAGGACCTTCATCTGTAACAGGAAACACGGCACCTTTTGGGGCTCTACGCGGCATTGGCCGAACAACACATGGCAAATGACCTTCACCTACGATAGGAAACATGGCACCTTTTGGGCTTCTACACGGCATTGAAAGAACTAAATAGGTGGTTCATAGGACGCTATATTGTAAGCGGTCCCTAGCCACTAATAGATACATTTCTTGTGCCAATTAAATTTCAATCTTCAGGCATTTTCGTAAAAGCTAAACTGCCGATTCACTGGCTCGATTTTTCTCATTCAAATTTTAAAATATCATAATCCGGCTACAATAGGACAAAAGACACTTTTTTTAATTAAAACCCGGATTGACAGCACCAATCAGTTTTTTCATATTACCTTTCAGAACCTGATTGTAGGGATAGTGATAGAGATGGCGATAGGAATTGAGATAGATATACAAAGGAATCGGGTTAAAGAAACATGCAGAGAAATAAATATGTGGCAGGACAACGTCTGCCGCGCCAGCTAGTCTTTGTACAAAAATTGCAGGGTTTTTTTGTTTGTAATGAATTGGCTCAAAAACTACTGCACACATTTTCACCAAATTTGGATAGTTTATTATTTGCATAAGTTTCCTCAACATAGGATATTTTTTTGCCGAGAGATGGCGCTATATTTGCAAGTTCCCTATTTATGGACCGATTTTGTTCATATTTGGCACGTATCTATGTTTGATATATAATCCAAATTTGAGGGTTTTTTTTCATAATAATAACTTATTTAGCACAAATGGGATCGATGGGGACTTTTGCAGTATTCTTCGAAGGGGTGAATCTAAGTTCTCAAAAAAAAATATATTTTTTTTTACTTTATTTAATTAAGGCAGCATATCTACTTACACCTTCTCAAAGCAATACGTTTTTTTTAGAAAATTCAAAGCCTTGCGGCAAAATGATAATTACAAAATAACAATGCAAACTTTATTACTTTTTGTGTATGAAAACTTCATTACCCACACCATTGTTCAAGGAACAGAGACATGTACTTAGCTAGCCTTTTATCGCATTTTTTACACATTTCTTACCCACAGTCTGATTTTTTTTTTCGGAGTCCTGCTGCATTTTGCATTAATAACTGATTTTATTTAATACAATCTGCAACGATTCACATTGTCTTGAGTTAAGTGCTCCAAAATATGAATGGGGTATGTGGACTTTTTGCTATTGTTGAACAAAGGCACACTTATCCTTACAAACAAACATTTATATGTGTATGTATTATTCTGTATATTATAGATAAGCCTTTTGAAAATGCAAAGAAAACAAAAAAATTAAAATAATTGAGAGAATGTGTTGAGAGGGTTAAATGGAAATCAACTTTTGTCAAATGCATTTACCTCTCGCTGCAACTTTTTTTCCATTCGTAATTTTTATTAATAAATGCAAATCCGGTTTACGCAAAACAAGGCGGGGGGAGGGGAGGCTGAGAGGACAAGTGCAAAAAAAAAACAAAGTACAGAGAAATCAAAAGCAAAGCGAAAAAATAATGAAATTAAGTTTACATACAAAAAGTTTTGCTTTTTAGTGAATGCAAATACGCGCAGTAATACAGTGGTGTGTAAGATTTTAGTAGCATAAAAAATTAACCAAATTAAAACAAAATAAAACATACTGAATCAAAAAAAAAAAAAAAATAAAAATAAAAAAAAAATCAAGATTGAATAAAAAATAATAATACTAAAATAAAATTTAAAAAAATTTAATAAAAGAAAATAAAATAAAATAAAATAAAATAGAATAAAATAAAATAAATAAACATAAAAAATAAAATAAAATAAATTAAAAAAAAAAAAATAAAATAAAATAAAAAAATGAAATAAAACAAGTACACAGTAAAAAATGAAAGTTTACTTTTAATACCAGTCGGTATTGAAATTAAGCCTTTTTGGAATTAAATTTGAGTTTTAATACTAAATAGTATTAATTTAAGACTCTGAATTTTTTTTAATTCCAAATAGTTTTAAAATAATACCAAAATAATACTAAAGCGCTCTCTTCCTAGCGCTTTCTCTCATTATAATGTTTTAGGTACTATTTGTTTTAAAACAAAGCCGGAAAAGTATTAAATTAATTACTTTTTAGCATTAAACTAATTCCGGTGGTTTGTTTGCTCAGAGCACGCGGTTCGTCGCTATTGCGATACTACATTAAGAACAACAGTGCAATTAGACGCTGACAAACATAAGTACTCGATGGCTTGATAGTAGACATCTCCGTTGAGCATTCAATAAATTGTGAGTTCGACTCTCGGTGAAGGCAATATAGTAAAACAGTAATTTTTTTTTTTTGCCTGAGAGAATCTTCGACTGAATTCCTCTCTCACGAGAAATCAGACCGAACATGGTATTAATTTAATACTTTTTCGGCGTTGTTATATATAAACACCAAAAAGGTATTAAAGTTAGACTATTATTTTTACTGTGTAAGGAAAGCTGTGCCGAAAGCTATATACATACCTTTCATGAAAAGAAGTCACGATTTTCACTGTTCGATCCCCAGTACAGCCTGTGTGAATTTAAATTTAGCTCATATCGACATTCCAAATTCTAACAGAGCAATAGTTACGAAATTTCACGATCCTACCTATATAATTACAGAAGTTATAGCCCAAAATCCGTTTATCGGAACAATCGATTGTATGGGAGCTATATGAAATATTTATCCCATCGCAATGATTTTCATCATCGAAGTTTCACATATAAAAATTGCAATACTTACAAAATTTCAGGTTCTTACCTCTGTAATTAGAGGAGTTACAGCCCAAAATCCGTTTATCGGAACAATCGATTGTATGGGAGCTATGAGTATAAAGTATAAAAATAAAATAAAATAAATTGGAGCGATATCTCCAAAACATTTTCAACTGCCTTTATCAAAATAAATGCTAGCATAGATGAAGCAAAGCCCAAATTATACATGTGGCCTTACCCTTTCGTTTGATACCAACTTTGGGCGAATATTCGAACGTTTACGCGCAACCACATTTCAACCGATAATTATGTTATCGATAAATATATTGAAATTTCGTGATGACTGTTTCAGACTTTATGCTCCTAAGAATTGGTTTGCAAAATTTCGCAAAAATCGGGGCATTGTTCCAGACGTTAAAGAACAACAAACATCCGTAGTCAGTCACAAACTTACGTTTTTATATATTAGTAAGATAAAATACTAGAATGGAATGGACATTTTTTGACTAGTAAGCGTTCAGCCAGAAAACTATAGTTGGAAACTAGTATTTTGTACTTTGACGTTTCGCTGGAGGGAGGTAAGTAACATAATTAAGTAATATCCTAAAATCACAAGTGAAGACATGCATGGATGAAGGGGGTATGTCGCATTTTGAGTGAAACCAGAAAATCGGCTTTAAAGTTTTGCTTAAACATTTGAGGTTTTTTCGAATCTTTATGGAAAACTGACAAAGAAATTATGCAAAGCCATAAAAGACGTTGCATAATATGCAATAAAAAGCATAAATTTATATTTAGTGTTTTATATGAAAAAATCGGAACATACCCCCTTCTTCCACAATTATTATTGAAAAGTTGTGTACATACGCCCTTCATCCATGAATTATCTTCTACAATTTTCACGATAGGCAGATTCTGATAAGACAGAAATATAGATCTGCATAAACACTATTCACCAATGCCAAAAACAGAAATTGAGTCACAATGCGACATACCCCCTTCATCCATGCATGTCTTCAAGTATGCATACATATCAGTGTACTAATGTATTACACAACACTGCATACAGACGTGTACAAACGCACATGAACGATAGGTCAGACAATTTTCGGCAAGTGCAAAGGTTGAGTGCATAGCTCTGAAACGAACAGGTGAAGGTAGCGCAAAAGTAATAAAAAAAAGCTGTAAAAACACAATATAAAAATCGAGTTCAGCATAAGCGCTACAACGAAAAGGTCAGCAACAACAACAAAGGGCAAGTAACGCATTGTGAAAGTCTGCAACTGTTGTTGAATTATGATTTTGCATAATTTTCAGTGCCGTTGCAGGGCGCTTTACCGTTTTGTTAATAAAGTCGTTGGAGTTGTTGAAGGCATTAAAAAACAAGAAAAGTCACGCTTGCTGCACTGCAACTACGCCAGGCTTAACTTTTGCTTTAGCTACAGTAAATTTTAATATTGCGAAGTTACAGAGGGACCGCAGAGAAAATGAGATTTTCAGCGTAACGAAACCCTCGAATTGAATAAAATCTATATCGAAAATTTCGAAAATCACATACATAAATTGACATAGGTTAGGTTAGGTTCAAGTGGCTGCAGGCACACTTAAGCCAGTTTTGAAAGGCCCGTTGTAATACCACCAATACTAGGAAAGTCAGTCCCCGGGACCCGGCCATATGGAAAACCCCTGAGTTGTTGGGATTTTCCACATAGCAGAATCCTAAACCGAAACCGTTACTCCTCCCCGAACCACTTAGATGACTTTATGAAGGTCATCAAGTCCTTTATGTCAAGTTCCGCGATCTGGCGTAAGCTATGCAGGAATTTCTCGCGTCGCTTAAAGCCGGGCAGTTTCCTCTTCCTCATCATCTTTGCAGCTCCTACAGCATCGTCGGTAGGGCACACCTGCGTGCCAACCAATAAGGCAGTGCCCATTTAGAAGACCTATTAATATGAAGATTTCTCTCCTTCTTAGGGCGTGAATGCCTCTAGATCTTTCATGATCCCATTTTGGCCAGGTTTCTTTGGATGTCCGGCACCCTGGGGACTGTTGTCACCTTTCGTTGGCTTGACAAAGTGTGTGCTCCTTCAGCTTAGCTTGCATTTGGCAAACGGCATACCTAAGCGCTCTTTATCCCGAAGAACCTGCTGGTGCGTTCCCTGCCTGGCAAGTTCGTCTGCCTTACAGTTTCCCTCAATGTGCCTGTGTCCCGGGATCCATGTGAGGTTCACGCGGTTCTGTTGGGCCATCTCTTAAAGAGATCGACGACAGCTGAGCGTCAGTTCAAAGTTGTACGAATAAGAGCCAAGAGCTTTTATGGCCGCTTGGCTGTCGCTAAAAATAATAATATTCTCGTCGATAGCGCGTTTACTTATCCAAAACGCGGCATCAGACGGACAGACGTACATGGCTAAATCAACTCAACTCGTCATCCTGATCATTTCGGTATACTTATTGATGGGTCCATCTCTCCTTCTTCTCATACTTACAAACATCGGACCAAAGTTATAATACCATTTCATAGTCATGAAAGATATAAAAAGCTAAGCATTATATTCTGTCCCTGATTGCATCTATCCCAATTTTGCATTTGTTTATGCCAGCTTATAATTCTAATATTAGCCCTTAAACCCCTTAGCCTGTCCGTTGCGTATGCTTTCCCAGATTTAAAATGCATAATTGCATAAATATTTTTCTGTTTCATAATTTTATCTCGTTTTTTTCGCTTTCTAAAATAAACTTACCTTCACATTATCATAATCCGGCATTGAATCTCCAGAACGTGAGCCATAGTTATTGCCATGCCGTAACACCATCATCCCAGTGCGCGTCCGGTCGTCGATCATGAACAGCTTTTGCCGCAGCCAAAAACAACAAATGCGGGAGAACAGCGAGTTTTATACGCAAAAACGCAGAAGACAAAAGAAGAAAAAAGTGAATGCATTATTTAACAATTAAAATGTAATAATGTAACCTTTTTGGGGATTTTAGTTTTGTTCTAAGTACAATATGCTAATGGCTTACGTTAGTAGCTTAAAAAAAAAACACAACAATACATGGGACTAAAGTTAAAACGACTTTAATTTTAAGGTAAAAAAATAAAATAACTACTTTAAAAACTTGAATGTGCGAAAATCATTAGGGTTTCAACGGTTAAAATCAACTGTTTGGATTCCTTTTTTATAAATAAATTTGTACACTCACCTCCATTAGTATGATTATACCAAAGACAGCAAAAAATATTATAACAATTAGGAAGCTCATGCCGGCACGTTCACGTGAAGGCCAATTTTGTTTCTTGCCACGTTTCGATAATGAGCCACTCAAACGGCTGCTACTGCCACTATCACTTGCACTTCCACCAGTTCCTCCAAGGCGTCCACCACCCGCATGTGAGTGCCCATGATGTGAGTGATGATGATGATGATGATGATGCTGATACTGTTGACTACCATATTTATGATACAAACCATAACTTAAATCATCATCAACATCACGACTCGTTAATAATGAATTCGTTGAATTTGTTGAATATAACGAGAGCATTGAGTTATTCGTACTTTCGTTTGTTGCTGGCGATCTTTTGAGTGAGCTTAATTTTAATGGAGCTGAGGTGTGTGGCTGTTTTGAATTTGTTGATGGTTGTTGTTGGTGCTGTTTCTGGTACAAATGTGCTATATCGTCTTGTTTCTGTGGGTCATAAGTGGATGCGGTGGATTTTGTTGAAATATTTAGTTTAGAACTGGTGCCCATTGTTGCGGCTAATGAGGGTTGCGACGTATTGGTGGATGTTAGTGTTGTAGTCGAAGAGAGTAATGGTGATTTGGAGCCCCCCTTGGTAAGCTTTTTACGCTGCGGGGGGCTCCACTTGAGTGACATTTTTTTAATATTTTTTACACACTTGGTGATTAGGTTTTAAGCAGAAATAATTTTTATTTATTAAAGTCTTTATTTTCACTCAACTGTTTGATTTTCACTTTGCAGGACGCGTTCTAGGAAACTCGGAACTTGGGATGGAGAGTTTTCAGACTTTAGAATAAGAATGACATCGACCAAGCATATATCCTCCGGAGAACTAGGAGGACTAATATAAGACGAATCAACTCTACCTGGTTCTGGAAAAAAAACTGTATAAAAAATAACAAAATGTGAATAAGCCTAACTGAATCGAAATGACACTGACAGCATCAGATGAGACGGATTTGGGATTATTTGAGAGAAAAGTTCTTCGAAGGATTTATGGACCCCTAAAAGTTGGCGACCACAAGTATCGAAAATATGAGCAGACGTCAACATATTACAGCGAATTACAGCCCAGCGGCTTCGCTGGCTAGGCCACATTGTGCGAATGAACGAAGATGCTCGAGCCCAGAAGGTATTCTTATCGGCACCCATCGGTGGAAGTATATCCACCGATGCAAGAACCAGGTGAAGGGAGATCTACGATCACGAAGTGTCTCCAATCGGCGCCAGTTGGCTCAACAACGAACCGACTGGCGAAATATGTTGGACGCCCAGAATCACCTAGGCGGTTAACGGCTATTTTAAGTAAGTAGGTAAGAAAGAATCCAAATGAGCACCTTCGATCACCCACAATCTACAATGGGCCATCGATCTACCTTCAACACGTAACATCAGCCCAAGTGGTTAGCGGAACCCCGAATGTTCTACAACTCTCCACGCCCGTTTCACAACCTAATCGTTCTAATAGATTGTCGTGTCAGTTGCCTTGGATTTAGCTATAACTCCTTTGTCAGCTCCCATCCAGTTATCGCCGCCATTCAAGCACAACCCTCATCTGAAACAGCAGAGGAACGCCAACTTACCAGGAAGACAAGAGTAAGTATGGCCAATCATCTACTTACCGGTTCGGTGGGTCAGTTTTGTGGTTTTCACACACTGCGCTTCAATCTTTTCAGAAACATTCAGCCCTCTTCGGCTAGTGGATCTTGTTACCAAAGGATGGATGATGACAGGCGTTATTGAGGTACATGAAAGTGTACCCTTTGAAAGCCGTAAGGGTAGTGGGAAGATCCCCCTATGGAACGTTATTGTGCCTTGTATCTCGGATCCTTAACATCAGATTATGGCATACTAACTTTATGGTTTCACTAGGATCTGAGCTATCAGCTGTTGGTACGGTCTTAAAAATTACAGGTACTCTATGCTGTCGGCATAGGCCTACATATACACTTAAAATAGGAATGTTACGGTGATTCACTTTTCTTACAAAACTTCTATTTGATATAGTCCTCGGATTCCAGCTTCGGTGCCAGTTTTCGTGATTCCAGGCTGGGTTAGATTCAAGTGACAGCCGCAGAGGCACACTTAGGTCAGTTTTAAAAGGCCCGTTGTGATACCACCAACACTAGGAAAGTCAGTCCCGGGACTCGGCCTTATAGATTAGGTCGGGATTATCCGCATAGCAGAATTTTGGGACTGACACTCCTAAACCGACACCGTTACACCTCCTCGAACCACTAAGATGGCTTGATGAAGGCCGAGAAGTATTTTATGTCCAACTCCGCTACCATAGGCTATCCAGGCATAGGCTATCCACGAAGGGATATCCCAAAAAGCGTATTCTCACTACGCTTAAAGCCGGGAAGTTGCAGATGAGCTGCTCCACCGTTTCTTCCTCATCATCATCATTCTTACAACTCTTACAGCATCGGCCGTAGGACATATCTAGCCTTGCAGCGTGCCTTCCAATAAGGCAGTGCCCAGTTAATACCCCTATTAATATGGAGTTTTCCCTCCTTCTTAGGGAGTAAAAGTGTCTAGATCTTTTAAGATCCCATTTTGGCCAGGTTTGTTTGGATATCCAGCTCCTTGGCATGCTTTCGTTTGCTTGGCGTAGTGTGTGTTCCTTCAAACTTTGTTTGCATGTGACAAAGGGCATACCTAAGCGTTCTTTATTCCAAAAAAAAACTTACTTGGTCCTGGCCTGCCGCGCAAGCTCATCTGCCCTACAGTTTCCCTCAATGTCCCTGTGTCTCAGGACCCGTTTGAGGTTCGCGCGGTTCTGTTGGGCCATCTCTTGTAGAGATCGACGAGAGGTGAGCGTCAGTTCCGAATTGAATGAGTAAGAGCCAAAGGATTTGAGAGAAGTAACGATATTCTACCCGGTTACCTAGCCAAACCGCGGCGTCCTTGAAACAGAAGAGATTATAACGGGATTAAAATGATCAAAAGTTAAGTTATTTATAATTCTTCTAATTTCCTTAACACCCATCACCTGAGCACTTGCACCCCATAAGCACATCACACTTATCCACTTAAGTGGGTACCTAAGAAAAGTGTAAATACTTAGTGGAGGCATTAAACTATTGAAATAATTGTACAACATACACCGTCAAAAGCAATTAAGTAGGTCTACTAGTTACTGGTACTCAAACCCCCCGGCCGGAACTTGAACAGCCGTCCTGCTTAACCAACTGTTGCCGCTGCAATCACCAGCACAGCAGAGTGTCAAGTGCCCACCATATCAGAGAGAGAAAGGAAAAACTAAATGTAACTGTAATAAGTAAAGTAAACAGTAAGTGCCGACGACATTGTAACAACAAAAGCAAATAGACCGCAGGCGACCTAACCAACCATTCAAGAAATTATAGCACGAAAATGAGGCAAAAAAGTAGAAAGATTGAAAAATTACGGTTGTAAACAAAAATATCTTGTTGCTTCGTTACAACAAAAACAATGTCAACAATAAAATGTCACACGGCTTAAAAATTGAGAAGAAATGCGCAACAACAAAAACAGCCAGCGATGGCGCTCATAACCATAAAGTGTCAAAGTCAACTGTTGTCGCATGAAGACTCAAAGGACGAAGGTGTTGGTGATACAAAGAGTTGATAGGTGTGTGTGTGGCTTTGTTTTGAGCGCGCAAAATGCCACGCTGTGTGAGGCTGTATATGGGAGAGCTTTGACAATGTGAGAGCTACGAACAGCTGTTTTAGAGCGCACAGTTTGGTAGTTGGAAATTTCGCGTTGTTTGCCGAGTCGAGTGGACATGTTTAGCGAAAAATCGATAGGCGGCGCCAGTTGCATCTGAAAAACCAGGAAGTGATGCCCGATGGATTATGTAAATTGGAATGCAGATTGAATAGTAATGTCTAGAAAATTCACTACTGGTGAGCTCTTTAAATTTGGGGGCAAAGTAACAAGCTTCAAGTATGTAAATTTTTCAGCAAAAGCACTAAGGCAGCTGGGTGTCCTTGCAGGATGCATTCAATATACAGCATAGTTTCACAATAAACCTTTTTCTTCTCACAAAACTTTGTTATTTACACTTTACTTATTCCTTTATTATATTTCCAAATGAAATAGTTTTGTTTCAAATTACACTTTTATCCTTTTTCAATTTTCTTCACTTTCTCTATTTCAACATTAAAATAATTTTCTTTCGTGCTACACACTTTTCACTTCCGCGTTTTGTTTTC
>CAXKVI010000003.1:108940497-108957997 GCA_964058755.1 Campiglossa producta | reverse complement strand
CAGAGAATTCTAAGATTAACAGAGGTTCCCAAGAATAACAGAGGTTTCCCAAAATAACAGAGGTTTATAAGAATAACAGAGGTTTCTAAGAATGACAGAGCTTTCTAAGAATAACAGAGCTTTCTAAGAATAACAGAGCTTTCTAAGAATAACAGAGCTTTCTAAGAATAACAGAGCTTTCTAAGAATAACAGAGCTTACTAGAATAACAGAGTTTTCTAAGAATAACAGAGGTTTCTAAAAATAACAGGGCTTTTTGAACACTCAGATCCCAAAAAGATCTTAGAATAACAAAAAATCAAATGCAATTCTAAGAATAACAGAGGCTCAAAAAAACAGGTTTAGAAAAAATATTCAAGAGCAGAAAGACCAACGGTCTTATTGATGGTGGTAATGGCTTCAAGAATAACATAGCTCGTAATAATAAAAGAGGTTTCAAGGACAAAGGCTCCAGCAAAAACAAAGGCTACAAGAAAAACAGTTCTTCCATAAGGACATTGGTTTCAAGAAAAAATTACTGCTAAAAATCCGAGTTTTCAAAACGGATAGAATTTCTGGGTCAGGAGAAAAATTAAGCCCCAATTTTGTGTAAGAGCAAAACGAAGAGTCCACTGGACATATTTTAAAATTAAATTTTCATAACAAACATATTAAAGTGAAAAATTGTCTAAACATGGTACTAAGGGCAATAGAAAATAGGTACCCCGAGAGCTTGGCCACAAAAGCAATTTCATAAAACACGTTTTGTTTTAACACAATATTTACGCTAAAATCTCACTTTCAGCAATACTAATACTTAGACATAGAAAAAAGCTTTTTTCCTACGAGTATTTGCACCACGTTCAACAAATCATCATAACAACGTGACAGTCACACAATATTTTTCACCTGACGAATAGAGACAGACAATAAAAAAAGTGAGCATGAAGTGGTAAAGTTTAGTTAAAAGTGCCAATAACAAAGAAAAAATGTTAACACAATAACACAAATAGCCATATACATACATATGTATATGCAGACAATCCAGTACATCCAGCTGTGAGCACACGTTCAGCGTGATAGGTTGTTGACAAAACGTGCCAAGAATGCATACGATCAAATATTGTATGAGATTACTAATAAAACTCCATACAAGTATATGTACATATGTATGAGTATTTATGTATATGTGAGAATGAGTAGATATCATTGGAGGTATCCCTGCGGCGATTTACAATTTACTGTAACACTTGTTTGCCCCACTAACTTGAAATGCCACACTTTGACAGTACTCAGGCGAATACTGATTCGAATGGGTAATATGGAGATTAGAGTGATTCAAAGAAAATATCGACTTGGTCTTACCCCCTAAAAAGTTTGGTATTGATGAGAAAATAAGCCTTGCAAAAAATTAACGCTCTAACTTAACCCTTAGGAGTGGCTATTTTTTTCATTACATTTTGTATGGGGAAGGGTGGCATTCTTTTTTCAAACTTAACTTTAACTTTAACTTTAACTTTAACTTTAACTTTAACTTTAACTTTAACTTTAACTTTAACTTTAACTTTAACTTTAACTTTAACTTTAACTTTAACTTTAACTTTAACTTTAACTTTAACTTTAACTTTAACTTTAACTTTAACTTTAACTTTAACTTTAACTTTAACTTTAACTTTAACTTTAACTTTAACTTTAACTTTAACTTTAACTTTAACTTTAACTTTAACTCAACTTTAACTTTAACTCTACCTTTAAACTTTAACTTTAACTTTAACTTTAACTTTAACTTTAACTTTAACTTTAACTTTAACTTTAACTTTAACTTTAACTTTAACTTTAACTTTAACTTTAACTTTAACTTTAACTTTAACTTTAACTTTAACTTTAACTTTAACTTTAACTTTAACTTTAACTTTAACTTTAACTTTAACTTTAACTTTAACTTTAACTTTAACTTTAACTTTAACTTTAACTTTAACTTTAACTTTAACTTTAACTTTAACTTTAACTTTAACTTTAACTTTAACTTTAACTTTAACTTTAACTTTAACTTTAACTTTAACTTTAACTTTAACTTTAACTTTAACTTTAACTTTAACTTTAACTTTAACTTTAACTTTAACTTTAACTTTAACTTTAACTTTAACTTTAACTTTAACTTTAACTTTAACTTTAACTTTAACTTTAACTTTAACTTTAACTTTAACTTTAACTTTAACTTTAACTTTAACTTTAACTTTAACTTTAACTTTAACTTTAACTTTAACTTTAACTTTAACTTTAACTTTAACTTTAACTTTAACTTTAACTTTAACTTTAACTTTAACTTTAACTTTAACTTTAACTTTAACTTTAACTTTAACTTTAACTTTAACTTTAACTTTAACTTTAACTTTAACTTTAACTTTAACTTTAACTTTAACTTTAACTTTAACTTTAACTTTAACTTTAACTTTAACTTTAACTTTAACTTTAACTTTAACTTTAACTTTAACTTTAACTTTAACTTTAACTTTAACTTTAACTTTAACTTTAACTTTAACTTTAACTTTAACTTTAACTTTAACTTTAACTTTAACTTTAACTTTAACTTTAACTTTAACTTTAACTTTAACTTTAACTTTAACTTTAACTTTAACTTTAACTTTAACTTTAACTTTAACTTTAACTTTAACTTTAACTTTAACTTTAACTTTAACTTTAACTTTAACTTTAACTTTAACTTTAACTTTAACTTTAACTTTAACTTTAACTTTAACTTTAACTTTAACTTTAACTTTATGATAGAGATCCAGTTTTATGTATTCGGCCTGTTGCTAACACCGAACTTTTTCGAAACTTTGCGAACCTTTTCGAACCTTTCCGAACCTCTTCGAATCTTTTCGAGCCTTTCAGAACCTTTTTTGACAAATATCCGTTCCGTTTTTTTTAGGTGCCAAAACCGCGATAAAATCTAAGCAATAGCTTAAAATTCTATCGCCGAGTTGTTCCACATAGGACTCCTTCGCTTCCTGTTCCGGTAATTCTGAGTCCTCTGAAGCAGCCGGAATGGCAGGGCGCTGTGCATAGCCACAGTATACGTGGATCACGATCTGACCCATACCGTAATGCACTCGTCCGTGGCACCTTTTGAGGTGCTAGAGTGCTACTTTATGCAAAGTCAAAACCTGTCTCTTAAACCCTATCGCACCCTCGACCAGATTGACATTGCAGTCCTCCGTCGAGAGAGACGGATTCATGATCCGCAGCATCTTGAGAACTCTCTCAGGTTCTGCAGGAATGAAGGGAATCCATGTCCTTGCCCTTGGCCGAGCTGTAATGTCCTTCCAGTCGACGACCTTGATTCGTGTCCCTGCGTAGACTTCACCCAGCTGTCGCCTTGTACAGTACAACAGTTCTTGTATCCTAGCACGCGAATATTTTAATCTGACCCTGGTGCCAACCCGCATCAGCAGGTACCTCGCGCCGTACCACCCAACTTAACGTCGAGAAGGGCATTCACGATTTCGTTCCGGACGTACTGCCACCAGTCGCTAGCGATGGCCCAACGATCATTACCTCGGTCAATGATACCTATCAGAATACTGTCTTTTGTCACTCCAGCAAAGCTAAGTTTGCCCACTGCGGGGGTGTTCTGAACCGCTTCGGATGGGGTTTTAACTCTCCGTCCGATATCTGGCGTTAGAAGGGATTGCCCTGTTTAGCGTAAGGATGCTTTGGAAATTTGGTATCAGACCTTTTGCTATCCCCACCGTCTTCGTGGTATTCGGCGACAGCGTCCCCTGCGATATTCCTTATATTTTTTCAGGATCCTTGCGGCTATTCTTTTATACCAGTCCACAGAGCAACGGGGAGATGTCTCTTCGGAGGAGTTAGGACCCATAGTTGGCATCGCTCCCTTTTTTAGAAGCTCAGTTAGGGCTTCCTTCTTCTTTGGATATCTGAGGCCAGGCCCCAAGACCACTGGCACCGACGTTTTCAGCTTAACTGCGTTTGTAGCCGCACTGGTGCTAGCACCCACCAAGTCTCTCTTGCTTGGTAGTAGTATGAAGGTTGACCCCATAGTGTCCAGAGTTGGCCGACCCGTAGTTGCATCACTGTCTGTAACTCGGTTGACTTTGAACTGTAGATTGTCCTCCGACATTGTGCTCTCCCTTGCTCCTGCATTTTTGTCCTCTGCTGGGCAGTAAACGAGGTTCCTGTTTGTTTCATATTAGTATTTTTCTTCGGACGAGGCCAGCTTAGAGTCAAGGGTAGAGTAAGAGGAAAGAGTGGCGTCCGCCGAGGTAGAGCTCCATACCACTGTAAGACCATAGATACTGTCTGAGAAGGCCCGATGTCAGAAAGGCTCCATTCAACTACAGCCACGATTTGCCTACCGGCTGCAAACGTCCAATGGGCACGGTATCGCATATGTAACACCCTGGATTAGGAGAGGGTAGAGCTTTGTCTGCGCGCCAGAGAAAAGCTACGCTAATCTCGTGATGTAGTGCCATGCGGAGCTATGATTACAAGGGTAGCGTAGCCTGTGGCTATCGACTAAGCCCTCGTACCGCGACAAGGTACTCCACCCATCACGAGGGCTTGTTAAATGCGCGTTAACTTTCCTGCTGATTACTCTTTAAACTTGTACCCAATGATTTTCAATATTTAATAGCTAATATGCTATGATATCCCGCACATTTGTGTATGACCGCCAAAAATTATGCAAACTTTCAAAGCAGTTGAGTTTTCGCTGCAACAAAAAATCGCTATTAAAATCAAATAAAATTCAATTGATTGTAAAATGTGTGCTGTCTAAACTTTTACACATAAAAACTATGGATGTCCGATGCCGAGGGCACATCACACACACATGGGCACTTATCTACAAACTTAACATGCGCATTTTATATTATCAGCGCCTGTAAGTATGCAACACAATTCGAAACGGAATTACAGAAATCGATGCATTGTAATGTAAAACTTTTACTTACAAAAATTATGACAACTTTTCGCTTGACAAAAGAAAACGATCTGCGGAATAGGGGGAGGGGCGAAGAGCGTGGGAGTTAGCGGGAAATTCAATGAGAAAGTAGCCTGTGGCAAGGCGGATAAACGTAATGATGGAGGAAGGCAGAAATTCAATCATAAAGCGATTAAAAGCCGGTGGCTGGACAAAGGAAGGAGTAAACGTTTTATTTGTGAGGGCGTGAATTTGTATACCCAGTAGTGCCAGTAAAGTGGGTATTATAGGTTCGCCCACATAAGTGGGGTTTTGTCATGTAACCAGGTGGAAACCATGTATCCCGAAATCAAATCAATTTTGATACTGCAGTCCTGGTTTACTAAACATCCCTCCCGCTGTGGACTGGATAACATACTTCTTAACATTTTTAATTTTCTTTTTGGCAAGCATTTTAAAGAAAAAATTTCTTGAAGAAAAATTACAGGGTTCCAAACTATACTGAAGCGTTGGAGGCAAGGCATGTCTCAAGTTGAGAGAGAACAACAGCTTTGGAAGAATAATTCCAGAAGTAGGGCATGGTTTATTTCGAACGGCGACAAAGCAGGTATAGTAATACATTACCGACCCTTCAGCGGATTAGGGGTCTAGAATATACGCGGTCAGGTATGACTGAAATATAAAATGCACGACCCGAAAGGTTCGACGCTAAACAAATCGCTCTCAGTTTAGTCGGGCTAGGCAAGAAAGGTGCCAGTGCCGGAACGTACCGGGCTATTCCCTATACATTTAAGAAGTATTTTGCCGGTAAAAAAACAAGAGCAAACTTGGGGGTTTCCAATGAATATCTATATTATTTTAAAATGTCCTATCAAAGCACTAAGCATGATTTTAGAAAGATATTTCCAATTAATATTATTTGTGGATATGTCAACAAATTTGATATTTATCTCGAAAAGACTTAAAAAATCATTTCCAACATAGGTAAGCTGCTACAATTTAAGTTTGCTTACTCAGGTGTTGGCACATAGGATTCGTTTACGGCGTTGCCACCCTTTTTTTTTTTAAATTAAAAAAAAATTATTAAACATGACATTAGGGGTATCAAGAAAAAATATTTTACTTTATTATGTATCTCGAAAACGACTTAAAAAGTTTTTATATATTTTCTCTTCAGCGATGCCACTGACATTTTTTTATAGGGTTACCACATAACTGATATTTACAAAAAAAAATATATAAAAATAAAATATGCCCATTTGATTATCAAACGAAAGGTATTTTCGGCCGTACTTCTCGTTAGGGTTGCCACCGCGACTAAATAATGTTTTTACATCTAATAAAATTGTGACAGGTCGATATCTGTACACTGTAGTTATTCAAAATACTATATTGATAATGATGGACCCTTCATTATTGAGCCACTAGAATCTAAATCAACCATTTTTAGAATTTTTGTCTGTCTGTCTGTATGTTTGTAGTCGTATCACTCGGAAACTGCTGAATGGAATTAAATGAACTTCCACCATTGTATTAGTAGACGTTCAACTTAAAATTTAAGATATCCCTTATTTCGATAACTCCAACGGTTTTAGAGTTATCGACCAATATATGGACCAGGGGTGACCAAAAACTGTTCGTGCAATATGGGTATCAAACAAAAGGTTGTTGTTGTTGTTGTTGTTGTTGTTGTTGTTGTTGTAACGAGGTGTAGTCCTGCCCAACGGGTATTTTTCCTTAACCTAATTGTCATCAATATCTTCTAACGGGAGTCCAAGGAAACTAGCAGTTTCAATAGGGTTGGGCCAAAGAGAGATGGGTGTTAGAAGAGTGGGCTCAAATGAGCAAGAAAATAAGTGATTGGTATTGCGGGGGGACGAGCCGCATGCCGGCAAAAGGTACTAACAAGTGCTGTCGTAAGCAATGTATTTAATTCAAATATCTTAGCTTGTTTCGAAGACATCTACTAAAATGCGAGACGGAAAAACAAGAGGGTGGGAGATTCGCGTTGGTCTACCTTTGGGCGAGATAGGATCTGCCGGGTTTACTAGTCTAAAATAAACTAAAGGTATTTGTTTCCTTTAGCACCTGGCCCCAGGATCACAAATCCGGAAGCGCCTTTTTAATATTTTGCTTCTCTGAAGAGAAAATGATCAGTAAAACTCGGTCGCAAATTCACTTTTTTCACACTATGTAGCGTAGTGTACTACTTGTGGGTATAAAGAGATCGAACAAACTAGAAGCTTTGATTTCCTCACCTATTTTCACATAGCTAAATACAATGTATGAATACCCTTAAGTTATTCAACTCAATTTCATGGGTGGAGGCGCATTCAATAAACGTAGCCTTTGGCGTCGTAGTTCAGCTAACAAAAGAAATTAGTAATGACAACAAATGGCTAAAGTTGCGAATGAAAACAAAAGCAACAAACCGCCACACAAAACAAATGCACCATTCCTTTAGCACCACAAAAAAAAAAAAAACAAAAAACAGCAAACTTGGGAAGAAAAAAATGTGAGTGTGACTTTGTTGTTGCTTTTGTTGCATCCACATCAATTGCAATTGCAATTGCAACAAAATCTATGTAGCGGTCAAAGAAAGTTAGATACCAAACGAATGCCGACAACTTGGCTGAACCAACAAGTGAACATAAAAGAAGCTAGCAAAGAAGAAGAGGAAGCAGAAGACGTACGATGAAAACTTTGTTGACTTTTGTTTTACAAAGTCGCCTGCTTTGTTTAGGTTTTTTTTTTCTCATTTTACTTGTGCCATTAGTTTTAGTACAAGAAAGTTCTAGCCTTTACTATGCTTTATTGCAGTTTGAAAATCTAAACACACTCACACACAAACATTTCGATATTTGTAGAAGTAAGCCTTTGAAGGGCGTATTAGTCGCTCTTCCCATGGCCATCTTCTAAACAATCTTTCATTGGTAAAGTGCAAAAGCAACACTTCTCAGTCTAGAGGCCACACAATAACGCCTTAGGCTGCAATGAGTGTGTGTGTGCTTGGCTTGGTATTGCCTGAACACAGCGGAGGCCACCGGCGCGACTTCACCGATGCGCAGCCATACGGAATCAATTGGCATTTCACGCGTCGCAATTCGATGCTTTTTACATTACCTCTGCAAAATCACATTGTCCAGCTCATAAAAAGTTTGTGAGAAAAAAAGTTAGCAACACTTTTTTTGCTAGTTTTTATTGTACGCTTTTAGGGCTCGTAAAAAAAATTTGAAAAGATCAACAGAAAAGAAATTTTAAAATTTAAGTTCTGGTTGCGTTGAACTTTTCATAGTGAGCTTCGATGTATCAAAAAATTCGGTTTCGGCTCTATTTTTAGCTCCGATTATTAATTCATTTCGGTTTCATTTCTTACTTTTTGCGGTTTTTGAATTTATTTCGGTTTCATTCTTTATATTTTTTTTCCGTTCCGGATTTTAAACTCATTTCGCTTTCATTCTTTATTTAATTTTAGTTCCGTTCTTTTTTCTGTTCTGGGTTTGAATTATTTTGTATCCGTTCTTTAAATTAATTTCAGTTCCCTTCTTCAAATTTAGTTCAGTTCCGTTCTTTTATTTTTTTTGCTGCTTTGTTTTTAATTTCTTGTTGTTCCTTTTATTAATTTCAGTTCCGTTATTTTTTAACTTTAGTTCCGTTCTCTAAATTAATTTGAGGTCTCTTCTTCAAACTACGTTCGGTTCGGTTCCATCCTTATAATTTATTTTGCTGCAAAAAAATTTTAGTTCCGTACTTTATTTTTTTTTTTAATTATTGTGGTTCCTTGCATTCATTTTGGTTCCGTTCTTTTAATTACCGTCTACTCCATTTTTTTTGTTTTCAAATTCGGTTCCGTTCATAAAATTTATTTTGGTTCCGTTCTCACAACTATTTGAAGGTTCGCTCTTGAAATAATTTTTGGTACTGTTCTTTGAACTATTTTCGGTTCCGTTCTTTGAATAAATTTTGGTGCCGTTATTTAAACTAACTCCGGTTTCGTTGTTTCAATTAATTTCGGTTATGTCGTTTAAATTTTTTTGATTACCGATCTTTCGATTAATTTTGGTTCCGTTATTCATTCAAATTCGGTTCCGTTATTCATTCAAATTCGGTTCCATTCTTAAAACTAATTTTGGTTCCGTTCTTGAAATATGTTTCGGTTTCGTTCTTTACATTAGTTTCGGTCCCCCCTTTTTGTTCAATTTTAATTCCGCCCTATAAATTTTTTTCGGTTCTGATCTTAATTTAATATTGGTTCCGTTCTTTAAAATTTCTTTGAATTCATTTTTATACCCAGCGTACTAGTACTTCTTAGGTAGTAGTTCTTAGGTTGAAAAGAGGAATTCATTAAGACATGTCCGTCCGTCCGATATTTGCATGAAATTTTGTATACAGGTTACTTTCTGGCCAAGGTAGGTTACTATTAAGAATGGGCGAAGTTGAATGATAACCACGCCCCCTTTTCGATATCGAAAATTTCGAAAAGCACATAAATTGACATATCTCGGTAGCTGAAATGGCTAAAGTGGTATCATTTTATGGGTAAATTTTTCCAGTAATTTTTTTAAAGTAGGCGTGGCACCGCCCACTTTTAAGTGCGGCATTTTTGAAAATTCGACTGGTCGTAACTTTTAAACTGATTGTGATAGAACGATGAAACTTGGCACAAAGCATACTAGTATCGTTGGGAGTATACCTGATGAAATTGGATAAAATCGATCTCCAACCACGCCTACTTTCGATATCGAAAATTTTGAAAATCACCAAAATTGACATAATTCGGTAACGGAAGTGTCTAAAGTGATATAATTTGGTAGGATGAACCCACTAGGCATTCTGATTTTTTGTTACATTTTTTAGAGCGGTGGTTGTCACGCCGAAAATCGAAATTACTTCCCAACCACGCCCACTCTCGATATGGAAAACTTCGAAAATCATATGAAAACTACCGCTGGGTATTTAAAGTTCGGTTTATCCAAACTTAGACTTCCTTATTTGTTTTTTTCTATTGTTAATTTTTTTTTTTTGTACTTTCACTTTTACTCCCAATTATTTCTTCAAGCTGAACTTATCGCTTTGCACTAAGAATCTAAACTGGAATTTTAAAGTTGATTTAAAACCAAATCAATTTGTTTACTATTATCGGTTTTGTATTTTGTCCATGAAACTAAAACGAAAATGAATTTGTAAACATATTTGGTTAACGCCTACAAAACGCACTATGTAATTAGATAGCTAACGTTTTATCAGTTGTAGATAATTTGCATATCTTGATTCAAAAACAAACGAAAAATCATACCCACATATTATTAAGCTCTCTAGATTCAATTGCAGGCCATCGAGCTTTTATGGGGGTAGTTAGTTTTTCGTACTGCAACAGCTCGCTTAAAGGTTTTCTATACATACCTAACGTTCTCTACGTTAAGAGTGCGATATATGAATGATTTCAAACCCTTTTTCTTTTTTTTTTAATTTCATATAAAACAACGGCTAGTTATTTAGCTGTTTTTTTATGCAAAAAATTGAACAAGGAAACACTTTTAAAAATAAATTTGTTTGTAAATAAAAAAATTTTCTTTTTCCAATTGTCTTTTTTGAAATATTTTTAAAAAGGGATGTCAGCAAGACAAGAAAATGTTGCCAGATTGTTAAAATTTAACAACAAAAAATAAAAAAAAAATGTTGAAATATCGATTATATGGGGGCGATGTGGAATATTGGTCCAATCTCATTTATATTTAACATCGGCATTCCACATTCTAAAATAGCAATAGTTACGAATTTTCAGGAGTTATCTACCAAAATCAATTTATTGGAACAATCGATTGTATGGGGACTATGTAAAATATTTATCCTATCTCAGTGATTTTCAACACCGACATTGCACATATCAAAACAGCAATACTTACAAAATTTCACGTTCCTACATGTTTAATTTCAGGAGTTATAGTCCAAAATCCGTTTATCGGAACAATCGATTGTATGGGGGTTATGAGTAGTTTTGGTCAGATCTTGCCGGTTCCGACAAATGATTATTCTCATATAAAATAACGCCTCCACTCCAAATTTCATCGAGATATCTCAAAAATTGAGGGACTAGTTTGCGTACAAACAGATGGACAGACGGACGGACGGACATTGCTAAATGGAATCAGCTCACCTGATCATAACGGTATACTTATTAGTGGGTCTATCTCTTCTTCTTCTCATACTTACAAACATCGGACCAAAGTTATAGTACCATTTCATGTTCATGAAAGGTATAATTATTGAAATGAGTAATGCAGTAATAGAAACGTTTAAGAAATGTTCACTAAATACAAAAAAATTATCATCATCAAAAAAAATTGAACGATAAAATTTTTACAGGCTTAACAAAATATACTGGCCTCCTTACAACAAGCTCATTTTCTGAGCAACTTTTGAGCAACCCAGAGCTGGAAGATATATTTTTTTCGAATCACCCTAATGTACATACATATATGAAAACGAATTACTATTTATCTTGATCACGACATCGCGACGTGTCGTCTAGTGTTATATCGCCGGTTCCAAAGTAAACAGAAGTATTTCAAAATTTAAATCGTTTTTGAAACGGCATTCAAAATTTCATTTTTACAATGGAATGCCATGAAAAAATAAAAGTTTGAAATACTGTTTTCCCAAAAATTTTAAAAAGTAAATACATCTGTTTTTTTAACTCTTTTTATGCCCAAATTAATTAAGCTTTGGAATTCGAACGGTTTTGTTTAAATATGTATTTAGCCCGTGCCAAAACAAAATACACAATTTTCAAGATAGAACTGGATATAAAACACACACACAGTGGATATAAAACACACACTTAATCACGCATAAATGCTCTTTTATCAGATCCAAATTTTACTCTGGCACACACAACATTGAGGATTAAGTGAACAGCTGATTTTCATTTTGTAATGAATTTGGTTGTTAGTTCACCTTATCCACACTAAATTTCATTCATTTAGCTTGTATTTGTTGTTGTTTTTTTTTTAATATTTTTCTGAAGAGTGTTGCCAGCGTAAAATTTTTGTATACTCTCAAATCCGCCAAATCCTCTCTAAGCATTATCCACAAGATAATTTCCGTTCAACGCAGCTATTTTCGGAGTTGCGCTAATGTGTAGACAGTGCGCCAAACAAATATTTATTATATTTTTTTCTTCAAATTTTCACCTGGCTTTGTTATAACAATGCAATTAATATTTCTATGTGGTATTTGTTTACTTGTCTTGAATTAGACAGGCGAAAAAAAAAACTTGTACAGTTGAAAACTTTTGGTATAAAAGTCACAGAAGTAGCAGTGGCAAACATTCGCAAATCAAGCAAGTTACTATCAACTCAACCAACATGAAATTCTTTGAAGTCGTCCTATTTTTGGCTGCTTGCCTCTTCCTTGGTCAGGCGCAAGCTGCTGAAAATTCAAAACGTAAGGAAATTCTAATCGATTTCAATGAAACACGTAGCACACTTTTTTAATATTTTCCCCTTAGGTCCTGACCATAGCGGTCCCTTATGTCGTGGTGCAGGACACTCCTCCCCACCAGGTAGGGACGATTGTTAAACGCAAAGTAAAAATGAAAATGGAAAGTTTCATATTTGTCCATATGATGACTCCTGACTTTAATAAATATCAATAAAAAATGTTTTATTTGAATTGTTATTCATTTGTAGTGGACTGGTATCGGATATTTTGCATGATCCTTTGTAGGTTATCTGACTGAAAGTTTATTAAAAAAAAAAAAAGGCAAACATAAGCCCGGTTTGGTAAATGTTCAAGATTGTTTTAAATATTTTGAGTCAAAAAACCGAAAATGTCATTTTGTAGCACAATCAATTCTAGTTCAACAAATTGGAAGATTCAAGTATCTCAAAAATCTCCTTTAATTGCTAAAAAAAATGAACTAAAAATGTTGAATTTGGAATGCCCTCAAGAACAACTGAGGCGAGGAAGGAGGAGAGACGCCTTTTCAGAAAAAAGAAACGTGAAGCCGAAAGGCGTGAGTGTGAGGAGCTTGAGATGCTGGCTGACAGGAATGACGCCCGAAAATTCTATGAAAAGATCCGGCGAATTACGGAAGGTTTAAAGACTGGGGCAAGTTCCTGTAAGGACAATAATGGCGATCTGGTAACCGACGTACAGATTGTACTTAAATTATGGAAGGAACACTTCTCCTCACTGCTGAATTGCAACGGAGACGTCGAACCCGATACCCCAATCCCTGACGATGGAAAAGTCGTCCCACCACAACAAATCGCCTGGGAAAGACGGACTAGCCGCCGAGCTGTTCAAACACGGAGGCGAAGGTAAAAAGCACGCATCAGCTCTTATGCAGAATATGGTCAGATGAGTGCATGCCTACAGATTGGAATTTAAGTGTGCTCTGCCCAATCCACAAGAAAGGCGATCCCGCTAACCTCACCAACTACCGCGGAATCAGTCTTCTTAATATCGCATATAAGGTTCTTTCTAGCGTATTGTGTGAAAGACTGAAACCCATCGTAAACAAACTGATTGGACCTTATCAGTGTGGCTTTAGACCTGGTAAGTCTAACATTGACCAGATTTTCACGATACGCTAAATCCTGGAGCAGACCCATGATAAAAGAATCGACACTCACCATCTCTTTGTCGATTTTAAAGCCGCTTTTGACAGCGCAAAAAGGAGTTGCCTGTATGCCGCCATGTATGAATTTGACTTCCCTGCAAAGCTTATACGGCTTTGCCAAATGACGTTCAGCAAAACCAACAGTGCCGTCAGAATCGGGAAGGACCTCTCTGAGCCATTTGAAACCAAACGAGGCTTCAGACAGGGCGACTCGCTTTCGTGCGATTTCTTTAACCTGATGCTGGAGAAGATAATTCGAGCAGCAGAGCTAAACCGCAATGGTACAATCTTTTACAAGAGCGTGCAATTGCTGGCGTATGCCGATGATATTGATATCATTGGCCTTAACAGCCGCGCCGTAAGCGCTGCTTTCTCTGGGTATCTGCTGTCATTAAAGAAAGAATCGGCGCACCTGCGCCTTGGCAGCCAAGTCACCGTTGATAGCTACAAGTTTGAAACAGTGAGAGACTTCGTCTTTTTAGTAACCAGCATTAACACCGAAAATAATATCAGTCTAGAAATCGAACGGAGAATCACCCTTGCCAACAAATGTTACTTTGGGCTAAGTAGGCAATTGAGAAGTAAAGTCCTCTCTCAACAAACAAAGATCACACTCTATAAGTCTCTCATCATACCAGTCCTGATGTACAGCTCGGAACCATGGACAGTGTCAAAAGAAGATGAGATGGCCCTTGGAATATTTGAGAGAAAAGTTCTCCGGAAGATTTATGGTCCTTCCCGTGATGCCAACGGCTTGTATCGAAGGAAATTTAAGGATGAGCTGTACGAGCTTTACGTAGACCTCACCATATTGCAGCGAATTAAAGCTCAAAGGCTTCGCTGGCTGGGTCATGATATGCGAATGGACAAGGAGGCTTCAGCACAGAAGGTTTTCCTATCGACACCCGAATTCGGCAGCAGAGGAAGGGGAAGACCTCGACTGAGATGGAAACAGTAAATGGAGGATGACTTGAACTCCCTTGGTGTTTACAAATCGCTAAAAAGGAACGACTGGCGGGCTTTGATACGAAGCTGCCAAAATCGCCAAGGCGGTTAAGCGTCAATATGTGACGCTAGCCAATATAAGAAGGACATAGCTAAATCAACTCATCTCGTCACCCTGATCATTTCGATATACTTATTGATGGGTCCATCTCTTCTTCTTCTCATACTTACAAACATCGGACGAAAGTTATAATACCATTTCATCTTCGTGAAAGGTATATAAATGTATCAGTTGGCAGGACTCGAGCCGAGGGGCTCAGAAAGACATCGGACTGCTCTACCGCTAAGCCGTGCCGCACACAAAAGTTTTGTGGCTAAGTTAACTTGCTTAAAAAAATTTAAAAAGTTGCCTAAACTTTAGACGGGCTTAAAATTTATGGCCTCATTATGAATTGCGAACGATAGCTTAGACGAACGATTCGTCTACCCACAATATTGCCTAGCCATCGCATTTTCTTTCATTTTGGTTCGCTCTATAGATTTTTTTGAATATTTTCGACTTACATAATGAGGCCATTAGGCTCATTTTTTTAGCCGTGCACTTAAATACATATTTCGATAGTTAACTTGGATATCAATTTGTTTATCTTTCCTCGTAACTCTTTTTTAAGGTATTTGTATATGTATGATTTTTGGGAACTCATCAAAGCTGACACGAAGTACCTGAGGGTCACTCATCCTACTCGCTCCTCACACACATGTGTTATTACAAACTCTCAAACTTTTTTGCGAGGAAAAGTTTTCCAATAGAACCCCAAAATTTTCTTGATTTGTAAAGCTCAATTTGCTCTCGAAAGTATTTTGTTCATAAGTTTTACCAGCCCTCTACAAATTAATTCACTTGCGAATATGATTATAATAACTTAACTAACATATCGCACACTAAATCAAAAAGAGTCATAACTCAAAATCATACTAACTCTCAGTTAATTGCTTCTGGATCGCACAAAAGTTATTCGATTTTTAAAAACTTTGCATCACTGTGATCTTTAAAGAGGAACGATAATAGGCAAAAAGAAATAAAATTTATGTACTGGCTGTACTATTTTTTACTAGGCATCGCTCGCTTGCCAGATGCATGAATGTGAAAATTTTCCAGATTTGAGTTAATAGGCTCATGTGACTAATCTCTCGTTTCTCTACGATTCACGAAAATCCTGGGTTTACGAAGTAGAAGGAACCCCCGAAAATTTTCAATGCCATTTTCATGAATGTTCAATCTCTAAAAATTGTGCCAGAAACACGAAGGTGCTACACATTCATGTTTCTGGCGGAACAGAAATTGACCTTCTAAATTTTTAAAAATTTTCCTTGAGCCAGAAACAAGAATGTTTTGCACTGAGCCACAGACACCTTGGCGTATACGTAACAATTTTATTGCACAATATCTTATAACTTTGAATGAGCTAAACTTGTATATTTGTATATCCAGGCTATCTCGGGAACCGCTTGACTGATTTGGATAACATTTCGCATAGAGATAGTATTATTGATTCTATGACTATTCACTTGAAGGTTGCCACTTGGCGGGTTTACAGGGTTACCACCTATCTCATTTTTTTTAAATATGGAGCAAGATATGCCAATATGGGTAGCAAATGAAAGGTATTTTCGGCGCCATACCAACTAAAATATTTTCAAGTAGGGTTGCCATCTAGGGTTGCCACTTTACCAAAGTATATTTGTATATCCGGTACTATCTCGGGAACAGCTTGACTGATTTGGATGACATTTGGCATATAGATAGTATGATTGATTCTAAGACTACCACTTACGGGTTGCCACTTGGGGGTGTACAGGGTTGCCACCTATCTCAAATTATGGAGCGATATATGCCAATATGGGTATCAAATGAAAGGTATTTTCGCCGACATACCGACTAAAATATTTAGCCTGGGTAGCCCATGGTTACTATTTTACCGTATTTTAGGATCATTTTGGTATCATTTTTGGATCATTTTGGAATAATTTTTGGGTCATTTTGGGAACACTTGAAGGTCTTTTTGGGGTCGTTTTGGGAACATTTTAGGATTATTTTGGGATCATTTTGGATACATTTAAGGGTGTTTTTGGGGTTATTTGGGAATAATTTTTGGATCATTTTGGGATTATTTTAGGGTCATTTTGGGTTCATTTTTGGGTCGTTTTGGGAACATTTAAGGGTCTTTTTGGGATTATTTTAGGATTATTTTGAGACTATTTTGTGGTAATTTTGGGATCATTTTGGGTAAGTAAAGTTAGCGCAAAATTGATAGCACCAAGTAAGCTCGGTCACCCAGGTACTAAAAATAAAGTTTTTGAACTTGGTTCCGGCACAACGAAAATTTAAAAAATATTTACTTTGGAAATTTTTTTGAAAAAAAAAATGTGCCACTTTGAATTGAAGATATATTAACCTAAAACCTATATCAGTGGAAAGAGTATAATGAGACATAAACTAAAATTTCAAATTTTGCGAGAGCAATGAACTTTCAAATACTATTTCCCAAAATGTTAATTTTGACACATACATGCTTCTGGCAAGCGAGCAACGATTTATCGTCTTTAGGGTATACACTGCGTATACGTGAAACTATTTTCATTACATTCAAGTACAAAATAACTGCTTTTCAAACAAATATTTTTTTGTTGTTTGGCACTTATCGTCTTTGGCGTGGGCTCATGTATTTTGCAAATGAATAGTTATTCAATAAGCCATACATATGTATGATGTAGTTTTGTTTATTTAGTCAAACTTCAATAGCATTCCCACAACGGCTTGACTTGTGTCGTCCTTCTCTTTATAAAATAGTTGTTGATAACTGCAGTGATTGCTGACAGGATTTGATTGCTTGTTTTAAGTTATTTTACCTCTTCCTGTGAAGTTATGCCTATGAAGTTAGAAATTTATGTACACACATACATACATGTGTGTAAACATACAAATTCATTTATTTATTTGTGTTG
>CAXKVI010000003.1:108877997-108930497 GCA_964058755.1 Campiglossa producta | reverse complement strand
TTATTTTAAAAGCTATACAGAGATACTAGGGTGGTCCAAAAAAAATTGATTTTATTTTTTTTTAAGAACTTACAGAAATTCGAATTCCAAATTTGCTAGCTATAGAGCTTAAGTTCATTTACCAATATTTTAGTATTTTTGAGCTACACAACTTTTCACAAAACCTTGAAAAACTTTGTAATGGTCACCACGTATCGAATTTTCTTAAAATTATGGAGCAAGATATGCCAATATGGGTATCAAATGAAAGGTATTTTCAAACGTATTCCAAATTTGACAATTTCAGCAGGGTAACCCCTAGAGTTGCCACCTGACCGCGTTTTATTTATTTTACCTTATGTATATTTTTATATCCAGACTATCCCGGGAACCGCTTAACCGATTTGGATGGAATTTCGAATATAGATAGTATGGTTGACTCTAAAACTATCCACTTGGGGGTTGCCACCTGGGGCGGCTTACAGGGTTGCCACCTATCTTTTTTTTTTTTTGTGTAGCAAAATATGCCAACATGGGTATCAAATGAAAGGTATTTTCAGCGACATGCCAACTCAAATATTTTCAAGTAGGGTTGCAACCTAGGGTTGCCACCTTACCGCAGTATATTTGTATATCTGGACAATTTCGGAAACTGCTTGGCCGATTTGGATGAAATTTGGCATATAAATAGTATGATTGATTCTAAGACTGTCCACTTGGGGATTGCCACTTGGGGGATGTACAGGGTTGCCACCTATCTCAATTTGTTTAAATTATGGAGTTAGATATGCCAATATGGGTATCAACTGAAAGGTATTTTCGCCGACATACCAACTAAAATATTTTCAAGTAGGGTAGCCGCCCAGGGTCACCACTCTACCGTATTGTAATTGTTTTGTATATTTTTGGTATCATATTTGGACTATTTTATGTTCATTTTGGGCATTCGGCACTTTCATCTCTTTCAAATTTTTTGAAGTGCTACACATTCATGTTTCTGGCCCAACAAAAATGTTAAAAACTGAATTTTTAATTTTTTTTAATTTTTGTTTTGCCAGAAACATGAATATCTTGCATAAAACCATTCATGTTTCTGGCAAAACGAAAATTAAAAAAAAAAAAAAATTCAGTTTTAATAAATTTTTTTGTTGCGCCAGAAACATAAATTGAACTTCCTACACATTCATGAAAATGGCTTTGCCAATTTCCGGGGGTTCCTTGTACTTTGGAAACCCAGGATTTTTGTGAATCGTAGAGAAAAGAGAGATTAATCACATGAGCCTATTAACTCAAATCTGGAAAATTTGCACATTCATGACCCTGGCAAGCGAGCGACGATATATTATACTCCATTTATGGTCAGGAATTCGAATTTCTGTATGCCCTTTGGAAAAAAAGAAAATCAATTTTTTTGGCCCAGTCTACGGGACACATGTATATCCCGATGGCTTGTCACAGAGGATTTGGAAGAAGAATTTTGTTTAAAGTCTTGCAAGTACTAACATAGAAATGTACTTTTTAATGGTATTGTGCGACTTTAAGAATATGTCCAATACAAGCTCTTGACTTCAAGTTTAACATTAAATGAATATGGGTAATTCCATGTGAAATCGGCAGATAGTTGGCATGGACCACTTTCGAAGAGGAAATGTCTATATTAAATTTTTTTTTTTTAATTTATGGAAACTCTTAATTTCACATTTTCTCCTTTTTACTGTTTTGTGAAGTTTATTTTTTTTATATTTAATTTTTTTTTGCAGAAGAGTAAAATACACTTTTACAACAACAACTCTCTACATTTTTACTCATAAGCTGCTGTAAAATTCCTTAGCATATACCACGCATTGCCACTGTAAAATTGCTGACCCTCAAGATAAATTGAGATACTAAAAGATTGATGCTAGAACGTCACTAAAGAATGTTCTTTTAATTGTTTGAGAGTGTGTGTGTTTTGTGCATAGAATTTGTTATGTGTCATCGTGCGAATATTTGGCTCTGATTTCACTTCAGTGCCATAAACAAATACAACAAACAAAAAAAATAAATAAATGTTTTTGGTTATTCACAGATCCACATACATATATACACCCACATACACCTACATACAAATACAACATACAAGTTTTGATGCTCTTAAGTGAATGAATGAAGATGAGCTTATCCACTTCTTGTTCTACGTGCTTGACATTCTTGAATCAAATCGACATTTATGCGTTAACACATGCCTTGGCGTACTCATGCATACACTTATGTGTATAGACATTTACGTATCGACATAATAACAACATCTGTTAAAATGTGTTAGCTATTTTGGTTTATTAAATTTAGATTTCCATTTTCGGTATGAAGTGACGATGTTGTTCCATAAGCACATACAGCCACCAAACAGAAGCAATTCAAACAAATTTGTGTGGTATAACTATGAATATCCGTAAATACGTATGTAGAGGCAACTGTATAAGTAATGCCACGCATAGCATAAACCTACGTACATATGAATATATTTAGACCATCAGTTTGGTGTGCATATTAATGTATCTATGTATGTGTACGTTAATAAGAGACTCTTCTAAATACCAAAATCTCAGCTATATAATGTTAGAAAAGCTTAAAAAACAAGTATTTCAAAACTAAGCATTGAAAATGGATTCTAAGGAATATCTCTACATATGGCAGATATCAACAAAAAATTTATTGGGGGAAGCATTATTAAGCGAGTAGAATCCAAATCAACCATTTTAACAATTTTTGTGTGTCTGTCTGTCTGTCTGTCCGTATGTTTGTGGCCGTATCACTCTGAAAGTAATGAATGAAATTGAATGAAACTTTTTTCGTTGGATTGCTCGATGCTCAGCTTAAAATTTAAGATATTACTTTTTTCGATATCTCAACCGGTTTTGGAGTGATCGCCCAATATGTGGACCATGTCTGACTGTCGTAGCACTCTAAAAGTAACGAATGAAATTCAATCGTTGCATTGCTAGACGCTCAACCTAAAGTTTAAGGTATTATTTTTTGCGATATCTCAACGGGTTTCGCCCAATATGTGAAAAAATATTTATTATTATTGAAAATATTTCTTATAAGTTTTGAAAAAAAAAAAAATTATGTACAGTTTGTAGCTGGTTATGTGAAAGAGGGCCCAGCAGACGTTTTTCTTTCCAAAAATTCACTCATGCACACTGCACGCAAAAAAAATTGCTGTTCTAATACTAATCTAACATTCCTAGTTTGTGCTTGATCCTTCTCTCTTTCATATCTTCCTTTTGCTATTCCTTTTCATATTCCTTTCCCTTTCCCTTTCCCTTTCCCTTTCCCTTTCCCTTTCCCTTTCCCTTTCCCTTTCCCTTTCCCTTTCTCTTTCCCTTTCCCTTTCCCTTTCCCTTCCCCTTTCCCTTTCCCTTTCCCTTTCCCTTTCCCTTTCCCTTTCCCTTTCCCTATCCCTATCCCTATCCCTATCCCTATCCCTATACCTATCCCTATCCCTATCCCTATCCCTATCCCTATCCCTATCCCTATCCCTATCCCTATCCCTATCCCTAACCCTATCCCTATCCCTATCCCTATCCCTATCCCTATCCCTATCCCTATCCCTATCCCTATCCCTATCCCTATCCCTATCCCTATCCCTATCCCTATCCCTATCCCTATCCCTATCCCTATCCCTATCCCTATCCCTATCCCTATCCCTATCCCTATCCCTATCCCTATCCCTATCCCTATCCCTATCCCTATCCCTACCCCTATCCCTATCCCTATCCCTATCCCTATCCCTATCCCTATCCCTATCCCTATCCCTATCCCTATCCCTATCCCTATCCCTATCCCCATCCCTATCCCTATCCCTATCCCTATCCCTATCCCTATCCCTATCCCTATCCCTATCCCTATCCCTATCCCTATCCCTATCCCTATCCCTATCCCTATCCCTATCCCTATCCCTATCCCTATCCCTATCCCTATACCTATCCCTATCCCTATCCCTATCCCTATCCCTATCCCTATCCCTATCCCTATCCCTATCCCTATCCCTATCCCTATCCCTATCCCTATCCCTATCCCTATCCCTATCCCTATCCCTATCCCTATCCCTATCCCTATCCGTGAACGCACAAAAGAATTGATTTGGAATTATTTTCCTTTGCGTACGCAATAGAAAGTCTCCACTCATTCACGCTCACGTTCACACGGAACTGTATGAGCGCCTTAAGTGAAAATATCAATTTGAGTATATCAAGTGATTTAAAGGTGTATTCAAGTGATAATAAATACAATAACATGCAACCTTAAGGAGAATACTTAAGGTTAAATCAGTTCATTGTTAAGTACAACAATATGTTGCATATACATAAGTATGTAAGTAAACACATAAATACATGTTATCGAAATTAAGAGAGACATACATACATACGCACATTGTAACATATCCACGTGCCGAGACAAAGCCAAATCTAGAGCCATATGCTATCCGAGTCGAGTTATGTGCTGGCTGCCGTTTAAGCTCGGGCAAGGCCACACATGCACTTATGCAGCTCGAAAGCAATTACTTAAGTAATATACCGGCATGACAAAAGCGTTTAAATCCATTTGCTGTGAAAATTTACAATCAAACATGGAGGATGGCTGAAGGAGCAGTAGGCTTGATAAATCAGGTATACAAAATATGTATGTATATGTATGCAGCTACATGTTTGCATGACACCATGGCGTACAATTTTGTTACACATTCTTGTTTCAAGCAAAACGAAAATATTAAAAAATTTCGAAATTCAGTTTTTATACATTTTTGTTGCGCCAGAAACATGAATGTGTAGCACATTCGTTCAATTTTCAGAGATTGAACTACACATTCATGAAAATGGCACGCTTTCGCATTAACATAAAAAACTTGTATTTGGTCACTATACTCCATTTATTTTATGGGCAGGATTTCGAATTTCTGTATGCCCTTCGAAGAAAAAAACAACCCTAATACATACCTTTCAAATAAATATGCAAACAAACAACAAGTATTTACTAATTTCGATTGAAATTCATTAACAACTACAGAAATCAGTTGAAATGCAACATTTGTTGAATTGTTGCTGTACTATTTTAACAGAGTAGCCTAAGTAGGTTTAAGTGCTTCCCGGAATATGCTCAACCAAGCCTACAATCGTTGTACCAAGAGAGATGCCAATGTTTATGTGAACTATTTACATATTAAGGGTATTCATTTAATGTTGCAAACTTATTGCATTTGTTGTAAACGTCGCAAAATGGCAAAGTCGCAACTGAACTGCCAATTTTTGTATGAAATTTTAAGTTGAATTTGTAGCAGTATCAGTACTGAGTTTCTGTTACTAAATACGATCGATGTTCTCGACTGAAATAGTCGATTTGACGTCATATTGACGGCACACTCATTTTTTTTTGTTTCTGTAAAAAAAATTTAATTTTGTCAATTTATTTTCTCACTTGCTTTTGAGGTAGTGACAATTTTTTTTTTTTTTTTCAATTTTGAATCGAATCGAGTGTGACGACATTAAAATCGAGAATTTTGTCGGTTCTTTACAGAACCCCGTTTACGACTTATCATAAAAATCGATAGCTCAAATACGTAGTTTTTTGGGTTCATTTCGGTACTTTTAGCAATAATTTCTGAACTTTTTTTGTGATTATTTCGGGATGGTTTTTCGGATCATTGCTAGACTTTGCAGGTGATGATTTTGGGATTGTTTTCGGGTCTATTTTGAGACCATTTCTGGACTTTGTTGGGATCATTTCGGGTCTGTGTTGGGAATATTTCGGAATTTTTCGAGATCATTTCATGACTTTTCCGGGATATGTTTCGGACTTTTCTGGGATCATTTCGGGATTTTTCGGAACCATTATTTTCTTGGCTTGCGATTTTGGCAGTTTCATATCAAATCACGCCAGTCATTCCTTTTTAGTGATAACTGACGCGAATTGGAAACTCGAAGGGAGTTCAAGTCATCCTCCACTTGTTGTTTCCGTCACGGTCGAGGCCTCCCCCTTCCTCTGCTGCTGGAGCTTCTATGTCCATTCGCATAACATGACTCAGCCAGCGGAGCCTTTGGGCTTTAATTCGCTGAACTATGGTCAGGTCTGCGTAAAGCACGTACAGCTCATCGTTAAATTTCCTTCGATACTCGCCGCTGGCATCACGGGAAGGACCATAAATCTTCCGAAGAACTTTTCTTTCAAATACTCCAAGGGCCATCTCATCTTCTCTTGATACTGTCCATGATTCCGAGCCGTACATCAGGACTGGTATGATGAGAGACTTATGGATCGTGATTTTTGTTTGTTGAGAGAGTAAGTACCTTACTTCTCAATATCCTACTTAGTGCAAAAGTAACACCTTTGGCAAGAGTGATTCTCCGTTGGATAGACTGATATTATATTCGGTGTTAATTCTGGTTCCCAAATAGACGAAGTCCCTCACCGTTTCGCTATCAACCGTGACTTGGCTGCCATGGCGCAGGTGCGCCGATTCTTTCTTTGATGACAGCAGATACTTCGTCTTGTCCTCGTTAACCGCAAGACCCACTTTTTTCGCTTCCTTATCCAGTCCAGAGAAGGCACCGCTTACCGCGCGGTTGTAAAGGCTGCAATTGCACGCTCTTGTAAAAGATTGTACCATTGCGGTTTAGCTCTGCTGCTCGAATTATCTTTTCCAGCATCAGGTTGAAGAAATCACACGGTCTGAAGCCTCGTTCGGTTTCGGAACCATTACGGAATGATTTTTGAGTAGATTTTGGGACTTTTTCGGGACCGTTTTGGGAAAAGTGGTCCCGAAAACAGTAATACGGAAATGGTACCTAAAAATTCCATATACGACATAAAAACCTTAAACCATCCCAAAAAAGTCCCGAAATGATCCCATAACAGTCCCGAAAACCTTCCCGCAATGGTGCCGAAAGAGTTCCAAAACAATCCCGAAATGGTACCGAAAAAGTCCAAAAAATATCTAAAGAAGTCCAGAAATTATCCCGAAAAAGTCCCAAAGCCCACAAATGTTACGAAAAATTGTGAAAATTTGAAGTTAAATGAATACCATTATTATAACTACAGATTTCCTTATCCTTATTTATATTTAGTCTACTATGTAAATGTAACATAAATTCCTTTAATATATTGCTATTTCCGAGAATTAAGAGGTTGAACGAAGAGTTGAATATGTAGTTATGTCCTTGCCACGCGCTAGGCTATAATCGTTGAAATGTTTATTGAGTTTAATGGGGTCATCTTAAATTACAATTGATGTCGGGCTAGTGCAGCAAACTACATTTACGTAACTTACTATATTTATTTTGCATTCCAAGCGTCATTGATTTTATCTGAAAGTAGTTAAAAAAAACTGGGAATAATTGATAATGGATTAATTGAATCAATAATAAGCATGCAATCAAAATCGCGGTCAATTCTTATCCATTATTCAATGTTGTTGATTCAACTCTTGAACGCTTCGCTGTTGGATTAACTGCAGAGATTTGTTGTTTCAACACAAAATTTGGTTTGATCAACAAAACCTCCGTCAGTTCTACTAAATTTATTTGGATAATGCAATAAATTTAAAATGACAGTTCCTTCGATGTTTAATTAACTAGAGAAAGTTCTTGTTTTAACACAAAATTTTGTTTGATCAACAGAAATTGGCACGCTTATAAGAAAGTTGACTTAGAAATACTACAGGGCATCGTAGCTGATTGTTTATAAGCAATTGCTTTAACCGCTTCGGTTCAGTAGTTCTGTGTTCGAAAAGCCATCTGATGTGGACCCTGGAAAGTCCGAAACGCGTCATGGTATCCATCGCTGTGTAAATCTTTGTCAATTTTCTCTAAGTATCAAAATTCAGAAATACTGTCAGTTTACCAAATTTTGTTAGTGTAAAAATTGACAGATCTATTCAATGAACAATGGAATGCAGTTACTTCAACAAAAAATGCCGTTACAAAACCAAAGTTTTATCAATCTAACAGAGTTTGGTCAACTTAAGGATAACAGTACGAGATTGTTGATTTTACCAGTGTCATTTTTTTCTGTGTAGCAGGTAGTTATGTTAGCGGCTTAAGATTATTGTCTTATTACACAAAAATTAAAGAAGTTAAAAAATTTCGTACTGGCAAAAATATCTTAAAATTCTTTGCAAAAAATTTAATATTTTTTGCTGAAAATTCATGGAATTTTCCCGAACTTTTTAAAGCGTTCCTTGCTGAAATCCACAAAATGTATGCTGTATTTTTACGTATTTATAAATATAAAATTGTAGCGGTTTTTTTTTTTTTAATTGGCTGAAAAACTACTTAACGGATTAACAGTTTATACCTTGGATACGTTCTGTTAGAATAGTGTAAATTTTTACTGGCTAGATGGCGCTGGAGTCGCTATATTTACTGAATCCATATTTATACTCCGATTTATCGCACTAAACATGTATTTTTGATATCGTCAATAAACAATTAAGCAGTAAAAATGGTCCGATTATGTTCGTTCCGCATATAAAGTCGAGGGCATTTTCTAGTAGGTACTATCATAAAAAATTATGCAAATTATTCGAAAAAAAGTTTTTGGTGAAAATTGCCATTTTATGGTGTTTACTTTCTTTTGACGATTGTAGGGTTGACCCAGGGGCGGATCCACGGGTGGGGATTTTAGGTTCAAACCCCCTTCGAGAACATCCACGGGGAGGGTTTTTCAGGCTCAAATTCCACCAAAAAGTCAAATATTTCACAGCAACTTGCCAAATACAATTCGTTTCAAGAATTTAAAAAAAAAGACAGTAAAATTTACACAAAAAATATAGTAAAAAATACACAAAAAATATAGGAAAAATTACACAAAAAATATAGGAAAAATTACACAAAAAATATAGGAAAAATTACACAAAAAATGCGGTAAAAATTACGCAAAAAATATAGTAAAAATTACAAGAAAATATAGTAAAAAATACATAAAATATATAGGAAAAATTACACAAAAAATGCGGTAAAAGTTACGCAAAAAATAAAGTAAAAATTACGCAAAAAATATAGTAAAAATTACAAAAAAATATAGTAAAAATTACAAAAAAAAATATAGTAAAAAATACACAAAAAATATAGGAAAAAATACACAAAAAATATAGGAAAAATTACACAAAAAATATAGGAAAAATTACACAAAAAAATGCGGTAAAAGTTACGCAAAAAATAAAGTAAAAATTACGCAAAAAATATAGTAAAAATTACAAAAAAATATAGTAAAAATTACAAAAAAAAATATAGTAAAAAATACACAAAAAATATAGGAAAAAATACACAAAAAATATAGGAAAAGTTACGCAAAAAATAAAGTAAAAATTACAAAAAAATATAGTAAAAGTTACGCAAAAAAATACAATATAAAAGTGGCATAACATAAAAAAGTATGGTAAAAATTACGCAAAATGGAGTAAAAATAACGCGAAAAACTTAGTAAAAATATACTAAAAATGGCGCAAAAAATATAGTAAGAATTACACCAAAAATATAGTAACACAAAAAATGCAGTAAAAGTTACGCAAAAAAATTAAGAAAAATTACACAAAAAATATAGTAAAAGTTACGCAAAAAGTACAGGAAAAAATACACAAAAAATATAGAAAAAATTACACCAAAAATTACACAAAGAAATAGTAAAACTGCAGCAAGCTGCCGGTAACTTTTTAAACGTTTTACACAAGTGATACCTTGAATCTGACATTGCACATACTAACAGGAGTGTATATATATTTTTTTGAAAAACAAGCGCAAAAGGCCAGCTTTAACAAAAACAGTGAATGAAAAATGTCCCCGAAAACTGTCTTCCGTAAATTGGTCCGATACCAGTCCGTTGAACCTGTTAAACCACCAGGTTGCTTAACTTTGCTAATGCTCTCCAAAATTTGTTTGGAATCACGGTATGTAAGTTATTGAGGTCTTTTGTATGCGAAAATTTTATATATATATATTTTTTTTTTTTTTAATTTTTATTACATCCTGGTAATAGTTTTATTTTTCCACTTTAGCCTCTTGATATGCATTTAATTGATAAGCTGAAGCTGTCCAAATACAAATATTTCAAATTCAACTCAAATACAAAATATTTTTCCACCACAACTTGCCACTATTTACCATACCGTTGAAAATGTTGAAAAGCTTTTTATCACTCTTCAAAAAGTAAGTATTCTCTTTTCGTATCGTATTCACCTTGTACACTCGCGCAATAGCTGAATACGCATATTTCACTCTTAAATTGTTCAAAGTGGTAGAGTTGAATATCCTTGACTGGGCGATGCAAATTTTAGTTGAATTTTTTTTACGGTTCATAATTTTAATAACGGTTATTTTGGTGTAAAAGCTTACATTTTTTTCCTATGCTCGTCACTTAAGCCTCTCAGTGAATTTTTTAGAATTTAAGAACATTTCTAGGGGCTTTTAGTGAATTCGACCTATCTAGCTTAGTATGTGAATTGGTATTTAGGAACAGGGTTGCCACTTTAGAGTTTTTTCTTACCAAAATCCAACTAAAAACCTACCAAAATGGACTTCATCCTACCAATACATTTTTCACAGCATCAACATTTTTTATGATTTTTTTTCTCGTTTCCAGATCGTATAACCAGGTTTAATCGAATCATGTTAAAAAGGCTCCAAGAGATATTGTGACATTATCTAAGGGCCAGCACTCATTTAGATTTAAAAGTTGCAGTTTGACTTCAAAGTAGGTCCACACATATTTCAGCGAACATCCTCTTAAATCTAAATGAGCGCTGGCCCTTAGAGAATGTCACAATATCTAATGGTGGGCCGTCTGGTTTTCCAAAATTTTGGTACTTTGACAGGGACGTGTTTTAAGGGTGATCATTTCAGATACTGCAATGCTTACGCGCATTATTTGGATGTTTGAGATCAGTATTTTGATAGATGTGTTGAAAAGTGGGCAAAGCTTTTATTCACTATAAACTTCCAAAAATATATGATAGGAGGTTCCAGATCAATAGCGATCATACATCTTTGGTATAAAATCTCCTTTTTCTAGGATCACTAGAGTGAGGCTTTACCTTTGAAAGTATTCACTTTTCAACAAGATAGTGATGTTACTTGAACGAATCCCGGCAACTCCGGTATCCCGGGATTATCTCATATTCAGTCCAAAAAGGTCGAAGAAGAATCGAAAGACGCGTTTTGACTTAATCCGAAAACGAGAACTCGATATTTTATTGCCCACAGGAGCTATTTCAACTAATAAAGGAGTTCTGTACATAAATGCCATGGGTCACACCGGAACTTTGGGATCGGACCCAACAAAATTATGTATTGGTTGTTTGCCAATAATTTTTCACAAAAAAAAAAAAAATTTTAATTTCGAACGAAGGTAAAACCTACCAAAATTCAAGTCGTCCTACCATCCTACCAACAGGAAAAAAAACCTACCAATTTTAGTAGGAAAAGCCCAAATATCACATCTCTGTTTAGGAATCCACCTGATCGCCACCTTCTCTGCTTTTTCTATAATATACGTTTCATTAACTTACCGTTTTTGATACCTTGCCCCTGGTACTTTTGTCCTTGCTTTTCTTCACAAGAGCATCGGTATTCCTGTTTACAATTTTCATTAGACGTGATTTTAACATAGCGGGTTTCAAACCCAGGGAACAACCCGCGACTCGGACTTCCGCATATCGCAAACGAGTTGCTTAATTTTCTCTAAATTCTTACGAGCAAATTTTTTCTGTTTGACCCTACCAAGAGCTGTTAGATGGCTATAAAGATTTTTGATCCAGTGTGCAGTAGTGCACTGTAGTACTGCTCGTCGTGTGGTCCTCTCTAAAATTTGAGAATATAAATGAGTATTGGGAGAACAGCTGACTACGAGGAGTTAATTGTGGCCAGAAAGTTTTTTTTTTCAAGAGGAAATCGGAAGAATTTAAGACAGTTCCCCACAACTCAGGGATTTTCCATACTACCGGGTCCCGGGACTGACTTTCCTTGTGTTGGTGGTATCACAACGGGCCTTTCAAAACTGGCCTAAGTGTGCCTCTGCGGCAGCCAATTGAACCTAACCTAACCTAAGACAGTTCTATCTATCTAGAAGGAAATACTTAGTGATAATACTTAGTGATCGACCCGGTTGGCACCTCAATGTAAAAAATCACATAAAGTGTGAGGACCCAAAAAGTAAAGTCATGTTTTCATTATCTACTTTACTTCTAAAAGCATCATGAAAAAGGCAGAAGCCTTGAAATTTGCATAGCCTTCTGAGCAGATCGTTGTTGTTGTTGCTAACGGCAAAAACACTCCCCGAAGGTTTTGTAGAGTGATGTCGAAATTGATAGTCCTTGGCCGGATATGAACCCGCTACGCTCCGGTACTCCCTTGCAGTACTTCTCGACTGTCTCGGGAGCGATTTGTCATGACCCGTAGAACATTCTAGGTCATGTCATCCCTCCATTCGTAAGTATCAAGAAGAGGTGAGAAGCATCATAGATCAACCATCGAGCTAGCACGGCATTACCTATCTTTAACTATAAACGAACTTAACTTGTATATTTGTATATTTGTACTAGATGACCCGGCAGACGTTGTCCTGCCACAAATTTATTTCCCTGTCTGTTTCACTAACCCGATCCCTATATCTATTTTAAACCATATCCCTATCTCCTTCATATAGGAGAAACCACGCCCCCTTTTCCCTTATCCCCAGTTTTTTTTTGGAGGTGTCCGGGATTGATCTTATATAACTCCTCATAAAATTTCAGTGGTCTAACCTAAATACTTCTAGAGATATGGACTATGAAATATTTTATTCGTATGGGAGGTGCACGCCCCCTTTATCGTTAACTCGAGTTTTTTTGGGAGGTATTAGGGATCGATCACATATAAACCCTCACCAAATTTCAGTGGTCTAACATAAATACTTGCAGAGATATGGGCTATGAAATGTTTCCTTCGTATGGGAGGTGCCACGCCCCCTTTTTCGTTATCTCCAGTTTTTTTTGGAGATGATGGGATTAATCTTATTTAACTCCTCAAGAAATTTCAGTGGTCTAACCTAAACACTTCCCGAGATATGGACTATGAAGTATTTCATTCGTATGGGAGGTGCCACGCCCCCTTTTTCGTTACCCTAGTTTTTTTGGAGGTAGTAGGGATCGACCTCATCTAACCTCTAACCACGTTTCAGTGGTCTAACATAAGTACTTTCAGAGATATGGACTATGAAGTATTTCATTCGTATGAGATGTGCCACGCCCCCTTTTTCGTTATCCCCAGTTTTTTTGGAGGTGGTAGGGATCGATCTCATATAACCCCTTACCAAATTTCAGTGGTCTAACATGAAGACTTCCAGAGATATGGACTATGAAGTATTTCATTCGTATGAGATGTGCCACGCCCCCTTTTTCGTTATCGCCAGTTTTTTTGGAGGTGGTAGGGATCTATCTCATATAACCCCTTACCAAATTTCAGTGGTCTAACATGAATACTTCCAGAGATATCGACTATGAAGTATTTCATTCGTATGGGAGGTGCCACGCCCCCTTTTTGGATAACCCCCAGTTTTATGGGCGAGAATGGTGTTGTTATCCTATAGGTCTGTACCGATTTCCAGGTCCCTACCTTAAACCCATTTAGAGATATTCACCTTGAAGAAAAATGTTTGTATGGGAGGTGCCACGCCCCCCTAATATTTTGTTCTGATTTTATAACATGACCTGCGCGTGCTAATAACAAACAAACCCCCTAAAGGAAGTATATGATTTGGTTCAGCCGTTTTCGAGTTTTAGCGTAACGACTGAACACCATTTCATTTTTATATATATAGATTGTATGGGAGGTACCACGCCCCCTTTTTCGATAACCCCAAGTTTTATGGGTGAGAATGGTGTTGTTATCCTATAGCTCTATACCAATTTTGATGTTCCTACCTTAAACACTTTTGAAGATATTCACCTTGAAAAATTCAGTTTGTATGGGAGGTGCCACGCCCCCTTTTCCGATTACCCCTTCTTTTATGTGTAAGAAGGCTTTTGATACCATATAGGTCTGTACCAATTTTCAGGTCCCTACCTTGAACCCTTTCACAGATATTCTGCTTAAAAAATTTAGTTTGTATGGGAGGTACCACGCCCCCTTATTGGATAACCCCCGGTTTTATAGGTGAGAATAGTGTTGTTATCCTATAGCTCCGTACCAATTTTCATGTTCCTACCTTAAACACTTTTGAAGATATTCAACTTGAAAAATTCAGTTTGTATGGGAGGTGCCACGCCCCCTTAATATTTTGTTCTGATTTTAAGACATGACCTGCGCGTGAAAATAACAAACAAATCCCCCAAAGGAAGTATTTGATTTGGTTCAGCCGTTTTCGAGTTTTAGCGTTACAATTATACACCATTTCATTTTTATATATATAGATATCCGGAATATCTCGGGAATTGCTTGACCGATTTGGATACAATTTTGAATATAGATAGTTGGATTGATTCTAAGACTATTCACTTTGAGCTTGCCACCTGGAGCGGTTCACAGGGTTGCCACCTATTTCAATTTTTTTTTTTTTTTTGTAGCAAGATATGCCAATATGGGTATGAAATGAAAGGTATTTTCAGCGACATGCCAACTAAAATAATTTCAAGTAGGGTTGCCACCGAAGCATATTTGTATATTTGTGTATCCGGTATTATCTCGGGAACAGCATGACCGATTTGGATAAAATTTTGAATGTATGTAGATAGTTGGATTGATTCTAAGACTATCCACTTGGATGTTGCCACTTGGGGGTGTATTTTCAAGTAGTGTTGCCGCCCAGGGTTACCATTTACCTATTGTTTTTGTATTGTATATTTTTGGATCATATTTAGAATATTTTAGGATCATTTTGGGATCATTTTGGGTTAAATTTTGGGTTAATTTGGGACAATTTTGGGGGTAATTTTCGTATAATTTTGGAGTCATTATACCTTTCATGAACATGAAATGGTATTATAACTTTGGTCCGATGTTTGTAAGTATGAGAAGAAGAAGAGATGGACCCATCACTAGGTATACCGAAATGATCAGGATGACGAGATGAGTTGATTTAGCCATGTCCGTCTGTCTGTCTGTCTGTCTGTCTGTTTGAACGCAACCTAGTCCCTCAGTTTTTGAGATATTTGGCTGAAATTTTGTATGCGGCCACCATTTTCCATAATAGGAATCATTTGTTGGAACCAGCAAGATCGGACCGATATTACATATAGCTCCCATACTACCGATGGTTCCGATAAACGGATTTTGGGCTATAACTCCCGTAATTAAAGAGGTAGGAACGTAAACTTTTGTGAGAATTGCTTTTTTTATATAAGAACTGTCGGTGTTGAAAATCATTGTGATGGGATAAATATTGCACATAGCCCCCATACAATCGATTGTTCCGATAAACGGATTTTGGTAGATAACTCCTGTAATTAAAGAGGTAGGAAAGTGAAATTTCGTAACAATTGCTCTTTTAGAATGTGGAATGTCGACGTTAAAAATCAATGAGATTGGACCAATATTTCACATAGCCCCCATATAATCGATAGTTCCGATAATTTCGGTATGAGCTAAAGTTAAATTGAAACAGGCTGTACTGGGGATCGAACAGTGAAAATCGTGACGCTTATTCATGAAAGGTATATAGCCTTCGGCACAGCCGAGACAGCTTTCCTTACTTGTTTTAGGATAATTTTGGGTTCAATTTTGGATAATTTTGGGAGCATTTGAGGTTCTTTTTGCGGTCCTTTTGGGACTATTTTGAGATTATTTTGGGATTATTTTAGTCATTTTGGGATCTTTTTGGGGTCATTTTCGAATAACTTTGGGTACATAAAAAAATTTTTGAGTAATTTTGGGACATGTTAGGGTCATTTGGGATCATTTTGGGATCATTTTTGGATAATTTTGGGGTCATTTTCGAATAATTTTCGGTACATTTAAGGGTTTTTGGGGTAATTTTGGAATAATTTTTGGAGCATTTTGGGACATTTTAGGGTCATTGGGGATCATTTTTGGATAATTTGCGGTAAATTTCGAATAATTCTCGCTAAACATTTAAAGGTTTTTTTGGGGTAATTTTGGAATAATTTTTGGAGCATTTTGGGACATTTTAGGGTCATCTGGGATAATTTTGGAATCATTTTTGGGTCGTTTTGGGTCAATTTCGGATCATTTAAGTGTGTTTTTGGGGTCGCTTTGGGATCGTTTTAGGATTATTTTGGTTTTATTTTAGGGTAATTTTGGGTAAGTAAAGTTAGCGATAAATCAATAGCACCGAGCAAGCTCGGTCATCCAGGTACTGTGCATATAAGTCGCCTCTTACGACCGGTATGCCTACTTCGGGCATATTTTAAACCCCTAACCCGCGAGGGGCTGCCCACTCACTGATGAAACTTCCAATACGGCACCTATACATTTTTCAAGGGAAATTAATTAAAAATTATTTGTTCAGCTCACAAATGATAAGGAGTCGAATAGACCTCTTAAAAACTGAACTAATTAAAAAGTTGACTCAATATAACCCACAACGAAGCCGTTAGATTATACTCTCAATTGCCCTTGTTCCGATTTTGTTAATTTATTTTTGCTTGTCGTCGCTTTGAGACCCAAGTTTCATTACAGAACATTTTTTATTATTTTTATTTTTCAAACAAAATTATTCTTAGTGTTAATATATCCAATTTGTAATTTGAAATGAGCACTTAAATCATGCACCTGTATCAGTGGTGCACACCGCTGACAGAAACTGTAAACGATTTGTCGTAGTATAAAAAAAAATATTTTAGGCTCTTAAAAAAATTAGTCTAAATAGGGGGCTCTAAAAAAATCGAGATAGAACATTTTTCAAAAGTTTTTGAACCATCAATATTCCAATAGGCAACCCAATGATAGAAACCACATCGCTGTACATCACTGACGAATGCATTTAATCTCTAAAATGTTTACACTTAAAAACATTTTAACTTATTTTTAATTATCAAAATTAATCCCTAATCGACATCAACCCAGTTACTTACTTCTAAATAAGCATTTAGTGTGAGATGTTAATCTGTGCAAAGTGAAGAGATGGTTTTGCGTTATTTGAAATGGATATACATAGCTATATTAACCTCAATTAGAGAGCGCTACAGTATAGTGTTATGTATGAATGTGTGTGTAACTTAGTTTACTCATCTGTGCAAGCGTATTAAAATCCTGTCGCTGCGTCAACAAGTCAAATGAATTTTAAACAATCATAGGGGTGATGTATTGAGTTCGGATGATGGCGTAAAGGAGTTGGATATATGTAATTAATAATGAAACTGTTTTTCATTTAACAGCTATGTAAAGCAACAAACACTGCAAGTCATGTTATTCGTTTGGTTTTTTTTTCTTTCGACCAATTGCTTGAAAAAAAAAAATAAATTAAAAATAAAAATAAAAATAAATAATTAAAAAAAAATTAAATTAAAATATATTTAAAAGGAATGAAACAAAATAAAATAATAAAAAAATAATAAATAAAATTTTTAAAAATAAGATAAAATAAAATAAATACAAAATGAAATAAAAGAAAACTGAACAAAATAAAATGTATACAATAATTTGAAATAGAAAAAATTTAGTTAAAAAAATAAAATAAAATAAAGTGAAATAATATTATTTTATCTCTACATATAATAAAATTGTAACAGGTAGATGTCTGTACATGGCAGATATCAACAAAACATTGATTGGGGGGAAGCATTATTAAGCGAGTAGAATCCAAATCAATCATTTTAAAATTTTTTGTTTGTCTGTCTGTCCGTATGTTTGTGGCCGTATCACTCTGAAAGTAACGAATATAATTGAATGAAACTTTTTCTTTGGATTGCTCGACGCTCAACTTAAAATTTAAGATATTACTTTTTCCGATATCTCAACCGGTTTTGGAATTATCGCCCAATATGTGGACCAGGGGTGACCAAAAATGTCTTAGTACAATATGGGTGTCAAACGAAAGGTGTCAATGAGTGCTATAATATGCGATGTGCTTAATTGAAATATCTGAAATGGTTTGGGAGATATCTTGTAATTTCGATAGCTCGACCGGTTTCGGGGGTATCGACGAATATTTCCACAAAAATGTGTTAGTACATTATGGGTATCAAACAAAAGGTGTTTATGAATGCTGTCATAAACCATTTGATTAATTTCAATACCTAACCTACCCCGGAGATATCTCGTAAAATGTGAACCTTTTTAATACCAAAACGCTTAATATAGCTATTAAAGGAAATGTACTATGTTCTGCAAACCTTATAAGAAAAAAAAGTTTAAGATATTATTTTTGGCGATATCTCAACCGGTTTTGGAGTTATCGTCCAAAATTTGGACCAGGGGTGGAAAAATTGTCTTAGTTCAATATGGGTGACAAATTTCACTTTTTGCTGTTGGTTTTTTAATTTTCAATTATTTATAAACTAGTATCGCTTGTGATCGAAAATTAGACCATTAAAATCTTTAGGCGGTCGCGGGGTCGCTGGCCCCGTACCACCATCCTTAAATTCGGGGACGCCCCTGAAAATATACCGCCAATACCTCAGTCATTTTCAATTTCCTTTCCATCGGTGCATATTTCATTCAAATCGGTCAAACCGTCCGTTTACAGGAGGTTCCAAAATCTGTTTTTAAGGCCAAAACCCGTTTTTTCAGAGTTTTCGTGGAAAAAATCATTAAAAATCAAATTTTCAACCGATTTGAATTTATCAACGGTTTTGTGTAGAGAATTGTTGACACTTTCGAAATATATAAATTGTTTTGTTCATTTGAAAAGGGTATGACATGTTTTTCATGCGAGAAGTTGAATATAAAAAACAAATCAGTTTTTCCGGATTCGACGTCATTTTTTAAGCTATTGCATAGATTTTATCGCAGGCCTTGGCGGTGGGAGTGAAATAAAAAAATGTTCGTAACGGAGTTTTTTCGTGACAAAAATAAAAATATAAGCGTTGCCTACATTTAGGCGTATGACGTTGTACTAATGTTAGCAACAGCCCGATTACATTAAAATTGGATTTGTAAGCGTTGCCTTCATTTAGGCTATACTACTAACAGTGTGACGTTGTACTGATATTAGAAGCAGGCCGATTACATAAAATTGGAGCTGTATAGGCTATACTGTTAACAGGTTAAGGCTATACTGCTCTAAAGTCATAAATATGCTCATTGAGTTTTAATAAATATTATAATTGCATATGTTGATAAAAAGTTATATGCAATAGCTTTACCGCGGCAGTCCCCGAGTGCCACACGTCCTTTTTTTGCCACTAATTGACAATGAGTTAACCTTATTGGGCTTGCGTCATCGAGAAGCATTCACTACTTAATTATACCAGTTTTATTTTTTGTAAAGGACTTCAAGTTTTCAAGCTATGCAGCATAAGTCTAAGTTCGGGCGAACCGAACATTAAATACCCAGCGGTTTAAATAAAAGTTTATACTTTTTTAGCTATTTATCTTACCGAATTAGGTCATTTTCGATATCGAAAGTGGGCGTGGTTGGAGGACGATTTTATCCAGTTTATCCAACGATACTAGTAGGCTTTGTGCAAAATTTCATGGTTTTACAAGTTACGACCAGTCGAATTTTCAAAATGCCAAAACCAACCTACGTTGGCCAGAAAGTAACCTGTATACCATGGGTCGGCAGATTTGTAAATGCAGGTGTATAAGTGAGAACGCTTATACACGCGCTGTGATCGTCCGAACTATATTTTTAACATTCGCTGACCAAACAAGCGACACCCCCACGCGATGTGGTTTCGCCCCTTGCTCAGCGACGACTAAATCATTTGGTATACAAAGAGCACAACGTGTCTGTGTGATGAATCCAACTTGTTTGACTGATCTTAAGATCTATGGGGAGCCGATGCTTGCTGTATACCAAATTTCATACAAATATCTCAATTTTTACTCAAGTTATCGTGTACACGGAGAGACGGACGGACGGACATGCCTTAATGAACTGCTCTTTTCAACCTAAGAACTTTAATATATGCAACTCTATATCTATGTATATCGATTATTTTATGCCGTTCCGTACTACCATTATGTGAACAAAATAATATACCCTTGTACTAGTACTAGTACCTACTAACTACTAACGGCGGCGATATATGTACCAACAGGCTATCATAACCTCTAACAAGATTTTAGCCGACTTCTCTTTCCAAGTTGTGGTGTGTTGCTTTTGAGTTTTCCTACAAGTTGGCGGGACCTACAGTTTTTTGCCGACTCCGAACGGCACTTGCATAGCAAATGAATTTTTTGCTGAGAAGCTTCTCATGACAGAAATACACCCGGAGAGTTTGCCAAACTACTGCCGAGGGGCGACCCCGGGTATCGAACCGCCACGACTTGGTGTAGAAGGCCGAACACTTAACCGCTACACCACGGCGGCCACCTACACTAGGTATAAAAATCCGCCACTGGTAATTAGAGTACTATAGTAGCGGGTTGGACTCCCGCTGATATTCAAAATACAGCATTTGCAACATCTCTAATTCTCACCTACAAGCACATAAGCCCCGGTAATTTTTTTGTTCACATTTTCTTGATAGGTAGGTACTTATGCAGTTTTGTTGGTATTAGTTTCTCCACTTCACTCACGCACGAGTGTATTGTGTGACTGTACTCGTATTGCATTCGTTCGCCTACCAGGCTAACATATTTCAGAGTTGCAGGACATCTATCTACAAGGGCGTATCAAGGCAAACAACGCAATGTGCATTACCACCCACGGGAATTCAAGCGAATGTATCCTGACGTCTCATTTGGTTTGGTTGCAGCAGTTTGTTTGTGTGGCTCAGTTTGTTTGTATGCGTTCCAAAAACAGTTCTGTTTACTTATTGCATCTTGATGTGACGCTGTGTGTGGCGATGACTGTTCTCTATGCATACGCGTGGAGCTATATAAATGTATGTTGGTAGAAAAGTATTCGCTACCGAAATTATGCACATTGCTTTGTAGACATAAAACAAATTCAGGTTTGAATTTGGCTTTGTGAAAAAATCTGAATTTTGTCACAATAAAAAAAGTTGTTTAAAAATGACGTTAGATTAGTTTAGGGAAGCGTGAGCATGCACTGAGCATATCTATTCTAAGTGTGCGGTAGGGGGCAAATCCGTGCTACTGGTGGTTTTTTAGTTTCCAAACATGTTTAGCGCACAAGATGTGGCCAGTCTAGTCCATTAGAATACCATAACCCAGACGAATCCCAAATGCCTGTTATCTTATATCCCTTTTCTCAACTAAGTGACACTTAACCGCTTAGCCTATCTGGGCTGTGGCTTTTAAGTTGCTGTGGTAACCGTAGCCCACCTCTCCGTTGGTTAAGAGGAGATAATAGTTGTGGCTGTTGTTAACGACTGAAATATTTCCCGAAAGGCTGGGGGACACTCAGAAAAATGTTTCCTTACCGCAAGTAAAAAACGCCTTATTTCAAGATAAAAATGTCCCTTATTTGGCTCCAAAGACATGGCTTCCTCAACATAAGTAAAATATTTCACCCATTTTAAGGAAACCATTTTCCTAACTTTAAGTACTTATTTCTTTGTTCTTAGGAAAAGTTCACTTGCCAGCAGGAAATCTTTTTATTGAGCAAACTTGTATTGAAGAAATTATTACTTGTATTGAGGAAATTATTACTTGTATTGAGAAATTATTACTTGTATTGAGGAAACTATTACTTGTACTGAGGAAACTATTACTTGTATTGAGGTAATTATTACTTGTATTGAGGAAATTATTATTTGTATTGAGGAAATTATTACTTGTATTGAGGGTACTATTATTTGTATTGAGGAAATTATTACTTTTATTGAGGAAACTATTACTTGTTTTGAGGAAATTACTACTTGTATTGAAGAACTTTTACTTGTATTGAGGAAATTATTGCTTCTATTGAGAAAACCGTTACATGTGTTGAGGAACTATTGCCTGTATTGAGGAAATTATTGCTTATATTAAGGAAACTATTATTGAGGAAAACTATTACTTAAGAACAGGGTTGGTGCTTATGGACATCATATCCGAAGATCAAGTTGTCGTACGTATGTATATTTTAAACTCTTGACCCGCTCAGATCTATTGCGCCGTTTATAAAACACTAAAAGAATCCAACTGTTTATTTCCAAAGAGGTAGTGATTTCCCGAGGGCTCTCAGAAATAATGCCAAAAAACGCTCGGTTCGGATAGCTATTAGAAAACTCAGACAAAAGTTTCCTTATTTTGGTTCCAAAGACATGGTTTCCTTAAACTAAGTAAAATATTCCTTAATTTAAATACTTTTTTCCTCAATTTAAAGACTTTTATTTCTTAAATTGAGGAAAAAAGTCTTTAAATTAAGGAAGCCATGACCCTCGTGAAGGCTGGATACCTTGCCGCGGTACGAGGGCTTAAGTCGATAGCCACAGGGCTACGCTGCCCTTGTGATCATAGCTCCGTACGGCACTTCATCACGAGAGCAGCCTAGCCTCTCTGGCGCGACGACAAAGATCTTCCCCCTCCCAATCCAGGGTGTTATGCGAAACCGTGCCCATTGGACGTTTGCAGCCGGGAGGCAAATCGTGGCTGTATTTGAACGGAGCCTCTCTGATACCGGGTCGCCTCAGAGAGTAAGCATGGCCTTACCGCGGTACGGGGCTCTGCCGCGGCGGACGACACATTTTCCCCTACTCTTCCCTTGACCCTAAGCTGGCCGTGTCCGGCGATGGGTCGTACGAACAAGATGAACTCAAATTATCCAAATAAAAACGATAAACCTAAAAAACAAACAACGCCAAATTTCACTCCTCAGCAAAGGAGAGCTATGGAGGAACAGGCGAGAAAGCAACAACAACGCCGGAGGACAACCTCCGTTCCACAATCAAGGGGGGGATCGACAGCGATGGCAACTACGAGTCGGTCAACCAACCCTCTATCGACTAAGATTGACTTGATGGGAGCTAGCACCAGTGCGGTTGCCAACGCAACTAAGCGGACAACGGCAGATGCTAAACTCCCATCAACCGCTGATATGAAAACCAGTATCTTTACGTCTGTGGCAGCGGTCTCACGACCTGGCCTCGGAGTTTCGAAGGAGAAGGAAGCTGCAACTGAGATTTCGGCAAGGAGAGCGACCGCGATGGCAACTACGGGTCCGCACTCCCAGGAGACATCTCCCCGCCGCTTCACATACCACGAGAAAAGATTGGCTGCAAAGATCCTGAAGAGGTATGAAGGGGTACCGCAGGAATCGCTGTCGCCGAATTCCAGTAAATCGGTAGAGCTAGCGAAGGCTGTGATACCGGATTTCCAAAATTCTTACATGCCAAAGAGGTTAAAAGTTAACCCTTTCAAGCGCCAGAGATCGGACCTGGAGTTGAATCCCCTTCCCAAGCGGCATCAGAATACCCCTGGAGCGGGCAAACTAAGCTTTGCTGAGGTAACCAAGGACAGGATCCTTATAGGCGTCCTGGACCGAGGCAATGACCGCCTGGCCATCCCTAAGGACCGGTGGCGTTACGTGCGAAATGAACTCGGCAACATTCTTCTCAATGTTGCTCCAGAGTTTCCGGGTAGTTCGGCGCGAGTAACGGATGCGGGTTGGCACCAGGGTCAGATTAAATTACTCGCATGCGAGGATGCAAAAACCGTAGCACTGTACAAGGCAGCAGCTGCTAAGCTGGGTGAAGTCTACAAGGGCGCAAAGATAGAGGTCGTCGACTGGAAGGACATTCCAGCTCGTCCAAGGGCAAGGGCGTGGATTCCGGCCATCCCTGACGAACCCGAGAGAATTCTCGGGATGCTACGGCTAATGAATCCGTCCCTGCCAACGCATGACTGGAGTGTCAATCTGGTCGGGGATGCGGTAGGGCCCGACAGACAGGTGGTGTTCACCATGAATAAAGAGTCAATCGAGCCCCTCAAAAGGTGCAATGGCCTAGTACACTACAGCGTAGGCCAGATCGTTATCCACGTATATCGTGGTGATGCTCAGCGCGCTGCCTTCTCGGCTGCTCCGGGGGAACCGGAAAACGAATTACCAGAAGAGGAAGCGGAGGATTCCGATGCGGAAAGCATGTTATCCGCCACGTCCCTTGGCGATAGTGCTGTGAACAACTCGGAGATGGAGGACAGCCTACAGGACGAGGAAGCCCTCGACGTCACGGTGGTAGCAGCCAACGCTGAGCGATTAACATCTAACGCTGCAGACAGCAAGACTCCTGCAACGCCATATCGGGCAGTTAATCGGAACAACTCGTCGTTGATAGGCAACCTCCGGGATGGGGCAAACCTCGACGATATGGGGACGGCAGGGAAGTCTGTGCGCTCTCATGTTGGTGGTGCTTCAGATTAATCTGCACAAATCTAAAGTAGCTTCGGCTGCTTTAACTAGTCGTCTTTCTAAAGGCGACGTGGATGTGGTCCTCATCCAAGAACCCTGGGTCAATAGCTCGAGAATCTGCGGATTGGGGACTAAGGGCTTCAAGCTCATTCGAGCCAGCAAGGAGAGCAAAGTCAGAACGTGTATTTTGGTCAAGTCTGAGTTGAACTCCTTTCTCCTACCTAACTACCGCTATCAGTCTAACGGTCGACAGCACCCGCCTGACGGTGGCGTCGGTCTATATGCCCTACGACGCCGAAGAACCCCCACCACAAATGGAGGTGAAAGACCTGGTGTCAAATTTCTGCACGGGTAATCTTATTATTGGAGCGGACGCTAATGCTCACCATGTCCAATGGGGGAGCTCCGACATCAATGCCAGGGGCGAGTCTCTGTTTGATTACCTCTTAACAACCAACCTGGTGATTTGCAACGTGGGTAATGAGCCTACTTTTATCACTAAGACCCGCAGGGAGGTCATAGACCTCACTCTCTGTAGTGAAGGCGCTTATGAGTGGGTCAGAAAATGGCGGGTTCTGGAAGAACATTCTTTTTCCGACCACCGTTACATAGAAATGGTTTTAGACTTTATTGTAGAACAACCAATCATGAAACGCAATCCACGTAACACTGATTGGCAGTTACACAATGAAATATTAGACAGAGACCTCCCAGTACTGCCCTCACAAGCCCCCTCATCAGTAGAGGAGCTGGAGGATCGTGTTACTACATTTACATCGGCGCTCTCAAATGCTCTAGGACAGGCTTGTCCAGTGCCAAAACCACGCGGTAAACACAGGCCACATTGGTGGTCCTACGATTTGGACTCGCTCCGAATATCATGCCGGAAACAATTTAACAAGGCCAAGAGCTTCGGCTCTGAGCCTCATTGGTACGAATATAAAGCTAAACTAAGGGCCTACAAAAAAGCTCTGAGACAGGCGAAGAGAACCTCGTGGAGAAATTTCTGCACTGGCGTCGAAAAGGTCGACGACACAGCGAGACTTAGACGAGTCCTCTCGAAAAGTCAAACAACCATCAGCTATTTGCGAAAGCCTGACGGATCCTGGACCAGCACGGAAGAGGAAACCCTTGAGCTGCTCTTGAATACACATTTTCCGGGGAATCTGCATGATGCACCACTAGCACCTGCAACAAACCTGGCAGTAAATATACCCATCACTGAGGAAAGAGTAAGGTGGGCAGTTAAGAGCTTTGAACCGTATAAGGCTGCCGGGCCGGACGGGATTATCCCCGCGCAGCTTATAAACACGTTGGAGACATCAGCTAAATGGCTGGTATTTCTCTTCACAGCCTGCCTGGCTCTCAACCACATTCCGGGCTCCTGGAGAAGCGCCACGGTAGTGTTTATCCCTAAGGCTGGGAAGGCATCCCACTACGAGCCAAAAGACTACAGACCGATCAGTCTCTCGTCCTTTGTACTAAAAACCTTTGAGAGGATATTAAGCGACTACCTCTTAACGACTATTGATAGCAACCTTATCTCTAGCTATCAGCATGCATACACCAAGGGTAAATCAACAGAAACCGCTCTGCACAGCCTAGTGTCTGTCATTGAGAAATCGCTGTGTGAAAAGGACTACTGTCTCGTGGCCCTCCTAGACATTGAGGGGGCTTTCAACAATATAAGCCCGGAGGCTATCAACTCCGCTCTAACTAATCTGGGAGTAGATAGACCTCTAACTGGTTTAATTGACCAACTTTTAATGGGAAGGAAAATAGCTTCTTCACTTGGTACGGTTGAGTTATCACGCTATGTCACAAGGGGAACACCCCAGGGTGGTGTTCTTTCCCCGCTTTTATGGAACCTCACAGTCAACTCGTTGCTACGTGACACAAGCTGGGGGGCGGGAAGATAGTGGCATACGCAGACGATTTAGCTATTGCATTCAGAGGCAAGTTCCCACAAACTCTGTGTGACCTGATGCAAGTAGCACTGCGAGAAGTTTCGACGTGGTCCTCTCGCTGCGGACTTAGTATCAACCCAGGGAAGGTGGAACTTGTCCTCTTCACCAACCGGTACAAAATACCGCCACTAAGCCTACCAGAACTAGATGGCACGCGCCTGGGCTTGTCGGATAAGGCCAAGTTTCTAGGCATAGTTCTGGACAGGAAATTGAATTGGAAGGAGAATGTTCTTCAGCGCCAGAAGAAAGCTTGCATCGCTCTTTACACCTGCAAAAGAGCCATTGGCAAAAAATGGGGGCTCAGCCCTAGAGTATGCAGTTGGATCTACACGGCCATCATTCGCCCAATCATGCTTTATGGAGTCGTCGTATGGTGGCCTGCGCTGAGCAAGGCAACATACCTGAATCTGTTGCGGAAAGTCCATAGATCCAATATGATCTGTATAAGCGGTGCGCTAAGGACAACGCCCAACGAAGCCCTCCAGGTCATTCTGGGCATTTTGCCACTTGATCTGGAAGGGTTTCGGTCAGCGGCGGCATCAGCTCTGCGCCTAAGAGAAACCTCCAGTTGGGCTGCGGGTACTATTGGACACTCCAGTATTCTGGAATCTTACAGCTTTCTCCCTCTAAGCACAGATCGTTGTGCGACTACTACAGTCGGGGATAGCTGTTTCAAAATAAACATTCCCAGCAGAGAAGACTGGGAGAGGACGGATTGGTGTCCCGAAACAAATGGTGGCACTTCCATATACACCGACGGCTCGAAGTTGGACGGCAGAGTTGGAGGAGGCGTTTATTCAAGGGATTTGGACCTTGAGCTCTCCTTCAGACTACCTGATCATTGTAGCGTCTTCCAGGCGGAAGTCTCGGCAATCCTGGACGCCGCGGCCTGGTTAAGCAAACGTGTTATCGGAGAAGATATCGCTATTTTCAGCGATAGCCAAGCGGCCATCAAATCCCTTGGCTCATACACGTTCAACTCTGAACTGACGCTCAGCTGTCGTCGATCTCTTCAGGAGATGGCCCAACAGAACCGCGTAAACCTCATATGGGTCCCGGGACATAGGGACATTGAGGGAAACTGTAAGGCAGACGAGCTTGCCAGGCAGGGCACGACCAAGCAGGTTCTTCAGGATAAAGAGCGCTTAGGTATGCCGTTTGCCACATGCAAACTAATGCTGAAGGAGCACACACTCCGTCAAGCCAACGAAAGATGGCTGCAATCCCCAGGGTGTCGCATATCGAAACAAACCTGGCCAAAATGGGATCTTAAAAGGTCTAGACGCATTTATGCCCTAACTAGGAGGGAAATCTGCATATTGATAGGGGTATTAACCGGTCACTGCCTCATTGGTAGGCATGCAGAAAGGCTAGGTATGCCCTACCGACGATGCTGCAGGAGTTGCAAAGATGATGAGGAGGAGGAAACAGTGGATCACCTCATCTGCAACTGTCCGGCTTTAAGCGGCGCGAGAACGCGCTTTTTGGGAGTTCCGTTCCTGGATAGCCTAAGCCAGATCGCGGAACTGGACATAAAGGACTTGATGGGCTTCATAAAGTCATCTAAGTGGTTCGAGGAGGAGTAACGGTGTCGGTTTAGGAGTGTCAGTCCCGGGATTCTGCTATGTGGAAAATCCCAACAACTCAGGGATTTTCCATATGGCTGGGTCCCGGGACTGACTTTCCTTGTGTTGGTGGTATCACAACGGGCCTTTCAAAACTGGCCTAAGTGTGCCTCTGCGGCAGCCACTTGAACCTAACCTAAGGAAGCCATGTCTTTGAAGCCAAATAAGGGAAATTTTTTTTCGAAATAACGAAACCCCTTTTTGAGTGAACATGAGGGCTAAAGATGGTTTGAAGGTCGGATACCTCCCGTTTTCAACTTACGCTCCATCCGATAAATTCTGCCGAGTTCAGTCCTGGTAAACCTCTTTGCCTAATATATTTTGTTCTTGAATTGTCTTTCTCACACATCCATAGTTTGATGCCGTGAGAAAGTTTTGGAAGTCATTGCATTTTTATCAAATGTTTAGCAACCACTGTACCACACAAGTACATCCGGTTTATGTTGTAGGTAAACTAACAGTGATTTGCTAACTTTTTGGCATTGGCTACTGGTTTTAAAACTGCGCAAAATAAAAAAAAACCGTTAGTCTCAAATAGGTTCATACAATTAGGGCCGCTTGTATAAAAGCCGATAACGACTAATCGGAGTTGAATTGACGTATTTTGTATGGTTAGGTGTCAAGTTATCGGCTTTTATGCAAGCGGCCAGTAAGGTTTATTGATAGCTTTAGTAGGAAGATAGACATGAGAAAATGAGTTCAAATTTTTTTGGTTTCGAGTACGTGATGGCTCAAAGCCTGGAACACTTGGTAATGAGTGGAACTACTCCTCATTCATCTAACTACTATTAAAAGCCTTTGATACAGTAAATCGTGCCACACTCATACACGATCTTTTGAAGACACAGCTCCCTGATGATCTAAAGAGGTGGACCGCTAATTATCTGAATGGGCGTCGGGTGTCGGTAAACTTTAGGAACGTAACATCTAAATCTTAAAGTATTAGACAGGGGTGCAACAGCATGGTGTCATCTCCCCGTCACGGTTTAACTTATATATATAAGAAATAAGCGGGCTTTAATCGACATCCACACTGAGTAGGTTGATACCGTCGTCAGGTCTCGGCCTACGGACCCCGTTCTAAAAAGTCGTACATCCAAAGTAACTGAAGAATAAAGCACCTGGATACTGTAACAGGTTAAACTCTAACTTATACAGACTAAAAAAACCTTTTCACAAACATGCCTTGCATGTGACATGTTCCCACATGCTACTTTACATCTCTTTAACTGTTCAATTGAACCTACTCCTCAACACCCATTTCTCTCTGGTCCAACCGTTTTGAAACTTCTCGTTTTCTTGGACTTCCGTTAGAAGAGCTTGCTGAAGATCTTCGGGATGAGCATGCACTCTAGGCAGGGGGAAGCAATGTCAACAGCAAGTTTTATCCAATGCCACCCCCAACAACTTTTGGTCGCTGCCACTTGGTGGGTTAACGCCATCAAAGTAAATGTCTAACTAGCATCTCATTTGGTGCGTCTGTCATGAAAAGTGTTGCCTTAGATTTAGTCGGTGACGTTGTCAGATTTCACTCAGTGAGAAACCTGGAAAGGTCGCAGAGCTAACCGTTGATTTTCGTGCAGAATTTCTCAGTATGGGGCCCTTCCCCGTAGCCATTATCGTACAGCATAAGAAACGATGGAGACGTCCTCCGGTGGTGGCCCTGTGGCTTCCCCTGTCTAATTCGTCTAGACGCTTGTCTTCTATTCAGATAATTAGCCGTCCTTCTCTTTAGATCATGGAGGGGTGTTTCTCAAAAAGATCTTCCATGAGTGTGCCACGATCACAGTCCTGTGATTTGGTGGGAGTTGATTTAGACCGTTATTTGTCTGCGTTGTAATGGAATTGAGCTCGGTGGTAGTGCTATGTAAGCCATGTTGATGACTGGCCATGTGCAGATTTGCACTAAAATAAGGGAGCACGATGGACTCTAACGTCTTCGCTACCGGCAACAAGAGCGATATGTGTCTATATGAATCGTCTTTATAAGCCGGTTTCCTTGGTTTTAAAAGAGGAACCAATGTTGCTCGTTTCCATATTGTGATACCATCGGGCTGGATGGATTTTGAGGGGCCTAGCCTGTCTTATAGCTTCCTTAACCTGGATGGATTATGAATTGACTATAGATAGAGTTCACGCATCTCGTACGGTTGTTGTTGTTGTTGTTGAAACCTTGCTTCCACGCATCTCGTACGGTTGTTGTTGTTGTTGTTGAAACCTTGCTTCCCCCTGCCTAGTCGGAAGATCCACTTATAAAAGGTTACGTAACGGACCAGACAAGGTTGTACGGATGTTGACAGTCCTTTGTCGGATATGAATCCGGTACGTTCCTGTGTATAGCAACTTGTGGTGCTAACCTGACTGCCTTGGAATTTAGTCGCCTCTTACTACCGGCATACCTACCTCGTGCATATACTAGACCCCTAACCCCTAGGGTATTTCTTGACCTTGCCACCAAAAGCGATGTCCACTTTATGTTTGTGTTTTGTTGGATTTAATAGAGCTTTCACAGTAGCCCATATTTTGCCAACGCCGTCTGAGAGGTTGCAAGACTCTAGATGTTGGTTTCATTTGCGGATTTACGCAGACTATCTCGGGAACTGCTCGACCGATTTGGAGGAAATTAGGCATATAGATAGTATGATTGATACCAAGACTATCCACTTGGGTGTTGCCACTTGGGGGGTGTACAGGGTTGCCACCTATCTCATTTTTTTTAAATTGTGGAGTTAGATATGTCAATATGGGTATCAAATGAAAGGTATTTTCGCCGACATACCAACTAAAATATTTTTCAAGTAGGGTAGCCGCCCAGGGTTTCCGTTTTACCGTATTGTATTTGTATTGTATATTTTTGGGATCATATTTGGATTATTTTAGGATCGTTTTGAGATCATTTAGGGGTCACTTTGGAATAATTTTGGAGCTATTTTGAGATCATTTTGGGTTCAATTTTGGATTAATTTGGGACAATTTTGGGGTAATTTTCGGATAATTTTGGGATCATTTTTTGGGTCATTTTGGGAACATTTGAGTCTTTTTTGGGTCGTTTTGGGATTATTTTAGGATTATTTTGGGAACATTTTTGGATAATTTTGGGATCATTTTAGGGTACATTTAAGGGAGTTTTTGGGGTTATTTGGAAATCATTTTCGGATCATTTTTGGGTCGTTTTGGGTTCAATTTCGTATCATTTTGGGAATATTTAAGGGTCTTTTTAGGATCATTGTGGGATCATTTTATGATCATTTTGGGTAAGTAAAGTTAGCGCTAAATTGATAGCTAGCACCGAGCATGCTCGGTCACCCAGGTACTTTGGTAATATCTGAGATTAACGACCCGCAGCAATGAAACGACCATAGGATGAGTCGTTGACTTTGGGGAAGTCTCTTGTCACCTTCTCCTTTTCCTTTACTGATTTGTTAATAAAATACTCGTATTTAATTTTTATTGTTTTTTTACAATTTTAGCGTTTTCTACTTATTTATTGTTGCGCATCGTACATAATCGATTTTTTTTTCTTACAATTCATTTCAAGATTGTGTTTTTATTTTTTTGTATTTTTATTTTAATTTTTTTTTGCACATTATGCTTATGCTTACAATTGATTATACATAAGTACAAATAGATGCGTACAATAATTGCTTTAATAAAAATAAAAAACGAAACAAATAAAAGCAAATTGGTTTGTGTGAGAAAAAGTAGTTAAAATAAAAACTAGAAAACAAAGAAAAACAAAAAAACTAAAAAATACGCACTTTTTACTTATAATTTTGTTGTTTTTTTTTTTGATAATTTTTTGTTTTGTTAGTATATAAATATTAATTTGCTTTTTTGTTTATTTAACATTAAAACTAAGAATTAATTAAGTTTTCGTTTTTCGTCTTTACATTCTCTTTTGTTTTTGCTTTTTTCTAGATCATTGTTGTTGCCCTTACAAAAAACATTTTCTTTTTTATTTGCTTTAATTAAAATTTATACTTTTCTTAATTATTATAAAAGAAAAAAATTCAAATATCTTTCGCTCTCTAAAACATCAATTACATAATCATCATCAAATAAAAAGTGAACTTTGAAGTTTAAAAAAGAAAAAAGAGGTTTTTTGTTAATTTTTTTTTCTTTGTGTTGTGTTTTCTTCTATTGTTGTTGTAGTTGATAGTAGATTTAGCCAAGGCTCAGTACTCCAGTAGTAGATACGTACTTCCGCGAAGAGGAATAAGAGTAGAGTAGTGATGAGAGGTGAGAAGAAGAACAAGCATTGAAACGGAAGTTTTGCAACAATACAACTATTAGCTAAAGAAAAATAGTATTGCTGTAAAAAGTGTGTGTGCAAGCTACGTTTTGCTGCAGTTGCTGCCTATGCGCCTATTTGTATGCTACATTTTGCAGTTGCTATCTTCAATAGCTGTGTTGGTGTTTTGTTGTTGTTGCTCTTGTTCTCGCTCATTGTGTTGCTTGCTGCTGTTTTTTGTATTTCCATATTGGCACCGCTTGCGAGTTGCAATCACTTGTTTACCGTTCTCATTGAATGATTGCTGAGAATTGTTTTCTCTTTCAGAAAATTTTCCTAGAATTTTTTATTTTCCTTTCCCTCTTTGCTCTGCTCTTACGGCCATTAAATTTGGTTTTATTGCTGTTGTGTGGTATTTTGTATTGCATTGTTGTTGCTGCTGAAGCTGCTGTTGTTGTTGCTATTTGTTGTTCTCGTGGTTTTCAATTCATGCTTTATTTCAGTTTCAGTTGGTTTTTACTTCGGTTTTATGTTTCTTGTTTTGTTTTGTTTTGTTTTTTTCTTCTTTAAAAATGAACACTTTTCATCTGGTGGGAATTTATATGGTTTTGGAAAATCTATTGCACGCAACATGAATTCTTGTGGCCATTTTTGTGCTTTAGCCTTGCCTTTGGCTTATACCGTTCCAAGAATGATAGCTGTTTGGCATTGATGGCGCCTCGTCGTTTGCTGAAAGTGGATAAGAAAATGATTAGATTGTTATTTGATAGCAATATATTCTTAAAATTTACAGTTAATTTGTATAATTTGTTTATTATCTAATTGCATTCACAATTGTATATTTTTATAACTTATTTTTTTTTAATTTTTTTATTTTTTATAAATTTTTTTTTTTTAATTTTTTTATAATTTTTTTTTTTCAAATTTCTTTTTATAATTTTTTTTTTTAATTTTTTTATAATTTTTTTATAATTTTTTATAATTTTTTTTTTTTAATTTTTTTATAATTTTTTTTTTTAATTTTTTTATAATTTTTTTTTTTTTTTTTTATAATTTTTTTTTTTTTTTATTTTTTTATAATTTTTTTTTATTTTATTTTTTTATAATTTTTTTTTTAATTTTTTTTTACATTTTTTTTTTCAAATTTCTTTTTTATATTTTTTTGTTCATATTTATAATTCTTTTTTCATATTTCTTTTTTATAATTTTTTTTCAAGGTCTGAAACCGATTAAAATAACGTTCCGGTTTCGGTTTTGCAACGTGTTTCGGTTTCGGTTCCGGTTTCGTTCTTCAAAATTTATTTCGGTTTCGGTTACGGTTTCGTTCCGGTTTCGGTTTCCAAATAAAAACACGAAAAAAAAATTTTATTACTAAAACACTCAAGTACCTATGAAATAGGTCTGAATTTTCATAACTTTTTTCCTGCGGCCATGATGGGATTTCTCCAATATAATAATACATTTTATTAAAGCTATGCATGGATGAAATTTCTGCTAAACAAATTCCTAAAATTAACTCTACTTTTTTATTAAAAAAATATTAAAATGGAAGCCAAATGAAATGTATAAATCGTTAAAAACATTAAAATTAGTGGCGCTTGCTGAGACAAGCCTGAACATTTCTTTTTCGGATCTCGTAAATTTGTTTCGATCGCTTCATTCAACTATAGTCAAACTTCCTCTTTCAGAATTTTGATACTGATGTAAAAACGTGGCTCGACAATGTTCCATGAAAACTTTCAGGATACCAGTTTGTAAAAGGAAGTACCTATGTGCCCACTCACAGAAGTAAGGTATTGAAAAAATTCAAAACCGTTTGGAACCGGTTCCGGCTTTTGAAACGGTTTCGATTTCGGTCTTTCCCAAATCAAAATAACGGTTACGGTTTCGGTTTTGAAAAATTAATAGGTTTTAATCGGTTACGGTTTCGGTTTCAGTCCTTGTTTTTTTTTTTTGTTTCAAATTTTTTTTTTTTATAATTTCTTTTTTATATTTTTTTTTTAATTTCTTTTTTATATTTATAATTAATTAATTAATTTTAATTTTTTTGTTTATTTTAATTTTTTTATTTTAATTTTTTTTATTTTATTTGATTTTTTTATTTTCTTTTGTTTTATTTTATTTTATTTTTTTTTGTTTTATTTTATTTTATTTATTTTTTTTTTGTTTTTTTTTTTTTTGTTTTATTTTTTTTTGTTTTATTTTTTTTGCTATATTTTTTTATTTTATTCTTATTATTTTTTTGTTTTTTTTTTTTTTGTTTATTTCTTTTTTTTTTGTTTTATTTATTTTCTATGTGTTTATATAATCTATATTTTTTTTTATTTTTTTTGTTTTTGTTTTTTTTTTTTTTCTTTTTTTCAGTTATTTATTTATTTTTATTTGTTTACTATTTTTAAGTTTACGTTTCTTCTTTTTATATTATCATTTTAATTAAATTTTTTTTTTATATTTTTATTTTTTTATATTTTTATTTTTTTATATTTTCCTTTATTACTTTTTTCATATACCTATATATTTTTTACATATTTTATTATTTTTTACATATTTTATTATTTTTTTAGTTTTAATTTTTATTTTTCTAAAATTTGTTATATTTTTTAAATTTTTATTTCTATTATTTTTTGTTTATATTTTTTTATATTTTTATCTTGTTTTTTATTTTTTTTTAGTTTTATTTTTCTTTTTCTTTTTCATATTTATTTTATTTTTTATTTATTTTATTTTTTTCTAATTTTTTTTTAATATTTTTAAATTTAAACTCTTTGTTGCTTTTGACTTGTATACTATTGCTGTAAACACCGACGGTACTGTGAAGGAATTTTCGGGATTGTATGATTGTATATTAGAGCGTATCACGGTGTATGGAGGAAAAAAAAGTTGAAAATGTTCCCCCCCAGTTTGAACACTTACCTTATGAGGTTTTCAAAAAAAATTTTTTTAATTTTTTTGTCACCCTGTAAAAACAGCGAAATTTGTTTTTTTCTATAATTTCTATATTTCTCGTTCGATTTTCAAAAGTGATACATTTTTAGAAAGGTATTCACCAAGGCAAGATTTCATCCATAGAAACTTTTAGCCCTTCATGCCAAGTTCAGTTTTTATTATATTTTTACTAAAACCAACACCCTGTATTTGAAAAATTTTTTTTTCCGGAAAACTAAGAAAAAAAGGGCTAAAAGTTTCTATTGATGAAATATTGCCTTGGTGAATACCTTTCTAAAAATGTATCACTTTTGAAAATCGAACTAGAAATATAGAAGTTATAGAAAAACGAATTTCGCTGTTTTTACAGGGTTACAAAAAATTTAAAAAATTTTTTTTTGTAAACCTCATACGGTAAGTGTTCAAACTGGGGGGGAACATTTTCAACTTTTTTTGGTGATATGCTCTATTGTATATGTTTTCTCAAAAAACACATTTTTTTATATTAAATTCTTTTTTTTATATTTCTTTATTTCTTTTTATTTTTTCTTTTTCATATTTATTTTATTTTTTAAATTTTATTTATTTTTTTTTAAATAAGCACATTTTTATTTTTTTATTTATTTAATTTTTTTGATTTTTTTTTATTTTTTTCTAAGTTTTTTAAAATTAAAAAAAAATTTTTTTAAATTTTTTTAAATTTTTTTTTTTAATTTTTGTTTTAATTTTTTTAAATTTTTAAAATTTTTTTTTTTAAATTTTTTTTTATTTCTTAAATTTTTTAAATTTTCTTTTTCTTATTTCTTAAATTTTTTTTTATTTCTTAATTTTTTTTTTAATTAAACACATTTTTTTTATTTTTTTTTATTTTTTATATTTCTAATTTTGCATTTCTTTATTTTTAAATGGTTTTTTTTTTTTGATTTTTTTTAATTTGTTTTCAATTTTTTTTAACACTATTTTTTATCAAATTAATAATAAAAATAAGAAAACCCAAAAACTGAAATTACATATCAAACTCACTCTCTTATCATCTCAACAGCTGCCTCATACTTGAGTCCCAATTCAATTAGCGCCAATGCGACCAAAACTGGAGCGCGACCCAAACCAGCGACACAATGAACAGCAACGCAAGCTTCGGGATTTTGTTGATACCTGTGAGGATAGAAAAGGGAGAAATAATTTAAGTGACATTAAATAATTAAGGGTAAATTTTTATATTATTTTCTACTTTTTGCAATTTTTAACTCCAAATAATTCAACAAAATAAAAAAAAACGAATCAACTCACGGCCTAGTGTCTAAGCGCAGCGTCGCAGATGCTTATTAAATTTTCTAAATTTTGTGTGCGAATTGTTTTCCAATGGTTTTGTGCGCATGTGTGAGTGTGTTAGTAAAATTATATGGGTAATTCCATGACAAAATGGAAAAAGGTTGAGTTTTTTTTTGTATTATTTATTCATAAAATATTTTAAGATTTAATTTAAAAAAAGTTTAAGAGTTAAAAAGGGACAAAGAAATTAAATTTAAACCATAAAAAATTAAAAAAAAATATAAAAAATAATAAAAATATCATAAATAATATAAACTAAAAAATAATAAAAATATCATAAATAATATAAACTAAAAAAAAATTAATTATAAAGGTTAAAAAAAAAATAGGGGTTAAAAAAATATATAAAAAATATAAAAAAAAAATAAATAAATAATTAAAAAAATAAATAAAATTAAAAAAAAAAATAAAATTAAAAAAAAATAAATAAAAATAAATAAAACTAAAAAAATAAATAAAATAAAAAAAAAAACAATAAATAAACATACAAAAAGTTCAAAAAAATCAAAAAACAAATAAAAAAAGAAAAATCAATTATTAAAAAATTATCAAAATTAATTTTTTTTTTTTTTTTTTTTTTAATTTAACTTCAAGTTGTGGAAACCAACTCTTGTTCGTTTTGTTATGAAGTAACCCATATATTTTTTAAATTGTATTCAGTTAAAAAGTAGCACTTTCTTACCTACAAGTGGCATTATTTTCATAATCATTATCGCATTCATCATTATTAACGTTATTGGCATTTGTATCGGCTGCCATCAACATATCATTATCATTGTCATTTGCATTGTTGTTCATAGCATAATATGAATTATCTAAATTTTCATAATCATTTCTATGTTTATTTTTAAGTGAAAACCTTTTGTTTATATAAAATGAAACCGATGAATTTCTAGAAGCACTTGAAGAGTAAATTGTTGTTGGATTGTTATAGATAAACCTACAACATACAGACGTGTTTGTTGTTCGCGATTTTCAAACATTTTTTTAATATTTAAAATTTTTTAATTTAATTTTTTTATTTTAAAGTTATCCATATATGTATATTTTTTGCAATAGACGCGAAAGAAAAGAGAGAAAAGAAAACCCACAGTCAAAAAGTTGCAATAAGTGGCGCAATTACGACAATGACAAAGTACAGATTACATAAGTATGAAATTAGTAAGAAATTTAAAAATTGCACTGAAAAGGAAGTCGAAATGCTGAAAAGCTGTTTGATAGTGAAATTTTTGAAAAGCATACAATATTTTTCAGAAACTGTAAAATGTACTTCATAAATCGCAAATGGGATTTCAATGATACACCAGAAGCTGTAATATGAATTTCATAAAAATCAATTGCACTTTAGGTATCGTAAAATGTATTTCAGAATAATGAATCGCACTTCAGAAAATTTTCAATTTACCTGTAGTAGAATTCAGTAACTTTAAACAATACTATGTAACGGGTTGTTAGCTTAACAATTTTGTTGTTTGCACTATCGATTTGGTGATTCTGTAGCTCTTCCTTAACAATAACCAATAGGTCATTGTCTGAGGTAAAACATAGCAAAACGTAGCAGATTCTTAGCTAAGCATAGAACCAATAGGTGATTGTCTCAGCTGACTCATAGCAAAACATGGAAGTGTCTCAGCTATTTAGAGGTCGACAATTATTTTGCGTTAACAATAACAGCTGACATTTCGATAACAAATGTTGTCAAATAAACTTGTAGTGAATAGCGAAATCGATAAAATTGTTGTTAAGTCAGCGTAACAATGACAACTCTTGTTAAAATAGCGTATTGAATTCCAGTACTGATGTCTTTAAGATGAGTTGGCACCTATGGTTGCCTCCTAACTGCATTTAATTTATTTCTTCGTATATTGACCGACTTCGATGAAATTTTATCATTTCGAAACTTTTTCGGGGTCATTTTGGGGTGAAATCGTGGAAATTTTATGGAATCATTTCGCTGTGAGTTTTTGTCATTTTTGGGTCATTTTGGCGTCAATTCGGGATCATTTTGGAGTCAGTTTGGGATAATTTAGGGATTATTTTGGATCATTTTTTGGATTATTTTTCGGTCATTTTGGGGTTAATTCGGAATTGGAGTCAGTTTGGGGTTATTTTGGGGTCGTTTCGGGATCATTTGGAGTCACTTTCGTATAATTTTGGGGTCGTTTGGGGGTCAAATTGGGATTAATTTTTATATTAATAACAAGCTGACCCGGCAGACGTTGTCCTGCCACAAATTTATTTCACTGCATGTTTCTCTAACCCGATCCCTATATCTATTTTAATCCATATCCCTATCTCCTTCGTATAGTAGGAACCACGCCCCCTTTTTCGTTATCCCCAGTTTTTTTGAAGGTGGCAGGGTTTGTCTTGTATAACTCCTCACGAAATTTCAGTGTTCTAACGTAATTACTTTCAGGGAAATGTTTCCATCGTTTGGGAGGTGCCACACCCCCTTTTACTTTATCTCTAGTTTTTTTAGAGATGATAGGGATTAATCTTGTTTAACTCCTCAGTGGTCTAACCTAAATAATAACCGAGATATGGATTATGAAGTATTCACATTCGTATGGGAGGTGCTACGCCCCCTTTTTCGTTATCACCAGTTTTTTTGGAGGTGGTAGGGATCGAGCCCATATAACCCCTTACCAAATTTCAGTGGTCTAACATGAATATTTCCAAAGATATCGACTATGAAGTATTTCATTTGTATGGGAGGTGCCCCGCCCTTTTTTTCGTTATCCCTATATTTTTGGAGGTGGTGGGAATCGATCTCATGGAACCCCTTGCCAAATTTCACTAGTCTAACTCGAGTTTTAGCGTGACGGCTGAACACCATTTCATTTATATATATATAGATTTTGTATTCGAAGTGGTTTAACTCTGATAGCAGCTTGATTCTAATAGTACATTTACACTGCACCAAATTTGGCGAATTTGAAAGAGTCATTTCGAACCCGTTTACACTGGAAAATTTGCATTTGGCTTCACCTTCCCTGCAAGAATCTTCTTCTACCAGGACAAAAATCCACCGAAAGAAAATGCATTACCGTGATGATTTAAACATGTTATGTATTGAAACTGGACTCCTGTACTGTGTTTCGTTGAAGCATATTTGAATTATTCTGAATTTTGTAGGTACAATTATGAAACATAAAGTATAGTCTTATTCTGAAGTACCTACAATCATTTAACCTGAAATTAATTTACTGTTTCTGAAACATATTTCACTATTGCGAAATAAGTTTTTCATATACCGAATTTTAATTAATTACTCCGAAAATAATTATAGGTAGATATTTTGAAGTTCAATTATATATAGAGGCTATAGCATTATTCAGCAACTAAAGTAAGGGAACATTTTGGGCAGCATGCTGTTATATTATTTTGCTTAATTGAAGTTGATCGTAATTGTTTTAAATGTCGTATTGAATTTCTGCTTTCATGCAAGCTATGAGTTTGTTAGTGGCAGAATGAATTTGGCTGAATGGCTAAAATGATATAATTTTATAGGTGAATCCCCCTGGCCATTCTCTTATGATTTTTCCATAAATTTTTTATAGTGGGCGTGGCACCACCCACTTTTGAGCGAGGCATTTTTGAAAATTCGACTGGTCGCAACTTTTAAACTTATTAGGGTAGAACGATGAAATGTAGTATCGTTGGGAGTACCTATACCTGATGAAATTGGATAAAATCGCTCTCCAACCACGCCCACTTTCGATATCGAAAGCTTCGAAAATCACCTAAATTGATATCGTCGCTCCCAACGAAGACTAACACGGTTGAGTTTTCTGCGTCGAAGAGTAACACGGTTGAGTTTTCTGCGTCGAAAACTAACACACTTCAGCTTTCTGCGTCGAAGACTAATACAATTCAGTTTTCTGCGTGGAAGACTAACACACTTCAGCTTTCTGCGTCGAAGAATAACACACTTCAGTTTCAGTTCAGTTCTATGCGAACTGTGTTAGTCTTCGACGCAGAGAACGAAGTGTGTTAGTTTTCGACGCAGAAAGCTGAAGTGTGTTAGTCTTCCACGCAGAGAACGAAGTGTGTTAGTCTTCGACGCAGAGAGCGCACTGTGTTAGTCTTCCACGCTAACTGAACTGTATTAGTCTTCGTTGGGAGCGACGATATAATTCGGTAACGGAAATGGCTAAATTGATATAGTTTGGTAGGATGAAGCCCCTAGTCATTCTATTATGATTTTTTGATCAATTCCTTAAGTAGGCACCGCCCACTTTTCATGGAGGCATATTTGAAAATTTCCCGGGTCATAACTTTTAAACTGATTACGGTAGAACGATGAAATTGGTGCAAGGTATACCAGCATAATAGGGAGTATACCTGATGAAATTTGACGAAATCGCTTCCCAACCACGCCCACTTTCCAAATGGAATATTTCGACAATCATATGAAAACCACCGCTGGGTATTTAATGTTCGATTCACCCGAACTTAGACTTTCTTGCTTGTTGATGTTGCTTTTGCCTGGAATCGATACCCGACTACTTGGTGTAGTAGGCCGATCACCACTACCGGCGGCGGAAGATGAATAAGCAATGAGATGCGTTGCGAGGCGAGGCGAGCCGAACGTCGCACGTAGTGCAAATGACCTGCAATGCATGACTTTCTGACGCAAGACAGCATGAAACGCACAATGATTATAAACCACTTGCAGGCAAGCAAAAAAAAAAAAACGAAATAATAATACTTAACTATTAAATGAACTAAAGCTTAGAGTAAAAAATATTAGAAAAATAAAAAAGGTGTACTTTACAAAAACTCACTTTTGCTTCAATATTTCGAACCACTCATCAACGATTTGAGGTGGCGGAAAGGTGCCATCCTCGAATGCTAAATCCTTTACGGTGATGCCTTGAGCTTCGAGCTCATCAATATTATAGCTGGGCTCACAGACGCGCACCACTGTGCTAACGTTATTCTTCTTGAGCTCCTGTGGAAAATATAGAAAAAAAGGAAAATTAAAATTTTAAGATAAATAAATTGAAATGTGTAGACTAACCGTTATATAATGATGGATGGTTACATCTGATGGCCGATCGGTAATTAGGAACTTCATGCCCTTAAACTCAATAAGAGCTGGAGCTGGGCGCAAATCCTTTTGACGCATGTTGCTCATTAATTTATTATAAGTTTAATTAAAATGTAATATAAAATATACAGTTACGTATATATAGATGTATGTGTGTGTGGGTTAAAGTGCGTTTATTGGAGTTAAAATCAAAAAACACACAAGACAGTTGAGAATTCCAGCACTCAAGCTTTGAATGAAATGAAAGCACGGTATTTTTGTTGTGATTTTTTTTCTTCAACTTTTTTTAGAATTTTCGTTTGGACTTTTGTTTTTTTTTTTTGTTTGTCACTTTCAAATATGGGAAGCTGTGTTCATTAACGCCTTTTTAGCTTATTGTTTATGCTAATTTTCTTGTTGTTGTTGTTGTTTGTTGTAAATATTTTTTGTATAAATATAATTTAAGTTTTAAATGTGCAAATTGAAGCCTTAGCGTACGGAAATTGTATTGTAATTAGCGCATAAGATTCAAAAATTAAGTACAGTATTTGCTTTTCTTCTTCTTTTCCTCCTTGCAATTGAAGTAGTTGCTTTAGCGTTTTTTTTTTTTGTGTTTTTTTAAGCTTAAAAATGATCACAAAAAAGTAATTAGAAAAAAGTTTTTCAAAAATAGTTTAGTGGTTTATTTTTTTTTTTCCTTGTTGCTTTCTTGCACAAAACCTGTTTGCTCTTGAAATCCCTGTTGACGTTTTTAATTCCTCTTTAAACTTTTGCAGCAAATAAAAAATTTGCAATACTTTTTTCTTGTCAAATAAGCTTTTGCTTCGCTTTATTGCTTTTGCCAATTCTTCTTCTGTTACGAGCGCTATCTCTTTCTTGCTTTCCCTGCAATTCTACAAATTTCCGTTACTTTTTATCACTCTCTCTCGCTCTCGTTACTTCCACGTGGCGCGCTTTCTATGCTGCTGCTGCTGCTTTCGCCTGTCTAACTGTCGCCGAACTGGACACGCTTCCAACAAAATCCAACTCTTGTTCTTTTTATCTTTTCCCCACTTTTTGATGGTATATTTCCCCTGGAAAAGAAAAAAAAAAAGGATTTCATCAGATAAAATAATTTATGACTTTTTAAAAAAAGAGGAGAAATTTATCATTCAAAAGATATATATGAGGTCACCATAGTTGAGACACTCAATTCTTTCTATCTCACCGTAAAAAATTACAAACTTAGCAGAGAGAGAGGAAGAGAAGAGGGCTCATAAACTTTTTTTGTTGTTGTAGCGGCAAAAACACTTCTCGTTCGTAACAGTCCTTTGCCGGTTATAAGCCTAGCAGCTTGCCTTACTTGCCCGACTGTTCCGGGAGTGATTTGGTATGACCAGTGCAGCCTACTGGGTTCATCCCATCCCCTGCTTCTGTAAGGAATAAGAAGGTTGGTAATGAGAGACATCACACCCGTCATCACCTTTTTTGGATTTTAGTCGCTTCTTTCGACAGGCATACCTACTTCGGGCATATTCTAGACCCCTAACCCGCAGAGGATGTTGTTGTAACGAAGGGTAGCTCTGCCCTCCCAGCATCCTAGTACACAACTGTTTCGAGTTAGCGTTGACTCCTAGGACGATAAGGACCGATCTGGGTAAGCATTTCGATGAGACTCGGCACTTAGTAATATCTAGTAATATCGCCGTTTGATTCAAAGGTTCAAAGGCAGGCCCTGAAAACACATCCCTACGACCTCTGTTGGCTCTTATGTTGAGTCAAGTCCGGCGTACGCCGTTTTGTTAATTCCAACACCTCCTGTTGGAACGGCATCTTCCTCGAGAGACAAGGGTCCGTCTGGCTTATTAATTACGTTCTTGATATTGTAGCAGGTTAAACTCCTCTACTTATGCAGACTGATTTCAGTACGTAACGTACTGAAAATCCGGCCGGCCTACTCTTCTAACACCCACTACTCCCTGGTCCAACCTTGTTGAAACTGCTCGTTTCCTATGACTTCCGTTAGAAGACATTGATGACAATTTAGGTCAAAGAAAAGTACACTTTTGAGCTGGGCTACCCTTCGCTATAACACACAGGGGTAACGGAAAGCGGTAGTATGGTTCACTGAGGTACACTCGTCTGAGCCCGGGAACACTTTAGTAGATATGGTGACAGCAGACTTTCAAAAGAGATTGTTGGTCGTAATATATACCCTATCAATCGCTGTGTCAATTTCTATTTGAAATCGTTCGCACGATTGTTATAAACCATGTAAACATGCTTTCACGACAATAGAACCATGTAATGTGCTACTAACACATATTTCAAATCCTAATTTTAACGCCATTAAAGGCGCTATTCATCAAAACTATTACCCCATCGAAATATGGTCATAAAAAAGAATTTAGTGAACCCCACCATACAATAAAAAGCAACAACAATGCCATTAAAGTGAAAATAAAATTGTTACGTAGCATCTACAACAGCTGTCACTTGTGGCACAAATTTTTAATGAATGTCTGATAATTATTGCTTTTAGTGTAAATAAATTTCAAACTTAAATAGAAACTAATAAATATTATTTAAAGATTCAAAAGTGAAAATTTTAAAGTATGAAAATCGACAAACAAGTACAAAATACATTATACAATTAAATTTCACAGCATAGCGTTTTTGTGGCTGCCTTTAAAGTCGTTTCTGTATAAAGCAGCCATCGCCACGTAGTGGCTCTTTTAGCTGGCTGTGGCTCTACAACAACAACATGTGGATCTTTTGTGGCTCACAAAAACAAACCAGATTCGCAAGAAAAGTACGAAAACTATTTCAATTCTTGGAATACCGTTAGCATCTCCACCACAGCGCAAACTCAATGCATTTCGAATGTGAATGTATAACGGTACACACATGATTTCATATCATACATACGAACGATATGGTTGTAGAAGGTATGTCGTTTTTGTTGTAGTTATGGTGAAAGGCCTGGCGACCCCTGGTATAAAGTGTTTTGTCATGTTTTTGTTTAAGAGAGGGGGGGAAGATATGAAAGGAGGTGGTATTAAAAATAAATAACTTAATATATTACATTTAAGAGCTTGGCAAATTAATATGTTATGGCATGTTGAGTTAATTTTGGCACTAATGAGTTTTGTTGTTCAAACATTAACATTTTTTATACCTAGTTGTGCTTAGCATACAAGGTATTTTAATACTGTGCGCACTAAAGTTTGCTGTTTCAGCTTAAAGGGATCGATAGTTATAGACTTCCATATCCTTAAATTATTTGTTTCAGAAAAGAAATCGCTTAGCACATGACCATCCGTTCGCAAGTTAGCTTAAGCCTAAATTTATATATTTTTACCAAATATTGTGTATGGTTTTATATTGCATAGATTGGTACAAAAAATAAGATAGTCGGAAAATAGATACGCCCACTTTTTCGATATCGAAAATTTCAGGAAATGCAAACAACATTATAATTCATTAACTGATACTGATAAATTGATATATCACAGCTAGGTATATAAAGTTCGTTTATTAGTTCTTACTTATTTGTCGCTCAATTTATTCAAGATGCCATCCCAAGCAATAAATAAACGTGTATGATAACATAGTACATATATATTATACATAATTATAGTATAGATTCACTTATGCATTAGGGTGGATAAGAAAAAAAATCGATTTTCGTTTTTTTTTTTCGAAGGGTAAATAGAAATTCGGATTCCTGACTATAAATGTGGTATAATGACCAAATATGAGTATTTCACGTGCCTCATCGCCGTTTTTCGTTTTCGTGAAAAGCTTTTATGTAAATGAATATTTCTCGGCACCCAAAAATCGTACAGCCAACTTTTATCCCAGTAATTGTAGGGAATTGATCGCTCTACAAAAAAGCTTTTATAAACTTATTTCCTTAAAGTGAACAAACATTACAAAGTTTTTTACCCTACAAAAAAAAAAAACATTTTTTGGCCCATCCTAATATGCATGTAGAGATTGTGCATTTGTTATCTTTGAAAGTCAAATACCTAAGTATTCTCTGATTTCTATTCTCATGTGATGTGTCATGCTGTAATCTTTGAAATTTTATATTAGATTTTCTTGTATGTATCTATTTTTAGACACATTTTTTTCCTTCCCATTCTGCATTTCATTATTTCTTTAACATTTTTTTTGTCATCCAACAAATTGTTCTTTTTTTAGTTTTAGTGTGTCAAAATAAGCCCGATTTTTAAAAACGGCCTATCTCGATTTTTTTTTAGAAGCACTTAATTTCCAAATTTGTTTCAAATAAAAGACAGTAAGCTGGCAACCCTAGGTGCCAAACTTTTTTAAGACATTACGGTTAGTATGCAGTTGAAAGTACCTTTGATTTGAAACCCATATTGACCTACCTTGCTCAATATTTAAGAAAAAATCAGAAAGGTGGCAACCCTTTAAGACGCCTCAAGTGGCAACACCCAAGTGCACAGTCTTTGAATCAAACGTACTATTTCTATGCCAAATTTCTTCGAAATCGGTCAAGCGGTCCCAAATGATCCCAAAATGACCCTAAGATTATCCCAAAATGGCCCTAAAATGATCCCAAAATGATTCAAACACGACCCCAAGAATCTTAAATGATCCAAACATGATCCGAAAATTATCTCACATTAGGGTCTCAATACAAAAGAGAATATGGAGAAAGATTGGAATGAAACCCAAACAAATTTAACAACATATTAAGGAGCGGTTCCAAAATGGGTACATCAATACTTAATACTCTAAATTACTCACTTAAATCTCAATTAAAATTAATTACAAATTCAATCATTAGACTAAATTCCGATTTTAGCAATAAAGGATTTTTTTCGCAACGTAGTTTGGCGCCAAGATGACATTAATTGAGCTTAAAAGCCCCAAAACAGTAAGCAATTTAAAAACAATTGATTTTATCGTGGTGCAAAATTTATTATCAGCTATAATTTTTGCTGTTGACCAAATGTATTGACCATTTAAGCCCTTGCTACTAAAGACAGCGAAAGCGTTTATCTTTACGAGCGCGTGACTCTTCACAACTGCTGTCAAAAACAATAAAATTAAATTAGGAAAAACTAAAAAAAAAAAAAAAAACGAACGTAAAATGCGCTCAATTGTTTGGCGCGCCATTTTCCATTAACTACACGGGGCTGACCGAACAGTGCTGGCCTGCTATTAGTTGGCAAGCAAAAGTTTTTAACAATTGATGCGAATTGATTTGATGATCATCACAGCAGAAGTGAGTTCGACATTTGCACATGCCATTTTTTTGTATATAAAGGGTGTTACAATGGAAAAGTGATTAGGACCAGTAAGTTGGGCAACACTGCCCAGACGAGCTAAAAGCTTTTATAATTTCCATATGGATTCAAGAAGATTTTCCTTTTATAGATAATCAAGAGCTTAGGAATCAAAATAACAGGTAATTTCGTGAGCTTTTGTAAGTGTTGAGCAGAAAAGCTTTTGTTGGATAAAAGCTTTTTCTTTACTTTTTAGTAACTTCATATGATATAAGAGCGCTTTTGCCCAAATTTAATCAGAGAAAGGTTCTAAGCTTTAAAGCATACAGCGATTAACTGTGCAAAAGCTTCCGTTGGGTAAAAGCTTTCATATAAAAATATGCATTTGAGTAACTTCCTATGATTTGCGAGCGTTCTTGCGCAAGCTAATATTAAAGAAAATGTTCCTTACATTGGTAATAAAGGGCAATAAACGAATCAAAATAACAGGTAATTTCATGAGCTTTTTGTAAGTATTAAGCAGAAAAGCTTTCGCTTTACTTTTGAGTGACTACATATGATTTGAGAGCGCTTTTGCTCAAGTCAAGATTAAAGAAAATAAAGGTAATAAAGGTAATTTACGAATCAAAATAACCGGTAATTTCATGAGCTTTTTGTACGTGTTAAGCAGAAAAGCTTTCGCTTTACTTTTGAGTAACTTCGTATGATTTGATAGCGCGTTTATAAAAATTTTATCAGAGAAAGCTTGTCAACGAATACTTCATAACACTTGCGAAAAAGCTTTCGATGGATGAAAGCTTTCGCATAAAAATTTGCGTTTGAGTTATTTGATATCATTTGAGTGCGTTTTTGCGCAAATATAATAAAGAAAGTTTTTGAGCTTTTAAGCTTTCAACGAATACTTCATAACACTTGCAAAAAAGCTTTCGTTGGGTGAAAGCTTTCAGATAAAAATTTACGTTTGAGTTATTTAATATAATTTGAAAGCGGGTTTGCGCAAAATTTAATAAGAGAAAGTTTTGAGCTTTTAAGCTTTCAACGGTTGCCTAATAATAGGTACTTGCAAAGCTTCAATAGTAGAATGTCTAAAATTACAGTTATTTAAGTCAAAGAGTACTCCCTAAACACCCTTTCAATGTTGTTAATTAATAAATAGCAAATATTTTTGCTGTCAATTTGCCAAAATATATATAAATATGTACACACAAACATATGCCCGAATAAAAAAAGAAGACAAATTAACAACAAATTGCGTTCCACGAATTGCAGTTGATATACAAACAAATATATATATTATTCAAATATGTTTGCATATCTAGGGAAGCAGCAAATTGACTTTTGTTGACCTTTGGTCAAAGCATTTACACTATGAAAGCGAAATTTCTATAAATTGAAAAGAAAAATTCAAAAAGTTATAAAAATGTTTATGAACGAAATATAAAACACGCTAGAAAATATTTAGAAAGCAATTAAGTGATATAAATAAAGAGAGCATCGTAAAAAATGTAAGAGCGACGATGATCTAGTAAAACCATAAAGTCTATAGGTGGTCCTATGCAAGACTAAGTATAACGGTTTAGTACCTAATCGAGGGGAAAAATAATCTTAATTAGTTGCGTTTAAGACTGGAATTTCTGGCGGCAAGTGCTGGGACAGATTCGTGCGTAAAAGATTACAACATTTCAAAATTTCACATACAAAACGATCTTCTGAAATGGTCTAGTCTTCCACGACAGTACACGATTTTTGCTTAGTCATACTGACAAGAGTTTGAAAAGTACTAAGCAAATTTTCTAATAATTTACGAACAAAAATTCGAGGAAAAAATAAAAATCCTCCACAGTTACTATATTTATACTTTTGCGAAAAGTTTTACGAACTACGAAAAAATTTAAACTGTTTAGCATAAGCTTACAAGCAACCAAAGCCATTACTTATACATTTTAGATGTCTCTAAATAGCGCCGCTATAGTCAATTAGTTATGCCTTTAAGTTTTGTAAAAATAATTTGAATTTAATTGCCACTTTGCGCCTGGTTGATTTCACCGGCTGCTGTGACGATTAAGATATTAAGGACCATCTGGCAGGTTAGTGTTTAATTGCCGTTGCCCTATCAGACATTATCTTGGCAAAAAATTAAGTGACATAAATTTTAATAAGTTAATTAGATAAGAATACCCAGTAAGCGATGACAATGAATTTTTAATTTTTCTACTTTTGCATTGCTTTACCCTAGTTAAATGGGTATTCTCATCGACTAAGAAGATTTGTTAATTTTTCAATATTTATTAAGCTCAAGACCAAATGAACTAATGGATTTAGAAAACCCTCTCTCAGAATTTGTCTGATGAGCGTTATAAAGGTTCTATCTATACTATCTTATAACTTTAAACGAGCTAAACTAGTATATATGTATGTATATTTGTATATCTGGGAACCGTTGACCGATTTGGATAAAATTATGAATATAGATAGTATGATTGATTCTGCTGCCACTTGGGGAGTTTACAGGTTTACCACCTATCTCAATTTTTTTAAATTATGGAGCAAGATATGCCAATATGGGTATCAAATTAAAGGTATTTTCGGCGACATACCAACTAAAATATTTTCAAGTAGGGTTGCCGCCCAGGGTTACATTTTTATCGTATTGTATTTGTATTGTATATTTTTGGGATCATATTTGGATTGTTTTAGGATCATTTAGGGGTCACTTTGGAATAATTTTGGGGCTATTTTGAGATCATTTTGGGTTCAATTTTGGATTAATTTAAGGTGCGTCAAGCTGGACCCCCCCCACGACGGATTTTAAATTTGAATAGCCAGGAATTATGTGCTATTTATGTGCTAATTTGTTCCCAAAAAAAAAAATTTTGTGCTCAATTTTTAAGTACTTTTTTTAAAACCCCAAAAGTGGGGGGTCCAGCTGGACGTCCAGTTATATAGGGGTTATATCGCCGGTCGACGGGCTGGAATTTTATTAAGCCAGGAATTATGTGCTATTTATGTGCTCGAAGATTTCAAAAAGATTTTTTTTTGTTGTTTAAGTTTTAAGTACTTTTTTTAAAACTTCAAAAGTGGGGTGTCCAGTTGGATGTCCAGGTAAAACCCACCCTAATAAGTGGTAGCTGTAGGGAAAAAATGTATATGTGGGAATTATGTGCTATTTATGTGCTCGAAGATTTCAAAAAGATTTTTTTTGTTGTTTAAGTTTTAAGTACTTTTTTTTAAACTTCAAAAGGGGGGTCCAGCTGGACGTCCAGCTAGACCCCCCCCTAAGAAGGAGTAGCTTTAGGAAAAAACTTTAAATGTGGGAATTAAGTGCTATTTATGTGCTCGAGGATTCCGCAAAATTTTTTTTTGTTACTCACATTTTAAATATTTTTTTCGAATTTTAAAATTTGCGTACCAGCTAAAACCCACCCTAATAAATGGTAGCTGTAGGGAAAAAATGTATATGTGGAAATTAAGTGCTATTTATGTGCTCGAGGATTCTGCACCATTTTTTTTTTTGTTGCTCACATTTTAAATATTTTTTTTCGAATTTTAAAATTTGGGTACCAGCTAAAACCCACCCTAATAAATGGTAGCTGTAGGGAAAAAATGTATATGTGGGAATTAAGTGCTATTTATGTGCTCGAAGATTTCAAAAAGATTTTTTTTGTTGTTTAAGTTTTAAGTACTTTTTTTAAAACTTCAAAAGGGGGGGGTTCAGCTGGACGTCCAGCTAGACCCCCCCCTAAGAAGGAGTAGCTTTAGGAAAAAACTTTAAATGTGGGAATTAAGTGCTATTTATGTGCTCGAGGATTCCGCAACATTTTTTTTGTTGCTCACATTTTAAATATTTTTTTTCGAATTTTAAAATTTGGGTACCAGCTAAAACCCACCCTAATAAATGGTAGCTGTAGCGAAAAAATGTATATGTGGGAATTATGTGCTATTTATGTGCTCGAAGATTTCAAAAAGATTTTTTTTGTTGTTTAAGTTTTAAGTACTTTTTTTAAAACTTCAAAAGGGGGGGGGGGGGTTCAGCTGGACGTCCAGCTAAAACCCACCCTAATAAATGGTAGCTGTAGCGAAAAAATGTATATGTGGGAATTATGTGCTATTTATGTGCTCGAAGATTTCAAAAAGATTTTTTTTGTTGTTTAAGTTTTAAGTACTTTTTTTAAAACTTCAAAAGGGGGGGGGGTTCAGCTGGACGTCCAGCTGGACCCCCCACTTTTGGGGTTTTAAAAAAAGTACTTAATAATTGAGCACAAAATTTTTTTTTTTGGGAACAAATTAGCACATAAATAGCACATAATTCCTGGCTATTCAAATTTAAAATCCGTCGTGGGGGGGGTCCAGCTTGACGCACCTATTAATTTAGGACAATTTTGGGGTCATTTTCAGATCATTTTGGAGTAATTTTGGGATCATTGTGGGATCAACTTTGGATCATTTTTGGAACATTTGAGGGTCTTTTTGGGATTATTTTAGGATTATTTTGGGATTATTTTAGGGTCATTTTGGGATCATTTTTGAATAATTTTGGGATAGTTTTCGGATCATGTTGAGTACATTTAAGGGTCTTTTTGAGGTCATTTAAGAATCGTTTTTGGATCATTTTGGGTTCAATTTCTTTTTGTGGTCGTTTTGGGATCATTTTAGGATTATTTTAGGAGTTTTGTCATTCAAATTTTAAAATATCATAATCCAGCCACAATAGGACACCGACAACCTTATTTTTTTTTTTGATTAAAACAATGCTAGACATGAATGACGGCACACATCAGTTTTTGCATATTGCCCTTAAGTAAGTGATGCTAAATCCTGATGTAAATATAAATCAAGTTATATTTATATCATGATTTATCATCACTTCCTGGATTGGGGTTTGGCCTGGGGAGAGGGTTAGGGTAAGGGATAGGGACAGGGGTACATGCAGGCAAATTAATTTTTGGCAGGACAACGCCTAAAGTAAAATTTCCAATTACATATTCAGAATCAGCAGAAAATTCTACACACGAATCATCTAAAATGTCGAGAATATGGAAATTGCGAAAAATTTCAAAAACATAAAATTTTTGATTGAGGACTTTCAATAAAACGTGGCTTATAAAGTCAAGGGCACATCACAATGTTGTACTAGTATGCTTAAAATTTTCGTAATTAAATTTTCTACAACATAGGAGGGCTGACTTTTTTTCGTGCATAGACTTTTTCTATTTTTAAAATGGTTAAATCTGAAATTTTGTGAAAAAATTTAGTTATTTTCTTTAAAAAGTTTTTGAACGTTTTTTTGGCATAGTGGCCAAACTACTGAAAATACTTATATTAGAGATGGGTAAAAAATTTTAACGGGAATAAGTATAATGTAAACAGTTTAAATCGAAAAAATGAAAAATTTAAATGGGAATTTTATTATTTTCACCGATATCTCGGAAACTAGATCTGCCACAGAAAATTGGCTGTGATATTTAGAATCAGGAGAAGATTTTACATTAAGAAAATGTACTTTCATTCTTGGAGATTTTCTTTGCCGAGTAGTGTTAAGAATTTTTTTTTATCGGGAAGCCGTTGTTTTTACGGAAGTAGATCACTATATTTCAAAATATTTTTTAAAGCAGCCCTACCTTAGAACTTGTTTGAAGAACTCTATAGTTAAGAACTTTTTTTAATAACGCCATATTTAAAAATTCGTTTCCAAAACGCCCTATTTCCGAATGAGTTTCAAAAACCATTTCTGAACGAAAATTCAATATTTCCTCCGCTTTTTTGAAACAGTTTTTTGAAACAAATTTTGAAATTTGAGATG
>CAXKVI010000003.1:108785497-108872997 GCA_964058755.1 Campiglossa producta | reverse complement strand
CTTGAATGACGCTGTTTCTTTTCGCTTTCGTGTTATGTCAATGAAATTACGTTGCAAATTTTTTAGTTTTTTGCATATTTTTAAACTTTTGTTTTTTTTTTTATAAACGTTTTATTTCTATTCGTGTTTTTTCGTTCGTTATTTTTTCTAGGATAACTTCTTTGTTTCAGTCTTTTTTCGTTTCTCTCCCACTAAGTTTTTTTTTCTTTGCTGATTTATGCAATTTCTATTTTTCCGCCTCACGCCAAATCTTCGCAGCTTATTTCTATTGAAATTGAAAAAATAGACTTTTTGTCTGCTGTTTGTCCAACAGTTCACATAATAAATTTTCACACTTCCATGCGAAATTTCTTTTGAGTTCACAATAACAAAAATAAAATAGGAACAAACAAAAAAGTTTTAATATTTTTTTCGTTTCACAAACTTTTTAGATTTGGGATTCACAGATAGAAAAATGCACCGCAATTAAATCTGTGGTCATAAGCAATAACAGCCTAAGTCGACTTAAGAAATTAGACCAGTTGAAATTTTTGCTGGTGATTTTGAATAGCAACATCGAGACATTTTTCAAGACTTTCATTGGTCTTTTTTACTTTCTTTACAAACAATTATATCCAAAACGTTTGCCTTAGTTATAAAACAGTTTTGTTACAAAAATTCCCCAGCAAAAATTTCGACTGGTCTAATTTCTTAAGTCGACTTAGGCTGTTATTGCTTATGACCACAGAAATATAATTATAATAACACCAACAAAGTTTATATACCTAATCAAGAGGGTAATCAAAGTCAAAATAAACAAACAGCAATAACACACATAAAAAAGCAATAATATTAAAATCAAATCGATGAGTCTAGAACAGTATGAATTTATTTCTATTGAATTTGCAGGGACTTGAAAAAATTGCTAAGATAAATAATTGCATTATTATTTTTTTCGATAATCTAAATTCCTAATCTCCTCTCCTTGATTCGATGACCAGTAAAGGTGATGAAAATTTTCTAAGCAACAATACAATGCGGTTTGACAAGATCCTTCACTAAGATCGAAATTGCAATCATCGTAGGCGGTATGTTTGTAGCATTTTTCAACTTGTCAAAACTCCAAAAGAATAATTTGATCAAATTATGCGCCTGTTCAAAAAACCACAAAAAAAGCGCTGACACTGCTAGTATAAATGGTGACCAATAGATGTCGCTCTAGCTGTCGATATGGTAAGAATAACAAAATCTAATAAAGTGAGTACATACAGAGTGGACATAAGCTGGCAAAAATTTCAACGCAGGTAAGAGGTACACACTGCGGGCTTAGAAATTCCGAATCCCCTTGGTTCAACAATAGGTGATGCAAAATTTCTAAACACAAAGCCATTAGACAATGGCCCTTGAGCAAGGCCGAAATTACGTAATCATGGTAGCTTGTAATTGTTGTTGCTTTTCCACCTTGTTCACTAATAATAAAAACACAGAATAATGTAAGGAAAATTATTCACAAACGTCAAAAGTCCACCAAATTTTCAAAGATTTTTTTTTGTTTTTCTTTTTTTTGTTTTGATTTGTTTTATTTTTTGTTTTTTTTTTTTATTATTTTTTTTCAATTTTTTATTTTATTTTCCCTTTTTATTATAATTTTATTTCCCCATTTTTATTATTTTATAATTTTATTTTATCTTTTTCATTTTCATTTTTATTATTTTTTTTTTGTTTTTGTTTTCTTTATTTTTTTTTTTTTCGTTTTCTTTATTTTATTTTTTTTTTTCGTTTTCTTTATTTTTTTTATTTTTTTTTTCCTTTTCTTTATTTTTTTTTTGTTTTCTTTATTTTATTTTTTTTTCTTTTCTTTGAATAAATTTTATTTTCTTTTTTATTTATTTTTTTATTTAATTTCTTATTTTCTTTTTTATTAATTTTTTTATTTTTATTTTTTTATTTTCTTTTTTTTATTTATTTTTTCATTGTTTTTTTTTATTTTCTTTTTTATTTTTTTTTATTTTCTTTTTTATTTCTTTTTTTTTTTGTTTTATTTCATTTTTTACTTTTTTCATTTTTTTTTTTTATTTGTTTGTTTTCTTTTTTCTTTATTTGTTTGTTTTCTTTTTTCTTTATTTGTTTGTTTTCTTTTTTATTTACTTTTTCACTTTAATTTATTCTTATTTACTTTATTTAATTGGTTATCAGTTAATTTTTTTTGTATTTCCTTTATTTTTTTGTATTCTAGTTTTTTATTATTTACTTCATTCTTTTTATTTTCTTGTTTTAACTTATATTTTTTAATCGTTTTTGTTTTTAATTTAATTTTTTAGCTACATACAATATAGTTGTATTTTCTGTTTTTGTATTTACTTTCTCTTAGTTGATTATTTTTTTAAATAATTTTTTTTTTTTTTTCAATTCAGTCGTTTTATTTATTTTTTTTATTATCGACTTTTTAGTGAAATTTTTTTTATTTACTTTATTCCTGGTTTATTACTTGATTTTTTATTGATTGGTTTTGTAATATTTTTTAATTTAATTTTTTAATTTTCTCGTTTCTTCTTTTTTTATTATTATTATTATAATTTTTTTAAATTATTTTTATATGTATTCCTTTCTTTAACTTTGTTGTTTTATTTATTTTTTTCGATTCACTTTATTGTTTGACTTCTTTTAATAAATTTTTTTATTTATTTTTATTAATTTTTGTTTTTTAATATATTTTTTTAATTTGAAATTTTTTTAAATCTTTTTTTTTATTTACTAATATTTTTATTAAAAATGTAATTTTTTCATATTTTTTTATAATATATTTTTTATATTTTTTTTTTATTTTTTTATATTTTTTTTATATATTTTTTATATTTTTTTTATAAATTTTTTATATATTTTTTATATTTTTTTTATATATTTTTTTATATATTTTTTATATATTTTTTATATATTTTTTATATTTTTTTTTATATTTTTTTTATTTTTTTTCATATTTTTTTTATTTTTTCATATTTTTTTTTATTTTTTTTATTTTGTCATATTTTTTTTTATTTTTTTTATTTTGTCATATTTTTTTTATTTTTTTTAATTTTTTCATATTTTTTTTTTATTTTTTTTTTTTAATATTTTTTTTTTTAATATCAATTTTTTATCACAATTCTATGAAAAATTAAGCATAGATAATGGTTTCTTATTTTTCAGGTTTAATAAATTGTACCAAAGTCGAATTCGTTCCAATTAGTTCTTTATAATTTATCAAGTAACCCAATTAATGCCTTGAACTTAAGTGCTGAACTTGAAGGTCAACAACCAGACAGTAACCAAACACCTAACTCACAAAGACAATGGTCAATTTCATTCACGTCACGTTCAGACTGACAGCTAACACAATCAAAAACTAAATAAGATTGTTATTCAGTAGATCTAAACAACAAATGCAATAAGTGTTTGGATGCTTAGAGATAAAACAAAAATTTAAAAAATAAAAATAAAAAAAGCAAAAAAAAAATTAAAAAAAATTATATTAAGTAGATATAAACGTAATAATATTCAGGCAGCCAGACAAACAATAAAAACTTAGTAAGTACAGCTAGAATGAGTATATTCAAGTTCAATGTTTTTTACGTAAGAAGTACATGTACGTATACAGAAACGAAGTTCGATGGCACTTCTGAAGGTAAAATATATGTATGTTATGCATAAATGGGATAGACTACACAAAGGAAAATCAAATAAGATAAATATTCATGAAATTAAATCAAGTGCACAATCTCGATAAGACAAGAGATTCATTTGTGCGAATGCAATGATTTATTGATAAATTTCCATGACAACTAAGCAAACGAATTGATTGATGGATGTCTTTTGATTAAATAATAGAATTTTTTGAATTGTTATTAATTGTGATAGCGATAAGAGTTTTTATTTTACGTAAGTATGTAGTTTAAGCGATGCTAATAAAAATTGATTCGAGAGTTTTAATTATTCATAAGTTGCTTAATAAATGAAAGCTGTGCCGACAATTAACTCATAAGTTCGAACATTGAGTTCTCTCTGGGGCGGATCCAGGATTTTGGGAAAGGGGGGGCGGTTAAACTTTTTTTCGGGGACATTTGTGATTCTCTAAATTCGCCTTTTAGGTTGCTTTTCAAAAAAAATATATACATTATTTGTTGGTACAGGCAATGTCAAATTTAACGTATGACGCAAATTTACTTTTTGTGTAATTTTTTTACTATATTTTTTGTGTCATTTTATTACTATATATTTTTTGTGTATTTTTATTACTATATTTTTTGTGTAATTTTATTACTATATATTTTTTGTGTATTTTTATTACTATATTTTTTGTGTAATTTTATTACTATATATTTTTTGTGTATTTTTATTACTATATTTTTTTTTATTTTATTACTACATTTTTTGTGTAGTTTTATTGCTATATTTTTTGTGTAATTTTATTACTATATTTTTGTGTAATTTTATTACTATATTTTTTGTGTATTTTTATTACTATATTTTTTTTTTGTAATTTTATTACTAGATTTTTGTGTAATTTTATTACTATATTTTTTGTGTATTTTTATTACTATATTTTTTTTGTAATTTTATTACTATATTTTTTGTGTAGTTTTATTGCTATATTTTTTGTGTAATTTTATTACTATATTTTTGTGTAATTTTTTTACTATATTTTTTTTTGTAATTTTATTACTATATTTTTTGTGTAGTTTTATTACTTATTTTATGTGTAATTTTATTACTATATTTTTTGTGTATTTTTATTACTATATTTTTTTTTGTAATTTTATTACTATATTTTTTTTTTTGTAATTTTATTACTATATTTTTTGTGTAATTTTATTACTATATTTTTTGTGTATTTTTATTACTATATTTTTTGTGTAGTTTTATTGCTATATTTTTTTGTAATTTTATTACTATATCTTTGTGTAATTTTATTACTTATATTTTTTGTGTATTTTTATTACTATATTTTTTTTGTAGTTTTATTGCTTATTTTCTGTGTAGTTTTATTGCTATATTTTTTGTGTAATTTTATTACTATATTTTTTGTGTATTTTTATTACAATTTTTTTTTTGTGTCATTTTATTACTATATTTTTTGTGTAATTTTTTTACTATATTTTTTGTGTAATTTTATTACTATATTTTTTGTGTAATTTTTTACTATATTTTTTGTGTAATTTGTATACCTTTTGTAGTTTTATTGCTTATTTTCTGTGTAGATTTATTGCTATATTTTTTGTGTAATTTTATTACTATATATTTTTTGTGTATTTTTATTACTATATTTTTTTTTGTAATTTTATTACTATATTTTTTGTGTAGTTTTATTGCTATATTTTTTGTGTAATTTTATTACTATATTTTTTGTGTTATTTTATTACTATATTTTTTGTGTAATTTTATTACTATATTTTTTTTTTTGTAATTTTATTAATATACTTTTGTCATTTTGTTACTATATTTTTTTTGTAATTTTTACTATATTTTTTGTGTAATTTTACTATAGGTTTTCTGTAATTTTTACTATATTAATAAATCATTTTTAACTATATTTTTGTGTATTTTTATTATATTTTTGTCCAATTTTTACTATATTTTTTTAATATTTTTTACTATATTTTTTTAATATTTTTTACTATATTTTTTGCTGTGAAAAGTTTTACTTTTTGAATCGCGAAGGGGAATGTTTGAACCTGTAAACCAACCCCGTAGATCCGCCCCTGAGTTCTCTAATGAAGCAGTAGATAAATAGGCCAGGGTCTGATACAAAAAGTACATGGAAGGAAAATAAAAAAAATAAACCCTCCCAGTGCAAGTAAACAAAAGCGTGATATTGCGACTTTTACCAATTATACTTTCATATCAATTTAAATTCAGTGGAAAGTACATAATAAGTATTTGTTATCAGCTCTTACATATACATATGTATAATCAAGTGCGCCAACCAACCATCTAATTACAATAAATTATTTATACATATGTAATTCATTAACTAAAGTGATAATCAGCTGTGGTTATAAATTATTTGTATTTGAATTAATTATGCAAAATACAACAAATATCTGTGAATGTGTGAGCTGAACTTTTAATTAAGGTAGTTTGTGGTTAGCTGATGGCCACACCATTAAAGGAAATATTTTTTTAATGAGGTTTGAATTTATATATTGACTACATGGAATCTGTATTTATCTTTTGTCTACATTGTTTTTGGCGTCTGTAACAAATTTTCAAATTAAAAACTTGAAACTTGATTGTCTACTCTGAAACGACCCTTGCAAAGGAACTGTCATTTTAAAAACAATAAACTCCTGCAGTTAATCCAACAGCAAAGATACAGTCATTACTGTCTTGGAAAAGAGCTGTAATTAGACGCCGACAGGCATAAGTACACAATGGCATCATGGTAGGAACCTCCGTTGAGCAGTCAAATATTGTGAGCTAGATTCTCGGTGAAGGCAATGAAGCAAAGTGAGAAAATGCGGCGTCATTTAGAACAATGCTGTAATTAGACGCTGACAAGCAAAAGTATACGATGGCATCTTGGTAGACACCTGGGTTGAGCGTTCAAGACACCTGCGTTCGATTATCGATGAAGTCAATATAAGAACTCTGAAAAAAATTTAATTTTTTTTTTTAATTTGACTCCTTTTGGTGTTAATATATTAGAAAACGGCTAAGAAACGAATTGAATTCTAATTGTCTAGGCTAGAAATCAGAAAAGCGATTTGAGGTCATTATTTAATTCATGAAAAGTGTTAACAAAAAGGCTTATTAGTGCTTATAGCAGTCATCCAACCAGGTACTACCGACTCCAGCGTCAAGGATTTGCTACTGGGTTCCTGGAACGTTCCGGACATGGCTCACAGTCGCCTGTTATGACTGTATAACAGGGTATCGATATCCGGAAATAATCCATGAAATAATCTTTGAATGTTTCAGAAGACAGGCATTTTTTATCGACCTAACAAGAATAGAAGCCAAAAATTTAAGTTATCTCAATTTGCTTATCTCGTCGTTTATGATTTATTGGTTCCTAACAGCCTAAGGTCCAATTGCAAACACCAAGGGAGTGAATGTCAACCTTCGCGGGGGGTGGTTTGTTTTCTCTTCTTTCAAAAATGTGAATACCTCTCAGTGATTTAGTTTTGCCTAATGCTGTATGTACTTACACTGGCTAGAATAAGTCTGCTTTCGGTTTTTTTTTTTAATTTCACAAATGTTGCGCTTAGGAAAATTATTTAAACTTATTTTCAATGAATATATCGTTACCTTAATTCACAAAGGCCCTAACTGACATAAAAAAAATTTTACAGGAAAATCAAAAAACAAAATTTTTTTACATTGAAACATAGCTCTGTAAATTTCGAATATCTCCGTTATTCTGCTAGTAACTCCTTAAAATTTGTAGTGATTGTGTATTTTACTGTATCATACATAAATATGTAAAAAAGTCATTTTCGAAAAATGGCCCTAAGGCCTTTTTTTATTAAGGTACCAATATCTAATTCAAAAACTGTAAATTTTCTTTATTATTTTTTTTTTTTTGTTTTTTTTTTGTTTTTTTTTTTTGTTTTTTTTTTTTGTTTTCTTTTTTGTCAATAATTTCACTAGCCCTAATGTTGGTGAGAATTGAGCAACAAAAAAATACTGTACGCAGACTTATTTTACCTAGTGTATACTTTTAACTTAAATCGCATTTAAATTTTTTTTTGTTGATATTTTTTTCGACGCTTTTCGGCAATTACCTTTTGATACGTTTTTTTGAGTAATTTTTCGTTTAGCAAAATTTTATTTGTGTTGCTCTCTTTGTTGTCTGATTGTTTTTTATTCGGTTGGCTCCAATGGATGCGCGTGTGCCAAAACTATTTTTGTTTTTTTCGAAATTTGCACTGTGTTTTTCTTTTTTTTTTTTTTGTTACACGTTTATTTTTCACACAAACAAATATTTGCTGTGCTCTTTTTTTCTTAGAAAAAGATAAGTAATTTTTTTACGAGGTGAATGTTGACGTCAACTGACAAACGTGCACACAAGATATTTCTTATATTTATTTTGAACAATTTTAAAATATTTTTTTCAGATAAATATTTTAAGATAAAACAGCAATTTAATGTAACTTTTGACGTTTCTGCCTTTTGAATTTTTTTTATAAATTTATGTTGCTTTTTTATGCACTCAATACAACTTTTTTATTACCACCAAATGTTTGGTGTTGCGTTCACGCTGCTCAATTCCGGCGTTTCGCAGCTAAATGCGGTGTAGCTGCTTTGTTCGTGGCGCTTGTGCGGTTAATTATTAACTTGTTTTTTTTTTTTTTTTGTTTCTTTCTTTCACATACTCAAATTTTAATTTCTTTGAATTCTATTCTCCGGCTAGACGACGCGATTGAATTTCCATTAGATATCGACAGGTGTCAATTCTAAGTCGTTGGTCTATCACAACATTCAACAAAGTAGAGTTGCTGCGAGATGAGCACAGTTTCATCATTTGATGTCGACTGTTGCGGCCGGTAGTGTTCTCGTCGCGTTTTGGTCTGATTCTTTGGCGAAACTGTTGGTGTATGTATGCGAGTGGTTGCTGCTTCGATATGTGAGTGCTATGAAACGACGTGAGGTGGTGACTGTGTCGTATTGGCAAGAGCGCCACTGAGTAACGGTGAGTAAATCGCCTAGTGAATACGAGGCTATTGGGTGGCGCTGTTATGTTTGTGTTGAGTATATTGGCAAACGTTAACCGGTTGATTAGGAGAAACACCACAATGAGCAAATAGGTGTAGCCGTTTATGTGAGTGTGAAGTGAGTACAAAGAGAGCTAAAACTGTGTATTTGGAGAGAAAAGGTCTTCACTTATTAATTTACTGTGGTGTGTCAATTGTTTCTATAAAATTTAAGATAATAAGTTTTAATCAGAAGTGGAATTTGGTAGACAAAGAAAACAATGCTAAAGAAGATGATAAGTATAAACTCCATAATGTTTTGAGATAAAAAAGAAAAAAAAAATATCGAAAATATCGAGGGACTCCTCATCAAAGCGAAAGAGGAGGAAACAGGTGTTTCTTTCAGGACCATCGATTCGCTTTGGGGAGGAATACTCCATGGTGTTCTAGTTTTGGTGTTTTTTTAAGTACTTCCATGTAGGTGCATGAGGGAGCTGAGTGATGGAATCACAACAAACACTGAATTTAAATGTCGATTACAGGTAGATTAGATAACTAGCGTCATTCTCCAACCTCGTAACGTTAGAGGACGACTCGAGAAACGTTTCAGAACTATAGTGTTCTCCAACAGACATAATTCCCAAATCGAGAAAATCATAGTTCGAGTTCTAATAGGATTCTCATATGAATTTGAATTTGCATAATCTGGCATCCTACAGGACCTGCTCATTTCAGTATCGCAAAGTATACATTAACTTGGAGCCATCTGTTTATATGTACGTATATCAATCGCCTTTTTGCGCCCATACGTCAAACTTCCACCTCTATTGTAGCTTCAAACCCCATTTCGAAGCTGGAAGAGCAGTAGCGGAACCGGAAGTCTGTCTGTCTAATGTTAGATGGGAAACACGAGTTTGTGTTTATAAATTAGGGAAGTTGGCGATAAAGCTGCTGGAATAAAGGATTGTTCTGGCTGAAAAGTCCTTACGCTGAAATCATCTAGTTAAAAAGAACTGAACAGATGCTATTTCTGTTTCATTATGCCTTTTTGTGAAGTGGCCATCTAAAATATCTAATAACAAATTCCTTTTTTTTTACTAAAATTGAAAATATGGCAACTACTTTTCGTTGTAGACTTGGAGCGCTATCAACTGTGTGCGCAAGAGAGAGCAAGGGAGGGTGTGTGTGTGTGAGTTACAAAATAACAACAATTGAACGTATACAAATACAGTAAGACCCTCCTGCTGCTCTGTGAGTGATTCCAAAACAGTATGGGCGAGGTTTATTCAACTCAAACTTGAACTAAAAAGTGAAACAAATTTCAATAAACAAAAATAAAAAAAATAAAAAATTACCAACATGCGCGCGAGTAGATGTGGGCACACACTGGGGAATTAAAAAAAAAAGCGAAATAAGTTAAAGCAGGAAAGGCCAGCGTAGGGCAATCAAAAAGATATGTGTGTGAACAAAAAAAACGTGATTTTCTGTCTACAAAAAACGCATTTCCTCTGCGACTGGGAAAACGAAGACCGTAAATTGATTAGATGAAGGTTAAGGCGAAAAAAGAATGGGTCATAGACTAAGGGACTGCGACAAGTTAGCTGATGGGTAATGTAACTGAAGTGGAGTATACACCTGACGGACAGCAGAATGTCGCAGTAATAGCGTAATCAAGTCCAAGGATAGCAAATGGGTACTAACCAACTCGGGAATTATAATATTTTCTACTTTCAAAATATTGTTTTTTTTTAGGATAGGTTACAATAACTAAGTTTTAATATTTCGAGATCAAACTCCCTAATAACATTGCAACCAACTCAGCTGAAAAATAAGTAAGTATGTTCTTCTTATGCAAAAACTGGAAATCATAGATCTTGCATATGACAGCTGAAATCTGGTTAAATAACTACCTCAACTCTAATTTCTTAATCTACTACTTACTTAAAATAGCCTTTAACCGCCTAGGCGATTTTGGCCGTCCAACATGTTACGCCAGTCGGTTCTTTGTTGAGCCAACTGGCGCCAATTAGAAACACCGCGTGCTCGCAGGTCTGTCTCTAGTCGCCGTCGCCAACTTTTAGGGGTCCATAATATATTGTTCCAGCGCGGTTAAGTTCTGCAGCTTGTATTATTTTCTCCAGCATCAAATTAAAGAAATCGCACGATAGGGGGTCGCCCTGCCTGAAACCTCGTTTAGTATCGAACGGCTCGGAGAGGTCCTTCCCAATTTCTTAATCTAGCTCCTAATAAAAATCATATATAACATATATGTCAGTGGGCGAGCAGCAACAATACATTTGAACAAGTCAGCAACAGAACCCATCAGACTTATGACGCACACAACAAGTTGCCACTGACAATGAAAAGAGATGTATACTGACGCATAAAATTCAATTGTGCACTGAATTGAAAAATATGGGCACTACAGGAACTCTACATAAAGGAATCCGGGCGCACAGATTATGCAGTAGGATAAATGCATTTGTATGTGAGCTACCTCGCCTTCTTCTCCGTGCCTATGCTTCTTTTCTTGAGTTGGTGGAGATTAATGACCATTTCAGGGATATTCAAAAGAAGATTTCCATTTGGTGCCACGCTTTCTTCTCCCATGATCCCCTCTTTTTTGAAGAGTTAGATATTGATCTCATTTAACTCTTTACCCATTTTGATGTTGAACTCCTTGACTCCTTGTCCTTGATCCACCGCATCCTTGATGGCGGCAAAATCCGCTTGGAAAACGCTACAATGATCAGGTAACTAGCCTAAATTTCGTGCTAATCCCAAGTTCCTGACAGTAAACGCCCCCCAACACATCCATCCAGCTTTGACCCGTCCGTAAACAGATTCGGTTCCCAGATAAGTTCTCCGCCTGTCCACTCGTCCCTTGCGAGTGTGTAAGTCGAAAAACTCTTCGCCGGAGTAGAGGTCGGCGCACAGTAATCTGTTCTCTTACGGATGAATTAAAATCTCGATAGTATATTGGAATGGCCATACATCCAGCGTCTCGGAGCCTAATTGCAGCCCGAGCAGCACCTATTTTTCCTACAAGGTCAACTGGGTGCAGATTGAGCATAACGTTCAATGCCAGCGTAGGAGTAGTGCACATGGCCCCACTGATCCCAATATTGGGGCTAGTTCCCTAATGTATCTCTAATCGAAATCTAACCTTATGGTTTGTTGGGACCGGCCCATCAAACAGAGTATCTAACGTTAGAGAAATTTTGATTGCCACATCAGATAGCTAGCATAATTCTCGGATCGATAAACTTACTTATACTACACTAGAAATCAACTCGAGAATGATTCGAGAAATAATGCAAAATTTTCGTCCCACTCGAATCCCATTCGAGAATGGTATTATAACTCGATGGCTGAATTTAATTATATATAATATAATTTTCTCGATTTGAGAATTAAATCCTATTTTTTGAGAACTATATTAATCACGAAAGAGATAGCAGAGGTTAAATGAGCTAATGATTTTATTTAATCAACAGATGTCGCTGTAGTATATCACAATGAAATGCGCCATTTGTTGTTATTGTTGTATAATTTTGTACCTTGAGCAAAACTATCTGAAATATTTCACAAATGTATTCAAGGATTCTAGTAACTTGGTTAACAACCCAACAATTTTATTAATAGTTTAAGTATCTGTCTACAGTAAGTTTTGTCGAACAACAATACATAACTGCACTGAAAATTGTTTACTTCGAAAATTCCTAGAAAACGATAAAAATCAAATAAATGCACTTAAATGCAGCAGAGCAGTGACGTTCCCAGACAGAAAAGTTCTTGAAGAAAACGCTTTACTGCCTAGCAAAATTATTGTTGACAAATAATTACACTGTGCAACAAAATTGAAGTTGTTGAAAACCTCCAGCGGATTTCTCAACGGTTTCTGAAGCTTTTGGGTGAGCTGAGTCCGAATCTGAAGTCAGATTTTTCGAGGCACCTTAGGCTTTCACTCCAGAGGGTGGTTCGTAAAGAGATCGATAGTTGTAAAAAAAATTGTTTTTAATAATTTAACAATTTTTCTGGGTTTAAGGGACCATAATTTAATTTTGGTTTTTATATTTATTAAGAAAAAAATTCAAAAAAATTAAAAAAACTTTAAAAATTTAAAAAAAAAACCAATCAAACTCTGAATTAAAAAAAATTTTAAAAATTAAAAAAAAAAAATTTAAAAATTAAAAAAAATTTAAAAAATTAAAAATTAAAAAAAAAGTTTTTTTTAAATTAAAAAAAAATATAGAAAAAAAATGTTTACTACTACTAAACTCTGAACAAATCACCCTCTGGAGATAAAACCTAGGGTGACCCGAAAAATCTGACTTCAGATTCCAATTCAAAAGCTTTAGAACCCTCTGAGATTTTTTGGCTGTTGTACAGTGTTATCAATAAAGCTAATGGAAAATCTAAAATTAACTAAAATATTAAACAACAAAACATGTACACGGGTGTATATGTGAGCTGTTGACTTCTACAAATTGCCGTGACAAATGACGACCAAGCAGAGAGGTTCTCCGTTTGTCGCTCAATTGTCGTGACTAAAAATAGAATAAATTGTCATACAATTTTATGTGATAGCATTTGGTACGCTTTGTATTTTTTATGATTTTATTTTTATTTTTTATTTAATTTAAGTTTTTTTTTATTTTTGTGCTATAAATTTGCCATTGACATGCAATACGTAGTTGCTTTGATAGTGAGCCAACGAAGTGGCAGCACCTTTTTTAGAGGAAGTGGAATCTCAATTACATAGGTATTCGTTCTGTGGATACGTTGAAAAAATGGGCCGCCTCAGAAAGTAACTATGGTCTTACCGCGGTATGGGGCTCTGCCGCTTACTCTACCCTTGACCCTAAACTGGCCTTATGCGGCGAGGGGTCGCACGAGCAAGATGAACAAAATATAAAACAATCAACAACTTCGTTTACTCCGCAGCAGAAGAGAACTATGCTGGAGCAAGCGAAAACACAACGTCGAAGGACAACCTCCATTTCAAAGTCAACCGTGGAAGCGACAGCTATGGCAACTACGGGCCGGTCAACCCCCTAATTTCTATCAAGTGAGAGGGACTTGATGGAAGCTAGAACCAGTGCGGCTGCTTACTCAGTTAAGCGGTATGAAAACAAATCTCTTGACGTCTGTGGCAATGGTCTTACGATCTGACCTCAGAGATCCAAAGGAGAAAGAAGCCGTAACTGAAAGAAGCAAAGTAAAAAAGGACAGGATCCTTAAAGGTATCCTTCACAGAGGTAACGACCGTTGGGCAATCCCTAAAGACCGATGGCTGTGCGTTCGCAACAAACTCGGTAACGCCCTCCTCGACGTTATTTTGGAGTCTACGGGTGATACGGCGCGTACAGTAATGCCTCAAGCGGTTTTTGGTTTATGATTGATATTTGTAAAGTTAGCCTAATAAAAGTAGGCGGTGCCGCACCTCTTTTTAAAACTTTCAAAGCAATCTAGTTAACTACTGTTTTGAAATTCATAACAATTTTTCATACATACCCGCATTGAACTGTTATAAATTATGTTTATTAAAAAGTAGATTTGCTTACCTGCAAAGAGAAAAGAAAACAATTAATAACTAAAATGTTTGAATTAAATTCAGAAAATTTCATTTCAACAATAATTACATTTATAATAATTTTTGTAGTTATTACGACAGTGGCGTTTGTTGCGTCGTCGCCAAATTGCAACTACGGCAAAAATATCAAAACGAAATCGAAACCTAAACAGCAGAAATAAATTCATATTGATCGCGTGCATTTAACGTATCATGGGAGTAATGGCGCTTGAGCGTGAGACGAGGCCCAGCCAAACGAGGTGGTCTGTGCAATTTTCGCAGCAAATAAACAATATTAAATTTTGTTTGGTAATTCAATAAAAATCACGCGCCGTTTTAGCGATCGTAAGCACAAAATTGCGCAAGTACAAATAAAGCAAGAAGCGATGAGATAGCGATGCAGGTTTTGTGCGAATTCAGAAAGGAGGTAATTGTTTAAAAATTTGCAAAAAATCAAAAACAAAAATATAAAAAAGAAATATTGCTAAAATTATAAAAATACTGTCAAGTACTTGTTGGCAAGCGAAGTTGATAAAAAGCTGGGCATGACAAGCAAACAAACGTCATGAAAAAAGTATACTGCAGTAAATTGATTCAGAAATGTGAAAAAGATTACATTCACTGCAGATAAAAAATTAGAAAAAAAAAAAATTATTTAAAAAAATTAGAAAAAATCACAGGAAATCGATTATAGTCTTCGTCAGTGAATTTTTTAGTATGGTAATGGTATAGTGTGAAGTTCGGGAACTCTTCGGCACTCACCCTAAAATTTTATTTCATATCTCCCCACTCTAATGTCCATATAAGTATTTGTATCTATTCCAGTAATTCTATTATGCTCTTTGACAAAAGTAAGGCTTCAGTGCGCATTTTCATGTGAATTACATGACTACAACAATTATTCAATTTAAAGTCTTGTTTTCAATGTCATTTATATAGACTACAAAATTACATATGTATGTTCGCTTATTATTTTGCATTGCTCTATTATTTATTGTATTTAGATTTAATCACCAACAAATAGTTTACTGCTTATAATATGTATATTATGTTAAAAGAGATCAAGGCTGAGCTGCATATGCTAAGGACAACTTCCGAGCGACGAAAATGTTTTTAAAGAACTTTTTATTTATTTTGTTTTTTATTATTTTTATTTTTTAGTTATTTTTATTTTTATTTTTTTTATTTTTTATTATTTTTTTATTTTTTGTTATTTTTATTTTTTATTATTTTTATATTTTTATTATTTTTATTTTTTTATTATTTTTTTATTTTCGTTCATTTTTTTCATTAACTTTTTTAAGCTTTCTTTCAATTTTTATTTAAATTTGTCTTCTAATTTGTATTTTTCTTTAAATTGTTTATTTTTTTATTTTTTTCTTTTTCATTTTTTATTCTTTTCTTTTTCATTTTTTATTTTTATACCTTTCATGAACATGAAATGGTATTATAACTTTGGTCCGATGTTTGTAAGTATGAGAAGAAGAAGAGATAGACCCATCAATAAGTATACCGAAATGATCAGGATGACGAGATGAGTTGATTTAGACATGTCCGTCTGTCCGTCTGTCTGTCTGTCTGTCTGTCTGTCTGTCTGTCTGTTTGAACGCAAACTAGTCCCTCAGTTTTTGAGATATTTGGCTGAAATTTTGTATGCGGCCACCATTTTCCAATATAGGAATCATTTGTCGGAACCAGCAAGATCGGACCGATATTACATATAGCTCCCATACAACCGATTATTCCGATAAACGGATTTTGGGCTATAACTCCTGTAATTAAACACGTAGGAACGTGAAATTTTGGACGTATTGTTATTTTTATATCTGAAATATCAATGTTGAAAATCATCGAGATGGGATAAATATTTCACATAGCCCCCATACAATCGATTGTTCCAATAAACGGATTTTGGTAGATAACTCCTGTAGCTATATAGGTAGGAACGTGAAATTTCGTAACTATTGCTATTTTAGAATTTGGAATGTCGGTGTTAAAAAATCAATGAGATTGGACCAATATAACACATCGCCCCCATATAATCGATAGTTCCGATAATTTCGGTGTGAGCTTAAGTTAAATTTACACAGGCTGTCCTGGGATCAAACAGTGAAAATCGTGACGCTTATTCATGAAAGGTATTTAGCCTTCGGCACAGCCGAAGACAGCTTTCCTTACTTGTTTTCTTTTATATTTTTTTATTTTATTTTATTCTCATTTTTTTCCACATTTTATTTTCGTTCATTTTTTTCATCTCTATTTTTTTATTTTTTTTTCATTTTTTTTATTTTTATTTTTTTACATTTTTTTATTTTTTTTTTTCATTTTTTTTATTTTTATTTTTTTACATTTTCTAATTTTTTTAACTCATTTTTTTTTCTAATTTTTTATTTTTATTTTTTATTTTTTATTTTTTTTTTTTATTTTTTTTTATTTTTTTTTTTCTTAATTTTATTTTTTTTTAATTTTATTATTTTTTTTTTAATTTTATTATTTTTTTTTTTTAATTTTATTTTTTTTTTAATTTTATTATTATTTTTTTTTTCTTTTTTTTGAAATTTTGTTTTTCTTTTTTTTTATTGAACAAATTTATTTATTTTTTTCTTTTTAATTGTTTTATTCTTTATAATTATGTTGTTTCGTAAATTAAAAAAAAATTATTCATTTTCTATTTTATTATTTTTTGTTTATTTTTTTTCATTTTTTTAATTTTTTTAAATTTTTTCTTATTTTTTTTTTTAATTTTATTTTTTTTTTTTGATTGTGAAATAAGTTTTTAATTTTGTTTTTAATTTAACTTTTTTTCTTATTTCATGGAAATTGACAATAGAATAAATGACGGCATGGGAAATATTTATTTTGAGGATATCAAAAATCCCCAAATTTCCAGGGTCACTAACCTAAATGTGTGGTGAATTTGTAATTTCAACTCATAGTTCAGTGAAGAACAAAGAGGAATGCAACGCAAAAGTTTTTGGCTGTATCAAAAAGCGAACAAAGAACACAGCATAGCTAGCCAAGATTAAAATCCGATATGTTTAATAAAAAAAAGTAAGAGGAAGGAAATTTGGAGACCAAGCAATAAAACCAAACTACAAATTCAAACAAAGCAAACTAGCGCAATGAATGATAGCAGACAGACGAGACGCTTGAGAATTGTACAGCTCAGACGACAAAGAAGTAATAAGAAAAGAATTTAGAGCAATAAGCGAGCAACTACCACAACGAGGTAATAAAAGATAATGTGAAAAAAATTTTTAAAAAAAACCAACACTCAAAGCAAAAATCCAACATTAAAAAAAAGGAAGAAAAAATAAGAGTCTCAAACAAACGAAAAAATGAGCATAAACTTATAAAACAAGGCAACCAAAAACATAACCAAACAGTGCTGCATGGGAGCGACACACATCGGTGGGGTCATCATCACAACCAAGTTGCGGAAAGGCAACAGATAATGGCTGGATATATGCAGAGCGCCAACGACATTTGATAGCACTGCAGCAGTTGCCACTTTAAATGGAGTTGCAAAAATAACAGCAGGAACGTGAAGCAGCTGCTAAATGTTGTCTGACTCTCAGCTATTTAAAAAAACAGTGTGTGTGTGTACATATGTTTGTGTATGAGACCGGCAGTTGGAGTCACAAAGTTTATTGTCCTCTAGTGAGGTAGTCAAGGCAATGACAGAATGTGATGATGAGCAATTTAATGCCATGCGCAAGGACGCCGTACTGCAGACAGTATGTAAGTACATGCGAACACTATGAAGGACAGTGAAATCAGTTGTGAGCCGGGTTTTAAAATATTTGCTTTGTGTGTGTGCGTTAAGCCGTTGACTATCTGCGGGTGTGTTCGTATGTGCCAGCAGGAAATGGTTAACCTGATGGCTTTTTGTCGTTAGCTTGGATTTAAGGAGATGCTTCTTTAAAAATTAGAGGAGAATGGAGAAAAATGGGTATTTGTTTCCTCAAAAAGGTGTTCTGCACATAAATACCATGGATCCCCGCCCCAATATTGCTATCGAACCCGGGAAATTTTTCGGTTTTTCGACCATAACTTTCCACGGATTCGTGATCCTGACGCCAAAACACGTTTTTTGACCGCCCCCCCCCCCCCCCCCCCCTTCAAATTTTAACTAATTTTTGAGCAATTGGGTGCTAAAGGCAACAAATACCGAAAAATTTTTATTTGATATTTTTTTAACAGTAAAAATGCCTAATATATTAATAACAAATTTTAGCTTGTTTGATTTAATTTTTTTCTTTGCTTTTATTAATTTTTTTTTTTTGTTTAATGCTTTTTTTAATTTTTTTTTTTATTTTTGTATTTATTTTATTTTTTTTTTATTTTTTTTATTTTATTTTTTTAACTTTTTTTATTTTTTTTTTTTGTTTATTTATTTTTTTTTTGTTTATTTTTTTTTTTTGCTTTTGATTTTCTTTGTTAATTTTTTTTGTTTTTCTCTGTTTTTTTCTTTACTGTTAGTTTTTTTGTTTTTTTATTTATTTTTTTTTTGCTTTTTTTATAATAATTTTTTTTTTTTTAATTTTTTTTATTGCTAATTTTTTTTTATTGTTAATTTTTTTATAATTTTTTTTTTTTGTTTTTTTATTGTTAATTTTTTTTTTGTTTTTTTATAGTTAATTTTTTTTTTGTTTTTTTATTGTTAATTTTTTTTTAATTTTTTTTTTTAATTTTTTTTTTTTAATTTTTTTTTGTAGTTAATTTTTTTTATTTGATATTTTTTTAACAGTAAAAATGCCTAATATATTAATAATAAATTTTAGCTTGTTTGATTTAATTTTTTTCTTTGCTTTTATTAATTTTTTTTTTTTGTTTAAGGGGTCGTGCATATATGACGTCACGCGATTTTTGGTAGTTTTTGACCCCCCCCCTCCCCCATGTCACACCCAGTCACAAACGCCAGACCCCCCCCCCCTCCCCCTCGAATGTCACATCACACCCTTATTAAATATAAATTCAATATTTATTTGACATAAAATCTGATACATATTTAGAATGCTTATATTAATTATTAAATAATATTTGCCAATCGAAAGAATAAAAACGTGCTAAATTTGAAAACGTCCATGGACGTTGCACGCTAGAAAACATGCAAAAAATAACGTGACATCACGTAAGTGCTACTCCCCCCCTCCCCCCATGTCACATTTCGTCACAAATCGCAGACCCCTCCCCCCCTCAAAGAGCGTGACGTCATATATGCTTTTTTAATTTTTTTTTTATTTTTGTATTTATTTTATTTTTTTTTTATTTTTTTATTTTATTTTTTTAACTTTTTTTATTTTTATTTTTTGTTTATTTATTTTTTTTTTGTTTATTTTTTTTTTTGCTTTTGATTTTCTTTGTTAATTTTTTTTGTTTTTCTCTGTTTTTTTCTTTACTGTTAGTTTTTTTAGTTAATTTTTTTGCTTTTTTTATAATTATTTTTTTTTTTTTAATTTTTTTTATTGCTAATTTTTTTTTATTGTTAATTTTTTTTTTTGTTTTTTTATTGTTAATTTTTTTTTTTGTTTTTTTATAGTTAATTTTTTTTTTGTTTTTTATTGTTAATTTTTAATTTTTTTTTTTAATTTTTTTTTTTTAATTTTTTTTTGTGGTTAATTTTTTTTCTTTATTTTAAATTTTTTGTTTTTCTTTATAGTTAATTTTTTTTGTTTATATTGTTAATTTTTTTTTTCTTTATTGTTTTTTTTTCTTTTTTGTTAATTATGTTTTTTTTTACTTTTTTTTCTTTTTTGTTAATTTTGTTTTTTTTTTTACTTTTTTTATTGCTTTTTTTGTGGTTTTTTTGTGTTCTTTTTAATTTTTTTTTACCTTATGTATTTGTTTTTATTTTTTTTTCCTTTCTTTATGTTTTTTCCTTTTTTTTTGTTATTATTTTTTTTTTTGTTTTTTTTTTTATTTTTTTTATATAGCTAACATTTTTGTGTTCTTGTTTTAATTTTTTTTTTATTTTTTTTTTCTTTTTTTTTATTGTAAATTTTTTTTTGTTTTTTTTTTTATTGATAATTTTTTTACAGTTAATTTTTTTCTGTTCTTGTTTTAATTTTTTTTTCAATTTTTGTAGTTTTTTTACTTTATTGTTTTTAACTTTTTTATTTAATTTTTTTTTTTTTTGTTTTTTATTTTTTTTTTTTTGTTTTTAATTATTGTTAGTTTTTATTTGTTTTCTTTATTGTTAGTTTTTTTTTTTATTGTTAATTTTTTTTGTTTTTTTATTAATTTTTTTTTGTTTTTTTTTTTAATTTTTTTTATTTCCTTTTTTGATTTGTACTTTTATGCATATTCTTTTTTAAATTATAATTTTATTTTCTTTTATATTGTTATACATATTTATTTCTTTTACTCTGCATTTCAATATTTTTTAAATTTTTTTTTTAATTTTTAATTTTTTTTTTTAATTTTTAATTTTTTTTTAATTTTTAATTTTTTTTTAATTTTTAATTTTATTATATTTTTTAATTTTTAATTTTATTATATTTTTTTAATTTTTAATTTTTTTTTAATTTTTAATTTTTTTTAATTTTTAATTTTATTATATTTTTTAATTTTTAATTTTATTATATTTTTTAATTTTTCATTTTATTTCCTTTTTTTAATTTTAAAATTTTTTCACTTTTTTTCTGAATTCTCACTGGGCTAGCCATCCATTTCGTTCCGCCAGCGCTCTTTTTCTTTGTGACTGCGTAAAAGTCTGTATGTTTGTGCGACCAGACAAGGTGAAAAATAATAGAAAATAGCAGCCAACAATAAATAGATTATCCGGAAATTTTGCGGACACCATCAATTTCAATTCTGAGTACCTACAGCAAATATTTGTTTAAGTAAAATTTATTAGCAAATTTTCCTTTGTATGTATATGAATTTAAAGCGTTGCACTCTCTTTGTGGAACACGCGTTTCCTCATAAAGGTGCATGACATTTGTGTGCTGTTGAATGGTGTGCAGATGTCGAAAAACGCAGACCAAATATATGTATGTACTAGGTAGTTTATCGTTTGTACGAGTTTCGATAATCATTTTTCATGCGAAATTCTCAGACAAAGGAAATTCAACAGACGCTGTCCGCCTGACTGGTTGGAGGTATTGTGTTGCAGAAACAGTTCGCTAAATCTGCTACCAATTTTTTACATATATGGATATGTACAGTTGTGATCAAAAGATGAGTAGTGCTGACCTAATATAAATTTAGGGTTTTTAAAAATTTTTCGATAGGTTTGCTCAAGCTGCTTTGGAATGCGTAAAAAAAATAAAAATACTCAAAAGTAAAAGTTCCAAACAAGAACCAAGAAATCACCAAACAAAAATAATTTCTCATCTAAACCGCCAACATCATCTCTGTCGAGACGCGCTAAAGTTTTAATATAAAAACAACCACAATAAAAAGGGCAGCAACATTCTTATCGCGCTGGGTTTTTTTGTATCTCCTTCATACGTTTTTCAACTTCCAAGTGTGTGTGTATTGCTTAAAGGGTTATCGATCGTATAAATCGGCCAACGTACAGCAGAAGTGGCAATGACCTTAACATGCGTTCGCTTTTTTGCCCTGCCACATTTTGTCTTGACTAAGCTTTTTCTTTTCCTGTTTCGCATGTGTTAAATGTTGCTGCAATTTCTTGTTTTTGTGGTTCAAGGACCGCATCGGATGTCATCGTCTGGCACGACATTTGATAAGTCGCAAAAAAAATGCCGAAATTTGAAGGATATTTTTTGCAAGGAAGTTGTAGTTTACCTGAGTTGCATTAAAAGGTTGAGAGGTTGACGAGCGTTTGAGAGTTCTTGAATTTCTTTTGGATATGCTCATGCTAAACTTTTTTTAAGTGAAGTACAGGTCACCAACAATGTCAGCTCACATAGAATTGAGAAGGGTTCTATGACCCAAAAAAATGGTTGAGGGGGTAAAATAATCTACTACACACATCCCGACTAAAGAACAATAAAGCGGCGGGTGCAGATGGTCTGCCAGCTGAGCTATTCAAATACGGCGGCGAGTATGCAGTATATGGACGGATGAATGCACGCCTGATGATTGGAATCTAAGTATTCTCTGTCCAATCCACAAGAAGAGCTTTCCCGAAAACTGCGCCATCTATCGCGGAATCTACCTTTTGAGTAACGCACAAATAAAGTTTTATCAAGCGTATTGTGCGAAAGACTGAAGCCTGACGTAAACCGACTGAATGGACCTTATCAGTGTGGTTTCAGATCTTTACAATACGTCAAATCTTGGAAAAAAAACCTTGTGAAAAGGATCGATACCCACGTGACCCTGACTGACAGCATCTGATGAGGAAGCTTTGGGAGTGTTCGAGTGAAAAATTCTTCGAAAGATAAATGCACCCCGGAAAGTTGGCGACTGCGAGTACCGAAGAAGATATAATGACGAGCTGTAAACCGAACATTAAATACCAAAGGGTGATTTTCGAAATTTTCCATATCGAAAGTGGGCGGGGTCGTGAAGCGATTTCGTCCAATTTTATCAAGTATACTCCATATAATGCTAGTAGTACCTGGATGACCGAGCTTACTCGGTGCTAACTTTACTTACCCAATATGATCCCAAAATCAACCTAAAATAATCCCGCAAAAATCCAAAAATTATCCCAAAAGGACCCTTAATGTGTCCAAAATGATCCGAAATTGAACCCACAATGCCCGAAAATTATCCCAAAACTGACCCCAAAATGACACTAAAATGATCCAAAAATGATTCCCAAATTACCCCAAAAGCACCCAAAATGATCCGAAAATGACCACAAATTATCCAAAAAATTATCCCAAAATGACCCTAAAATAATACTCAAAATAATCTCAAAACGACCCCAAAAAGACCCTTAAATGTTCCAAAAAATGACCCCAAAATTGTTCCAAATTAATACAAAATTGAACCCAAATGATCTCAAAATAACCCCAAAGTTATCCCTAGGGGTCCCCAAAAGATCCCAAAAATTGCAAATACAATACGGTAAAATGGTAACCCTGGGCGGCATGTCTACTTGAAAATATTTTAGTTGGTATGTCGGCGAAAATACCTTTCATTTGATACCCATATTGGCATATTTCGCTCCATAATTTAAAAAAAAAATTGCGTTAGATGGCAACCCTGTACACCCCCGAAGTGGCAACCCCAACTGGATAGTATTAGAATCAATCATACTATCTATATGCCAAATTTCATCCCAATCGGTCAAGCGGTTCTCGAGATAGTACCGGATATACAAATATACTGCGGTAAGGTGGCAACCCTACTTAAAAATATTTTAGTTGGCATGTTGCTGAAAATACCTTTCATTTATTACCCGAGCTATTATTTCGAACTATTGATCAAAATGTGAACCAGAGAGGGGCCTTAGATGGGATAGGTATAGCGATAGGGATAGGCACAGCGATATGAATAGGGATAGAGAAAACCAGTATGAAAGAAGAAAAACATATGAAAAGGATGAAGGTAGGATGAAAGGGAAGAAGGATAAGGAGATGAAATCAGGAGGAGGAATCTAATTTTATATGGGCAGGACAACGTCTGTCGGATCTAGTACTAAAATAAATGAAAATAAAAAATAGAGAAAGAAACAAAGAAAAAATGATAAAGTAATTAAGTTGGTAGATAGAACGAAAAGGAAAAAAAAGAACGAAAGGGAAAGTATGGGAAAGGGAAAGTAAAGTAAACGAAGGGAACAACAAGGAAGTAAAGAAATGTAAGGCACAGGAAAGGAACAGAAAACTGTTTAGGAAGAAATAAACAGACTAACTGTACTCAATCAATCGTTATGGCAATAGCAGCTTTCTTACTTTGTAGGGCCAATCAAACATTTCCCAAAGCACTTCCAAACTCCTTTATACTAGAAAAACATTTTAAAAATAGCGGAAATACATTGTTTTAAAATACATAATAGAGTAAAAAATTTCTGCAAACAACTTTTTTTTCATTAACTTTATACCGAATTTAACTGTACTTCCATGTGCAAACGAGACAAAACATTAAAAGTTGGTATTCAATTACATTTTGCGCTTCTCTGTGCAACAAAAACGATGTTTCAACATCAACCAAAATACAATGGGAAAAACTGTGTAGCCTTATTCCCGCAATGCATCAGTAATCACTATAAACATACAGACGTCGGATATACAGTATACCGGCAAATATTTAGTAAATGCCTACAATAAGGACGCATACAAGCTATGTACCATCATCATGATGGCTGGGGCCAAAAAGTGACCTCGGTCAAGGGAAAATGTGGTGTCCAACTGAAAAACAAAATGAATTAAATTTACAACAAACAAAAATGCAACCAAGCAGGCAGTTTATAGTAAATAAACAAAAAGGCACAACAACAAAAGTAACAAGTAAGGAATTCTAAGTTCGGGTAAACCGAACATTAAATACCCAGCGGTAGTTTTCATAAGATTTTCGAAATACATATTCCATTTCGGAAGTGGACGTGGTTGGGAAGCGATTTCGTCCAATTACATCAGGTATACTCCCTATTATGCTAGTATACCTTGCACCAAATTTCATTGTTCTACCGGAATCAGTTTAAAAGTTATGACCCGTGAAATTTTCAAATATGCCTCCCGGAAAAGTGGGCGGTGCCACGCCAGCTTTTAAAAATTTATCAAAAAATCATAATAGAATGACCAGGGGGTTCTTCCTACCAAACCCTATAATTTTAGCCATGAGCCGTTACCGAATTATGTTAATTTAGATGATTTTCGAAATGTTCGATATCGAAAGTGGGCATGGTTGAAGGGCGATTTTATGCAATTTAAAAAATTTATGGAAAAATCATATGAGAAAATGGCCAAGGTGATTCACCTATAAAATTATATCATTTTAGCCATTTCAGCTACCGATATATGTCAATTTATGTGATTTTCGAAATTTTCGATATCGAAAAAGGGGCGTGGTTATGATCCGATTTCGCCCATTTTCAATAGCAACCTAGCTTGGCCAGAAAGTAACCTGTATACAAAATTTCATGCAAATACATATTTTAAATTTTCACTCAAGTTATCGTGTACACGGACAGACGGACGAACATGCCTTAATTAACTTTTTTTTGTCAACCTAAGAACTCTATATCTATATCTATCTCGATTATTTTGCGCCGTTACGTAGTACCGTTATGTGGACAAAATTATAATACCCTTGTACTAGTACGCTGGGTATAAAAATAATGCATATGTGAAACAACAGCGCGGCAATTAACAAAAGGGTACGATCGTAGCAGTAGCAGTAGTAGTGATAGCAATAATAAAAACAAAAAAAGGTATAAACGCATTGTAACAATGCCATAAAAGACAATTAACAAAAAAGAAGAGGGGCGTAGAAAAAAATATGCCGCCGCAGCAGCAACAACAAAAAAAAACGACAAATGCAACCAGCACTTTGAACAACGCATGTGACTGCATCATGAACCACGCAGTGAAAGCATCTAGTTGTAAACTATGTACGTCACAATTGGTATGCGACTGTATTTGAGGTGCCACGTCCCCTTCTTCATTTTCCCCCATTTTTTGAAGTTTTTGGAGTTGACTATCGTATATCTTAGTGCCAAATTTCAACCGTGTAGCCGTTGTGTAGTAACCATACTTTCAGAGATATCCACTATGAAAAATCTGATTTTTATGGTGCCACGCCCCATTTTTCCTTATAATTCCTCCCTTTCGTCTGGATTTGTTGAATAATAACTTTGTAGCGAATTTCAATCATGTTCCATGAATACATCCAGAGATATGCACAATGAAATATCCAATTTGTATAGCAGGTACCATGCCCCCTTTTTTCCTTATCCTCCATTGTTCCTAACTTATGGCTTGTTTCACTGCTGGGCATACCATAAACCCACAATGCAGGAGATATGCCCGCATTAATGCGTTAAAGGCCTAAGGCAAAGGCAGAGCAGACAACAAGTTTGTCAGCGTTAAATATAGTGGGGCGAGGCAGACTAAAAGAGAAGTGATGAGCTGAGCGGTGGTGCAGTTGGTGTAGCATTGAAAAGCAAAATCAAAAGCAATAAAGCGCAAAAAGCAGCAGTGCATGCAGGCAGTGTTGCTTTGGTATGAATGCACATATCTATGTATGTATGTAAGTTAGCAAAAGAGCAATGACTCCTGACAGCCGCTCCTTTACGATGTGAATGGATGAGTAGCATGTCACGTATACAAATGTGTATAAACATGTTTGTCTGCAACATTCAATGTTGAAATTGAAATAATCAATACAAATTACGATAAACGTGAGGTATAGAAATTCTATCTCGTTGATTAAAAACCCCAAAAAAGTTTTCAACCAACCACCAGAAATCTTTGTATAGTGAAGCACTTCTGCGACACTCATGTGTTTACGGCTGTACATTCGTTTTAAAATTCATATTCAACTGTATTTGCAATAACAACAAATTTTTTAATTTTTTCTATTTTTTTTTTATTTTTTTATAATTTTTTCATTTATTTTATTTTTAATAATTTTATAATTTTTTAATTTTTTATTTTTTTTTTATAATTTTTTTTATAATTTTTTTTTTATATTTTTTTTTTATAATTTTCTTTTATATTTTTTTTTTATAATTGTTTTTTATAATTTTTTAATTAAGTATTTATTTTTTTATAATTTTTTAATTAAGTATTTATTTATTTAAAATTTTTAATTTAATTTAATTTTGATTTGTATTTTACATTTTTTTATTGTTATCATTTTTTTCTTTTATTCGTATTTGTTTTGAACTTTTTTAGCATTTTTTAATTTAATTTTTTCTTTTTTATTAATTTTTTTTTTATTTTTTTTTTTTATTTTATTTTTTATTTTTTATTTATTTTTTATTCTTTATATTTTTTTATTTTTTTTTAAATTTTTTTTTTTATTTTTTAAATTTTTTTTTTATGTATTTTTTTATTTCTTTATTTACTTTTTATTTTTTTCTTTATTTTTTTATTTATTTTTTATTTTTTTATTTATTTTTTTATTTTTTTATTTATTTTTTTATTTTTTTATTTATTTTTTATTTTTTTATTTATTTTTTATTTTTTTTTATTTTTTTATTTATTTTTTCATTTTTTTTTTTCGTTTTTATTTTTTTTTATTTTTTTTTTTATTTTTTTATTTTTTTTTTATTTATTTTTTTTTTCATTTTTTTTTTGTTTTAATTTTTTTTTATTCTATTTTTTTATTTTTAATATTGTTATTTTTGCTATGTATTTGTACTATCTATTATCATTATTATTTTGTTTTTAAATAAATTTTTGATAATTTTTTATTTTTTATTTCTGTTTATATTTTTTTTTTTTTTTTTTCATTTTATTTTATCCTTTTTATTCTACTTTTTCATATTTTATTTTATATTTATTTTTTTATTTTTTATTGCATATTAGTTTTTATTTCGTTTTATTCCATCATAATTTTTTTTGTTCTATTTTTTGTATTTTACATTTTTCGTTTTTTATCTTAAATTTTTATTTTTATTTTTTTGCAAATATTATCTACTCTTCGTGCACTGACACGATCTATAACCAGCCATCAGCATGTCTACACACACAACGTCTCATCAAGTTCTCCAGCTTTGCAATCTGTCAGCCCTAGTTGTGGTTGCTCTATAACTGTACACAATTTGACATTTAATTTCGCAGCAGTAAAAGTGAAGGAAAGTTTTTCGCATTACCTAGCTCCGGGATGCTCGTGCAGCAATTTTGTATTTTCCACCATTTGTTATTGCTGGCTATTGACTTTCTCATTTTGCAGGCATTTACAGACACGCGTGCCTGCACTTGAGCGCAATTGTTGCTGCGTGGACTTTCAATTGCAGTCGTTAAAAAATGGCAGCAGTTTCCTTTAGCCTGAAAGTATGCAACAGTGCATGCATTCGCTTACAGTGAACAGGATTAGTCAAATTACTTAGTGCAATTGAGAAAGAGCGCTATTAATTTGTGCTGCAGCGTTAAAGACGAGGCTCCTTAATTGCAGTGGAAGTAATTTTAGATGAGAATCTTATTTCTAATTGTAATTACATTTTAATGAGAGAACTTTCTGTCGTATATGAATTGAAGTTTTTCTTCTTTGCCGAGATGTAGGCAACAAAGAAAAAATTATTTTAGCACAGTACCAGCCTTAATGAAACCAACGAAGAAGTTTCAATAAATTCCTTGAACAAAAAAGTCCACGAAATAAGCCACGCGCATAAACTGCTGAAAATGTCCTTGAACTGCTTTGAACTCGCTTGAACTCTGGAGCTTTTTTTGCACGTCTCGCAAGCACAGAAATCAGCATCGAACAATGCAAGAATCCGTTTATCATTGTTTGTGCGATTATAGTACTTAATAATAATAGTAATTTGAAAATATTCACCCTAAATATGCAAGAGAGAAAATAAACAAAGCTGACACAAACACAAAACCAGCAGCATTTACCTTCTATAAACCGCATCCGCGTTAGAATTAACAATGAATGAGTACAACCACGAATTTAATGTAATGAAGTTAGGTGAAAAAATGTCTAGACAGTGCCGAAAAAAAATCGATAAAAGCAACGTTAAATATTAACATTGAAAAGCGAACAGGGACAATCCATATGAAAACGTGTAATTCAAAAAGCTGGCTAATCTCGGATTTCGCTCAAACTTTGAGGGACACTTCTTTAGGGTCCTAAAGTAGCATATTTATTTTTTATAACCACTGGTTTTGGACTGGTCAAGTTTCAAAGTTTGAAAAACGTCATTTTTAGGCCTACCCCATTTTAGCTGTAAAAATGTTTCCATTAGAGATATCTTTACATTCGATATAGCGTTTTAAAGGGAAAAGATAGTAACTAGTCTGTTTAAATATATATATTAAATCATATAGCGAGTACCTGGTAGTAAAAACCCGGTACTGAAGATACGTATTTTTTATCGATTTTCGTCAACTTTAGCCGGCTCTGTCGTCTTTACTGTTTTAAGTAGCCACGCAATATTTGTCAGAAATTAAGGGTACATATCCTAGAAGAAATTAACCCATCCATCGGCCAAAAAACCCACTCCTTATAGATAAATTATTATCTCGAAATTTGTCAATTTTCAAAAATCATGGTTTTCAACCTCGAAAACGGACATTTTTATCAAGAGATAAAAATACGAATTTCTCATGGACTCTAGTCCTGACCTTTGGCTTCAAATACCTCAACATTTCGTTTTGTTATTTTCATACTAAGGGTCTTTTCTGAGGGATCTGTGTTTTTGTATATTCGTTACTATCTCGGGTACCGCTTGTAGCTTGATTCTAAGACTATCTGGGTGTTGCCACTTAGTGCGGTTTACAGAGTTGCCACATATCTCAATTTTTTTTTTTTAAATAGGTATTGAGCAAGATATGCCATTATGGGTACCAAATGAATGGTATTTTCGGGGACGCACAAACTAAAATAGGTTCAAATAGGGTTGCCGCCTATGGTTTTTCGTATACCGTATTGTATTTGTATATTTTGAAGTCATTGTGGGATCATATGGGGATTATTTTGGGATCTCTTAAGGGTAATTTTGGGATAATTTTTTGGTCGTTTTGGAATCATATAGGGTTAATTTTTGGATCATTTAAGGGTCTTTTTGGGGTAATTTTGAAATTATTTAGGGTTCGTTTTTGAATGGCGGCCGCCGTGGTGTAGCGGTTAAGTGTTCGGCCTTCTACACCAAGTCGTGTCGGTTCGATGCCCGGCAAAAGTAACATCAAAAATAATTTAGAAAAATAATTTTTCTAAACGGGGTCGCCCCTCGGCAGTAGTTTGGCAAACTCTCCGGGTGTATTTCTGCCATGAGAAGCTTCTCAGCAAAAAATTCATTTGCTTTGCAAGTGCCGTTCGTTTTTTTAATCTTATATGTATTTTTTCAAATTTTATTTTATTTTATTTAATTTTTCTTTTATTTTATTTTTTGCTTCTCTTATTTATATTTATTTTTTTATTTTGTTTGGTTTTTCCCCATTTTTTTAATTTTTTTTTCTTTTAAATTTTTTTTTTAATTTCTTTTCTTTAAAATTTTTTTTTTAAATATTTTGTTTTTGTTAAATTTTTTAAATTTTTTTTTGTTGAATTTTTTATGAATTTTTTGTTAAATTTTTTTTAAATATTTTTTTGTTAAATTTCTTAAAATATTTTTTTGTTAAATTTTAAAAAAATTTTTTTAAAAAATTTTTTTTCTTTTAAATTTTTTTAATTAAAAAAAAAAAATTTTTTATTTTTTTTCCTTTTTTATATTATTTATTACTTATTAAAAAAAAAATTGGTAAACTGTGGTAATTAAAAAAAAAAAAAAACTAATGGCGGCGATATACCAACAGGTTATCATAACCTCTAACGAGATTTTTAGCCGAGCTTCTCTTTCCAAATTGTGGTGTGTTGCTTTTGAGTTTTCCTACAAGTTGGCGGGACCTACAGTTTTGTGCCGACTCCGAACGGCACTTGCAAAGAAAATGAATTTTTTGCTGAGAAGCTTCTCATGGCAGAAATACACCCGGAGAGTTTGCCAAACTACTGCCGAGGGGCGACCCCCTCTTGATTTTTTTAAATTTTTTTTGGCAAGGGTGTTGAGGGCTTTTCTTCCATAAAAGTCACAAACTAAATTTATTTTTGTATGGAGGAAAACACTCAACACCCTTGAAAGAAAAATTCTGATAATTCAGAGAAAATTTTTAGGGAGTTCTAACTCGCACATTCTAAAATTGTATGGGCTACAAAACTGCATACTCAAAAATTTTCCGAAAATTTTTCCAGAAAAATTGGAAATTTTTGTTGTGTACGTACATAAAAAAAAAATTCTGACGTGTACATGAAAATCGCCGATACACGTGTATTTTTATTTTTTGTCCACTTTCCGAAAAAGTCTATTTAGGACATAGTGAGCTACGGCGCCTACCATAATTTCAACAATACTACTTCCATGAACGACCATCATCAAGTAAACGGCTTAGAGATTAATTTATTTAATTAATGTACTTACACGCGCTAGTTACAACGCCTCTAAGTATGCTAAGGAAAATGTATGACGGCACAAACCCTTTCTAAAAGGCAATATAACTTACTTACCAGAGCAATAAAATTGAAGCTTTCAAATTGAGGGCGTAGTCTAAAGCGTGTAATAAATTTGTAGATTTTTTTTCGCAATAGTTTATGGACATGGCGTATCTGGGTAGCGTTAGGTGCATTTCCGTTAGTTGTATGTTAGAGGAATAAGTGTTGAAAGCATTAAGTGTTGTACGCGTGCGTGAATGACATACGATATGTCATATATGTAAGCCATCAAACACATAAATCATATGTAAGAAAAAATATACACTAAGCAGCGCGAGAGAATGTTGGTCAGCGCCCTAAAGTAGGCAACAAAAAATTAAATTTTGCTCCTATCAATAAAATTTGTTTCATGAAGCGAATATGCTTCAGCAGAGGGCATGAATAGGTTTCTGAATCGTAGAAATTACTAACTGCATGGTTGCGTTTTTTTAGTTCGAAAAATAGGTCAACATCAAAATCCTAAAAGTATGCCACAGTTAACTCAACTTTTTAAATAAATCTAAACATCTTTTAGGCGCTTGATTTGACCTATTTTTCCGATCTCTACTGATTACACTTAAGTATTGAAAAGGCCAAACACATAAAAGTGTGCCATGTTTTCCAAAAATAAGTTTAACGTCCTAAAAATATACTATGGTTTTCAAAATACCAGTTCAAACATAACTAGAGATCGTGAAAATATATCAAATCAAGCGCCATCTTCATTGTAGATATTGGCGAAATGATTTCAACGCCCAAAAATATGCAGCAAATAATGCAAACTGGGATTTAAACTACAGCAACTAAATTAATATAAATTTAATATAGTAAGCCAAATAAGCTAATCAAATTCAATTCAATCGAGTCGCATCAGAAATATTAGATACATTTTCTGCCTGAAAGCACGAAAATGAAATTATTAACATAAAAAAGTGCAGCGCCCAAAAGTATGTGATATTTGTTAATGTTCGCCCCATTTTCTCTAAACTAACAATAAATAATTGACCTTGGCATTCGAAAATAATGAACATTCAAAAAATACGTCGATATTGGTGAAACCATTCCAATGCCTAAAAATATGCAACAAATACGCGTAAATTGAGATTCAAATGATAGTCATTAAATTAAAGTTGTATAAATTGAACATAAATTAAGCCAAAAAAGACTAATCAAATTCAATTCAATTGAAAAATATCAGAGATATTTAATTTTCCGCCTAAAAGTATGCAATAATTTAGATACAAATTTATATTCAATGGAATATTAATTAAATAAATACATGGAACAGTATATGACTGCCTCTGCGATTCAAATCGCATGTGGGCGATCGCTATTCAACTAATTGACAGCTACATTTCCGTGGAATTAAATTGCCAGCTAACACTGAATTTCAAGAAACGCTAAATTTCACATCATTGTGAAATTTCATATGAACAATTTGCTGTGTGAAAGTGCCCACACTGGACGCACGTACACATTGAAGGTCAGGGGTACCCATGTATGTGTGCTATCCGTATTACTACATACACATATAGATATGTATATATTTTACTAAGTTATTTTTAGCGCAGTTATTACTCAAATTAGTTTATGTTAAAATAGAAGAAATTTTATTGTCATAAAAATTACTTCAGTTTTATGAGCGGAAAATTGGTTTAAAGCATCAAAAAAAAGCATTTATGCGCAATTTTAGTCGCCCTTTTATTTGCGCATAAAATGTATACTTACACATTTTGGTGCAGCCCCCCTTTTCATGCCAAGCATCCTCAAAAAGTCAACAAACTTGGTGGGCGTCCACTTTCCATTGCCTCAAGCCTCCTCTACCCTACCCTATTGACTGCCTTTTGTTGGCGAATTTGCTCTATTCACTTTTGTTTGCATATCAGTGAGCTGGTAGTGTATGGCGACGCATTCTACATACCGCGTACAAATATTGATTTTTCATTGTCTACTTTTGGGCGTACAAATACAGAAACAACTCAAAGAGACATTTTGTGGTTATAAATAGACAAACGTAAATGCCTTCTTTATACTCATCATTTTATTACTACCTATCAATTAAAATAAATTAGTAAAAGTTACTGTGAAAATGAAGAAGACAATTTGTCTTCGAAATATAGAGTATACTTTTAGGCATTAAAAATTTAGCCAAACCCCAAACTGAATTTTTGGAAATTTTTTCTTAACAAGAAAGTCCAAATAATTTTTTAGCATTTATTCGAAACTTTTCCATTATCATTGCATACATTTAGGCACGTTTTCTGACTATTCACTATGGAAATACATGATAACCCTACTTTTAGGCTCTGGTAATATAGAAAAGCTCTAACCAACTAAAGTCCAATTAATTTCGTAGAATTTTTTAGAAACTTTGCTATTATCATTGCATACTATTAGGCTGCCCCAATGTTAATTTATGCACGCTTATAACAATAGCGGAGAAAATATACGTGGATACGATAAAGCCGAAGTGACAGAAGTTGAAAGAATAGTTTCAGGATTGTCTCCCCCCTTCTTATTCTGGAACTGCAGAAAGCGGTTGAAGTGTTAGAATTAAGTAGTATACTTTTAGGTGTTAGAAATATATCCAAACTATAACAACTTAATTCAAAGTAAATACTTCCTCCGTCTTTTTCGCCCCTCATACAATCAAATGAATTTCGTTGCATTTTTTGAAAATTGTTCTATTATCATTGCATACTTTTAGGCTGCTACCCTATGTTAATTTAAGAACGTATTATTATAAGTAGCGAGGCGAAATGTCAGCGTAGCACTTGAGCGTGCGATAAAGCCTGAGTGCTAAAAGCTTTTAGATTAGTTTTGGATTGTGTCAAACTTTTTCTAAATTTTCTATTATAATTGCATGCTTTTGGGCGGAATTTAAGTATATTTTTCATATCCTTTGTTCGGAGAAAGGGAAGCTAGTTTGTCGAAAACCTGGTGAGTATAGAAAGTGTTCTCGAGAGACTCAACCTTGATCCAGCGAATGCGGAAGGAGCAGTACGAGATCTAGGTTAGGTTAGATTCAAGTGGCTGCCGCAGAGGCATACCTAGGCCAGTATTAACAGGCCCGTTGTGATACCACCAACACTAGGAAAGCCAGTTCCGGGACCCTGCCATATGGAAATCTCCACATAGCAGAAACCCGGGACTGATGTTAAATCAGACTTACGAGACCTACTTACCAACAAAAAGACATTTCTACTGGAACTTATGACCTTACTTAACTTAAGCAGGAGTAAAATGAAAATCAAAACTTGACGCTTTAAAGAGAAACATGCATAACTGTATTTCAATTACTCTCAATTACTGTTGCTTGAAAACAGTAAGACCTTGAATACGTTAGCATAAAAAGTTGTAAAATGTCTGTAAGTGACACCTACACATTTTTACAAAAACAAAAGCAAATTGTGCACAAAACAAATTCTTTATTTAGATTAAATTACAGTTGTTGGGTATGCTGAAAGCTTGAGGGTTGAACTTGGTTAAAGGAAGAATTGCATTTACTGACTTGGAACTAAAGTTTTACATCAAAGGAAAATTTGTTGTACAAAAAAAAAATTTATAAGTTTTCCACAGTCAATGATATCATATTATGTGATATTAATGTGTAAGTGAGTGAGCTCGCTGTCGAGAGTGCATTGAAAAAAAAAAAATTTAAATGTAGACGAAGACTAATGTTTGCAATGTGGAGTGGGGGGTTTGCAATGGACAAATAATGTGCACTTACAAAGTGAGAAAGTTTTTGTTTAAACTTGTATAACTTTCAATTGCATAGAAAATTACTTCGAAGTTTGAGAAAAAACAACATAGTTAAGAAACAGAATGAAAACTTTGAGATACAAATTTAATAAGAACAAATTAGACGGAGGGAGCCTGTCTGATAGGCACTAAACGGAAGAAGAGTTATTGTTGCAGCTGCTCTTTGAGCCCATCTAAAAAAGATCATTCTCATCGAGTAGCTCGGGAGCCCGTTTTGGCTCACAACAAGAGCGCCTCGGCTCGCAATGGCTCACAACAACACAGGAACTCTTTTTGTTATACAAATTTTAAACCAGTCATCATTATCGCTCATTTAGAAGCTCACGTATCAACTTTTGACTGCGGCTCGCAATGGCTCACAAAAAAACAGTACATTGAATGAGTAATTTCAAGTTTTAGAGTTTTTGAGCTCTTTAAGTACACACACTCAACCAGTCATGTTAATCGAGTAGCTCAGGGAGCCACTGTGCTTCTCAACACTATCACTATGACTCGCAATGGCTCACAACAAATATTACATTAAATGACAACTTGGGGAACCACTTTTGGCTCACAACAAGATCGCTGGGGCTCGCATTGGCTCACAACAAACATTTTAAATCACTGTCTTGTTTTTAATCAATTTGGTTAAAAGTGCCATTAAATTCATATACATATATACGTGCTTACTTTAAAAGTGACGAAATTCTTTGTATTCCCTAGACGCCTAAAAGTATGCAATTTTTCTCGGAAGATGAAGGGAGCCGTTAGTTCTTTAAAGTTTCTCTCTCACGAACTATCGAGTATTACCAAAAATCTCAACATATATTTGGAACACTCGGAGGTCAATTTAAACGACAGTTATATTTAGCATAATTTTTGGCGCAAAACAGCACACAGAAGGTAGTGCCTTTCCCAAAATATTACCAAAATTGCTATCCATTTTTTGCATCCAAAAACAAAAGCGTTGCAGGTTTTTGAAAAACAATATCAACCAATTGCAGTAAATAAAGCCATCCATGAAAATTCAAATTAAATTTGCGCCTAAAAGCATGCAGCATGAAAAAGGTAGAAAATGCAAAAATATGAAAAATTCTAGGGAAAAAATGTGTTTCCTTTAAAAAAAAATTTAAAGCATTCAACGACAAGGAGAAAATCAGCTTCGTCAAAAGCACCACAAAAACTCACCGCTGAGTTAAGCTACCCAGCTACAAACCAAAGTAAACACGAAATTTAATCAGAAATGCTAGAACAACGAACAAAACAAATAACTACTTATAGCGCGCGCAGACACATCAACGTCAACAAATTTCATTTTTACAGCAGCAATAACAGAGTACACCTTTCAAAACTATACATTTCAAGTCAGATCAAAAGGTGATGGTAGTAGAAGCGCCACAAAGTATGCTCCAAAATATTGATTTTCCGCATACACCGACACACACACACACACACACTAATGTAAAGCAAAGTATATGGCTGTTGCACCATTGCCAACATTAAGTGGAGAATAATGCATAAAATTGTGTGCCCTTTTATGGTGAAACAGCAACCAGAGCCAACCAATGCACACAAACCTATGTAGCGCCAGCTCCCACTTCAATCTTTGGAAACCCCCATGAAAGGAAAAATAAGCAACAGCTCTATGTGGTTGCTGCAAAATTGTGAAATGCAATGAAAATGGCAGCCATTCAAGTGGTGGTGCTGGGGCCAACAAGTATGCAGTAAGTAAAAATCGCAAAAGCCAACAGCCAACATTTTGTGCAACAATCAATTTTATGTTGTCTGAGCGTAGGGTTGCATTGGTTGGGCGGGTCATACACGCGCACAGTTTTTAGAGCTGTGTAGGTGCGGCTGGATGAGTATATATGTGTGTGTGGGTTGATATGAGATGAATCTTTGATAGTTAAGGAAGTGGAAGTGTGGTTAAGTTTTTTTTGGCATGAGCAAGACACATTCAAGTTTATTACATATAACGTTGCATACTTTTAGGCGTTGACAGTAAAGTTTGTGAATTTCGCTGTCATAATGTGGGCGGACTTATTAACTTTACTTAATTAAGTTATTTCATAGACATTTTTGAAGGTCAGATAAAAGTTTATGTAAACAAAGTTAAAAAATGTTGTATACTTTTAGGCGCAATGGCGGAAAAATTATAGTCAAGAGGAGAGTGCCCGGTATAATTCATTTATGAATATTCAATTACGTTGTTTAAATTGTTTTCCAATAACTTCAGGACTCTTTTGGGATTATATTGAGATTGCTTTCGGAGTCGGTTCGGAGTTTTTGTCCGCTCATTTTGGGATTGTTTTCGGAACTATTTCGGACTTTTTGGGGATTTTTTTCGCAATCATTTCGGGACTTTTTCAGCCTTATTTTCGGGATTACTCGGAACTTCTTCTGTATTGTTTTTGGAATCAATTCGGAACTTTTTGGGTATTGTTTTCCGATTGGAATCAGTTCGGAAATTTTTAAACATTGTTTTCCGTTAATTTCAGAATCATTTTTAGAGTTTACAGGGATTGCTTTCAGGACTTTTTGGGGACCATATCCGGATTTTTTTCGGAATCATTTCGGGACTTTTTCAGCCTTGTTTTCGGGATCATTTCGGAACTTTTTCTGGATTGTTTTTGGAATCAATTCGGAACTTTTTAGGGATTGTTTTCCGATATTTACAGGATAATTTTGGGACTTTAGGCATTGCTTTCCGATAACTTCAGAATAATTTCAGGACTTTTTGGGGATCATTTCGGAATTGTTTTCGGAATAGATTCAAGACTTTTTACAGATTGTTTTCGGAATCATTTCGGAGCTGTTTTCCGATATTTTCAAATTAGTTTTAAGACTTTTTTGGAATCATTTCGAGATTATTTTCGGAATAATTTTGGACATTTTTGTTTTCGAAATCGTTTATGGACTTTTTTAGTGTTTTTTCGGAGCCATTTCGGAATTCTTATGCATTGTTTTTGAAATCAATTCGGAAATGTTAAGGGATTGTTTTCTGATAATTTCAAAATAATTTTGAGACTTTTTAGGGATTGAGAGTTGTTTGAGAGTTCCTTTCGAGACGTTTTTGAAACCATTTCGTAATCTTTTCCGAGACCATTTTAGAATTCTTTTAGAGATCATTTCGCGATCATTGAGGCCATAAGCCAAACTACGGGGCTAATACAGGCGCATATTTTAAGGCTTAAGGCAGACTCTTTAGTGTCGGGAGTATAAAAATATTCCACACTAAAAAGTGCCGAGTTCATCTATTTCACTTCGGTTTGCCAAATTCATGGTTGGATGATTATGAATGTGGATTTTTTGGTTCCAACTTTCTCTGGAGATCCATACAACATAATTCACATAACTCAAAGAGAATTTTGTTAAATTCCAATTGTTACTTGATTTAACTAATATATTTAGGATATTCAAAAGAAAAATTCTCAACACCAATTCCCAGAAAAAAAAGTTCCCCGAACAAATATTATAAACCAACAAAAATAACGCAAAATTTTACTTTCGCGAAAAACAAAGAAAAATTGTGCATTTTTGGATAACAGCAAAATTGTACATACATATGTATAGAAGTGTAAATATTTTAAAAGCAAACAAATTAACGAATTTATGGTGAGATTTGCAGTAAAATCTGTTGTTTTATCTCAAAGAACAAAGAGGCCAAATAATGAACAACAAACAAAATTGCGTCGCGTAATAAAACGCATAAATGCAAACTTTTAAAGAGAAATATAGCATAAAAAAAATCAAGAAGAAAGGAGGGTAGGGAAGGGTATAAAAAAAGATTTTAAAAAAGTTTATAAAATGGAAAAGAGTAATTTAAAAAAGAAAGTGATACGAGAGGTCTTTAAATCGCCATAAGAAAAATGGACGCCTAAAAGTATGCAATTTTTAAGAAAGTAATTTACTGATTTTGGGGCCTTGCTCATAATTTCGTACAACATTTTTATTCACATTTAAACATGAAGTTAAATTTAAGTGCATTTCTCTACTAAATTCTCTACGCATTTATCGTATCCATAGTTACTAATTAATTTTCTTTATGTCTCTCAACTTGTCTGCCCAGTTCAATTTGTCACTCATTTGAGTAGTGACAACATTTCACAGACACCCCAAAAGCTTAGTTCAATGAACTTTATGTCGAAACATAAAAGTTAATCCCTCGTCAAAAGCAAAAGTTTGCATTCTTACATTCCTACATATATGTAGTATGTAGACACGTAGATATCATAAACCTAAGTATTTTAACGGCACAATTGTGAAAGTGCGGACCAAGGTGGCAGTTCGCTCCTTAGTACCGATTTCAGAATATTCGAGGCTTGCTCTGTATCTTCCATCAACCCGCTTCCTTTCTAAGAGTTTTTAGTGATGGTCCAGTGTCAGAACTTGCCCGGATATGAATTCAAATACGCCACCCCTTTTTTCTGTAAACTTATTTTTCTATAACTTCTTTCTTTAAATTTTCCTCTCTTCATATTTTTTTTATATCTTTCTTTATCCGTCATGCTCCCACACACAGAAAAATTTTCATGTAAAATCAACACTTTTTTAACACTTTTTCAGGTTATTATTTGTCAACACTATCGATGATGTTATTTTAACATGACGCTCATGTTGAATAACTCCACTTCGTGTTAAATTAACATGAAGCTCATGTTGAAAAACTTGACTTCATGTTAAATTAACATGGCTTCCTGTTAAATTAACACGAATTCCTGTTAAATTAACATGAGTTTCTGTTAAACTAATATTAATTCCTGTTAAAACAACACTAAATTCCTCATTATCTCATGCAAATTTTACAGGATCTTTCTTGTTAGTTTAACATGGTTCATGTTGACAAAAATTATTCTCTGTGCACTTTCTAACACTATCACTCAAGACAGAAGCTATGCTTGCGTCGTAACATATCACATGTTTCACCGTTTATCTTCCTCCATCTTTCTCTCTATAAAAAATATTTTCTATCCCTTTTTTCTCCAGTTATGCATTAATTCTTTCTTTTTCTTTATATCTTTGTTTTTTGTTATCTCTCTCTTCTTTTCCATCTTTTTCTATATCTCTATTTTATTCTGCATCTCTCTCATCTAATTGTTCGCCTCACCTCTTTTTTTAATTCAATCTTCTATCTCTCCTTTCTTTAAGTCGTCCTCTTTTAATGTGATCTTTTTTTAGATCTCTCTGTAGCCCTCATCCCTCCCCTTTCTATAGATATCACTATATCACTTTTCTCCTTGATGCTACTATCTCCTCCCTTCTCTTAACCCCTTCACATTGTCTCTCTTTCTCCTTCTTTATCTAAGCTTCTCTCTACCTCTTTTTCTCCTGGTTTGTATCTCTTTCGCCTCTTCTTTATCATCTCCCTTTTTATATCCCTGATCTCTTCTCTATCCCTCTCTTCTTCTCTCATTCCTCATTGCTATTTCTCTCCTCCTTCCGATCTCCTTTCCCTTCGCCATCTCTCTCCTCTTCTCTATTTCTCCCCTAATCTTTCCTCTATTCTATATTTCGTCTGTTCTATATTTCTTTCTCCTCTAATGTTCTACCTCGTCTGCTCCATCTCTCTTGTCTTCCCTATCGCTCTTCTCTTTTCTATTTGCCTACCCTTCTCTATACCTTCCTCTTCTGGGTCTCTCTCCTGTCCTCTTGTTTATCTATTTATCTTCGGTTCTATATTTCTCTTCTTTTTTCTCTCATTAATCTTCTCTTTCTCTCTCTTCTATTGTCTCCCTTATCTCCTCTGTCTCTCTCTTCTTCTGTCTCTGTTAACTGCATTCTCCATTTTTTTTTCCTAAGCATCTCCCCCTCTCTCTCCACAGTAATGAGCAATCTAACAACATGTTACGAAGATAAGTAAAAAGAAAATTGATTTTAGCTCATTAAGCAAATGATTCTGCGGTCTCGTAAACATATGCTTCACATAGTTGCACACATTAAACAACAACAAAGACAACCCAAAACAATTAATATGTGATTCAAGGTTAATGTAGGGAGTGGTTGTCACAGCTCAATTGATAGCACAGCATTAACACTTAACCGTTAATCGTTTAAACACGTTGAAGTGTAAAATTTCATAGAGCCAGAAAGAGGAGCAGGGTTTGAGACGTTTCAGGGTGATACACGTTCGTAGGTTTGTGTGTATAGATATTAGAAGACTCTGATGAGATGATGATTTTAATTAAAATTGAGATCGTAACGCTCTCGCCGTCAGTTGAAAAACTAAAATAAATTAAATGCATGGAAAAGAGGTATAAATCCAGCTGAAAAAGGGAGGTAGTGGTTTGATTTGCACATAAAGCTAAATGAATATAAGAAAAGGCTAGGACGTAATCGGCATATGGTTGTTGCCATCTCTTTAGAATGAATGAAAGTCGCATGATGCATTAAGTCGAGCAGCCTGTTTAATGAGTAGGTTTTCAAAGCGTGCCTGCCATTAAGAAAATGTAAAAAAGTTAAAGGTTGTTCAGTAGAGAGCCTCGTTACGTATACGCCATGTACTCACACAAAAAGCTTTTTTGAAAGTACATAATTCCTTTAAAATATGAATGCATTTTTTTCTTTCAGCATTGCATTGATCACTGTGAGCGCTCTCTAGCTCCTACAAACACGCTTCATATGTTTTTGTTTTGATTGCGACAATTGTTGACGCAAATGAAATCCTAAAGTGTATGTAGGTAGGCAAAGAATTTGAAAGCGCGTGGGTATACACAAGCTGTTAACAGCTGATTGGTGGGCGTTGGCGCCAACGTCGAGTATAGAGAAAATGACGTATGGCTAGTGATGCCAAAAGTCAGTGAATATGAAGGAAAAAGTAAATTTTTAATAAAAAAAAAGTTGGTAGGAATGAAAAAAAGAATTCATATTTTTACAAGGGCGAGATGAGGAAATTATTCAAACATACAAAGAAAAAAACTAAATGACTAAAATATGAGATTCTTTGAAGCAGTTCGAGTCTCGAGGCTTAATCTTTAAGCAAATTGTTATAATACTTTACTCAGATCGCTTATTCTTTAGAGATCCTGAGCCTTTGAAGCTCAGAGATATACTGCGCAGCGAAACTTTGGGATATTTCTGGTCTATTTATCAGTATCAACACTTGCAATTATAAAATTTCGAGTCTCGAAACTTGAAAATAAAAATTTTCAAATCATATAATTTTAAATAAGTTTAGGATAATAATTCAGGAGGTTTTTAGTTTCGAGACTCGCATCTGCAGCTTTATGGTACGCTACTCCTTTTGTATTATTTCCAATTATTTAGTACCCCAACGAGAGATTTTGCATTGTTTAGAAATTCTGAGGCTTTGGAATGTACTATCCCTTCTCAGCACTTAAGCGCTATAATAATTTACTCAGATGTATAATATTACAAATTATCTAATCACCATTGTTTAGACATATAAAGCTTTTAAAGATATGGGATAATAGTTATGGCCTATTTCTCAATTTCGAGGCTCTAAAGAAAGAAACCGTAACAACATGGCAGCGCAACGATAACCGAATGCTTGATAATCCCATCAACAATTCCAAATAACTCGTATCTCTCTCCGCGGCTCTTGAATACAACGTCTACCATTGCGAGACTCGAAACATAAAATGAAATAACTCAATGCCTGGCGCAGATAAAATGGTAAAATTTGGTAGTTATATTGACTTGGTCATGCTCTTGGACTTTTTTCTTGATTTTAAGAAAATGGGCGTGGAACTGCCCACAACAAAGTGAAACATTTTTAAAATTTCTACGGTTAATAGTTTTAGAACCGCATATGACCTGCAGTTCACAAATTGTAAGATTATTTTATATTAAAATTATCATTCCTACGTCTTACTAATGCAAAACTGTGTGCAGACATTCTGCGTAATTGTTAGAAGCTTGTGTGTTTATTTTTATAATAATTACTGCAGTATACTTAGTACAACAAATTCAATTTCATAAGCTAACAACAGCAATGAGCCTTGACTTTCGTAGCGTCGCAAAGCTGATTTGCATTTTGTGTCGTCTTGTTTATTAATTTTGTACTTGCAATTTTTGTCTTTTTTTCTGCATTATATTTAACTTAAGGCATAATATTTTATATTTATCTGCTTTATGCATACAAAGTACTGAGAAAAAAACTTTATTTTCAAAATTTTCTTATGCATTTCAATTTATATTCAAAGCTTGTGCCATGCCAGGCATTTTCGTAGCCGCCTCGTCTGTGTTACGCTACGTTGCTTTGGTGCCAAATTAAATATTTCATTATGAAGGTGGCATTTATTTATAATTTTTACATACATTTTCATTATCTGCTAAATGATTTTGCATTTTTATTATTTTCTTTTTTTTTTTGTGTGTGCAAATTTTTCCTTTATTTTTACTAGTGCAAATTTTTCAAGGAAACTTACCGTTAATAATTATTTCATCACAACTTTGTATTTTCCTTTTAATTGTGATAAAAAGCCACTTCAATTCATTTATTTTATTTTATCGCTTCAAATGGCAGTTTACAATATTTCATTTATTATCTAGTCATCGCTTTGGTGATAAGAAGCACTTGAGCTGACGTCATACTGCAGTAGATTAATATGGATGAAGTTTAGTATGAGAAATTGGAGAAAAGGTAAGCGAAATTGTATCAAACATCCTCCACCCCTTACGCTTTCTTCAATAACTGTTTTTTTATCATAGAAAGGAGACAAAACAACCAGAATTCAAAAAAAAACTACTTTCGAGTCTCGAAACCAGAATGTTATAGACAAATTATTTATATCATATGATAATTAATGATCCTTTATTAAAACCACTGATTTTGCATTTTTAGAGATCGTGAGCATTTGAAGCTCTGAAATATACGCCCGTATCATTTCTTAGTATCGAGACTCGAAACTTGGACGCTGTAAAATATAAATCACATCAATTAATTTTTGCTTATCTTATATCCAAACAACAGTTATCAAACAGTGGCAGATGTAAAATAATATTTCTAGGCTCTTTCTCAGTTTCGAGACTCTAAAGTTGAATTTTAATATAGTATAGTATATATTTTTTGTTATCCTATACTCAAACCACAGTTTCCGCCTTGTTTGTCTCTGAATATAGTTCTCGAGACTCTACACTTATATAGTTGTAATAAACTAGTCCTATCAAATACTTTCCAGTAAACTAATATATGTATAAACGATGAGTCCGCATTGTTCAGAGATCCTGTCTCTGAAGTTTCGAGATCGAGAGATCGTGAGTCACTCGAGCTTTTGAACAATGCAGGCCCATCTCTCTAATTCGAGACTCGAAACATAAATGTTTAAGGGATCGTTGATAGTACAATGAACAAGTCACATTTATAATTAATTTATACCGAGTAGGTTGTTTCGAGACTCGAAGCTGGAAAAACTGGATGTTTCGTGGAGTAAATGCCAAATTTACCCTACAAAAATGTAAAACAAAACTAAACACAAATGATTCGAGTCAGTAGTGTTAATGTATGCATAACCGCCCACAACTTTGAAGTGTTTAACAAATTTATTTTAAAAATAGTAAAGTCCATTCATTCTACGATAATGCAGCTTAGATACACAAATTTTTAGTCTATTTGGCTTAAAGTCACTTACAATTGGCTGAATACAGCAAAGTGCCTGAAAGTGTGCAATGCAGACAAAAAAGTAAATGACTACAATGTTTTCGCAATGAGGCAAAAAACCCGGTAATTTAGCGACCACACAAAAGAAAAACGCTAACCAAAAAATAAAAAGCGCATTGTTTACAGAGTCTATAGCCAATTTTTTTTCTCGTTGTTTTTTATAAATTTAGCTAAATTTGGAAACCAAAATGCGCCTCCTCAATGATTTTTGCAGCCACATTATGTAGTAGCTTTAGTTATTTCTAAAATATATACAACATACATTGCCCTAATTTTTTACGACAAATGATTGCATACTTTTAGGAAAATTACCATAATTACCTAATGACGAGCTGCGCTTGCCAACATAATAATAGCGACAATAGCTGGCAAGTGTTGGTTTTTAGAGTATTGTTGATGGAAAAAACTTACCTGAAAAGGAAAAGAGAAAAGTGTTAAAATGAGTGTTGAATATTTACATAAATTAAGGTATTCCTAATATTTGAAAACAAGTATTTATAGAAGACGGGGTAGTAGAATGTGCAAACTCAACGAGTGTTTTTAGAAAAAGTCAAAACCAGCAATGGGTTTAAGAATCCTAAAATATAGGCGAATATTTGAAGGAAAGTAGCCCAGAAAAAAAGGATCGAAAAATATAGCCATACCCCCTGAGATACATGCAGCTTTGAAACTGTCAGCGGAGATTCTGGAACTTGAAAATTCAGCGCCAGTAGGGTTCGATATTGACGATTTAAGCTCGAGGGGTATATGGAAGATTTGGCTTTAGTAAAAATTTCATTACATAAGCGATCATTTCTCATGCACTAATTTTGTTTTCTGAAAGACTAACACCCGTTTAATCACTTATTAAATCGGGAAGTCATTTTTTAAATTAATTCTATTTTCGCTACCCAATATATAAGGGAAATAAGTACTCGCTAAAAAATGCGATTTTATCATGAGTTAGCAACAGGTTTCCGCTGTAATGCCTTAATATAGGTGAGTCAATCACTTTTGAAAAATACAGGAATATGTAGATAAGTAAAACTTTTCGATAAGATTAGGGAAAATTTTGCTTTTTAATAAAAATACAAAGAGCATGACGAATACAATCCACTTAGACTTCGTCAGCGTCTTATCAGCTCGCAAAACAATTCACAAATCGTTCTACATTACTCACATAAGTAAATGTACATTTTTTGAAGTTTACTTCTTAGGCGGCGATATGAAGTTATGATTGAGAGTAAAGTTTGAGAAAATGGATGATGATGCAACGGAAATTATGCAACGGAGATAGAAATTGTAGCCGACTTTCAGGCGTAGGCGATTTTCACCACGATGTTTAGTTGTGCAAATCAAATAGATGGTGAATTCTAAGATCTAGTTAACATTGCACAAATTGTAATAGCTAGGCCGAGCAGAATTCATGGGTGTTGCCACTTGTGGGTTGCCTATTTTTCTTTTCCTATTTTAATTTTTAATATAGAGATAGATATCGAATATGGGTATCAAATGAAAGGTATTTTCGCCCGTATTCCAAAAAAGATTATTTCAAGCAGGGTTGTCATTTAGGGTTGCCACCTAACCGCAATTTATTTATATTATTCATATTTCTGAATTGAAGAAGTTAACTTCTTTCACGTGCACTGGCTACACGCAGTTTTTTTTTTTACTGTTTACCCACACCATAAAATGTCGCGGGAGTATGTATAAAAGAAACACGAGTTGGAAGATAATATAGTTGATAATTATAAAGCCTACTATGTAGACATGGGTCAAAAAGTTTCACGTACTGATTTCGAATGGATATACACCGAAGAGCCGCATGCCTCACGTCGCAAATTAATATTGGAAAAATATCCACAAATTAAAAAATTATTCGGACATGATCCTAAATTTAAGTGGTTGGCCGGTACTATGGTTCTCATACAAATACTTGCACTTTTGGTTGTAAAAGATTTATCTTGGAAGATGATATTTATTGCCGCTTATTGTTTCGGTGGAGTACTAAATCATTCACTAATGTTAGCGGTGCATGAAATATCACACAATTTGGCTTTTGGTCATGCGCGCCCAATGCAGAATCGTATTTTTGGTTTTATTTGCAATCTACCCATCGGATTACCTATGTCAATTTCGTTTCGTAAATACCATCTAGAACATCACAGGTATCAAGGCGATGAAGGCATGGATACAGATGTTCCAACGCTTTTGGAGGCAAAACTTTTTGACACGACTCTTGGAAAGTTTGTATGGGTCTGTTTACAGCCCTTTTTTTATATTTTTCGTCCACTAATCATAAATCCGAAACCACCAACTAAATTAGAAATTCTCAATACAGTTATACAGTTGGTATTCAATACATGCGTCGTTTACTTTTTTGGATGGAAAGCACTGGCTTATTTGCTTATTGGATCTGTTTTATCGATGGGTTTACATCCAGTAGCAGGCCATTTCATATCGGAGCATTACATGTTTGCCAAAGGTTTCGAAACATACTCATATTATGGCCCGCTAAATTGGATCACGTTTAATGTGGGCTATCATAATGAACATCACGACTTTCCCGCTATTCCAGGATCTAGGCTGCCCGAAGTGAAACGCATCGCTCCGGAATTCTACGAAACAATGCCGCAACATACCAGTTGGTCACGTGTACTTTACGACTTTATTACTGATCCTACCATTGGTCCATATGCGCGTATAAAACGACGCAAGCGAGGAATGAAACAAAGTTTTTAGAAAAACTTACTAAAATTCAAATCGTCCTACCAACAGGAAAAAAAAAAAACCTACCAGTTTTAGTAGGAAAAGCTCACATATCATATCACTGTTTATTGCTAGTAAATACTCCAAATGATATAACAGACAGGCATTGACGTAAATTGCCTGTCAAGATGTGCAATTGTTTAAACTTTTGCTGTGATTTTATTAGCTTTAACATGAAATTTGGCGAAACGAAATGAGTACAAAGCACTTGACAACATCAACAAAGGCGCTGATAACGTCAATTTAAACTTTTTTAAGGAGAATTTTTCGATAACGATTCGGAATGATCATGCAAGCTAGGCAGAGCGAAGCACTGCTAACAACAACAACAGCATAGCGATAATAAAGGTCTTACGATATGTATATATCAATTCATCGTAAAAGTTACAATATATATTACCTTTCAATGGACGAGTTCATACCACAGCGAGAGTATAGCACAAACGGGAAGCAAGTGAGAAGAAAATAAGTTTTACTCAAAGGAAGCGAGTAGACAGAGCACAATTTCACACTTTCTAGTTTTCTCATCTGCTATACAAATATATATTTTATCTTCACACTATTTGTTTTCATATTCTCAGTCACTTGTATGGACTGTATAAAACACCACGCAATTTTTTTTGCAATTTTTCTTTCCACTAAGCTAAAAATTAAAGCACTTTGCGGCGACAAGAACGCATCCGTCACACATTGGCAAGACGACCGAACTGAGGAAACTTTCGAGGCTGCGCTCGTCGCTCGTGTTTTTCCACATCGGTATCTTTTTTTATTTTACTTAATATCTTTTTTAGTTATCTTTTTAAAAAATAAAAATCTTCCCAAAAAAAACATCGATTTGTATGTTCTGCTTTTTTAAGTGCTCGCCCTGTAGGTGTTTTCTTTGTTTACTTGGCTTTTAAAAGAGATAATTTCTGTTTAAGTAATTTTTGCTGATTAGATAAGTTAATTTGATTGTCAGCCAGATTTTATATAATTAAAGAATTGGATAAGATGTGACAAAGAAAATAGGTGAAAACAAAAGACGAGTTGAAAGAGGGATGCACGAAAATGTTTCCAAAAATAACCAGAGGATGGCAGAAAGGTTCTAGACCGAGTTGAATTCCTGTAGGGCAAGGAATGGCGACCTGGTAACCGAAGTACAGAGGGAACACGGAAGTTGTCAATTAGGCTCACTTCTAAACCTAACTATGATATACATAGGGCGCATTGCAATATCCCGGCTCAAAAATAATAAAGCCCCTGCAAATGACCGACTTCCTTTTGATCTGTTCCAATACGAGGCTGAAAGTCGCACCAACTAACTCGTTATCATCTCATCATGATTAGTTGGTGCTTAGCCGCATCGGCGCCCATTAGAAATACTAAGGTAGGTCATACAACCCCTATTCCTCGCCTTTGTGACAAAAACACTTAAGCTGACGTCACACTGCAGTAGATTAATAAGGAGTTAAGTGTAGTAGAAGAAATCCGAGAAAAGGTAAGCGAAAGTATTCGAAGCCTCTGAATAGAGTTCTCGAGACTCTACACTTTATCGTTGTAATAAACAGGACTACACTACCAAATACTTTTCAGTAAACTAATATATAAACGACTCAGTCCGCATTGTTCAGAGATCCTGTGTCTCTGAAAATATGGGAAAATAATTACGGCCTATTCAGTTTCGATATCGAGAGATCGTGAGTCACTCAAGCCTTTAAACAATAATCCTGACCCATCTCTCTAATCCGAGACTCGAAATAAAAAATTTTAAGGACGCAATGGACAGAAATCACATTTAATTAATTTATACTCATGGTATAGTTGTTTTATACTCATGGTTCTTGAAGTTAAGAGAAAACACTTTTTCACTTTTCTCATTACGACACTCGAAGGGGTAATAGTTGGAATAGAACATCCACATATATACTTAGCGCAATAGTATTCAAAGCACGAGTTCTATATTACAAGAATCTCAATTTCGAGTCTCGAACCACGAGCTCTCATAACATTTCACTGATATAACTATGTTATTCAATTAGTTATCCAATAATTAATAAGTAATGCCCAAAGTAGAGATTTAGCAATATGAAGCGATCCTGAGCAGTAGTAAGCAATGAATAAATTATTTCGAGATCAAAGCAGGAGAAAAGGTCAAATTTACACTACAAAAATGTAAAATAAAACTACACACAAATGACTTTAGTCAGTAGCCTTAATGTATGTTAAAAGTAGTAAAGTCAATTCATACAACGATAATGTAGCCTAGATACACAAATTTTTAGTCTGTTTGGCTCCTCTGCTGACGAATTCGGTGGTCGATTAGAAGACCTTCAGGGCCGTAACTTCATTGACTTGATTCGACATTGGCTGTAGGATCACGGGATGTACCATATATCTCCTGGAGAACTTTGTTATTGGATACTCCGAGAGCGATCTCATCTTATTTCGATAATCTCGAGTCGTGCCAGTTGTTTGATAGAGTTATTATGAGAGCGTTATTTTTGTTGCTATCATAAGCTCGAATTATGAATTCCTTCATCAAGAGAAAGAATACGCACAATAGGCAGGGAAGTCAAATTCAGACATGACAGATTTGACATTACTTTTGGGTGGGTGTTCACAGTGGACGAGGTACTTCACAACCCAAAACTTTTGATTGGAATGGCGCAGAAGTGTTGATTATTTAGTTCACGCAAAGCAAATACACTACCCATTCAACCGCCGGAAGTAGAATAAAGATCAAACTTAAAAGTAGATCTACTGAAAAAAGTGAATGACATAAACCCAAACCTCGTAAAGGCATCAAACCAAATTAAAATTGACTAAGTAATCAAAACGACATAACCAAATTAACGCTGAGTGACACTGTTAAAGCAAGTGAATTTAAGAAGGCGTACTTGCTTCTAAAAAGTAAAAAAAAAAATTAACTCGGTCATGCATATACGCTAGCCCTAAATTCCAGTGTGCCCTCGTTTCAAACATCGCACCTTTCGTATGGGTGGCCTAATTGTGTATGCTTTTTATTAAACCAGGTCAACGTTTTGTTGCTCGTAATGTATAACGACAGTGTTAGAGCAACCTATAAATAACCATTGCTCGCCGCCGACGTCACAAATAAGTATGTATGTAAGCAAATTTACCTACAAAAATATTCTACGAGGGTTGTCATGCATGTCTTTAAGCAAATATCAAACAAGAACTATGCATACATACTTGAAACATCTGGGTTGTTCTTGAAATAAGATTATACCTCCGTCCAAGAGAAAAACGTGTTTCCAAAATTTAATCCAATCTATATTAAAACGCCGGGGGTGTGATAAAGCTTTACTTAAGGGATGGTGGTCCTCGGAAACCGATCTTGAATCTATAGTAAAACAAATAGAGGACTTCCCACAGAGCAGGATGAACTTGGTTTTGGTGATTTTTTATGGATTTCAACGCGGCGCTCAGCAACGTACGTGTCAGTAGCTATCGAAAGAGGTGGATTTGGGATTCGAGCGGGCTATGGTTAAATTCATTGTTAAGCTTCTGTGCGGTTGAAGAGTGAGCTGAGTTGGTTGGGATCTCAATAAAGAGATTTTCGTGAATTTTTTTGATCTGGCTAAGGAAGTAGACACGGACAGGAATAAATCTACCAACATAAGTAGTTGCGAGAAAAAAGGACATGAAGACAAATCTAAATTCCAACATTTAAAATACAACCCTCGTAGAAATCGTTAAATTTTGTTAGAAAATTCATAGAAAACAACGTATGTAACTACCAAAGCAATAAAATACAAATGATTAGGGACGATGCGAAAATGTGTTTACAAAAGGTACAGCCATGCATATATAATTTATAGCAAAGCAGTGCATAGTACCTATCTAAAAGCTTCTGCTAACCTTAACACGTTAACCGCATTTCGTCTTGAGTTCCATGATCTACATTGAGCAATAGGGGTGGACAAAGTAGCACGCAAACTAGGTCGCTTAGGCAGAAGAGTGAAAAAACAACAAATCGAAGACAAAGTGATAAAAAGGAAAAGAAAAACAAAAGACGAAACAGTAATGAAGCGGATATAAAAGACGGAAACAAATCGAAAAGAAATCAAAGGAGAGCGTTTAAATTTTATGGATAGAATAGAAATGAGCTATTAATCGCAAAGTTAATTGAAAAAAGGTAACGTAAAATTTTATCACAAGCCGGTACCCCTTTCAATGCAAATCAATATCCGTGCACAAATAGGTATGTACATCGTTCGGCCACGTACAAATCCGCAAAAGCAATAAACAAATGTTTACTCACAAACAAAATTGTTTTTATTTTGCACACAGCAAAAGTTCTTGTTGCTAAGCGCTAGTTGCTAATATGTAGTCAGACGTCAGATATACAGAACATTCATGTTTTATTCATGTGCACGACTTTGGTTTGCAAAATTTAAATAATACAACGGAATTGGCATGGAAATGAGAGGCCTATTTTTAGTTGCGACAGAAAAAAAAAATAAAAAATATTTGGCGCGTTACACAGGTATAAATAAGAGATTGTATCTAAAATCTTAGGTATGGTAAGCCCGCTCAGTCCGGGTGCCACTAACAGAGGAGTCAGGCTTCTTAGTAAAGGAGTCAAAAAGTCATTTCATAGTAATAGAAGGTCATCATCACCATCATCATCAACTTCCTTAACTCCTATTTGAGCATAGGGCCTTATCATAAATGAACGATACAGAAGATTGTGTCTAAAGGGATGCCATTATAACGAATTCGCCGGGATTGATAGATGTGACGTCATCAGTTTATACGCAAACCTTTCTGCAAAATGTCGTGATCCCGTCGTAATAGCTGATAGCATTTTCCAAAAATTTTCCCGCCGGAAGCTCCGTCGTAATAAATAGTTGATAGACCCCTGTGTTGTGGGGCCAACAAAGGACGAATTTAAGATAGCCGACTGAACTGCGCAGTCGTGACGTCATAAGTTGATAGTACACAAACGATTTTGATCGGTCGTTTCGGTTACATTTATCATAACTATTATTTAAGCGTGAATTTGGCACCTCCATGTCTGATGTGCCAGCTGCCGATGCAGTAGGATGGTGCTACGAATGCTGGTGACCCCGTGTAGAATTGTTTCCGTTAATGTTTTGATCCGCGTTAGAATGCTATTTAAGTTTCAATCGGCGGGCGATGAGTTCACAGATTGCTCGAAGCAGGTCGCTTCTTACATGGAGAACAGACGCCTACCAATAGCCGGCTGCTAGGCTCCCAAAGCGACGACAGTATTTTTGGTACTTTGGTTTATCAATGAAATAAATTCTTTGGCCTATGTGGTCCGCGGGAGATATTTGATTTCTCTCCTACCACCCATATCACCAACCTAGGCACGTGCCATCTAGGGATATCAGACTTCCCTCGGCGAGCGTACACCTAGTAGTGCTGTTCGTTTCAACAACAAGGCAATTTAACAAGATGTATGAGCTTTACCCAGGCATCTGAAATGAACTCCAACTGCTTGACTGATTGAACCACGACGATTCGTCGGACTGATTGAACGACGACGATTCGGCCACTAAGGTTCTCACCTGAATACCGGTCAATTATTGATGATGTACGCAGTTTGTGCCACATTTGCCAAAAATTTCTTTTTTTTTAAGCTAATGTTACAGTTTTAAACACTTTCCATCCTCGATAGTATAGTTTTTCATTTATCAACCTGTTGAACACTATTTGTTTTGTATACCCACGTTAAAAAAATTATTTTTATATCACTTTTTGAACACCTTTCATCCTCGATAGTATAGTGCTTAGTATCCATTAAGATTACACTTTTGTTTTCAGTTTATTTTTCACTGTTTCACTCTTGACAGGTAACCTAGTCTAAGATCCTTCAATCTTTTGAACACTGCTTGGTATAACTCACGTTTTAAAAACTTTCAATACACTTTTGACAGACTGCAGTTTAACATCGCTCAGCCTGTTGAGCACTCTTTGGTATAAATCACGTTTTGAAAACTTTCCATCCTCGATAGTATAGTGGTTAGTATCCATAGAAAGTTGAGTAGCCTTTGGTTATTCAGATTACACATTTATTTTCTATCTCCTTTTCACTGTTTCATTCTTGATGATTGCCGACTATGATCCATTAACCTGTGAACCCTGTTTACTTTTTTTTCCTTCGTTCAAAATCATCTTTAGATTACTTGTTTTGCACTTTGGATTCTCAAGAGTGCAGTGGTTAGTATGCATTCCTTAGTTATTAAGATTACCTTTTACCCTACTTCTTAAAATAAATTTCTTCTTTTGCATACTTAGGTACTATGTACTTATAAATATTGAACTGCATACCTAATATTATACTACTCTAAGTGTTTGCAGGTATTATACAATATTCGCCATTTCCATATTAAATTTTATCACATATTGTTTCCAAAACTTTGTTCATTCACTAACAAACGTGCGAACACCTCACACCTTACTCATCGCCCCACCTTTTTTCTTAAAAGGATATGTGCCTTCCAATATGTACATCGAATTGTAATAGCGGTATGTACATATGTACAATAAAACGATAGTTTAAAGCCTAATCCACAAATTAAAGTTGGCCTTAAAAAATCCACAGGTGTTTAGTGCCTTGGAATTCTTTATTTCGGTTTTCAATCAGCTGCGCCTAAGTATGAAGTGTGTAAATAAAACAAGGAAAACAATTTTGCGAACTCGTCCTTTTCCAAGTAATAATACGCAATACCGTTCAATATTAAACATTTTAACAGCTTTGGTTTGTAGTAAGTGTTCTTGTAGTATGGCACACATGCCGGATATTGATATGTTCGTCTAATATGGCACACAGTACTTATATGCTTTAAGAAATTCGCGTACGTTCTGAGTCAATAAGTTTTTTCTTTTTCAAATATTCGTCGATTCGGGTTGAATAGAATATTAAATTGCAAATATTCGTCGATTCTGGTTGAATAGAATATTAAATTGCAGTACTCGGACGGATTTAGCGCCAGTTTGTACAGTCTTTCCTTCGCAGAACCTCAAACCCTCAAGTAAATGTTTAAAGACTGCCTAAATGCCGGGTCAAACATCACAATTCTGCTCAACAAACCTGGCGCTCGACCTTACCGGAAGGTGATGATACAAGTATACCACCACACAAGTCTTAAAAAATTATGGCGGAAAGTTGACTAGAGGGGCAGAGTCTTTTGGACTCACTGTGAACGCCAAAACCGGACCTCTTTCTCTCTACCAGAATATATAAGTAGCATTGGGTTCCCATGGCGCTTCACAACGGATTTTTATATTGTACAAGTGAGCCTATCTTCTTCTTCTAATACTAAGATGACAAAGGAGACTGTAGACTTTCAAACGTTTTATTGGGAGCTCGGCCAAATATAAGAAAGATGAAACTCCTTTTTTTTGTGATTCTAATTTGAGTTACGCGAAAAGGAGTTGCCTATATGCCGCCATGTCTGAATTTGAATTCCCTGCAATGCTTATACGGCTTTACCCAATGACGTTGAGCAATACCAACAGTTCTATCAGAATCGGGAAGAACCTCTCTAAGCCATTTGAAACCAAACGAGGTTTCAGACAGGGTGACTCCCTTTCGTGCGATTTCTTCAACCTGATGCTGGGGAAGATAATTCGGGCAACAGAGCTAAACCGCAACGGTACAATCTATTACAAGAGCGTACCATTGCTGGCGTATGCCGATGACATTAATATCATTGGCCTTAACAACCGCGCCGTAAGCGCTGCCTTCTCTGGACTGGGCAAGGAAGCGAAAAAAGTGCGTCTTGCGGTCAACGACGACAAGACGAAGTATTTGCTGTCATCAAAGGCGCACCTGCGCCTTGGCAGCCAAGTCAGCGTTGATATCTACAAATTTGAAACGGTGAGGGACTTCGTCTATTTGGGACCCAGCATTAAAACCGAAAATAATATCAGTCTAGAAATCCTACGGAGAATCATTTTGCCAACAAGTGTTACTTTGGACTAAGTAGGCAATTGAACAGTAAAGTCCTCTCTTGACAAACAAAGATCACGCTCTATAAGTCTCTCATCATACCAGTCCTGATGTACGGCTCGGATTCATGGGCAGTGTCAAGAGAAGATGATATTGCCCTTGGAGTATTTGAGAGAAAAGTTCTCCGGAAGATGTGTGGTCATTCCCGTGATGCCAACGGCGAGTATCCAGTGTCAAATGACGCAAGCCATGATTAGATTAGAATTTGAGTTGTGAGGCACAGTACAAGATGAATAGAGAAGGAACTAGCTCGAAGGTTTAGTCTCTTGTCACATAAGCAAGGGTGTGCAGGATCTTTAAGGACAGGGTTAGATGCAATATTTCCTATCTCAGCTGTAATCTCGAAGATGTAGTAAAAAGTGCGAAAGGACGATGGAATAACAATGCTGATCGAACAGTATCCAGCTTGCTTTTCGTATTTGCTCTTCATTCTTCCTCTTCAATTATTAGAAAACAAAAAAGCAGTAAAATTAACCTTGAACTTAATTTAACACATAGCTGACAACAAAATAACTTTTTATGTTTATGTTTTCAAGGTTGCAATTCTTGGTAAAAGAAGCATTGGAACAGCACATCATTCTTGTGAACGAACAAATAATATTTTCCATGAAAAGTTGATTCATTGATTGCTTGTGGAAATAAAATACACGCTGGGTGAACATGTGGGGTCAACTGCAGAACGTTGGTAGAGAATAAAGGAAGGGGTGAAAGCGGGCTTACTCTTTTTTCAAAGTGAAAAGCGAATGAAAGGCGTATAGAACTTGCTATTTTTAGCACCATTCAATTTCACAATTAGTTGGAAAAAGAGTTTGAGGAAAAGGTTTACAATATAGGTTTAGTGAATGGGGCGACAAACCCCGCTGGCTAAAGTCTTTGATGCAGTGCTACAGAGGAAGGCAAAAACAAGCATTTACATATATTGCATCAATCGAGCAGCAGTTGGTGGCGTATGGTGTTACTTTATCAAAATCCCAAGCTTCTCATTGCATGTCAAATATACTACGACACTTTTACTTGCATATATTTCTAGTTAACTGCACAAAAATAACTGCAATTTGCAACCCAATACAAATTGATGGTAATACCACACCAGCCCAGTGTACACTCAACCAAACTGGTGAGTGGTGGGTAGAGTTGCAAGGAAGGGGAAACCAGTCATATATAAAATTTAATTGGCCTTGCCTTTTTTGCTTACTTTTGACTTGCCCCCCCTCACCCCGCCTCCCCCCTCTCGCTAACTTATTTGTATTTTCTAGTGACGATTTTGTATGGCACGTGGAGCTAACTAGCAGAAAATCGATAGCTTGTGCACGTTGTATGTTTTAGGGACAAAAATGTCAAGTGGAAAATATAACAGTAAACATATGAACGACGTTGTATGCATATGCAATGAAATATTGCTTTGCGGTCTCTGATAAGCACCGACGAAGTAAGCGATGATTGCTAAAGAAAAATTTTGTTTATTTGAAAAGCTGTAGAGACAGAGTGGAAGAGAGTTTCTAGAACAGCGGGGAGACTGAGGCTCTTTAGGTGGTTCGTTAGAGTGGCAAGGTAGATACGACTCCCGCAGAAGAAAGAGAATGGTCGCTAGACGTCTTGAGTTCCAGCAGTGAGATTAGTTTGCTAGGAATTAGCCATCACTCTTTGAATATGTATCCTTCTGGTGCCTGGACTCAACTGTCGTGGAAAGGCGTCATAAATTCCAAACTTTGGACAGGCTTACAAGAAAACAGCCATATAAAAATCTCAGAAGGAGACTTAAATCGAAGAGCTCCAGCGGGTTAGAGGTTTGGAACATGCCCGAGTTAGGTATGGCGATCGTAAGAGGTGACTAAAATCCACTTTGACCCGGGGTGAACGAAATGGGGTGTAAGAGTAGGTCGCCTCCCCGTTGGTGCACCCTGGGTAACGCTAAATGACCGACATGGCCTACACGCTAGTTTCTTTTTTTGCCGGTTCTACGAGAACGGTACCAGTACTTGTGCTGTACCCATCGTGCCGAAATGACGATGCCGTTTTCTTATATCGACCCGGCCAAGAGCAATACACTCGGAGTAACCCTGTCTGACATTTAGGCAGGGTTCCCTATGTACAGTCACTTCTCAGAGCAGAAACCCCAGGACATCGCCGTGGATCGAAGTGACAGTCTTAGGCCCGATTTTTCAGTGCAAGTTTAAACTTCAGTGCGAGTTTAAACTTAGTTTAAGCGGCTAATTTGTATGGGGTAAACCCTAGTCAGTTTTATCTCTGGTTTAAACCTGCACAGAAAACCCTGGCCTTAGGCGGATAAGAATTTTGATCATTCCGATGTATAGATACGACTGTCATCGTAGCGAAGGACTAAGATGATTTAGTTCGACCCTGCCCCTCGCAAAAAGTCGGCGTATTCTTCGGTGAGTTCATTTACCTGAAGGCCAAGCAAAGGAATCATCACTTTAAACTTATTATTTCACTCAACACAATCGAAGAAAAGTTTCTAATTAGTTTTAGATTGCAACGATTTTCCGTCGTAACTTGTCAATATTGCTTTGGAGACAACCCGGTTTTGTTCTGTGCCATTTTCGGTGCCAGGTCCGATTTTGTCTAAATGTCAAACAGTTAGATAGTTAGGTCCCATTGGAACAGCGTTAATCAACCGATATGAGCACAGTTTATGTCCGCAGAAAGTGCTGTCACCTGATCACAATTCCTCGAAACCCCCTGAGAATGCTTTTTCCTTAAACGTCAGGGTGGACAAATGGATCTTTGTCCTCCACACATTAAAATTCAGCTTCAAGAAGGAAGGATCGACACTGATGACGATCATAGGTACTAGGCAAACTCAATTTACAACAACAATGACTGAGTGATGGCCTAATGTTTCTGGGCCAAGCACGTCGATCCAAATGAAGATACGCTAATGCCTTAAACAGATGCAACTTCTTAAATTTTGAAAGACCTATGGCGCCAATCATGTTCTAAAGCTCAATCAAAGTCTAATTCAATGTTTACTCCATTTTATTAGGCGCTCTAGATAAAAACGAACGATCAGCAGCTTAAATAAAGTAGAGATTTCGCAATTTGACCGCAGACAAAACAATATTTCACAATTCATAGCAATCACGTCTCTTATTTTTGGCTCATTATGCATATGGAGAGTTTTCTCAGCACAAGAAAAGAAAAAATTAATTGTGTGAAATATGAGCTTTTGCTAAAGGCTGCTAATTCACTTGCACACTTCTCTCCCTTCTAGCAGCAATGACGATAAAAAGCAGTATGATTTGTATTTATTTATTCAGAGGGATGACGGTCGTCGCGTCTTCACACACAAGGCGCCAAATTATGAAATGAAATGCAATGCGACCATGACGTTGGATCAATAATGCCGCGCGTGTCATTGAAAGCAAGTGTACATTTGCAAGGAGGTATCCTATTTTTAGTTTGCTCGTTGCTGGTGAGTTTATTTGTTTTCTTTGCATTTCGAACGGTTTTATTTTATTACTCCGTTCTGGTTAAGAGCATAGAGTATCGGATTTAGGTATTGGAAGCTGAACAAAGAGACGATAGAAAACTTGATGCAAGAAAGCTGAATCTACTAATCATCGCCGTCTTATCATTAAAGAGTTTATGGCCTGACCTGTCATCGAAAGCTATGTGTGACCTAATAACTTTAGGGGCAGTGTTGTCAGAGGTGCTCTACGAGTATCCAGAAACTTGAACGCACGGATCCTTGGCTGCTTGAACGGCATACAGTAAATAAGTTCTGGCTCCGATTCGTGCAAAATGGTCCATCTCAAAATCAAACTAAAACTTACTTCAGTTCTTAAGAGTCCAAATAAAAAAGGAAAGAGGAAAGTGGAGCAGTGAGGAGGATGAAGAAGAAGTGTAAAAGAAAGAGATAAAAGTAGAAAAGACGAAGAAGGGATACGGACTGATCAGCTAATGTCAAAGAAAAAAGTTGAAAAAAGATTGGGAACAGGAAAATTTAAAATAGGAATAAATCTTAGGAAAATTATAAAAAAGTTGGAAGATAAGGAGATAAAGATGAAGAAAATCTTCGGAAAAGGTTAGAGATAAAAGAAGAGGTCACATCAAGAGACAAAAAAATAAGAAAGAAGAATAAAAGATAAAGGAATGGCTATCGAAAAAGGTGAAGCAATAAGAGGAAAAATCAGGAAAAAGGAGGATAAAAGTCCTTCTCAGAGGAAAGAATTAAAGAGGAGGAAATGAAAGTGCGAAGGTGAATGGGAAGAGACATGTTTGAATACTATAGGAAATAAGAAGAGGATGAAAAAAATAAAGGCAAAAGAGAAGATATTTGGAAAGTGCGAGTGAAACTAAAAATAACAGAAATAGAAGCAGAAAATGAGACAAATTAAAAGGTAAAAAATAAGGGAACAATTCAATGGATTTCCAGTCAAATCGCTTTTTTTCTTATTCTCTAAGGCGATTACTGTTTTACTGGTATTTGTAAACAAAAAAAAATGATTATTAAACTTAATTCCATTCGAGATATAGACAAAAATCGATTACTTTCTTCAAAAATCGGTTTTACGAAAATGTTTTTATTTTTTTATCAAGTAGATTATTTTTCCGACTCGAAGTCACACCCCTGAAAAAAGTGTAAAGGAAGAAAGGAAATGCTCACCCTAGTCTTTCTATGCAGTTTTCTACTTTGATTTACATCTCATTCATCTCTTGTACAATTAAATTCAACGAATTTATCAATTTTCTTTCGATGAAATCTTTGACAAGCAACAGCAGCAGACACAGTTTTGTTGCAACCGGCAAATTAATGCATTTACAATTTCGTAGCCACACTTTTGACAAACTGACTGCGGTTCGCCTTGGCATAAAAACCTACTTTTTCAATCAATTTTTTCGTTTGTTATTGTTTTGTTTTGCTGTTTGGAATTTTTAACAAGCGTTTGGTGATTTGAGTGCAACAGCTTGCAACAAATTGGCTGTTTATTAAAAAGTTATATGAATTAAAAAAAACTACCAGTTAAGAAATTAAGTTTCCTATTATAAATTTTGGAATACTATATAAAAAATGAGTGGTTACTAAAAAAAACGACCTTTATCGCCGCAGGCCACAGTTGCATGTTAAGCCTAATTGGTTTTGTGTACAAGCTGTCAAAAGCGGCTTATTCATTATAATGATATCAGTTAAGCTACAGTCTTGGACCGTCTACCTAGTACAAATAACTTACACATTTTGCATTCATAAAAACCTTCTGGTAGTAATAAAACATACAGTAATAGGCCCAGTCTTACACGAATGACGCCTTGACATAGATTCTATTTAAAAATTAAACTTTGATGTGATTTAATTTTGAGCGTCACGAAATAGACGTCAAAAATAGACTGATTTACACTGGTCGTTTCCATGGTAAATTTTTAGTCGCTCCAACGTGTAAGCAGCAATTCGACCGATCTGCACCCTGTATTTGATACCCAACAAATTCAGTCTCCAACGTTAGAGAAATTTCCATCTGTTTCAAGTCTTTCTTGACTCCTCCTCTAACGTTAGAGGCTAGAGTATGGGGCTTTAAGGCGATACCCCAGGATTTGCATTTCATTTTCTTTGCATCACCACTTTCTGTAATATGGCCCTATTGTTACGACATGTTATGCAGGTACGACACACTTTGATTTGATTTTAAAGGCAGAATTAGTTACCCTTATCGCTAACGCCATACCCATAACGCTAATCAGCTGTTTCAACCACCCTTTGGAAATCATTGTAAACGCGTTAGCGTTATGTTATGGCAAGTATAATCGATTACACTGATTTCCATAAGTGTGGTTGGAACAGCTGATTAGCGTTATGGGTATGGCGTTATCGAAAAGGGTAACTAATTCTACCTTAAGCGTCATAAAATCGACGCTTGAAATCGACTGGGCGACTGCCCAGTATTTGCATTTCATTTTCTTTGCATCACCGCTTTTTTTAATTTGGCCCGATATTACACTTCGCTACAGGATCTGCAATAAATCAATATTAATCAATTAGTTAATTCAAGAAAAATATAATTAGCACACTTACCTAATATTGAATGTATGTATATTTTTAATCTTGACAAATATGAAAGTTTATAAAATTAGATTAGCTGTTTCGATATATATATGACAACAAACGGAGTTGCCATACGTTTTAAAATATGTTTCATGTATTTTCACATACGAAGTTGCCGTACAAAAGGTTAGGCCACATTAGTGAACGAACAAGTTTATTAAAAATTCAAGTATGTAGGTACATTAATAGAACTAATAGAACAGCTGCCTTGTGTACAGTTCTGCTTGAGAGGCTTCTTTGCTCTGCACACTTGTAAGTAACCTGTTGTTGTAATTAGTCACGATTGATTGTGCCACAAAATTTAGCAAATGTCGTCAGTCAAGTGTGAACTGCTTCACTTGTTGCGTTTATATTCCTACATCTGTATGTACCTATGCATGTATGTATTTACTAATTTCCGTTTGCCTACATTGTGACGTCATAGAGAAAACATACCTACGCAAGTATGTCTGCAAATGTGGAAATGTATGATGTGCATATGCACATGTGAAATTCGAGGAGCCCAAAATCGAAACAAATCATTTGCTATCGTCAGTTCATAAAGTGCGTCATTAAATTTGAATGTGAACGTCATTTATAGCAAGTTCAAATGTCTGGCAAAGCAAACACATAAGTAAATATTTTTATGTAGATTGAATTTACTTTTGTTTCTGAAGATTATTTTCTGGTTGGGAAAAAGTTGAGTATTATTTTTTATTCTACATATCGTCACCTTAATTCACAAAGGCCCTAACTGACATAAAAAAAATTTTACAGGAGAAGCAAAAAACAAAATTTTTTTTACATTGAACGCATGTAAATATAGTTAGCTTTGTAAATTTGGAATATCTCCGTTATTACTGCTAGTAACTCCTTGAAATTTGATGTGAGTGTGTATTTAACTATATTATACTTAAATATGTAAAAAAGTCATTTTCGAAAAATGTGTCAATTAGGGCCTTTGTGAATAAAAGTAACGATATACACTATGAGCCGGAAATGCTTCCAGTTGGGGAGCATAATGAAATGCTAAACAAGCAGTACCTACTGAATTGCTGTAAACCACAGCACCCCAATAGGCAACTGTTTGAGCTAACTCCGCCTCCTAGGACCGTAAGGACGCATCTTCGTTAACATTTTGATGATATCCGGCACTTTATAACAACGCCGTTGGTGCACAAGCAAGCCTTGTAGCATATCCATAAAACGTCTGTTGGCCACCAGGTCGCGCTCTGTCCGGTGAATGCTGTTTTGCATGCCTCAACACCATGCATTTCTGAAGAGGAGCGTCATCTTCCTCGAAAGACAAGGGTCACCTTGGCTCAATTACGCTCTGGATATTGTAGCAGATTAAACTCCTACATATCCAGGCTGAACCCTGATGTGCCGAATGTATGTCCGGCATGCGGCTCATCTCCCCCATGATGTTGTTGTTGTTGTTAACAGCAAAACACTCCCCGAAGGTTTTGGGGAGTGATGCCGAAGTTGACAGTCCTTGGCCGGATTAGAACCCGGTACGCTGCGGTACTCCCTTGCGGTACTGCCCGACTGTCGTGGTAGCGATTTGGTATGCCCAGTGGAACCTTCTAGGTCATGTCATCCCTCCATCCGTGAGGAAGAAGATGGGTAATGAGAGGTGAGAGGAATCATATCCGTACATCAACCATCGAGTAGCACGTCATTACCTATGTGCATATTAGTCGCCTCTTACGACCGGTATGCATATTCTAAACCCCTAACCCGCAGGGGTCCAACCCTATTGAAACTACTAGTTTTCTTGGACTCCCGTTAGAAGATTTTGATGACAAATTGGGCTAAGGAAAAATATGCGTTGGGCAGGACTACAACAACAACAACACCAACAACAACAGCAACAACCACAACAACAACAACAACGATGGCCGAATGCTTGATAATTCCATCAACAATTTCCAAATAACACGTACCCTGCTAGACAGTGTTTTGACATTCATTCAGCTTTGTAATGTTGCCTTTGGAAACGTGATAGAAAATCGTGATGTAAATATCAGCTGTTTTATATTTACATCACGATTTTTTATCACTTTTTCAAAGGCAACATTACAAAGCTGACTGAATGTCAAAAGACTGTCTAGCAGGGTATCTGTCTCCGCGGCTCTTAAATAAAACTTCTGCCACTTTTCCCATAACGATACTCGAAACATAAAATAAGATAACTCAGCCTACCATGGTTGCTTGGAAAAGCCGATGTTCGGTAACCCTGGCTGCGAGTGCAAGAATGAGCGAGCAGACTGCTCTTTCCACAGTTTTTTTACCCCCACAACGCGTTAGCAAGAGTGAGCGCAAACGATGGTGGGCGAGGTGTTGTGGCACCCAACAAAAGAAAAAAAGTATCTAGGTATAAAAAAAAAGTTTAACAGAAAATAATTAATAGAAAAGTGTTTTAATTTGTTTAAACTTGATAAAACTTTGATAAAACTGCTTTTAAATAGCATGAAATTGCAATGCAACGAACACACAGAAATCCATCTTTCCCATTATTGCTCGAATAATCTATAATGTATGTATGTACGTGTGAAAATTTACTTACCACAATAGCCATACACATTTGCGTCCGTTTAACCAGAATGGACAAATTGATTTATTAAAATTTGATGTTAAAAGCACACCAAATTAGACGTTTTTTTAATTAAAATAATCCAAATAGTGTTAGATTTTATAGTTTTCTAAAATTTTGCAAACACACACAATTAGTTTAATTACAACAAACACTGGTTTATTCTTTGCTGAAAGTGTATTGTCAAATGTAAATGCATTAGCAACAATTCAGAGTAAACTATAGTAACACGAATTCTCTTTTAATTTTCACTTTAATTCACACGCTTAAAACACAACAATTATTATTGCAAAAAAGCTGGTTTAATTGTTGTAATAGTTTAAGTCAGCTCGCTTCCAAAGAAAATTTGTGAAATCACTTTACCGTACAAATACACCACACTTTGCTCATGGGCGTATAACCTCAATTTTCAACACCTAGCAAAAAAGTGTTGTAAAAGAAATTTCGTGAATATTTGTCAAATACACGCAACTCGTGAGATATATAATTTTATTCGTGTTGTAGCGCAAAGCACACGTTATTGCTACGAAATTACACTTTATTAATTAACTATCTTTCAAATTATTTTTGGTATACTTTAAGTAAATTATTTGTTTAACCCGTCACAAATAATTTGATTTAGCTCTCTTGAATTTTCCCAAAGTACTAAAATTTTTCTTCAATTGAAAGGGCGATTGTCATTTTGTCAAAATTTTGTATTCATCAAAAATTGCTTACTACTTTAACATGGTAGAAAGAGACAAAAAGCATAACTACCAGCTGCGTTACTCTTTCACTCTTGCAGAAGACGGCAGCCGTTGCCGCTCACGCATCTTGCAGCTGATTTTGACATTTAAAAGAAAGTGTTCGGAGTTGCAAATTGTAAGGCTACGCTCACACTGCGACCGACTTCTGTGTTCACGTTCACCATCACCCTCAAGTTCGTAATAATAAGCACGTAAGTTTTCGCGTTCATTCCAGTTACGTTATCACGGCGCAGTCATCGCATTTGACAGGTCTGCGTTCGCGGTAGTTGGCGATTCCGCAAGCGAACACAAACAATAATGTAAACATGCCACAAATTAAAATAAAATGTTTTAGTGTTCTTGCCTTATTTTTATTGTTTAATTATGATAAAAAAGCAATTATGAAATTTTGTGAAAAGAGTGTTATAGTGAGGTTTTGTTTGTGTTTGAGTGTTTTTTTGCATTTGTGGCTGTTTATTAGCTTCGTTTTCGTTGAAGTTGGAAAACTTCAGCATCTCAGCAGCTATCGAGTGCCAAATCGCGTTAAAACATGTCAGGAGACATTATTTTTATGTGAAATATATATCTTTATATTTGCAAACAAGTTTGCAAATTGTTGTATGTAATATAAGTGTGTTATTTAATAGATGGTGTAGGACCGCGGTTAAATAAATCTCCGCATTGGACTTAAAACTTTTGTAGAGAACTGAGGTTCCCCGTCAGAAAAATTACTTAAAAAGTCCTAATCGATCCCATGTGTTCTAAAAAAGTTGTTTGGGGTCAAAAGTCCAAAGTTTAAGTTTTTTGGATTTTTCTCGAAAAAGGTAAGTTTTTTCTAAAAATTACCTAACTAATGAAATAACGCGATGCGATTGTCAAATTAGCTCTACATATTATATGTGCATACCATATATGCCATGTATAGACTTTTCAGGATTTTCCCCGAACACCTAGAGTGTGTTAAAACGATAATTTTTGTAGAGAACTTTCAGATCTACAACTTTGTCTCAGAACATTTTTCGAAACAAGGCGAACCTAAGCTCTCTACAAAAACTCAGCTCTGTTGTAATTTTGGTATTTTCACAAATATACGCTATATTATCATCAAATTATCCATGCCTCAAATTGTTTTCTTTTTTTTTTTTGTTAATTTTTTTTAATTGTTAAAAAAATATTAGAAATAAATAAAGTGAATTCAGCAAACGCGGCCCAATATCAAGTGTTTAGTTTGATATCTAAAATGACTGTTCGCGTCAGTTCGCGTTCTGATATGTTACCAAAAAATATAAGAAACGTACTCATATTCACCCACAGTCACTGACAATCACGAAGTGATTTATAAACAACGAATTGGGTTTCACTTGGGTGAACGTGACTCTTCGCGTCGCGTTTCGTTTTATAATATCAGACCATTAAACGAGCCGGGTGAAATCGGATGAAACTTGTTTACATCGGGTGAGCTCATTTAAAACACATGTGTGTAGATGTGTGTTTGCTGTCGGACGGCAGAAGTCGGACTCAATGTGAGCGTAGCCTAAATGGTGGTGGAATTGCATGAAAGAGTAATGTCACACTTTACATCCCTACTGGCACAACGTAATCATGGATCATAAATTAACGTTACATGTTCAATATGGATGTAACTGCAACTTTACCTCGGCTTTGACTTTGACATATAAGTTAAACATACGTGTTTCACCGAAACATGGCAAATAGAAAACCTCAAAGTTGAAGCAAGGTTGAAATCTGTCAAAGTTACACAAAGTTTTATGTTATAACCCTGATAATAATAATAATAATACAGTTCCGTGTGAACGTGAGCGTGAATGAGTGGAGACTTTCTATTGCGTGCGCAAAGGAAAAGAATTCCGAATCAATTATTTTGTGCGTTCACGTACATCTGTCAAATGAGTTGAATTCTCCAAAAAATGTAAAAAAATCAAAGTTTGGTGTGGTAATTGCCAAATTTCAACCCTCACTTGCGAAGGGTTTGTGTCACGTTGCGTTCGCACACAATTCACTGTGAGACAGTAAAATAAGCATTTCAAAGCATATTTAACACTTTCACTTAATTTTAAATGCACTAATAGCAAAGATATTTTATTTGTTTGTCCACTTACGCATGATTTTTTTTGGAAAAGTGGAGTACTATCAACATATTACGCAAAAGAAAATTGTTCACGCTCAAAAATAAGTATATATAGGGCTTATTTGGGGTTTCAAATTTTGCTTGCTTTGACAATCAGCTGTGGATGACTTTGCTTTAATTTCAGAAATAAAATTTGAAGGATATAATAATTGATGTATTTTTTCTTTATTAAATTAATAAATTTTGAGGTTGCAAATGTTAGACGAGGTTAACAAAGCTTTATTTAATTGGCCCTTAAGTGATGTTTGAAGCGTTCAGCAGAATCAGTCCGTCAGTACGTCGAAATAACTGACAGCAAAATAGATTGCGGGTGTTTGTATGAGTAATAGTACATTTACACCGCACCACTTTTGGCAAGTGTGGCGCTTTTTTCCATACAAATCTCATTTGCCAAATTTAGAATTCCATCACATTTGGCCTCATTCGCCGAACAATACAATCCATAGTTCCTCAAAATAGCAACCTTGCCTGTGTTCCACATTTAGAATTGACCAGCAAGAAACTTAATGGGTAATTAACGTGTGATAACTTTTGCATTATGAACAGAAAATGGACCAATTCTACCAAGAAAAGACAGAAGCCTTCTTTAATCTTTATTTATTATTACTCTACAGGTGGTGTGGTGCATTTTCTTTCGGTGGTTTTTGTCCTGGTAGAAAATTCGGTATTTGTTTTCTTTAGCACCCAACTACTAAAAAATTAGCTAAAATTGTGGGAGATAGCCCAAAAGACGGGTTTTGGCCTCAGGATCACGAATCCGGAAGGGCTCTTTTATTTTTTGTTTCTATGGAAAATTTTGTTTGAGGCGCGCATTCAAGTGTCGAGTAGTACCTGCGGGAGGTTCCAATTGCATTCTTGTTTCCTTCGGAGTTGATTTATCTCCCATTCGATTGTAGATAATTTGGTACTCACTATTTCTAAAACGATTGCCGAAATTGTCGAAAAATAGAAAATTCTATTCGACAACAATTTGGTTAAACTGAAATTTGTTTCTTATGATTACAATAAAATAGTCAGTATGTGAGAGTTAGAATACCCGCAAAGTGTACTTTTACCCTGCGGGTTAGGGGTTTAGAATATGCCCGAGGCAGGCATACCGATCGTAAGAGGCTATTAGTCGCACATAGGTAATGACGTGCTGCCTCTCATTACCTCATTACCTATCTTCTCCTTCCTCACGGATGGAGGGATGACATGACCTAGAAGGTTCCACTGGTTATACCAAATACTAACAATACCAAATCGCTTCCACGACAGTCGGGCAGTACCGCAGCGTATCGGGTTCATATCCGGCCAAGGACCGTCAACATCGGCATCACTCTCCAAAACCTTCGAGGAGTATTTTGCTGTTAACAACAACAACAACATGTCAAAAATTAATTTTGAGGAGAAGAGACAAGCTGTAATATGTCAGAAATATATTGAAAACTTTTAGAAAAAAAATGGGACAGTATTTATATTTTAAATATATATATATGTATATTTTATTTTATATTACTGTATTTTATATTTTATTATTTTCTTTTTTATTATTTTGGTTTATTTTATTTCATTTCATTTTATTTATTTAATTTAATTTTTGTCATTCACTTGCAAAAAGATCCGTTGCTTGATGTAAACTCACCATTATAGAACATATGATTACAAAATATGGACCGCCAGGTTTTTGCTCAAATAAATTTTTTCACTCTTGCAAACTGTGATAACAGCAAAGCCGATAACTTCTAAAATCTCGTTGACAATCGCTGCTGAACTTTTGTGGAGTCAAGACGTGTTTTTTAAATCGTGCTGTTTGTGTGATACCTGTCTGTTGACGCCATTTTGTGTTTAAATTTTTTTCTTATGATTAATTTCAGACTTTTTAATTAATTTATTACTAGTTTTTTAGTTGTGTTCTTACCAGAAGTGGGTTTTACCTACTTTTTTTTTGTGGTTTTCTTTTTTTTTCTGGATTCAAGTAATTGTGGTGAGTAAAATATTTTAATTGACTGATTGGACTATGGAGGACGCTTCGGCGTCGGATGATGATGGTGATGCTGGGGTTCTTGTGGCTGGAGTTTCTGGTGCTCAGCTTGATGAACATAGACTTTCGGGTATGCTTTTTTCTAGTATTCCTAAAAGTGATGTTTTTTCTAAAAAGTTGAAGTGTGGGAAGCGTAAGGTTGGTGTTTCTAAAAGAAATTCTAAAAGGGTTGCTAAAATTAGCAATATGCCTCCGTTTCAGGGTATGATTGCACGTAATAATAAAATTTTGGCTTTTAATGTTAATAGTAATAGTTTGCAGGAGGACTTAACCTCACAAGTTGAATCATTTGGTTTTAAAAATGGAGTTCATGACATAACCTCAATTAATAATAATAATTTGCAGGAGGACTTAACCCCACAATTTGAAGCAGTTGCTTTTAAAAATGGAGTTCAAGACATAACCTCAATTAAAAAAGTTGAAATTTCTGAAAATATTTTATTGGAGAATAATTTTTTTAATAAATGTAGTTCAGTTTTAACCACAAATGTGGATAATAAAATTGGTGGAATAAATAATGTAGCTGCTGGTTCTATTGAAGTTAATACTGAAAATCACTTTTTTGGTGCAGCTAATGTTAGTTGTGAGGCTATTTTATCCACAAATGTGGATAATAATATTGGTAAATTTAATGATGTAATTGGTGTTAATGATAAAATTGTTAATTCTATGGAAGTTAATGCTGAAAGTAACTTTGATGGTGTAGCTAGTGTTAGTGGTGAGGCTGTTATGACTGATGATGCTAACAAAGGTTTGAATAATAAGGTTAATATATTTTCTTTAAATTATCAAGGGACTCCTGCGGTGTTGTTTGACACTTCTAAATCTTGTCTTTTTGAAAATGTTAATGTTAAAAATACTCTTTTCTTTTGGAATAGAGTTAAGAATTTTGAAATTGATGGTGTTAAAGATATTGCTGTCTTAGGTAGATCTCTTTATAAAATTTGGTTTAATAATGTTCAGTTTGCTAATGCTAGTCTTAGTAACAAACATTTAATTCAGGCTAATATTAAGGCTTTTATTCCTAGGTCTTTTGTAGAGTCATGTTAGAAATATTCCGGAAGATTTAAGTGATGCTGAAATTTTTCAAAATATTGATTCTGATGTTAGGATTACAGAAGTTTCAAGAATTATGAAAAGAGACAAAAATGATAGGTCCAGATTTTTTCCTACACAAACAGTTAAGATTTTTTTTGAAGGGTGTTGTCTTCCTGTTGATGTTAGTATTTTTTTTACAAAATTTAAGGTTTTGCATTATTTTCCTCCAGCGAAACAGTGTTACAATTGTGGTAAACTTGGTCATACCAGGTTGAGTTGTAGAAATACAATTCCTAGTTGTATTTTATGTGGTGCTAAGGGTAGATGTGTTGATAAATGTGTTAAACCTAAATGTATTCTTTGTGGGGATGTGAATCATGTTTCTTTGAATAGAAAGGTTTGCCCTAAGTGGAAGCAGGAGAAGGATTTAAGAGATTATGACTATTAAAAAAATTAGTAAAAAGGAGGCTTTAAATACTTACTCTCAGTTAAATTCAGGTAATAGATTTGAGCTATTAGATGATGATGTTATTAATTTTCCAAAGTTGCAAAATTTGGATCCAATTACTATTAATAATGATTATGAGGTTAATAAAAGATTTGTTAGACAAAAGTTTAGTGTTGTTGCTAAGAGGCCTGTAAAGGTAAGAAATTCTTTTCAAGTAAGGGAGAAACGCATTGAAACTCCGATTGTTCCTTGTTATGAGAGGTATGGTTGGTCTAAGGTTTCTGATATAGATAAATTAATTAATTTATTATGTGAAAGATTTAATATTAATATGGATGATCCAATCATTTCTGTTGTTACTGGATTAAAATATAATGATGGAGGTGTTGAGTCTCTTGAGGATAGGATGGTGAGGTTTAGAAATAATAATGGTGAGACTTCTTCAATATAATTGTCAAAGTTTAAAAGCAAACAAATCTAATATTGATTTGTTTTTGAATCATAATGATGTTGATATTGTTGCGTTACAGGAAATTTTTTCTCATGATGATAATGTTGTTGATCATAAATTAACTAATTTTAATTTAATTAAAAAGACTAGAGTAGATGGTTATGGTGGTGTGGCTATTGCTTTTAGGAAAAATTTGAAGTTTAGAAGGGTTAAATATAATACTATTTTTGATATTATTATTGCTAAAACAACTAATCTTTCTCAAAATTTAACTATTTGTTGTGCTTATTTTCAGCCTAATATTTTGAGTGCTTTGTTTGATTCTGAAGTTGCTAAACTTATTTCCTTTTTAAATTCTCAGTTGAATGTTTTATTATTAGGTGATTTTAATGCAAGGTTAATTAGATGGGGTGATAATTTGGATTCTTCTAAAGGTAAAATTCTTTTTAGGTGTTTAGAAAATTCGCCATTTAGATGTTTAAATGATGGATCTAAGACTTACTATGTTAATTCAATTTTAATGGATGGTGGGCTTTGTACTGTTTTGGATCTGTCGTTTACTAATATTTTATCTAATATTGATTGGATATGTAAACGTATGTATGTTGGTGGCAGTCATCATTGTCCTATCATTTTGGATGTTAAAGATATTTCTAAATTACCTTCTTTGTTTGTGTCTAAAAATGTTTTAATGAAGAAAGTTAGTGAAATAAAGGATATAGCTAGTGTTGATGATTTGTCTCAGAAAATAAGTGAAGCTAGAACGAAAGCAACGATTGATCTTAATAAATTTAAGCATGTTCCTAAAGCTTGGTGGAATGATACCTTAGAAAAGAAATATAGGCTTTTGAATGCTGCTAGATGTAAGGCAAGGAGGATAGCTAGGAGAGAGGATTTAGATGAAGCTTGTAGGTTGTTAGAAGATTGGAAACTTAGTGTGAAGGAAGCTAAAAAAGCTAATTTTTTTGAGGCTGTGGAAATGTTAAATTGTGAACCTAATACTAAAAAGGCTTGGTTTTTTGTTAATAATGTTAAAAATTTAAATGTTAATACTGCGTCTCGGTGGTTATCTGAAAATAATGTGCCGTATTTGGAATTTTTAAGTAATCAAGTTGTTAATAAAGAGAGTCCTTCACTTAGTGTCATGCTTAATAGATTACCTTTGTTGGAAGGTGTAACAAGTATTGATTTTGATAAGGGTTTTGCATGTTTGCATGATGTAATATCCATGAAAAAGTCCACTGCTGGTGGTATTGATAAAATTACTTATAAAATGTTAAATTCACTGCATCCCAATACGTTTTCTGATATGTCTAAGCTTTTACAAGGTCAATTTGATCAAAATCTAATTATGGATTCGTGGAGAAAGATTTCAGTTGTGCCTATTCCTAAAGCTGGGGCTAATTTAGATGAGATTACTAACTTTAGACCTATTTCTTTAATTTCTGTTATGATTAAATGTATTAATATGGTTATTAAGGATTTTTTGACAGAATTTATTGAAAGTAATCGTATTATTCCTGATAGATGTTTTGCCTATAGAAAATATAAATCAACAGCTATGTGCTTAAATGAGTGTCTTCAAGTTATTGGTCTTGAAAAAAGATGCAATAAAAAGGTTTTTGTCTGTAGTCTTGATTTGTCTAATGCATATAATTGTGTTGACATTGTTAAGTTAATAACTATGCTTTATGATTCTGGTGTTCATCATAAGATTTATAGCTGGATTTATAATTTTCTTCATAGAAGAACACTTATTTTGGGAAATGATGAAATAGTGGTTGAAAATGGTTTACCTCAAGGTAGTTGTTTATCTCCTATATTATTTAATTTTTATACTGCTAAGTTGCATCTTCTTGCAGATGTTAATACTCATATTTTTCAATTTGCTGATGATTTTCTTTTTATTTCTGTTGGTAGGACTCAGTTGAATGCTTTTGAAAATTTGCAGAGTAAGATTTGTGCATTTAAGGATTTATGTAATGAGATTTGTTTGGATATTAACATGAATAAGACAAAGGTAATGTATATGGCAAAAGGGGGTAGGTGTTCTTTATCTTTACGTGTTGGTAATAGTATTATTGAACAAGTTAGACAAATTAAGTTTGTTGGCAGGGTCCTTAATTCAAGTGGTACTTTAAATGATCATGTTATTAAGGTTAAAAAGGAGATAGTTCAAGCTACTAATCTGGTTAAGCGTCTGACCACTATTAAGGCTGGGCTTTCACCTAAAGTTGCTATGAATATTTATAAGGCTTTTGTTCGATCTAAGTTAGAATATGGTTGTACTACTTGGGCTAATGCTCCACAAGGTTATAATAAAAAATTGTCTAGAATTGTTGGTGATACCCTAAGAAGATGTATTGGAGTACCTCCTAGTGCTCCAGTTCATTCAAGATTTGCGATTTCTGGTGAGTTGCCACCTTTATTTCGTTCTAAATGGTTGACTAGTAAAGAATTAGTTAAGTTATGGATTAGAAATCCTCATTTGAGATTGTTAGTTTCTGATATGCCACAAATAAACACGAGTTATAGTTTTGTGTATTATAATTATAAAGATATTTTTGATAGAATTGTTACTTCTGTTGGTTTTATTAAACATCCTGGTTTAGTTTTTCAGAAACATAGTCTTGTTGGGACAAAACATAATTATTCGAATGTTCAGGTCAAGGCTATTTATAATGAAATGAAAAATAAATTGATTGAAGAAGGGTTTTTTATTTTTGCTACTGATGCTTCTTGTTCTAGTGATTGTGTTGGTTGTGGAGTGTATGATTTGCATAACAATATATCTTTTTTGTATAGATTAGATGAAAAATTTACGTCTATTACTGGTGAGCTTATTGCTATTAAGCAAGCTATTGGTTTAATTGCTAGGCAAAATAGGGTAAAAGCTGTAATATTTTCTGATAGTTTATCTGCGTTGAATGTTTTAGATAAGACTTGTACTGATAATTTTATTGTAGCAGAAATACATAATATGTTGTATGATTTACGAGATAGTTTAGTTTCAATTCGTTTTATTTGGGTACCTGGTCATATGGATATTGGTTTTAATGAAAAGGCGGATTATGCAGCGAGAACTGCTTTGTCTACAGGTCAAAATTTAACTGTTGGGCTTACTCTATGTGAAGCTTTTTTAAAAATTCAAGATAAGATTTGGTATGAATGGAATGAAGATTTTAAAAATTTAAGTTTAACTGTTGGTTCACGGTTTGCTGATGTTTTTAATGATGTTTTGAAAATTCCTTGGTTCAAGGATAAAAAAGTTAGTTTTAGTGCTTTTGAAATTAAGCTCATTAATCGTTTAATGATGGGTCATACTTATTGTAATTATTATCTTAGCAAGTTTAACACCAGGATCTCTAGCCACTGTTCTTCTTGCAATTCTCCTGAAACAGCTGAACATATAATTTTTGATTGTATTTTGTTTCGGTCTAATCGTTTTAATTATAATATTTTTACAAGGTTTAATAGTCTTGCTGAATTACTTAAATCCAGAAATGTTGATAACTATAAGCAATTGATTGATTTTCTTCATGATATAAATATGTTTGAGTGTTTATAAATATTAATTTTTGTTTTATTTGTATTGAGTTTGAAATTATTTTCTTTTTAATTTATTTAACCTTGTCTTGAGGTATGGCTATTCGACAGTTTGATGCACTAGTTTTTTTTTTTTTTTTTTGTTTTGTTTTGTTGCCATGTTGGCAATTTTGTTTTAATGTCAAATTGGCTGTCATTTGCTTATAACTGAGGATGACATATGCAATCATATTGGAGCTTTTAATGGATATACAAATTTTACACATTTTTACATTTGCAATTGGATTTTGAATGCTGAGCAATAATTTGAAGATTTGCAATTGGATTTTGAATGCTGAGCAATAATTTGAAGATAACTTGGATGTTATTTATAAATAACTAATGATTATACATTTTTTCACACTGGAGTGATTTATGGATATATAATTTTTTACATATTACAATTGGATTTGAATGCTTGTTGAGCAACTACTTGAAAGAAAACCTGGCGTGTATAAGGGCTGATTTGAAAAGTTCCTTGCCATTTTTGATGCTACTTATGTAGTGTCTTTTATATTCAAAAAAAAAAAAAATAAAATCTCGTTGATTAAATTAAAATTTTAAAGAAATGTTGGTCTCGGTAAGACATTTACTAGCGCAAAAGCGTTTGATTTTAGCCAGCAGCTCTCCACGACGCCAAGAACTAATTAAATCCATAGTGAGTGATACGATTTCTTCTGCTTTTCAAAACTCAGCAGAATTTCTTTTTATTTGTTTAATCCTTCTTTTGCAGGGAATGGACATTGAGCTATGTCCATCGAATTTCGAGGAAAACTTAGATTATCATGATTTCAAAGAATTTTCACAATTTGTGGAAGCCACAGCAGCTGGCAAAGCTGAAGAAGTGTACCAACGGCTGCATGATGCTGATCCTAAAGCAGATTTGTTAGTGATTGGTGCGGATACAATGGTTACATTGGGTGATGAAGTTTATGGTAAACCTAAAGATCCCACGGATGCGGTGCGTATGCTGACAAAGTGAGTAGTGGCCAGAAAGAGACTGATTAAAAGTTTGTTCAGATTTTGTAGGATGGTGTTGTGTTAACAATGCTTCGCCTTCCCTAAACTTTATTTACTTAGTTAGTGTAGTGAAAAAACACTACCCGAAGGTTCTAGGAAGTGACCGTTCTTTGTCGGATATGAACCTGGAACGCTCCAGTGCCACCTACATGCCTGTTGCGGTAGCGATTTGGCATGACCAGTTGTTGCTGTGACCAACGTGGACGTGAATGACCATATAGGGTTGTACTGATGTTGGATCTACGCTTGCACCGATCCTGTTCTAGCGATACTTTCATCGGCTGAAAAATTTTGACGGTAGTCAGACGTAGTCCAACAGTCCTTTGCCGGATATGAATCTGGTGCGATCTGATGATTAGCGCTTGGTGATACAAGCCCGACAGCCATGGGAAAGATTTTATTTACTCCGCCACTGATATCAAAGTGGATTTTAGTTGCCCCTTACGGCAGGAATAGCTATCAATATCATTTTCTATACCCCTAACCCGCAGTTGTGTATTGCCAGTGGAATAATATAGGCCATCTCGCCACCTACATCCTTAAGAAGGTTGTAAATGAGAGGTAGGAGGTATCATATCCGTAGATAAACCATCAAATTGCACTTCATTACTCTTTGGGGCTTTTATTCGTCTCCCGCAACCATGACTTACTCCTAAGCCCTTCAGCCGCTGGGGCTTACTGCGTAATCTGGTTTCCAAGATGACCCCGTTTGTCTCCTGAAAATATTCCCCGATAACAAAGGTGGACCTAGACAAATTGAAGACAGGATTAATTTTGCATAGGTTGGTTTAACAATTTGATGGAAAATGCTATGCAGCTATGAAATACGCTTTCCCTTTCACTCCTGCTGACTTTACTTTCCTTATGAGGACCTCAGCTGCATCCCCTTTCTGTACACATATACATCTATTCATTCACATACTATCTATTCATTGCATCTACTCCTCTTATGGAAATGATATCAAATTGCTCCCTTTATTTTATGTTAATTGCATTTTCCTACTTTCAGTCTCGCTGGCAAATGCAATCGTACACATACCGGCATCGTTATACGACACAGTAAAGGTATGCGTCAATTTACCGAAACTACTGATGTCTACTTTGGTGAACTGACTAAGGAGCAAATACAAGAATATGTGGATAGCGGAGAGCCACTGTAAGTTTCCTTTTTTGATATATTTTCATTAACACTAATCCTTGTTTATCATGGTTTCTATCGTAGTGACAAAGCTGGTGCTTATGGCATACAGGGAATTGGTGGTTCTTTAATACATAAAATTGATGGAGACTATTATTGCGTGATGGGTTTGCCATTACATCGTCTATGCAATGAATTGTCTATGTTACTGGAAGAATTAGCTGCTGAAGAGACTGACTGTGCAGCTGCAATGAAAGCGAGAAAGGAATGAAGTTATATTAAATTGAATACATACTCGTAAATGCATGTTTTCTTTTCGTTTTAATGAACCACTTAACAAAGACAACTGCTATGAAAGCAATGTAACTATAAGAGGCTTTGTAGTTAATCATATGTATTCATATTTTAATAGTTTCATAAGTACTCTAGCTGATAGTCTCTGTAATGTTTGTTTGACTTTTCCCATGTATGAAAATGTATGCATTTATACCGTGTTTCAATCGCTTAGTAGTAATTTAGTCATGCGTATTAATGACTCCTTAATCTTTGTCATTGATGAGTGTTTTTAATTAGTTACTTTTAAAGAATTTGCCTTTTTGTTTCTTGTGTTCCCTACTTTGAACATCTCGTTCATGAACGGAGTAAATCTGTTTTTAAAATGTATGTATAGTATTCATTGTCGTATTTATGAATTCCTTTAAATAAAAGAGCAATTACCAAATGTGACAACAATAAGACTAATTAGTTTCTTGAAGAACCGAAGAGAAAGGTTTGTTTGAGGAAAATGGAGAAAATGCAATGAGAAGGATCGTGATAGGTGAAGAAGGTTATACCCACAGATCAATCATCGATTGAATGACCCGGGTTTAACATAATCGAATGCTGTTACTACAACAACAATATCAACTAAGCTGCTTCGACACCTAGCCGTTTTTGGCACAGACCATCCAGCCTATGAAACCCTCTTATGTGGCTTTGCTGAGTTGGAGAAGCTTCCACCACAACTTACATTCTCAAAATGTGCAGCAAGTGAGCTTTATAGGCTATATTCACGCATTCGACGCAAATCGATTTACCAGTTGTTCCATATAAAATTTCAAGACTGTGTCACCACTTCCACCGCCATCTAAGCGGACTCACTCTTCCTGGCGCCTCGAGTAACAGCTACTTTGCCGTCGCACCTCAAAAATCTTCAGCCAATTTGAACGGATTAACAGAAAAGGCTACGTAGATAACTAAATTTATGAAACATCAAACACGATGCAATACCGGAGACGAAATTCAAGACAAGGTCCAATCTCCGCAATTGTGATGGGTACAAAGTCTACTTGAAGATCCTCCTAGATTCTAGGACCTAGAAGAAATAGCGTTGGTCTTTCGATCGGTCATCAAATTATCCCCGACGTCGATATGTTAGGGCATAGAAGTCCGGTGCGGCCATGTCGATCTGTAAATTTTCAACATCTACAAATCCCCTGCCAGTGGCTGCAGAGGGACTATCGTTTTTAATTTAATGTGTGCCTTAGGAATAGAAGTGGGTAGCTACCGTTAGGGCCTGTTTGATGACATGACCTAAGTGTCGGGCTGAGTGTCAGTGCTCGGTATTGCCTCTGCAACCTAACCTAACCTAAGGTTATCGATTCTGCCTCGGGTCAATTTATTCCTGCTGGAATAATAAACGAACTTCGTTCGCGTTTCCTCGCTCCAGCAGCAGCCCTGGCAAAAGAACCAGTGCAGTACGACCCATCAATCCCACAGACACCCGAAAAACCTGCCTCAACGCGAAAGTCCAAAGGACGACCGCCAACACAAAGTGGCCAAATGGAAATAACACCTAGAGCCATGAAACCTCTCACGCGGTGTAGGTTAATATTACTCACAGTCAAAGCCTTGTCAAACCAACCAATTACTAGCCCCTGCGGGTTAGGGGTTTAGAATATGCCCGAGGTAGGCATACCGGTCGTAAGAGGCGACTAATATGCACATAGATAATTGACGTGCTACTCGATGGTTGATTTACGGATATGATGCCTCTCACCTCTCATTACCCATCTTCTCCTTCCTCATGGATGGAGGGATGCCATGACCTAGAAGGTTCCACTGGTCATACCAAATCGCTACCACGACAGTCGGGCAGTACCGCAAGGGAGTACCGCAGCGTACAGGGGTCATATCCGGCCAAGGACTGTCAACTTCGGCATCACTCCCCAAAACCTTCGGGGAGTGTTTTGTTGTTAACAACAACAACAAAAACAACAACAACAACAACAACAACAACAACAACCAATTACTAGAAGAAGATCTTCACAGCTTTTGGAGACAGTGCCAAAACGAACTGGAGAAGATGTACGAGCTAATTTTACCGCCCTTTATATTGGCGGCCGCCGTGGTGTAGCGGTTAAGTGTTCGGCCTTCTACACCAAGTCGTGGCGGTTCGATGCCCGGCAAAAGTAACATCAAAAATTATTTAGAAAAACGATTTTTCTAAACGGGGTCGCCCCTCGGCAGTAGTTTGGCAAACTCTCCGGGTGTATTTCTGCCATGAGAAGCTTCTCAGCAAAAAATTCATTTGCTTTGCAAGTGCCGTTCGGAGTCGGTAAAAAACTGTAGGTCCCGCCAACTTGTAGGAAAAACTCAAAAGCAACACACCACAAGTTGGAAAGAGAAGCTCGGCTAAAAATCTCGTTAGAGGTTATGATAACCTATTGGTATATCTCCGCCATTAGTTTTCTATTGCATCCTGCGGCTGATAGGCCGACAACTGCGGAAACGATTGTTATGCCCCGATGCAACTTGAGGTTGTTGTTGTTGTTGTTGTTAACAATGCATTGCCCTGTCTAGAGTGTATGATCATTCCGAAGATCTTCATCAAGCTCTTCTAAGTTGAGTCCAAGGAAACGTGCAGTTTCAACTGGGTTTGTCCAGAGGGATGCACCACGAGGTCGTGGACTTTAGTCTAAGTAGGGTAAACTACCGTTACCACAACAAGAAAGCCGGAAAAACTAATCCAAGTTGCTCTTGTAGAGCTTTTAAGAACTCAGCTTTTATTTCGAGTTCTTTTAACGGTGTTTATATCAACTTTTGCTCAAGAACTCAGCTCTTATTTCGAGTTCTTTTAACGCTGTTTATATCAACTTTTGCTCAACCCCTCTCCTCCCATCTACGTTAGAGTCTAGCTCGTACCACCTGAGGTGTGAATTAAATATTAAAATAATATCAATATCGTAAACAAGTTACACCCGCAATCACACTCATCAGCCAGTACCCACCTCCCAACTCTGCCTTCGACTTACTCTTTTGTACGTAAAATACAAATTTTAATATTTTAGTCTGATTGGTTTGCGTGAAATCAACACCGAAGCAAGTTCACTTGGAACGAAACTGAATTACGACAATAATTTGTTAATCATTTTAAAATAGAGATAAGGAAAGTACTTGGGTACATATCTCTGAGATTGCGTTCGCTGCTGACAACAACTCAAAAGCAAGCAGTAAGCAATACTACAAACAGTTGCGATCGAAAATCGAAGCGGTAAAGAGCACGCACTGCACAGAGACTCACACGATCGTCGAGACTCAACAAACCCAACCTAACAATGGCAGAGAAACCACAACAACTATGGGGTGGCCGTTTCGGTGATGCCGAGGGCAAAACAAGCGAATGTTTGGTCAAATTAAATTGCAGTCTACTACTCGACTCACGCTTCTACGCAGAGGATCTTGATGGTAGCATTGCCTATGCTGAGGCACTAGCTCGTGTCGACCTAATCACGAGCAAAGAGGCCGCTGAAATCGGTGCAGCTTTAGAGGTGGTGCGCGGTGAGTGGCAAGATGGCACAATTAAATTCCTACCCACCGACGAAGATGTACATACCGTGAATGAACGGCGTCTAATCGAACTGATCGGTGATGTAGGCAAACGTTTGCATACGGGACGTAGTCGTAATGATCAAGTGGTGACCGATATGAAGCTGTGGTTACGTCGTGGTATACGTGAGACTGTCGCCGGCTTGAGCGCTGTGATTGAGGCTGCCGTAGAGCAAGCGAGTCGTAATTTGGGCTCACTCATGCCGGGCTATACACACTTACAACGCGCTCAACCTGTACAATTCTCACATTGGATGTTGTCGCATGCATTTGCGCTGCAAGCAGATTGTCAACGTTTGTTAGAGTTGAAAGAGCGCGCGAATTTATTACCTTTGGGTAGTGGCGCTTTAGCTGGTAACCCGTTGGGTGTTGATCGTAATTGGTTGGCGAAGCGTTTGGGATTTGCAGGGGTGACGGCGAATAGCATGCATGCGGTGGGTGATCGAGATTTTGTTGGTAAGTTGAAAGGGAGAGGGGTACATGGAGAAAGTGAAGAGAGACAGACAAAGGGAGAGAGGATACATGATTTAATTTCTTCTGCCGACTTCACAAAACTATTTAGAAATATTTGCTTGTCTAGACTGAATTGAAGATGCTTCTCTTATCATTTGTTGGTATGCGCTTATCTCTAGACAACGGAGCCAATTTGCTGCATACAAAAGCTACTCTGATTAGTGAGGAATTACTTTTTTTCTGATAAACCTCGTAGAATATCCAACCACCGTTCCTTCGAAAGAGGGGTTAGATGGCTTAAAATATACCAGCTGTTGTTGTTGTTGTTGTTGTGACAGTACTTAGCGCTGCTTGGTCGGCGCATTCATTCATGAAATGGGATGAGAATTAAGGGTTCTAATGATGTTGACAGTTCTTTGCCGAATATGAATCCGGTATGCTTCGGTGACTAGTACCTTGTGCTAGTAGCACACTGGTGTAGGAACGATTTTGGGAACCTCTTCCGACAGGGGCATATTCTTCGCTCGTACCATAAGTATCCCAGGACTACCAACTGATGTACTCGTACCGGAATGACTCAGGCTTGACCCGACAAGTTGCGGTTATTTCAGTAAAACCCTGCTTAACCCAGTTAGTGGACTTGCTTCTTGTTCCTGAGACTATTCATGGGAATATCTATTCATTCTTTGTTTAGCCTAAAACGTACGAATGGCTTTCCTAGAGCCTAGGACTGTCAACTGATATACCTCATGACAGTTCTTCGTACAAAAAGGCTCCGGATTGACCCGACAAGAGGCGATTATTTCAGTAGACCCTATTTAGCTGGTACTATTTAGTGAACTTACTCATTGTTCCTGAGACTATCTACCGGAACCTCTATCCATTCTGTATTTAACCTAAATCGTATAAATGACATTATTACGTCGATATACGTACTAATCAGAGTTTAGTTCAGTAGGTGAACTGTGTCACAACCGCTCAGTAACGAGATTACAATTTCAATGCATTGTTTCGGTGCAAGTTCTACCGACTTAGTCAGACTGTGTGCTGGTGCTATTTTTCTTACCAGCTTTAACACTGACATTCTGCCAAGAACGAGGACCTTTTTGATGGCAGTGGGCCGATGTCCGAATGGATCCACATTCCCTCAACTGCAGCTTCTATTGCACCGGAATGACTCGGGTTTTTCGACCCTACCAACGGCTGTTATTTCGATGTAATCCTCTCGAACTTGTCGTCAGCGTCGCCGACGTATGGGCCGATGTCGGAATGAATGTTATGATGTGGAGTTTTGGTGAGGAGCTTGGTGGAAGACTCGAGTTCGAATTTAAGATCTTATTGCTCTGCTCTTATCAACACTTTCTTAATTAATTCGTATATCCCTTCCTTTTAGTCGACTTCATTTACTGTTGCTCTCTGGCTAGTCTACATCTCTCACGTCTCGCTGAGGACTTAATAATCTATGCGACCAAAGAATTTGATTTCATTAGAATCGCGGATGCTTTCTCAACGGGCAGCAGTTTGATGCCGCAGAAGCGTAATGCCGATAGTTTGGAATTGGTGCGAGGCATCGCGGGAAGCATTTGTGCTACGTTGAGTGGTAAGTAGGACCAAAGGTCACACAACTTTCACAAAGGACCTTCTTAGACCCACTTAGAGCGCTGCATGTGTTTCTAATTTTATCTTTCTCCGTATTCCCTTCAGGCATCATGATGACTATCAAAGGCACACCATCCACCTATAATAAAGATCTCCAATTCGATAAACAATTTGCTTTTGACGCTTTCGATCGGCTACAAGACGCCTTAACTGTAAGCGAAGGTGTAATCAGAACAATGCAATTAAATACTGAAAGTATGGAAGCGGCGCTTAGTCCAGATATGTTAGCTACCGATTGGGTAAGTTTACACTTTGCACGAGACTTAGTGGGCAAAAAGAAGACAGTAACTCCTATTTACCGCATACTTACAGGCCTACTATTTGGTGCGCAAGGGTGTGCCCTTCCGTCAGGCGCATCACTATATCGGCGAAGTGGTCGCTCATGCTGAAAAAGTGGGACGCGATCTCAATGAAATTCCATTGGAGGATCTACAAAAGATTTGCAAACATTTTGATGTCGATATCGTTCAAGTGGTTGACTATGCTACGAATGTTGAAAAGTATGATGTGCCAGGTGGTACAGCGACAAAGTCGGTGAAGGAGCAGCTCAAGATTTTGAAAGCTTATTTGGAGGAGCTCAAGAAGTTGTAATAAGTGTAAAACAATTGTTGAAAAATTAAAGAAAAAAGTTAGAGGTAATTTATGGTTTCTTTGTTTGGGCGTACATAGAATCGACTTACCTATGTTGTTGTTGTTGTTGTAGCGAGGCGTAGCCCTGCCCAAATGTCAGACAGGGTCACCCCGAGTGTATTGCTCTTGGCCGGGTCGATATAAGAAAACGGCCCGGGCCGTTTCGGCACGATGGGTACAGCACAAGTACTGGTACCGTTCTCGTAGAACCGGAAATACAAGAAACTAGCCGTGTAGGCCATGTAGGTCATTTAGCGTTACCCAGGGTGCACCAACGGGGAGGCTCTTACACCTCTCTCTGAAGAGTGTGACGCGGGACTAAACCATTTCGCGTAGCATGGTAAAATTGTCCCAACGTTCCCTTCGGAGGAACAAGGTGAACCTTTGGGATAGTTCTTCGTGGTAAATTTTCAAAGAAAAGCGAACAGTTCAGCCCATAAAAAGAGATTAAAACTGTAATTAGTCGCACACACATTCGAGACTCGTTTTATTCATCCTAGACCGTTCGTTTTAATTGCAAGGCATTTTTCGATTTTTTATATGAACTTCTTCCTTGTCCTATGAAGATACTTCACTGCAGTCAACTTAACTAGTTTTATACTAATCAAATACCAGTCAGCCAGGCGGCCTCAACTAGTTCGAGTTCTGTAATTTTTCCATATTAGCAACTGGTATTTTTAACACGGCGATGTCCTACGAGATGGCAATTGTCCTTCTCTGCATCAGCACCATACCAATTGGCTGACTAGTCAGCCTCTGCATCAGCATCATACCAGTTGATATACTTGTTATTATATATACACATCAGTATCTTACCATTTAAGATATTAGTTCGTATATACGTCAGGATCGTACCAGTTGAAAGAATAGTTCATATATACATCAGAATCATACCCGTTGAAAGACTAGTTCATATATGCATCAGAATCATACCAGCTGACAGACTAGTTCATATATACATCAGAATCATACCCGTTGAAAAACTAGTTCATATATGCATCAGAATCATAACAGTTGGCAGACTAGTTCATATATGCATCAGAATCATACCTGTTGACAGACTAGTTCATATATGCATCAGAATCATACCAATTAACCGTCTAGTTAAAAAAATCATCGGAATCATACCAGTTGTCATACTAGCTCATATATGCGTCAGAATCAACCAGTTGATATAGTAGTTCATTTATGCATCAGAATCATACCAGTTGACATACTGCTTAGTCTATGCGGCAGGACATACTTATCATTATGCCCATTCAGATCGTACCACTTGTCATACTAGTCCACGAATTTGACATTCATTCCAGTTGGTATACTAGTCGGTCTATGCACCAGTATCATAGTCAGCCTCTACATCAAGCATCGGCGCCCCATAGATCTTAAGATCAGTGAAACAGGTTGGATTCATCACACAGATGATTTAGTCATCGCTGGGCAAGGGGCGAAACCACATCGCGTGGGGGTGTCGCTTGTTTGGTCAGCGAATGTTAAAAATATAGTTCGGACGATCACAACGCGTGTATAAGCATTCTCACGTATACACCTGCATTTACAAATTTGCCGACCCATGCTCTACATCAACAATATACCAGTTTATTCTTTAGAAAGCAGCGACTATTTGTATTTACCCAAACACGAAAAAGCATCTGTGAATTACAAGGTAAAAAAGAAGCAGTTACAAGAGAAAAAGAAAAGCAATTGCCCTCTTCTGCATCAGCACCATACCAATTGGTATACTAGTCAGCCTCTGCATCAGCATTATACCAGTTGATATAATAGTTCATACACAGCCAAAAATGAGCTAAAGGCTCTGAGTTCGATTCTCGGTAAAGTTAACACAATTTTTTCTATATTTTTTAAATTATGTTGTTTATTGTATTTTTAATTTAATTATTGAATTCAACTTGCAATGGCTCCTTTCAAATTCCTCGTTCGTCAAGTTTGATTATATAGGTGAAGGGCCAATTGCATTCAACTTTGTAGGATCCACGAATTTTTTTGGGCCACCCTAATATATATAGAACTCAATATCTATTATATATAAATGCGCAAACATAACAGCTTTCTCCCTTTTTTGCAATAACCACAATTCTAAGGTATATAAAATTTGGTATGTATCGATATGTCTCGCCGAGCAGGGTGTGCGACAACAAACCAAAAATTTAAAAAAATTAATTATAATATGATTTGAAAATCACACCACTACAAGTGCTATACACGCATTCGCTTTATAGAGCCGCTGTTATGGGTGTATGTAAGTATGACCACTTGCATTGTTGTGTTTGCATTCATTGCAGTAGGGTGAGTTGTTTTGTTGGCAGCAATAAGATAACATGAGCCAGCGCGTCAACTTTATTGAGCTTAGGTACAAACAGTGTTTACAAAAACAAAATCTGTGCGTGGGGATTCAGAGAAGCAAATGCTTTAAAAAAAAGCACAAATAAGCTACATAGATCATGCACAAGGCCCTTCGTGGCTAGACTTAGTGAAATAAAATAAAATGGAAAATTGATCAAATTAAAAAAAAAAGTAAAATCAGAAATAGAAAAGTGATTGAAAGTAAAAAAATAAAATTTGTTGGAAATGAAAGGAAAGGGAATAATAAAAAATAAATAAAAATGAAATAAATAAAAGTATTAAATTAAGAAAATAATAGGAAAGGAAAGGGATGGATAAAAGGAAAATAAAGGTAAGTTAAGGTAAGGAACGGAAAATATGACAGAAAAATCAAAGGGAAAGGAAAGGAATGGAAAAGAAAAAAGGAAGGGAAGAAAGGAAATGTAATGTAGGTAAAGAAGTGGAAAAGAGAAGCAAAAGGAGAAAGACAAAGGAAGGAAAGGAGAAAAAAAAGAAGGGAAAGAAAAGGTAGCGAGGAAGAAGGTATGGAAAATAAATGAAAATAAAAAGAAAGAAAAATAAAGGAAAGAAAGGTAATAAAAAGCTAAAAAAAATAAGTTAAGGAAATGAATGAAAGAAAAAGAAAAGCAAAGGAGTTGCGGAAAGGAACAAAAGAAAATAAGGAAACGGTAGGAAAGGAAAGGTAAGAAAAGGAAAGGTAAGGAAACGAAATGACAGGAAGGGAAATTTAAGAAAAAAAGTGAAAGAAAATAAAGGTAAGAAAAAAATAAAAGAAAAGAAATAAAATGAAAAAAAAAAAATGAAAGGAAACTAAAGCAACGGAAACGAGAGGAAAGGAAAGATAAAGAAAATAAAAGGAAAAAAGGAATGTAATGGAATGGAAAGAAGGATCAGGTAAGAATATAAAAGAAACGAAAAGAAAAGAACAGAGAAGAACAAAAAAGAAAGAAAGAAAGAAGGGAAATAAAATGAAATGAAAGAAGAGAAAAGGAAAGAAAAGGAAAGAAGAGAAAAGGAAAAGAACGGAGAAGATAAGGAAAGGAAATAGAAGGGAAGAGAAGGAAAGAAAAGCAAAAGAAATAAATTGAGATGAATGGAGAGGAAAGGAAAGGAAATAAAAGCAAATGAATGCTAAGGAAAGGAAAGGAAAGGAAAGAAATACGTATGAAGACGACCTAAGAAGAATAAATAATTATCAACATTGAAACTATATTACTGAATGGTGTAAACAGGGAGGAAAAGGCAAAATGAATAGGAATGTATAGAAACCAAAAATATACAAAATATGGAAAAGAAAGGAAAATTTAAGAAATAGCAAAAAGGTAGGAAAATAAAATAAGATTTTGTGGTTGAATTTCAACCACTGGCCGAACTCTAGTAACATAAAACATATATAAACACATAAAATGATATGACATTCATATATAACATAAAATTTTACAGAGTAGGTTTTTATAAAAATCACTGACTTTCCTATTTAAATTTGAGCAAAACTTTATTTGGTTTAATTTTTAATACAGTTATTTTGATTTGCATTACAACATTTATATTTTTGCTACAGCTACCAAAAAAAGTACATACATTGTAGTATATTAATGTTGTAGTGTATGTAATATGTATATGTATGTGTGTATATTTATATTTTTTCTTTAAACTTTTTAAGATTCCATTAATTTAAACTTTGATTTGGTTTATGAACTTTTCAAAACGAACCATTAGTTCTTTGAAAAAAGTGAAGGATAACATAGATTTTCATTTAGGCACTTCAGTGTTACTTGTCTTACATACTATGCTTTAGTTAACATACTCGTATTTAATTTTATTCAAATTAATTTACGCTGGGACTACTTGGCGTATACGTAATAGGATCCTGTTCCGCATAACGTTCCGCGCGCTCTAACTGCGTATAACCATTGATGGGTGAATTGATTGGTGCTGCCACTTTGCCACCAGAAATTAATACACCCAAACTTT
>CAXKVI010000003.1:108772997-108780497 GCA_964058755.1 Campiglossa producta | reverse complement strand
ACTGAGTTGGAAAAGCTTAATGAGTAGAGCAAGCCATAGCTTTGGTTGGCTATGTGTAATAGATATGTATATATGTATGTATATCAAGTTGTACAAAGGTAAATTGTACTATGTATGTATGTATGTATAACTACTCACACTTCATATATAGCGCAATGCTTTCCTCGGGCGCTACCCAACCCGCCCCACGGTTTTCAACTTTTCAAAAAAACGTATTTGCTTACCTTTCAATTTCGCTTTTACCTTAACACAAATAATATACAATACATATGTATGTATGAGTGTGTACCTATGTATGTGTGTGTTCATAATTATTGCTAAGTTCTTTAATTTTTGCTGTGTTTGTGACAATTGTTTTTATTATTGTTTTATTTACATACATACACTTATGTACTTATCGCCTTATCAGTTTTGTTTCAATTTGTGATAAGATTTTTTCAACTCAGAATTCACTTGAAAAATACGCTAGAAATATGCGTTGAGGTGAGTAGTTGGTGAGTGGGTTAAACCTTGAGGCGGAGGTGTGTGTGGGGCATATGAAGCTTTCTGTCGTGCGTAGTCACCCATTTTTGACAATATTTCACAATTCTTGCACCAAAAGTTAATATTTTAGAATTTTTGATAACAACGATTTCATATATAATTTGTGAAATATCGGGAATCACAAAGTTGATCCAAGAGGGTCTTTGACCGATTGTTAGCAATACCAAAGAAGAGCTACACAGAGAAAAATGAGCCGGTCATATCAACCAAAAGTACCTAAGTGACCAAGCTTGGTCGATGTTTTCGATTTTGTCCAATAGTATTATTTAAGTATCAACATTTATTCCAATAGTCTTACCTACTTACCAACCTAAATTTTTCAAAATAGATTTCGGAAAAAATATCAAATAGGTGGCAACTTTATAAATCTCCTCAAGTGGTAAATCCAAGTAGAAAATCTTAGAAAATACACATAGGTTAGGTTAGGTTCAAGTGGCTGCCGCAGAGGCACTCTTAGGCCAGTTTTTTAAGGTTCGTTGTGATACCACCAACACAAGGAAAGTCAGTCCCGGGACCCAGCCAAATGGAAAATCCCTGAGTTGTTGGGATTTTCCACATAGCAGAATCCCGGGACTGACACTCCTAAACCGACACCGTTACTCCTCCTCGACCCACTTAAATGACTTTATGAAGGCCATCAAGTCCTTTATGTCCAGTTCCGCGATCTGGCTTAGGCTATCCAGGAAGGGGACTCCCAAAAAGCGCGTTCTCGCGCCGCTTAAAGCCGGGCAGTTGCAGATGAGATGCTTCAACGTTTCCTCTTCCTCATCATCTTTGCCGCTTCTACAGCATCGTCGGTAGGGTACACCTAGCCTTTCTGCGTGTCTACTAATAAGGCAGTGCCCACTTATAACACCTATTAATATGGAGATTTCTCTCCTTGTTAGGGCGTGAATGCCTCTAGATCTGTTATGATCCCATTCTGCTCAGCTTTGTTTGGATGTCTGGCACCCTGGGGATTGTTGCCACCTTTCGTTGGCTTGATGGAGAGTGTACTCCTTCAGCGTTAGCTTGCATGTGGCAAACAGCATACCTAAGCGCTCTTTATCCCGAAGTACCTGCTTGGTCGTACCCTGCCTGGCAAGCTCGTCTGCCTTAGAGTTTTCCTCAATGTCTCAGTGTCCCGGGACCCATGTGAGGTGTACACATACAAAATACAACAATACAATTACAAAATTTCACCGAAATCGGTCAATATATGTAAGAAGAAATAAATAAAATGCGGTTAGGTGGCAACTCCAACTCATCTTAAAGACATAATGGTTGATATGCGGCTGAAAGTACCTTGCATTTGATACCCATATTTGCACACCTTGCTCAATTAAAAAAAATGAGATAGGTGGCAACCCTGTAAACCGCCCCAAGTGGCAACACCCGAATTTCATCCAAATCGGTCAAGCGGTTCTCGAGATAATACCGGATATACAAATATAATGCGGTTAAGTGGCAACCCTAGGTGACAAACCTATTTTACAATTTTTCAGTTGGTATGTTTCCGAAAATACCTTTCATTTGATACCATTTGGTATATTTTGCTCAATATTTAAAAAGATTAAGATTGGTGGCAATCCTGTAAACCACCTTAAGTGGCAAGACCCAAGTGGGAAGTGTTAAATTCAAGCATACAATCTCTATGCCAAATTTCATAGAAATCTTCAGAGTTCTTATATTTACATCACCGACAATCGAACTTGAACGCTCACCCCTGGTGTCTACCATGATGCCATCGTATACTCGTTCTAAATAACACCACACTTTCTAACACTGCTTTGTTGCCATTACCGAGAATCCAGCTCACAATATTTGTCTACTGAACGCAGGTGTATACCAAATTGTTGTTGTTGTTGTTGTTAACAGCAAAAACACTCCTGAAGGTTTTAGGGAGTGATGCCGAAATCGACAGTCCTTGTGCGGATATAAAACAAGTACGCTGCGGTACTCCCTTGCGGTACTGCCCGACTGTCGTGGTAGCGATTTGGTATGACCAGTGGCCCCTTCTAGGTCATGTCATCCCTCCATCCAGATGGGTAATGAGAGGTAAGAGCCATCATATCCGTAGATCAACCATCGAGTTAGCACGTCATTACCTATGTGCATATTAGTCGTCTCTTACGACCGGTATGCCTACCTCGGGCATATTCTAAACCCCTAACCCGCAGGGGGTGGTGTCTACCATGTTGCCATAGTGTACTTATGCTTGACGGCGTTTAATTACAGCCTCGTTCTATGACACAAAATTTTGTTTGAGCAACAAAACCTGTGTCAGTTCCTTCGCTGTTGGATTAACTGCAAGAGTTTGTTGTTTCAACACAAAATTTTGTTTGATCAACAAAAATTTTGTTAGTTCTACTTAATTGAATGGTGCAATGAATTTAAAATGAAAGTTCCTTCGCTGTCGAAATAACTATAGAAAGTTAAGTGATAGCTTCGTAAACTTTACTCGCTTGAGGCTGCGTACCCGTTTCTATCACTTTGGTGCTAGTAAGACGGCCTTTAAAAAGGGCAGCCGAGAGCTTGTAATTAGAATCGTTCTACGACTTACTGTATTTATAACAGGCTGGGGTGAGTTACACATTTTGTATATGCGTATGTAAATTTTCGATTATATAAATAAATATAAGATAAAATTAAGTAAATACTGTATGTAGTATAGCCTAAACTTTTCACGGTAAATTACGACAGTTTAACGTTTACATTTCCTCTGTTCTAAATATAAACGTACATATACCTATACACATGTTTGTGCTCTAAGATTCCAACAGATGAGCTTACTTGGATATTCAATTATTTCACATTAATATTTATAACGTTAAGTTATAGTTATTTTCCAAATACCAGTTAAAAATGGGGCATTCCATGTCAAATTGTCAAGTTTCTAGAATCGACCCCTTCCATTTTGATTGACCTTTGGTTGGGTGTTTCCTTTTAGCATAAACAGTAGTTCAGTAAATTTATAAGTTTACTTAGCTGTTTTGAAGGTATGTATGTATATTTTTGCAATGTATATAGAAAAAACTTTCAATTAAAATTAAAAAAAAAAAAAATTATTTTGAAAAAGGTACTTAAATATCAGTACTCCAAATTCGTCAAAACTAAAATTCCCCATTAAATTTTGGCCCAAGTTCATATTAAAAAAAATTCTTCTGGAAATTTGATTATACCATAGGCATAACTTTCCAAAAATGTTTTCTTATTTTTTTTCCTTTGGCACAACTTTGGTTTAGGATAAAATGAAAAAAAAAAAAAAAAATTAAATCATTCAAATCGGCAGCGTCGATTTCAACCATTGTACGATTTGACATGGAATTACTCATATGTGTAAATACATAAGTAGATAAGTATGTACATTAGGGTGATTTAAATTAAAAAAAATTGTTTTTTTTTTCGGTCTTACCCCCTGAAGCTTTAGTTATTGATGAGAAAATAAGCCTTGCAAAAAATTAGCGCTCTAACTTAACCCTTTTTCGCGCTTAGCATTTTGGAATCTCCAAAGCTTCAACTTTAAGAGTATGTAAAAATATTTTGAAAAAAGTTTCTAAAATTAAAAGAAAATTCACTTTGAAAAAAAAAATGCCATTTTCCCCCATACAAAATATATGGAAAAGGGCAAACAAAAAATAGCCACCACCACCATTTTCTCATCAAAATCTAGCTTTTTAGGGGGTAAGACCAAGTCGACATTTTTTTTTTGAATCACCCTAATGTACATATATCTTTTAAGTCATTCTGATCGATAATTATCACTCTCACATTTATACCAAGCACGTTTTAAACGCTTTTCTACGCTCAACTATACATAAGTTGAAGCTAATTAATGATTTGATTTACAAAATACTGAAATCTAGATTATTTACTTATTGTATTTTACATTCCAGCAATAAATTGATTTGTTTCCTCATACTTTTGCTTGCTCTAGGTACTTCCCCAAACTGTCGTTACCTCGGGACTCTTTTCACTTTTTTAAGAACCTCTGTCGTGCTTGCTTTCTGCACCCATTTTATTCCCCTGAAGATGTTCAATTTTCATTTGAAGAAGGAGGTGTGCTCAGCATTCTTATATACATATTGTATATCTACTACTATCTCGGGAACCGATTGACCGATTTGGATGTTATTGGACATATCGATAGCATGCTTCATTCTAAGGGTATCTGCGAGGGTATTGCCATTTGGGGCGATTTACAAGGCTGCCTCCTATCTCAATTTGTTAATTGAAAGTTATGTATACTAGAGTTCGCCCAGTGGTTGAAATTCAACCACAAAACTTATTTTATTTTCCTACCTTTTTGCTGTTTCTTAAATTTGCCATTCTTTTCATATTTTTTTATATTTTTGGTTTCTATACATTCCTGTTCATTTTGCCTTTTCCTGCCTCTTTACACCATTCAGTAATATAGTTTCAATGTTGATAATTATTTATTCTTCTTAGGTAGTCTTCATAGTATTTCTTTCCTTTAATTTCCTTTGCTTTTATTTCCTTTCCTCTCCTCTCCTTTCATCTCATTTTATTTCTTTTGCTTTTCTTTCCTTCCCTACCTTTTCCTTTCCTTTCCATTCCTTTTCTTCCCTCTCTTTTCTTTTCCTTTTCTTCTTTTATTTCCTTTTATTTCCCTTCTTTCTTTCTCTCTCTTCTGTTCTTTTCTTCTATTTCTATTAATTTTTATTTAATTCCCACAGAGACAAAAGAAAACTTCAAAAGTCCCCATCGATCCAATGTGTCCTAAGAAGGTTATTCAAAGGTCAAAATTTTAGGTTTTTGGGATTTTTATCGAAAACGATAAGTTTTTTCGAAAAATTACTTGAGACCAAGTTGTAGATCTGGAAATTCTCTACAAACATAGTCCCAGCATTTTTTTCCCAGAGTAACCAGTTCTGACATATCGGTATTGTAAAATTAGCTCTGGAAACTATATGAAAATATATCGTCCCGTTTCTGCCTTAACCGCGTAACTACACTTTATAAGAAAACTTGTTTTTTATGTGCCCTCGAAGTGGATATAAATCAGGCCAAAACAGATAGTGGAACAATTGTCCGAAAATCTGAGAACACACACATTATTGCACTCTTTGCTTGGCCTCCCAAACAATGATATTGTGGTTTGTTATGCTCAGTCGCTCTCCTGCAAGCAACGACTTAACAATGTACGCTATTGCCCTGGTACTTGCTAGCGAGCGACGAAGGAAAAGCAGATAACAAAATATCACTGGTACGATGACCGCTCTTTCACTAATACACCCCTACTTTCGTTTCTGCCGGACCCTGTTTGAAATTGTCGCCAAGTTGAGTCCACGTATGGTCTTTTTATACCCAGCTGTACTTGTACACAGGGTATTATAACTTTGTTAGGATAACGGTTGGTTGTACAGGTATAAAGGAATCTAGATAGATATAGACTTCCATATATCAATATTATCAGGATCGAAAAAAAATTTGATTGAGCCATGTCCGTCCGTCCGTCCGTCCGTCCGTCCGTCCGTCCGTCCGTCCGTCCGTCCGTCCGTCCGTCTGTCCGTTAACACGATAACTTGAGCAAATAATGAGATATCTTCACCAAATTTGGCATGCGTACTTATTTGGGTTCAGAATAGATTGCTATTGAAAATGGGTAAAATCGGACCATAACCACGCCCCTTTTTCGATATCGAAAATTTCGAAAAACGTATAAAATGGGTTAATTCAATATTAGAAGCAGCTACAATGATAAAATTTGCAATATGTATTGATTTAGATGTTCTAAGGCCGATTTTATAAAAATTTTTGAAAAGGGGGCGTGGTACCGCCCACGTATATTTGAAGAAATTTTTAAATTTTGACTCTTAATAACTTCAGAACAGTTTATGCTAGTATAACGAAATTTCGTAGAGGACATACTATTGTTGTGGTAAATTCAGCTATAGAAAATAAACGAAATCGCTTCGCGACCACGCCTACTTTTTCATAAAAGTTATATTGAAAGGAGGTGGAAATATTGAAAAGTCCATATCTAATTAACTGATTTCGCTATAATAATATAATTTGGCACATACATCAACTTTCATATTCTTTACATAATTTTTTCAAAATTTTGGAAAGTGGGCGTGGCACCGCCCACTTATGAGTCAAGCAATTTTTAAATTCGACTGCTAACAACTTCAGAACGGTGTGAGATAGATTTACGAAACTAGGTACCAGGCATGTTATGTTTATGTAGAGTACTACCACAGAAAATAAGAAAAATCGGTGAACGATCACGCCCACTTTATGTGCACAGCTGGGTATGTAATGTTCGGTTTCACCCGAACTTAGACTTCCTTACTTGTTATATATGTATCTGCTACCCGTAGCCTTCTTATGTTTTGCAGCACCAATAGGTCGGTAAAGATTGTTCTTCGGCTCGTCTTGACTGCGGCGGGAATGGTTTGTTAGACCCCAAAACTTCAAGTTCCTACTGGATTTTAGTCGTCTCTTAACACGAAACCCGTTAAATTATGGCTACAGTATTCCCATCTTATTTGATCTTAAAAGAGCCTTATTGCCTGCCTGGCTATGCGGGAAGATGAATGCGCTAAGCATTCAAATTATTAAATTTTTTTCTATCGATCGCTGGATCCCCAACATACCCTGGCGTCGAAAAACCACAGCATGGTGGTCAGCAAGTAGGGAGCTGCTTAGGCCGCTGCAAGACGATCTCTCTGGGTCTAATTGGAGACAGGGCGTGTTCTCAGATCTGCCTACACTTGGTCCTGCCATCGCAGTGGTAGTTTCCTCTTCCTCTACTTCCGATAAGAATACCTTGTGGGCTGGAGCGCCTTCGTTCATTCGCACCATGTGTCCTAGCCAGCGGAGCCGCCGGGTTTTAATTCGCTGAACTATGTCGATGTCTGCGTAAAGCTCATACAGCTCATCATTATATCGTCTTCGGTACTCGCCGTCGCCAAATTTCCATAAATCTTTCGAAGAAGGGCAATCATATACTAG
>CAXKVI010000003.1:108730497-108767997 GCA_964058755.1 Campiglossa producta | reverse complement strand
ATCTCTATCTCTATCTCTATCTCTATCTCTATCTCTATCTCTATCTCTATCTCTATCTCTATCTCTATCTCTATCTCTATCTCTATCTCTATCTCTATCTCTATCTCTATCTCTATCTCTATCTCTATCTCTATCTCTATCTCTATCTCTATCTCTATCTCTATCTCTATCTCTATCTCTATCTCTATCTCTATCTCTATCTCTATCTCTATCTCTATCTCTATCTCTATCTCTATCTCTATCTCTATCTCTATCTCTATCTCTATCTCTATCTCTATCTCTATCTCTATCTCTATCTCTATCTCTATCTCTATCTCTATCTCTATCTCTATCTCTATCTCTATCTCTATCTCTATCTCTATCTCTATCTCTATCTCTATCTCTATCTCTATCTCTATCTCTATCTCTATCTCTATCTCTATCTCTATCTCTATCTCTATCTCTATCTCTATCTCTATCTCTATCTCTATCTCTATCTCTATCTCTATCTCTATCTCTATCTCTATCTCTATCTCTATCTCTATCTCTATCTCTATCTCTATCTCTATCTCTATCTCTATCTCTATCTCTATCTCTATCTCTATCTCTATCTCTATCTCTATCTCTATCTCTATCTCTATCTCTATCTCTATCTCTATCTCTATCTCTATCTCTATCTCTATCTCTATCTCTATCTCTATCTCTATCTCTATCTCTATCTCTATCTCTATCTCTATCTCTATCTCTATCTCTATCTCTATCTCTATCTCTATCTCTATCTCTATCTCTATCTCTATCTCTATCTCTATCTCTATCTCTATCTCTATCTCTATCTCTATCTCTATCTCTATCTCTATCTCTATCTCTATCTCTATCTCTATCGCTATCTCTATCTCTATCTCTATCTCTATCTCTATCTCTATCTCTATCTCTATCTCTATCTCTATCTCTATCTCTATCTCTATCTCTATCTCTATCTCTATCTCTATCTCTATCTCTATCTCTATCTCTATCTCTATCTCTATCTCTATCTCTATCTCTATCTCTATCTCTATCTCTATCTCTATCTCTATCTCTATCTCTATCTCTATCTCTATCTCTATCTCTATCTCTATCTCTATCTCTATCTCTATATCTATCTCTATCCACATCCCAATCCCTACCATCTGGTTCTGAAAGCAATATGAAAGAACTGACGGGTGCTGTAATGCATGTCTAGCAGGGTTTAATTAAAAAAACATGCCTTGTGCCCTATTGTGGCCAGACATCCATTATTATACCATATGCAGGAATATTTTATTTTGTGTTCCTATGAACTGCGCAATACTAATTGCGTATTTAAGGGATGTCTTTTCTAGTCACGCAAGGCCGAACGGAATTCACATAACCTAAAACAAAAGTCTTTGTAAATACCTACATAAGTTTACTGGACATAGGAAAGGAGTAGAAAAAGTATTTACCCAGAATGTGTGTCAGTATTCCATGTGAGGGGTAACCAATCCGCACGTGGTGAATTTCATATCAAAGGCTGAAAAAAAACGTACATTTTGAATCCGAACCCCTCAGAATTTGATGAAATTTTGCATAGAGGTACATCTTATCAACCCAAACACAACCTAATTTTTAGAAGTTGCATTTTCGAAAAATTGTGGGCGTGGCAAGGTATCGAAATATTCGGAAATATTCGAAAAATTACGATAATAGGTACTTTTAGAGTGTGATTACTACGGAATGGGTTTACCGATTTCAAAGATCTTCATACCATTAGAAAGATATTGAAATTGGTGCGCTACTTTTCATTTTTCCTTAAAAATTGTGGGGACTTACTGAAAAGAAGATGGAACTCGAAAGCTAAAACTTTATAATACCTACTGATAATTGAAGACATGCATGGATGAAGGGGGTATGTCGCATTCTCACTCAATTTCTGTTTTTGGCAGATATATATTTCTGTCTTATCAGAATCTGCCTATCGTGAGAATTGTAGAAGATAATTCATGGATGAAGGGGGTATGTACACAACTTTTCAATATTAATTATGGAAGAAGGGGGTATGTTTCTATTTTTTCATATAAAACACTAAATATAAACTTATGCTTTTTATTGCATATTATGCAACGTCTTTTATGGCTTTGCATAATTTTTTTGTCAGTTTTCCATAAAGATTCGAAAAAACCTCAAAAGTTTAAGCAAAACTTTAAAGCCGATTTTCTCGTTTCACTCAAAATGCGACATACCCCCTTCATCCACGCATGTCTTCAATAAACAAAAAATGGGAAAGCACTTTTGTAACACTGAGCTCTTAATCTTTCAATGACAAGCAGGTGTTTCTATTGTTGACTAATTCTTTGTTATTCTATTGATATAATTTCGATAAAGAAATGCTCACAAAAGTTTCGGTATGACTAATTTGGTGGCTAAAACATTATCTACAGACTTTACAATATTTTGAGTACTAAAACTGTGAAATATGAGGCAATTAGTAGTACTAGAGTTTGCCCAGCGGTTGAAATTCAACCACAAAACCTTATTTTATTTCTCTACCTTTTTGAAGTTCAGTTTCCTTAACTTTCACTATTTCTTAAATTTTCCTTACTTTTCCTTATTTGTTATATTTTCCGTTTCTATACATTCCTCTTCTTTTTGCCTTTCCTCCCGCTTTACACCATTCAGTAATACAGTTTCAATGTTTATAATTATTATCCTTTTCTCTCCTTTCCTTTTCTTTGCTTTTCTTTCCTTTCCTTTTCTTCACACTCTTTTTCTTTCCTTCGATTTTCTATCCTTTGCTGCCCTTTCCTTTCCATCCCTTTCATTCCTTTCTTTTTCTTTCCTTTCTTTTCCTTTCCTTTCTTTTCCTTTCCTTTTCTATCTTTTCCTATCATTTCATTTTCTTTCTTTCCTTTCTTTTCTTTTTTGTCTTCTCTTTTATTTTCCTTTTTTTCTTTCTTTTCCTTTCTTTTCCCTTCTTTTCCTTTTTTTATTTTCTTATCTTTCCTTTCCTGTTCATTACATTCCTTTATTCCTTCTATTTTCTTTTTCTTGATTTTCCTTTCGTTTCCTTTCATATCCTTAGCTTTAGTTTCGTTTGGTTTGCCTTAATTTTATTTATTTTCTTTAATTTCTTTTCTTTCTTTTCTTATATTTTATTTTCCATTACATTCCTTTTTTCATTCCTTCCTTTCCTATTCTTCCCTTTATTTTATACATTTATTTATTTCATTTTGCTTTATTTTTATTTGTTTTATAATCCTTTCCTTTCATTTCCTACAAATTACTTTCTTTACTTTTAATTATTATTCTCTTTTTTATTTGACTTTATTTTATCAATTTTCCATTTTATTTTATTTCACAGTGTATCCACGAAGGGAGTTGGGCACGATGTAGCTTTTTTTTTAAAACATCAAGTCTAGGCAAGCATTTGCTTCTCTGAATACCTACTCACAGATTTTGATTTTGTAAACACTGTTTGTACCTACGCTCAATAAAGTTGGGGGCTGGCTCATGTTTATTATTGCTGCCAACAAAACAACTCTTGTCTCACACTCGGGCTCTCCCCAACAGCAATGAATGCAAACACAACAATGCAAGTAGTCATACTCAATATACATATGTACATTAGGCCGATTCAAAAAAATTGTCCACTTGGTCTTACCCCCTAACAAGTTAGCTATTGATGAGAAAATTAGCCTTGCAAAAAAATAGCGCTCTAACTTAACACTTAGGGGTGGCTATTTTTTACGCCCTTTTCCATACATTTTGTACGGGGAAAAATTTAATTTTTCTTAAAGTGGATTTTCTTTTAATTTTTGAAACTTTTTTCAAAATATTTTTACACTTTCTTAAAGTTGAAGCTTTGAAGCTTCCAACATGGTAAGCCATGTGCGATTATCTTATCTACTAAAATAATTACAGCCATTTAAAATTTACTAGACAACAACAACAGTAAATTATATGAATGCTTTTAAATTTTTTCTTATAAATGCCCTTTTCAAAAAAACTTGATATTTTTCAAAACTAATTGCCATTCAAAAATCATCTCACATTCAGTATAGGACACGTGTTAGCACTTTTCTTGCCACACTATTTCAAAGTCATTGTCACTATTATTCTCTTTCAGAACTCACTTTTTCTATTGAACAAAGCTCAATATTAAAATTGTCTCTGTAAATAATTCTTATGCTTTGAAACAAATAGATATAAACTGCTACGCGTCCAAAGTTTCCGCGCTTCAACGCCGTTGTTAACTGTGATAAATACGCAAATATAACTGAAAGCGAGTTTTTTTCCTTATTTCCTTCCAGCTAAGCTAATTGATGGCGACGAGTACTTGTTAATATCAGTGCGCCGCGCATGGTGTAGTGTATTGCGGGTGGGTGGGGCGTATGAGTAACAAAATGTGAAGAAACAAATACAGGTGCACTGCTGCTAAAATAATGGATATTAGGGTGTCTGTAAAGTTGTATTAATGGTAATGGTATGGTAATGGTATGGTAATGGTATGGTAATGGTATGGTAATGGTATGGTAATGGTATGGTAATGGTATGGTAATGGTATGGTAATGGTATGGTAATGGTATGGTAATGGTATGGTAATGGTATGGTAATGGTATGGTAATGGTATGGTAATGGTATGGTAATGGTATGGTAATGGTATGGTAATGGTATGGTAATGGTATGGTAATGGTATGGTAATGGTATGGTAATGGTATGGTAATGGTATGGTAATGGTATGGTAATGGTATGGTAATGGTATGGTAATGGTATGGTAATGGTATGGTAATGGTATGGTAATGGTATGGTAATGGTATGGTAATGGTATGGTAATGGTATGGTAATGGTATGGTAATGGTATGGTAATGGTATGGTAATGGTATGGTAATGGTATGGTAATGGTATGGTAATGGTATGGTAATGGTATGGTAATGGTATGGTAATGGTATGGTAATGGTATGGTAATGGTATGGTAATGGTATGGTAATGGTATGGTAATGGTATGGTAATGGTATGGTAATGGTATGGTAATGGTATGGTAATGGTATGGTAATGGTATGGTAATGGTATGGTAATGGTATGGTAATGGTATGGTAATGGTATGGTAATGGTATGGTAATGGTATGGTAATGGTATGGTAATGGTATGGTAATGGTATGGTAATGGTATGGTAATGGTATGGTAATGGTATGGTAATGGTATGGTAATGGTATGGTAATGGTATGGTAATGGTATGGTAATGGTATGGTAATGGTATGGTAATGGTATGGTAATGGTATGGTAATGGTATGGTAATGGTATGGTAATGGTATGGTAATGGTATGGTAATGGTATGGTAATGGTATGGTAATGGTATGGTAATGGTATGGTAATGGTATGGTAATGGTATGGTAATGGTATGGTAATGGTATGGTAATGGTATGGTAATGGTATGGTAATGGTATGGTAATGGTATGGTAATGGTATGGTAATGGTATGGTAATGGTATGGTAATGGTATGGTAATGGTATGGTAATGGTATGGTAATGGTATGGTAATGGTATGGTAATGGTATGGTAATGGTATGGTAATGGTATGGTAATGGTATGGTAATGGTATGGTAATGGTATGGTAATGGTATGGTAATGGTATGGTAATGGTATGGTAATGGTATGGTAATGGTATGGTAATGGTATGGTAATGGTATGGTAATGGTATGGTAATGGTATGGTAATGGTATGGTAATGGTATGGTAATGGTATGGTAATGGTATGGTAATGGTATGGTAATGGTATGGTAATGGTATGGTAATGGTATGGTAATGGTATGGTAATGGTATGGTAATGGTATGGTAATGGTATGGTAATGGTATGGTAATGGTATGGTAATGGTATGGTAATGGTATGGTAATGGTATGGTAATGGTATGGTAATGGTATGGTAATGGTATGGTAATGGTATGGTAATGGTATGGTAATGGTATGGTAATGGTATGGTAATGGTATGGTAATGGTATGGTAATGGTATGGTAATGGTATGGTAATGGTATGGTAATGGTATGGTAATGGTATGGTAATGGTATGGTAATGGTATGGTAATGGTATGGTAATGGTATGGTAATGGTATGGTAATGGTATGGTAATGGTATGGTAATGGTATGGTAATGGTATGGTAATGGTATGGTAATGGTATGGTAATGGTATGGTAATGGTATGGTAATGGTATGGTAATGGTATGGTAATGGTATGGTAATGGTATGGTAATGGTATGGTAATGGTATGGTAATGGTATGGTAATGGTATGGTAATGGTATGGTAATGGTATGGTAATGGTATGGTAATGGTATGGTAATGTGGTAATGGTATGGTAATGGTATGGTAATGGTATGGTAATGGTATGGTAATGGTATGGTAATGGTATGGTAATGGTATGGTAATGGTATGGTAATGGTATGGTAATGGTATGGTAATGGTATGGTAATGGTATGGCAATTGTATGGTAATGGTTCAGGTTTTCGAAAATAGTTTCATTATGATCACTCTAATATAGAAAACACACATACACTTTATCCTCACATAAATGTATACTGAAATTCGTGCATTGCTATTGTTGTGATAAGCACAAATGGTGTATATATGTGCATATACGTATGTATGTGAACATAAGAACAAATATTCTTTATAAAATTACGTACCTACTTTTGTTTAGTTCATATTTTTTGTTGTTAAACTAAGTATATGTGTCCATATATAACAAAAAAGGGCCTATTTCTTTTAACCAAACAAACTTACACGATTTTTGTTGACTGATTTTCTCTTTCAGCTATCAGCGCTTATCAGTCGTATTTTAACAATTTTGATAAGTAATGCTTTGTATTTGTTGTAAGTGATGTGAGTACAGGGCGTATGAGTGATAAATAAATATTGGAACGTTGTCTGCGTCAAGTAAATTTTTTGCGTTGTCGCGAGAGGCCGCGCTCACGCACTGTGCTAGTAAAAGATATGAGTATTTGAAATATACGTACTTACTTATTCATTTTAAAAATTGCCCAACATCCTTCGCGGATACGAATAAATCATTTTAAAATTTGAATTAGAGAAATCGACCCAGTAAGTTGTCCGCTTTGGTGTTACAAAAATGTGGGCTTTAATGTCACATATCGATAGATGAGTGGAGAATCACTCTATTTCAAAAGCCCAGCCTATCAGATTTACACATCTGTAGATAGAAGAATTGGGTACCAGAGGATTGGACAAAGAGATGACCGTATGGTAGATGACTTTGGCGCGCTAGGTGTTTTCAATTAACGTCACTTATCAAAAAAACGCATGAAATATTTGTTTTTCAGTCATTTTAATATTAAAAAAAAAAATATGACAAAATAATTAGCTTATCAAGTCAAGCCAGACATATTAACACTCAGGTCTTATCCATCCAGATTCTGTTGCAATTCGGCCTTGTGCATTTCTTATACCGCGACCAGTAAACAACTTCAGCCTACAAGTTTAAATAGATACACATGTGCTTACATAGGTACACACACACATACCTACCTCTAAAAATTTAATTATTTTCTTCATTTTATCTTCTAAAAATCTTTACTTGACTTCTGCTATTATCGCTATCTTCGCGCTGTTAGTTATCGCAGTTGAAATGTTCAGTGAATTCTTGTTGAAGTTTGAGTCTGTAATTTTGTCTTATCTTATTTAAACAAAAAAACACCTGAGCACATAGGTATCTAAGTCTATAAATTAATATACTAATTTGAATTTAAAATTTTAAACAAAGTATAATGGAAGTTATTTCTTAGAAATAAAGTATTTTCTAAAGTTTGAAGGGACTAAGAAAGAAGAATGATCTAAATTGGATGTTTATACATCAGGGTCATCCGGATCCATGGATCTAACCTCTTTGATAACAACTAATGTTTTGGTTGTCACCTAATGCAGAGATTCTGATATCATTTCAGTAAAAATAAGAAAGAGGACACCAATTGAATGATGCCAGTTTGGGCCAATCATGATCCCCATTTTCCCAAAAAGAAAAATCGTATTTAAATAGAAAATTTTACTTTTATTTAAAAATAAATTGTATGTATGTATGTATAATTATGAGCTCACAATATTTTAATATTTATTAATAAACAAAAAATGCGACAACTTAATGCTTAAAATAGAGAAAATTCATACAAATATATCGATTGAAATCCCAAAATAAATCTTACATGACTAATAAACGAAAATTATTAATATTTAGAGAGACAAAAAGTATTATGAGTATCATTTGTGATTAAAAATTGCCGATTAACTTAATCAGTGTGCGCTTGGTTTCGTATTCAAGTTTTTTTTATACCCAGCTGTACTTGTACACAGGGTATTATAACTTTGTTAGGATAACGGTTGGTTGTACAGGTATAAAGGAATCGAGATAGATATAGACTTCCATATATCAATATGATCAGGATCGAAAAAAAATTTGATTAAGCCATGTCCGTCCGTCCGTCCGTCCGTCCGTCCGTCCGTCCGTCCGTCCGTCCGTCCGTCCGTCTGTCCGTTAACACGATAACTTGAGCAAATAATGAGATATCTTCACCAAATTTGGCATGCGTACTTATTTGGGTTCAGAATAGATTGCTATTGAAAATGGGTAAAATCGGACCATAACCACGCCCATTTTTCGATATCGAAAGTTTCGAAAAACGTATAAAATGGGTTAATTCAATATTAGAAGCAGCTACAATGATAAAATTTGCAATATGTATTGATTTAGATGTTCTAAGGCCGATTTTATAAAAATTTTTGAAAAGGGGGCGTGGTACCGCCCACGTATATTTGAAGAAATTTTAAATTTTTGACTCTTAATAACTTCAGAACAGTTTATGCTAGTATAACGAAATTTCGTAGAGGACATACTATTGTTGTGGTAAATTCAGCTATAGAAAATAAACGAAATCGCTTCGCGACCACGCCTACTTTTTCATAAAAGTTATATTGAAAGGAGGTGGAAATATTGAAAAGTCCATATCTAATTAACTGATTTCGCTATAATAATATAATTTGGTACATACATCAACTTTCATATTCTTTACATAATTTTTTAAAAATTTTGGAAAGTGGGCGGGGCACCGCCCACTTATGAGTCAAGCAATTTTTATTAATTTTAACACCATTAACTATACAAAACAAAGAATAACAGCATTTTATGTGCACAGCTGGGTATGTAATGTTCGGTTTCACCCGAACTTAGACTTCCTTACTTGTTTTATTTTGTTTTAGTAAAAATTAGTAATTTTCTTTTGCTTAAAAAAGTCAAAACGTAATTTTAATACTCGTTTTTTTTTTGTTTTTGCTTACATACTACAAAATTAAAAATATTAGTGCGTTATTTTAAAATTTCAGCGTTTTGTTTATCAAAATTGATTGGTAGTAAAAATTTAGTGAAATGTCAATGAATCTTGTTTAGTTTAATTTTTAAGATTTTGTTTCTAGTTTTTTAAGTCGTCGCAGGAACTATTTTCCACTGCAGAAAATGTGTAAATTAAGTCTTAGTATGCTTAGTTAACGTTTTAATTAATTAAATCGTACTTATGGTTAATCAAAAACTTCATTGCATGCTTTTAGGCGCTCGTAGCTAAACATAACCTCAAATTCAATATGAAAATTGCAAATACGCTCATAAATTATAAGAATTTTATTATTTAGATTTCGGTATTCGATTGTTTAAAAAAAAGTAAGTAAAATTTATAAATATTTTCTCTTTTACAAATAACAGGCAAGTTTCATTTAAAGTTCTAACCAAAAAAAAAATTAAATTTTTTAAATCACTTTTGTCGCTTTTTCTCCTTCTCGCTGGTTAGTCTTTTTCTTCATTTCACTTGCGTTCTCTATTGCTATGTTCACTACGCTTTCTGGGCTCCTTTGTTGTATGCGAATATTCACTGTGCTTATGATGTCCATCATGGTGTCCACCAGTGTGTCGTCCATTTATTGTTTTCGAGCTTTTACTATGTCTAAAAGGAAGAAGAAGAAAACGAAAAACAAATAGTTTACCATACAATTTTTTTCGAACATCATTCAGCTGAGAAAATACTATTCTAACTACTGAAAAGATTTAAATGGGCATGATGACAGTGGTGGCAAACAAAATGTAACACTACGAGCAACTATGTTTTGTGTGTTTAAATGTAATTATTGCGTAATTTGAAAAATGAAATGTGTGATCTGAGTTGTTGTGTATGTTTTGCTGAGTTAAGAAAATAATTCGCAGAGTATTTTTACGGATTTATAAAGGCTAATCAATCGGAATACATTTTACTTAAATCATCATCTATAAGACCTCAAAAATGTTGTCGAATATCGGAAATCACATATTTATGAATATCTTTTATGGTTGCATCCACTCTTTTCCTCTTTCATCCAATGTGTGTGGTCTCAAAGTGGCAAAGAGAGCGCTTTTTCAAAGAGAAAGCCAATTTTTTGTACTTGGTTGTCGTCTGATATAAAAATCTTCCGACTTGATCCAATTTTTATACCATCAACTTTTGACTCCTCTACAAAACATGATACTGGCTCATCGATAGGATTTCAGTCATCAACTGCATACTGGAGTGTAGAACGCTGGATCAAAAACGAAAGAGTCCATCACACCCTTCACTTGTTCACCTCCAAACTATTACTTGTAATATATCTTTCGCGAACGGTTTGTAACACATTTTTGAACAGACAAACTTCAGCACCATCTAGAGGTGAAAACTGCGGCCTATAACCAGAGGACTTTTCCAAAGAACAAACCACCAAAATTTGTCGGAAATACGTTCTGTAGTTTTAGTTTAAGCCAGTTTTTCAATATCTCAACTCGAGCGCCATCTGCCGTGAAAAATATAGCCGATGTTAAAAAGGCTAATCCAAAGAAAGAAGTTCCAAAATTTTGAAAAATACGTTGGATAATTTTTGAGCCATTTGTTTCAATATCTCGTCTCCCTAGCGCTGGTTTATAAAGGACAAAGTCCATCACATCCATTATTTGATCACCGCCGGACTATTTTTTGTTGTACTATATCTTCCCCAAACAGTTTGTAACAGAGGTTTTGAACAGAATTGAATTATAAATTCGTATTTTTACAATTCCAGCGCCATCTAGCGGAGAAAAAAAAATATGTCGAGAGTGCTTCTCCAAAGAATAAACTGCCAAAGAACCGGACTCTAGCGCCATTTTGAGGTTTTCTTGTTTGAAACGCAGTTTTCGGTTAAATATACAGCATTGCCAAAAATTAAAAGAATTGCAATTTAAATACAGATTTTGTCAATCAGCGCCACCTAGCGGGGAAAATGTACCCTATTTTGAAATTTGGTAAATAATAGGTTTATAGAGATTTTTAAAGGTAATTTTCATACAAATTTTGAATTATAAGAGCTTATCTTCTATATTTTTTATGAATAAGGGGGTTTGAATAGCGCCATCTAGCGGGAAAAATATTTTTTATAAATATCTTCACTCTAGCGTTACCTATCGGGTTTAATGTTTTTGAGTACAAAAGAATCAAATTACAAATACGAGTTTTACAAATAAAGCGACCCCTCGCCATCTAGCGGGAAAAATAACGATTTAACTCCCAAGAGATTTAGACCGAGTTTCAACTTCATTCCACCTTCCAGAAATTAGCGGCGTATCCAACACTTCAAGGGCTTGCTGACAACCGGGAGACTACCCCGTTGCTGTACCGCAACCCCACGGCGACCCAAATATGCTCGAGCTCAAAATATCAATCCAAAAATGTATGGTATTTGTTGTAGGTTGGGTTAGGCTATGGTGGCTATCAGTCGGTATAGCAAAGAGGCTCACTTTGGCCTGATGGCCCATTTTGCAAAAGAGTTCCCTTACACTTTTTCAAGCGTTCACCTTGAACTCACATCAGGCAGTGCCTCGTTAGCATTTCAATCAGTGTACCTGAAGAGAGAAGTATTTCTTGTAAAGGTGTTCATATGATTTTGAATTGTTAGGAGTAGATGATTGATTTTAGTAAGAGCTTTGGCTTATTCAAAATGGAAAGCAAAGAAAGAGAGAGAACTACATAGAGATTTGGTAATAACTAGATTAACTACCGACATATGAAAGGTTAACAAGTTCTACGGGGAAGAAAGAGAGCAACATGCTACCACAATATCCGACGCCACATGCTTAACTACATGCGTGCTACAGCTACTAAGAGAAAATAACGATAAAAACGCTGTCTTACACTGTGCGAAAGTAAAAGCTAATCCAAATATTCCTTTGTCGAGAGTGCTGGGATTTTCTAAGTGATTATGGCACACTGAGTTAAAAATTTGAAGTGCAGTAGGTAATGGAAAAAAATGCTTAGCGAATGAGAGTACAGGCATTCGAATTGAAGGTTTTTGAAATTTTGAATTCTTCTTCATATATTTTTAGCCAAAAAGTTTCCAAAATTTTTTGTTCTTAATTTTTTTAGTATGTTACTGGTGCAGATATATTGGATTTGGGTTAGCACTCTGAGCTCAGCTGACTTTTAACGGCTCTTTAGTGTTGTTGATATTAATTTCGTTTTTAAAATGAGATCCGATTCGTTTTTATGTATAAATGTTCGTTTGAAAATGATTTTGCATTTCGTTCTCTTTTTTAAGTAGACTTTTTCGATGTATTAATTTAGCTCTCTCATAATAGCGCTCTCTTGTAAAATGAACACATTTATTTTTTTCAGTGTACTATTTTGATTTCTCTCATTATAACCTCTTTCTCATAAGTAGACATACACTATTTCACTCCTTCCTTCTTTGTCTCTTTAAATCGACATAGTTTAGTTACGCTCTTTCATTTTCGTGCGCGCTCTTCCAAGCGCTACCTATCACTCTCTCTTTCTTTGGCTGCGCCCGAATTTCTGTCACTGTCTCTCTCTGACTACGAACACGCGCACAAGCCAAACGGATGATGCGTTGACACATGACTACGTATGGTACGCACCGGCTCTCTTGTTCTTTCCGGTCTTGGTGGAGGCACAACAATGCCGCTTGCGCTCCAGAGCGCTGCTACGTCTGGTGGAGGACGTGGTACATTTACAGTCTTTGCTTTAACTTTTGTTGGCGCTGCATACAATAGATAATTATGATATATATGACTAGCATCAGAGGGACGTTTGCCAGGCGCGGCAGGCAAATAGGGTAAGAAGGCAAAGGAGGAGGTAGTAGATTGCGTGCGCGAAGGCTTACGCCCACAAGGGAATGTAATAGGTAATGGCAAGGCGCTACGTTTGCGTAAACTTCGCAAACCGCGTGTCAGAGTGCCTTTACGCAGTGTCGACTGATTGGAATAGGTAGGTTCAGGCTTACGATGCAATAAGGGTGGTATGACTTGAGCATAAATTTGATGCTCATACGTAATGGGTGAGGTTTGTGGTAATGCAGAAGGAGATGAGACAGTTGGGTGTGGAAATGACGGCAATGATTCTGATGAAGATGTAAACGCAGGCGTATTGGCATGAATAGGTATGGGTATGAGTGATTTAAGGCGCTTGCGTCGTGGTGGTGGCAAGGGCGGTTTTCTTTCCACCTCTACCGAATCAAAATTTTCTTCAAGTAATGCTTCGCGCTCAATGTTCGTGTTAGTATCTGATTTTTGCTCCTCAGCTGTATTGTACTCTTGCGTGGTATATGTCATGACTACGTTTGTGGTTTGTGTCATGGATGCGCTTGTCTCTTGCGTATGCGCTAAACATTCATTACTACTGTTCGCGCTATCGGTTCGTGTCTCTACTAAATTCGTTTCGTTTTCGTATACGTACATTGTTGTTGCAGCGGCTGGTTCGTGTTGCTTATGCGCTGCACTTGTTGCTGATTTTTTGTGTTCATGTGCACGTTGTGAATGTGTACTAGTGCTTTGGTGCTCCCTGTGCCTGTGTTGGCGGTGCTGCGATTTGCTCGTCGTCGTCGCGATCGGTTGACCTGTGAATGGTGTGCAAGGTAGCATAAATATTGGGTTTGAAGATTTTTTAATTGCATCAACACAGATTAATACGATTAGTTGGCTTGAGCATGGGTTCAACTAGGGTTAAACGCTACTTTGTGTGAATTAAGAATACAATAAAAAAATTAACTATAGTTATACATTTTCGATTTTAGCTACAATGAGAAAAACAATTGCTGTGCAAAACATTTTCTTTTTTTGCTGGGCAAAACCAATTGGCAGTGCGCTGCAGTGGGTTAAGGTTTTATGTGAATTGTGTTTGATAGGTTGTGTATGTTTCTCTGTTTACTGCTAACCTAAAATCTTTGTGTAGTGTTTGCGGCTGTGTAGCACCCATTATTAAGATGCCCAAAACAAGCAGCTCTGCAAGAAATATTTCACAATTCAATTTAAAATAAAATACAAAAACTAGAGTAAAACTGCGCGTCTGGTGCACTGCGGCGCGTCCAGTGGCAACCCTTCTAGGTGCGCGCAACAATAACGCCCGTCTCCGGACGCGTCGCAGCTAAAAAATATTTGCATTACTTAAACAATATTTACCGCGCGATTTAGACTTGCTTTCCTTTCCATTATCCTTTTCACGCCCTGACTCACGTTCACGCACACGCTCCACTTTTCCATCAACTTTTTCTTTTGCATTCGTCGCTCGCTGCCCCGACGACGTATGCGCTTCTGCGCTATCATGTATAGCGCATGTATGCGCATCGTCTGCTCTTCCGCGCAACGACCGGAATAGTCGTATACCACTACCATTGTCGCTGCGTGACTTCTCCGTACTGCTGCGTGAGCTCACGTGCCGTACACTAGAGCCGCTACCCGTGTTGCCCGCAGCCTCTTCACGCCGCTTGCTACTACGTCCATTACTTGCGGTGCGCTGCTGCGAACCAGTCGTGCACTCAGCGCGTTCCTCTCGCTGAGAGGCATGCGTAGTGCCGCTGGCCGCACGCCGTCGCCCTTCATCACCCCTACTCGTTATTGAGTGATGCTTCTGCTTTTCGCTGTGTTCCAGAGTGCTCTCCTTTTTGCTGCTGCTGCGCCTATCACCGCTACGACTTGTTGTGCCAACAGCTGTGGCATTAGCGTTGCGCTTACTCTTCAATCGCACATGTTGTTCCTCACGCGCGCTTACTTCATCGCCCGATGAATATTGCAAACGTGCTGAGCGTTGTGACTCGCGTGAGCTAGAACGATATTTTTGCTGATTTGCACTGCTACCAACGCCGCTACTACTGCCACTGCGTGCGTGCGTTGTTTTTGTTGCAGTCGTTGTGGTGGCACGTGTTGTTCTGGGTGATCGTATATTTTCGTATTCACGTTCGCTAGAGAGTGAACGTGATCGTGCACGTGGACAACTTTCTACCGATGATTGCGAAGAAGTACGCACACGCGTGTGCGCATCATGCCGTTTTGCTTCGGAGGCAAGTGTGCCGCGTGACATTTTCACAGCTATGCATGTATCGTTGGGCCTATGCGTTATCATTTTTTCATCGATCGTTTCAAGCGGTGTGGATTCGCGTCTATGCAGCGATGAGCGTCGTCGACGTCGCCGATCTTTATGAGAAGCCTCATCGGAAAGGGCCTGTAGAAGAGTGAGAGAAATACACAGAGACTAAAAGTGTTTGAGAGAAAATTAAATTTGATCTTACTCACCTTCATAGTTAGATTGGCATTCTCATTCATTTCGCTCAATAAATATGCATCGCGCGCCACATCGGTTGTACGATCGTAGGGTTGCGGAGATTTCACCTTGAAGACAGGCGTTATTTTCTCATTTGCAATATTCTCATAACAATGATCACTTTGCTCATCATCATCCAAATCTCGACTTTTATCTACCAATCTCAATGGTGACAGATGTTTTACACGATCGGCAGACCTCGTACGCTCCCGCGTAGGTTCGGCCATCATCGGACTGTGCCGTAATAAATCTGGTTTATCATTTAATAACTGCCATTTCGTTGCAGTTGTTGTTTCATTCGTATTCGTTGTTTCATCTGTATTGGTTGCGTCGTAGTCGTCATGTTTTCGTATCATCATTTTTAGATTCGTTGTATCTTCGTTGCCGATTAAAGTTAAGCGTTGTTGGTGGTGCTGTTGACGTGGTAGCGTACGTTTCGTTGTGCTGAACGAGGAGTTAGTATTGGCGGTATGCGTTAAACGATTTGATTTCGTTTCGTTATTTTCTTGTTGTTTATGTGAGTGCGGTATGCCGAAGTATGAGAGCTCATGTTGGCGTAGTTTACGTGCGCCGCGGTACTCTTTCACTATCTTTAGCGCTTCACGTTGCGCTGCGGTACTGGCATGGAATTGCTGTTGCTGCTCGATTGAGTTTAGTGCTAAAACAGAACAAACTTTTGAGTCTCTTTGGATTTCGCTTCGAGCAAAATAATTTTGCGTACTTACCATCCATTGCAGTTCTGGGCTTTGCCACTGGCGCGGTTTGCTGATTGCGTTTGAAAGAGTCGCGCTTTTCCAGCGAGATCTGTGGTGAGTGTAGCTCTATGCTCATAATGTTCGATTTGGGTAGATCTATGCAAAAGAGAAGAAATAGAATGTGTGTCTATATAGAAAACAAGCATCATCGGGACTCAGGATGTCTTCTTCAGTGTTTCAGGCATTATAGAATTTTGAGGTTAAAGTCAACAACGCCTGAAAGATGAAGAGGCTAGCCATGTAGCTCTAACTTAAGTGTTACTATTTATTAGTCATTGCACTTATCAACCTAAACTCTTAGCGTGGTTGATCTACTTTTTTGCATCAAATTTGTCTTAAACACTTGCCCTCTTCCTTTACTCTCCTCCTTCTTCTCTAACACTCATAGTCATAACTTAAAAAACATTGTCTTTTTCTAAAGTACTTTCTCAATTACCTGCTTTATCCAGTTTTATTGCTGTCGCTTTCTCTCCCTCTCCTTCTATCTTCCAAACAGTACGCTTCGCTTTCAAACGACTCCAACTACCGCTTGTATACTCCACCGTGCGTTCATCCTCTTGTGATGAGCTCTCCAACGTACCACCACCACTATCGCTTTGCTCCTGCTCTTGCGCACAAAAATAACTCTTCACCTCTTCGTCTGCACTATCGGCAACATCATCATCGTAGTTGTTGCGCTGCTCATTCGCTGCAATATCGTACATGCGCCGTAGTTGCGAAAGTTGTTGATTCACTGAGACATCACTGCTACCGAGTAATTTTAAACGCGGTGCCGCAAGCGGTGCATGCTGCGTTACACTTATTGGTGTTACAAAAGCACTTTGACTTTCGCAAGAGAGTCTACGACTCGTCGTTATTGTACACGCACTTGCGCTCTCCCCATTTACGCTCGTTCTTGTTGTGCTCACAACAATTTGTGTACTCAGCTCACGCTCTGTATTATTCTCCAATGATGCATTTGATAGACGTCTAACAGTTTCTTGATAACTATGCGAGCGTAACATTGGTGTTGGTACTATGATAGGTGGTATAACGGTTGCCGAGTCGATACTTAAACGTCTCATCGCCTCGTCAAACTCATTTGCTGAACGCATGGTTTTAATTATGAGCGTTGTCGATTTGAGTCCCTCGTCCAACATGCGTTGATGTTCGCGTAGATCTTGTAGTATAAGTTCTTGTGCGCTCGGACGTCGCTGCGTTTCGTCGTTGGGATAGGGTTGTTGGCGGTCAGTATTGGGCATTAGCTTGGGTATACCTGAGTAAAAGTGGTAAGAGTTGGTTTTGTTTTTGTTTGGTTTGGTGTTTTGGAAAATAGGTTTTGTTATTTTTTTATTAATAAAAGTTTTTTAAAGCTCAACAGTGTGTGAATTTGATAGGGAACATGCTTTAGATGCTAAAGTTTAGAAAGGAAGGAGTTAGCTTGGTATATAGAGTTTGAGTTTGGGGTTGCAGGTATTGCAAAAGATTCGTATTATTGTGCTATTTCCCAGATTTTCTTTGTTATAAAGAGAGTTTAAGTTAAGGGTGCGCAGGTAGTCAGTACAGGCTGCGTATTCGCTTGGGAAGTGGTAATTTCTAGAGTAGTGTGTGATAGGGAAAGTATGCTGCATAGCTAAGAAGAAGTAGAAAATATAAATATATGATGTAAGATTAAGCTCGATGGATATTGTTGATGGATTTCAGTATTAATTTGAGTATGTATACAAACTAAGTACGAGGTATTGCCCAAATGATGTGGGGTTAGGATTAGCGGGTTGGGGAGTGATGGAAATTTAAAGCTTTTTTGAATAAGGACAACCAAGAAGAAAAGCAAAAAAAGGTAAAGGGGCTCTTTTTACCGAGGACGATCATGGCAAATAATGTGAGGACTACGACTTGAGGGCGTTGGTCTGAAATGTCGGAATCCTTCTAAGGGAAATAGAGACTTTTATACCTTTTGAGAACGGGACCAAAAAAAACGGCTTCCAATAAATAAAAGAGGAAGAACTGGGTGAGAGAGGAGGCTACGCTATCCTGTAGGATTATGGACTTCAAAATACAAAGTATCGTCCTGCAGAGAATGCGCCGCCCACAGCATGAGACTAAATCGGCTCTTTCGATGACTACACAGTGGACCCGTGTAAAAGAAATGAAAGCGATATCGTAGTATCGTATTAAAGTTTAAGGGCCGCGAAGGCGATTCCCGCCGCGATCAAAGGGAGACTCATTCACATATTGTACCGAGAAGACGGAAAACGCTTCTATGCAGTCCATCTATAATAATCCAGACATAATGGATTACATGAAATTCCTACTGGACGATTTTGTGGCTAGGGTGGGCGAGGAAAGAACTTTGGTCTTACAGTCAGAAATTACAGTATCCACGAAGTAACATTTTCCAAGGTGACTAGGTTGACTGAATCCCGACACGAAATATTGTTATTTTCCAGCATAAACGATATTATCAGACGGGAAAGCCATAATTGATTATGTGGTGATCGATGCCCATCAAAGCTTCACCGTTGTTGTTGTTGTTGCTGTTGTTGTTTTTGTTGCTGTTGTTTTTGTTGTTGTTGTTGTTGTTAGCAATGCATTCTCCTGCCTAGAGTGTATGATCATTCCGAAGATCTTCATCAAGCTCTTCTAACGGGAGTCAAAGGAAACGCGCAGTTTCAACAGGGTCGGACCAGAGGGACAGAGGGGTTAGAAGAGTAGGTTCACTTGGACAATTGAAGAGATGTAGGGTATCATGAGGGGTCCTACCACATGCTGGACATGTGTTTGAAATTCTATCATTCAGTCTGGATAAGTAAGAGTTTAACCTCACACTGTATCCAGACCGAAGCTGTGCCATGGTGACTCTTGTCTCCCTTGGTAAGGTGCGTTCTTCTTCAGCAATATCTGGTGGAAGACTGTTTAGAACGGGGTTCACAGGTCGAAATCCGACAAAAGTATCAACCGACTCGGTGTGGATGTCGGTTAGAGCCCGCTTATGATTCCGCAGCTCAAACGATAAGGTAATATGATGCCGGATCTCGTCATAATGCTTACGGAGATGTCTCCTTATGTCTCTCGGGTTCGGATCTGTGTCCGCGTGCTCTCTTACATTGATCAGTTTTGCCCCTTGATGGAGGTGGGACTCAGTAGACATGAGGAGATATCCCGTAGCAGTTCTGATAGCGGTATTTTGGCAGACTTGTAACTTCGTCCAGTTGCTTCACCGTGCTGAACTTGTGTACCTTACGAGGTCCCAATATGGATTGGGCTATAATTTCGTGATACGAACACATCTCTGTAGTGTGAAATGACGCTGTGAAAGTTTGCTGTCGAGATACTGCAGGGAAAATAATGACAGTGTGAAGTCCGACACAAGGAGCTAATTTGATAGGGCGATGGAAAAGCAATGCCTGCGGAGACGGATTAATATAATACTCATACATGTTTAGGAAAGGATTTTTGTAATCACTATTACGGAAAAGAGTTTTAAAACAGCAAGTAGATTTTGAGGAAAAAAATGTTAGTTGTTTTCGGCATGCAAAGGGTTAAGCAAATTAGTTTTAGTAAAAGTTAATAATAACACAAGTAAAACAACATACAAAAACCGTAATACTAATTTTCCCGCTAATAGAAAAAATTCCGCCCAAATAGAGCAGAAGGAGGAATAAATAATTTAACATTCCAGAAAAATACTATAAATACAAAAACAACAAAAAAGTAGTAGATCAACCCACGAAAGGAGTAACTAGGAGTAAAATTACATACTTGAATATATATTCTACTTACTTGTAACTAAAAAAAAAATATATATACATATATGTATACTGGGGATGTGCGATTAATCGATTGAACAATTCTTTAACTAAAACTTTTTCTAATCAATTGAAACTGTTGATTAATCAGATTCTGATTAATTAGTTCATAGCTAATTAAAATCTGATTAATCGTGAAATTAATCAATAATAACACAGCCCTACAAAAAAAAAGTGTCGGGGTTGGGGGATCAGACCCCCCTTTTTCTATGTATTTTGACGCGCTGATTTGGATTTTTTTCTAACCTCAAAAAAACATGTCAAATATTTGGTGGTATACGAAATTTTTGAGGTTAGAAAAAAATCCAGACGTGCTAGACCAAAACGGATACTGGATTCGTGTTCAGGGCGTCAAAATACATTCCAAAAGGGTGGTCTGATCCCCCAACCCCGACACTTTTGTTTGTGGGGATGTGTAATTATTCTTTAATTAGCAAATTAACCATTTAAGGGTTAAATGACATGTTCGATTAATTGATAAATTGCACAACCCTTGTGGAAATAAATTCTTAAAAAAAGTATTCGAATATAATACATTGGGATCGAAATTTACCGTTTATATTTTACTAAGGTAGGTACTACAAAGTTGTTAATAAACTAGATTTATATACATAGGTTAGACTTATAAAAGGTGGAATACAGAAGATTGAGCAAACAAAAAATCACATTTTGCCAAGAATGAGAGTGCGACTTTTTTAAAACTTGAATAGCAATTCAACAAATTTAATATTTATGGAAGTCGCCGTTCATTGAAAAAGAAATACCCAACAAGCAACCCAACCTGGGGATGCCACCTAGTCTTATTATATTAATTTTTTGCTTATCGGCTATTATCTTGAAAACTATTTAATTACTAGCAGATTGCAGCAAATTTGTCTGTGAAATTTGACTGTGACCTTTAATAATGCTTTCTTGAATATCTCGACTCCAGCGCCACCTAGCGGGTAAATTTTTAGCAACATAGTTTTTGATTATATATCAAACATAAGTGCCAAATATGAATAAAATCGGACCATAAAAACGGATTTGGTAAATATAACGACTCCAGCGCCATCTAGCGGGAAAAATATATCCTTTGTTGAGAAGATGTATCCAAGTCGTGGCTAAGTAGTTTTTGAGTTAATTCGGTACAAAAAACACCCTACAATTTCATATACATATATAGATGTCACATTTCAACCTGTACTTCCAATATCAGTATCAAAAGTAAAGTTATTTATGCAGTACTTAAACAATCATATTTCCGGATAAGTTTACCACCTAACGTTGCCACCTAATCTGATTGTTTTAACTTTTTTGCATATTCGCAATTTTCTCAAAATAGTTGGACTAATATGCAACATCTTACGCAAGCTCTCCTTATTAAGTGTTGTGACTTAGGGTGTTGTAATAGCGTTGCCACCTATCTGAATTTGGTTTAAAAAGAAATTAGATATGCTTCGCGAAAAATGCTTCTTTGGGGTTTTACGATGTAGGGTTGCCATCTAGGTGAATTGTATTTCTTCTTTTGCTCTCCTACTCAAGCGTTGAAACTTGCGATATTTAACAGGGTTGCCTCATATCTCAACGTAAAAATTAAATAAAATATGCCGATACGAAGAAATACGACATTTGAAAGATATTTCTAGGCAAGGCGACGGTTGCCACTTAATGCCCTTTTATATTAGTGCAATATTATCCTCCAACTAGCCTAGAAAACAGCTCAATCTTCTGTATTCTATGGAAGGTGGGTTATACAAAAACAAACATTTATCAAATCTAGCTTACCTGCACCAGTCGCGCACCAGTCGCGCATTGCTGTGTTTGGTTCGTCCAAACTCAGATTGATCTTCGTCGAATAACCACTTTGCGCGGTAGGCTCATAACGTTTTTCAACAATGCGTACGCGTTCAGCTACAGACTTATTTAGGGCGGCGGTTGGTGAAGCATCTGCGTCAAAGAGAGAGAGAGAGAGAGAGAGACACTGAAAAAAAAATCTACAAGAAACGGCCGTCAAATTAACAGTAAACCCTGTCATTTTTCGTCCAACAGTGGGTAATATCAATTTTGAAAGTGACCCCTAACATTCTTCGAATATTCTATCATATTGACATGAATTACTGAAAATTTGAAAGTGGACACTATCATATTGACATGAATTACTGTAAATTTGAAAGTGGACTCATATCATTAATTGATATTTTTCAAAAATCACATGTATTTACTACCAATTTTACAGTATTACCATAATCGTTTTGAAAGTGGTTTTGATATGTTACTTTCAATGTGCAATTTCAACCTTTCTATTTCAGTGGAGAGTTAGAGAAATGAGTGAGTAAGCTATGTACTATCGATTAGCGCTCGCACGCAAGGCGGAGCGCTAGGTGCTCTAAAAAGTTCCTCTCAGAGTGCCACTTTAAGTGATCTTATGTCATTAAACAAACCTTTTTCACGACTGCTCAATGATGCGCTTCCGTTGCCTACACCTGCCACTGGTTTCAGCTGCACACCCCATAATGCATCAGCGCTCTCGATATTCTCACCTAAATGATAGGGTTTCGGCTTGATTGGCTTATTTTTGAGTATACCACGTATAGCTGAAATTTCATCATTCTCATTGTCTGTTGTATCGACACCGCTTGTAGTCGAAGTATAACTGCCGCGCTTGCCATCCATATACGAGTCCAATGTTTTTTGCACCGATACGGTTACACTCTTTGGTAGCGCGCTTGCATCGCTAACGGGATTAGTATCCGGCGCATCGACTAGAGGCGCTTTGTATGCCACAACTGAACTAGCGATTGTGCGATGGCGCTGTAGATCATCACTACCACCGAATAGTGTAACATTATTGCTAGAGGTGCCTGTTGCTGCAGCGGTAGCTTCTGCGGACAAATTAGCTACTGCAGCGCTTGCCGCAGTCCTCGTAAGACTTTGAAGCGCGCCGCTTGTAGTGCGACGACGTCGACGGAAATTATTTGTTGGCGGCGGCTTGCCATCTGTTTCCACAATATTAACACGTCCTGACTCGGCGGCAAAATGTACTTCAGTTTTACAAAATTCAACGCGTTTTTGCGCATTTTGTGAGCGTTGGAAGAGCGCGGCGCTGGAGTTACCATCCGCAGCGCTTTCGAAGCGATTGAGTTGAAGATTAGGTTCTTTGAAACCATTTAAGTGGACTTGCGAGGTCTTACGCATATATTGACTCTCATCCACTGCAATCGAATGGCGTTTGTTTATGTCTTCGTCGGCGTCGTTAGGTACGCGTCGCGCTGGTGACTTAATGCGCGCGCGAAACGGCGCTTGCGGCTGCGTTACCGTCTTTGCTGGTTCACCAAAGTGTATGACTGTGGCGCGAGTTGATGGTGCTGCTTCAGTGGGCGACCAATTTCCCAGCTCGCTCGAGCGCCCCAGACCGCTATCTGTGGAGGCGTCCATGCGCGACATTGCTTTCGAGTCAGGTGGTGACATTTTCTCAAAACCGTATGACTTGCGGCGCGAATGCCACTCAAGGGAATTTGTGTCCTTCACTTTTTGACGTGTTTCTAAACTGTGGGAGGTATGTTGCTGCTTAGGACTGGGAGATTGTGTGGTGGCTGCAGTGCGCGATGTTGAAGTGTGACAGTCTGGCGAGTTTAGCGGAACGCGCTCTGCTTCGTTGTATGGTTGTCGCTTTTGCGCTAATGTCGTGATCTCCAATGAATGATCGGGTGTTAATTGTTGCAGCCGTGGCGTCGATAGCTTACGACGCATACTTTGTTGCACTTCAATGTGTTCGTCTGCTGCGGGCGGTTGTTGATATACTATGAAATCATCTTTGTACAATGACTCGTCGGATAATTTTTTCAAACGTCCGCGTATTTCTTTTAGTGACTCTGCGGTTAGTAATGCGTTCGAATTTTTGTTGCTGTTATTTACAGCGTTTTTCTCTACCTCTTTAGGACTGTGTAATATGCTCTCAAGCGCTGCTAGATCTACATGATTGTTTCGCATTGCCATTGTTAAACGTCGTCCACTCTCCAGCTCAGCGCGCATGCGTGCGACACTTACTGAGCTGGCGGGTAAATCGTGTGGGCGGGTGAATCGTGTTGCATTCGTTGTCGATGGCGCTAGCTGCTCGTTGTGGTTTTTGGCCGAGCTGGATGATTGAAAGGAACGTCGCAATTTGCTAACGCGTCGCCACTCATTCGACTCGTCCAACCCTTCAGCGTTCTCCCAGTCGTTGCTCAAATCGTCTGTGGAGATGGAATGTGAGCGTTGGAGCGTGGAAACGCTGCTGGATGACGATGATTCACCAAATGGTTGCTGTTGGCGACGCAGCTGACGCGTTGATAGGCTGAAAAGGGCGAAAAATATGAAGGAAAGTGATTACAAAATGGTTTTATTTTTATTTTTTTCTGCTTAAAAAGGAATTTATAAAGATTTTTATATAATAACCTAATGTACATATTTAAAACTTTTTTTTTGGCCATATTTAAAGAACATTGCAAGGATATTGGAAAAATACATAAGTATTTTAGTAGACGTATGAGTGGTAAGGTGCGTTCTTCTTCAGCAATATCGTGTGGAAGACTGATTAGAACGGAGTTCACAGGCCGAGATATGACAAAGATATCAACCGACTCGGCAAGGTAATATGATGCCGGATCTCGTCATAATGCTTATGGAGATGTTTCCTTACGTTACTTGGGGGCGGGTCTGTGTCCAAAAGATGACGGTTTGAAAGTCCTGGCTTGTGGCAGTTCAGAAGGAATTGCCTGCTCAGCATTTCCGCGTGCTCTCTTACATTGAGCAGTTTTGCCTCTTGATGGAGGTGAGACTCAGGAGACATGAGGAGATATCCCGTAGCAGTTCTGATAGCAGTATTTTAGCAGACTTGTAACTTCGTCAAATTGGTGTTATACACGTGAGGCGACCATATGGGTGCGGCATAGTAAAAGGTTGGTCGTCCAATGGCCTTATATGTAGTCAGCAATGTTTCTTTATCTTTTCCCCAAGTACTGCCGGCAGGTTAGTTGAGGATGTAGTTACTACCTCGTACCTTTGAGACCATTGCATACACATGACCAGCAAATGAGAAAGTATTGACCAATGTCACCCCCAATTCGTGTCTCACCAGGTGCGTCCATGTCGTAAAGAGGGTCGCCGTAGATTTAGTCGGTGATATTGTCAGATCTCGCTCGGTGCAAAACCTGGAAAGGTCGCAGAGTTCAACAGTATGGGGGCCCTTCCCCGTCGCCATTATTGTACAGACGTTGGCATACGAAACGATGGTAACGCCCTCTGGTGGTGGGGGCATCTTCGATAGATAGAATTTAAACAGTGTCGGGAATAGGACACCACCCTGTGGCACCCCCTGTCTAATATGTCTGAGTTTGGATGTAGTGTTTCTAAAGTTTACCAACGCCTGTCGTCCGTTCAGATAATAAACGGCCCAAATCTTTAATCAGGAGTTGTGTCTCAAGAAGATCTTCAATCCTTAACTAGCTTTACAAGTCTGTTGTCCATTTGATGCTTCTTAATTGATATTTGAGCCGTTCAGTGCACAAAGTGACTAAATCCACTTTCTTAAAAATTTGTCTGGCTGAACTCATCAAGTCAGAAAAAATAAATTCCATACTAAGTACATAGTACACATCTCCCGTGATATCACAAAACCAAGTAAGTGTCAGTTACTTGGTTTCGTCTTTCTACGAATTTTCGGAAAAATCTATCAGGGACATCGATCCGTTTCTTCCTATCTTGTTTCTAAGTACCTTAAACTATAAAAGTTATAAAACCAAGTAACTTAAAATGCACTGGATCAAGAAATTAGTTCACAACAAAACCAAGTAACTCGTGTTCTTTTTCTAGTAACTGAAAATTTTGCAACAAATACTACGCTTTTTTACAAAAAGTCATTAGAAATCAATTTCTTATCGTCACTCTAAGTTTCTGTTTTAGTTTCGATCTCCTATTATTGCAAAAACCATTAAAACTCATTCGTTAATCAAGAATTATTAGAATTTCCTAAAAAAATGTATGTAATTATTTCCCAAAACCAAGTAACTTTTAAAGATGCTTGATTTATCTTATTGTTATAAGAAAAGTATTTGAGATAATTTTAAAATCATTTCAGGGATAAACTAGAGAATATTATGTAATTTCAGCCCAGCATCAGATGGCGAATCAGAACACATTTTGCCAGAGGAGTAAGGCCTTTTTTAACTAAATCTGAAAGTTGTGGTAGTGTAAGAGAACTTTTTAGTCTTGAGTCAGACGCAGGCCAAGAGTTTCTGTTTCCTCAAGTGCAGCCCACTATAGGGGAGGTCTAATCTTGGCTTGCCTGATGGTGAGAATCTATAAAATATATTCAACCAGGTTTCATCATTATTTATTGGCGCTCAACAGCCTAGGCAATTTTGGCCGCTTCGTATTAAACCAGTCGTTACTTTTTAGCGACAACTGACGACAATTGAAAACACCAAGGGAATTCAAGTCATCCTCCACTTGTTGTTTCCAACTCAGTCGAGGTCTCCCCCTTCCTCTGCTCTCCAATTCGGGTGTCGATAGGAAAACTATCTGGGCTGGAGCTTCCTTGTCCATTCGCATAACATGACCCAGCCAGCAGAGCCTTTGTGCTTCAATTCGCTACACTATGGTCAGTTCTGCGTAGAGCTCATACAGCTCATCGTTACATTTCCTTCTATACTCGTCGTTGGCATCTCAGGAAGGACCATAAATCTTCCGGAGAACTGTTCTCTCAAATACTCCAAGTGCCATCTCATCATACTCCAAGTGCCATCCCACCTACCCGCAATTTATTTATTTTTTCGTATATCGCGGGAACTGCTAGACCGATTTTGATAAAATTTTACATATAGGCAATTTGATTCATTCTAAGATTATATACAGGGTGTTGCCACGAAGGGCGGTTTACAGGGTTGCCACGTATTTCAATTTTTTCTAAATAAAGAGATAGATATGCCAATATTCGTATCAAATGAAAGGTATTTTCGACCGTATTCCAAAGAAGATAATTTCAAGCAGGGTTGCCACTTAGGGTTGCCACCTACCCGCAATTTATTTGTTTTTTCGTATATCTCGGGAACTGCTAGACCGATTTTGATAAAATTTGACATATAGACAATTTGATTCATTCTAAGATTATATACAGGGTGTTGCCACTAAGGGCGGTTTACAGAGTTGCACGTATTTCAATTTTTTCTAAATAAAGAGATAGATATGCCAATATTGGTATCAAATGAAAGGTATTTTCGACCGTATTCCAAAGACGGTAATTTCAAGCAGGTTTGCCACTTAGGGTTGCCACCTACCCGCAATTTATTTATTTTTTCGTATATCTCGGGAACTGCTTGACCGCTTTGGATAAAATTTGGCATATAGACAACTTGATCCATTCTAAGATTATATACAAGGGTGTTTCCATTTAGGAAGGTTAACAGGGTTGCCACCTATCCCAATTTTTTTTAATATAAAGCTAAATATACCAATATGGGTATCAAATGTAAGGCATTTTGGACCGTATTCGAAATAAGATAGTTTCAAGCAGGGGTGACACTTAGAGTTGCCACCTAGACGCAATTCATTTATTTTTTCGTATATCTCGGGAGCTTCTTGGCTGCTTTGGATAAAATTTGGTATATAGACAACTTGATTTATTCTAAGATTATATACATGGGTTTTGCCACTAAAGGCGGTGTACAGGGTTGCCACCTGTCCCCATTTTTGTTTAATATTGAGCAAAATATGCCAATATGGGTATCAAATGAAAGCTATTTTCGACCGTATTCCAACTAAAATAATTTCAGGCAGGATTTCCACTTAGGGTTGCCACCTAACCTCAATATACATTCCCTTTTACAACTCTCCTTTCTATCTTTCTTCGCCTTCACACTATCTGCCTCGCTTAATTTAGGCATAATTCTACCCACGTACCGAATTTGAAGGAAAATATCAGTTGGCAGTTTACTGGCAGTTGTAATATATTTTTTGCGTTACTTTTACTAAAGCTTTTGTGTAATTTTTACTTTTTTATTCGCGTAATTTTTACTATATTTTTTGTGTATTTTTTACTAAATTTTGTGCAGTTTATATTATATTTTTGAACAATTTTTAATATATATTTTTGCTGTGAATTATGTGAAAATTATAACTTTTTGGATCACGAACTATTTTCTTACATTCTAAAAAACCAAATATCCAAGGGCGTTACTGCTTCAATGCAATGGCAGAAATGAATTTCAATTTTATAAATTTTTATTATTTTTATTGCTCTTTTTTAAAAGTTAAAATTATATCAACTTTTTTATTTATTTTTTATTTTATTTTAAGTAACTGTTATATTTTTTAAATATTTCCAACTTTTTTTAAAACTTTTTTTGCTATTAACACAAAACAATTTCTTAAATTCTCCAAGCACACTGCTGCTACACTACAAACACGAGCAGAAGCAAATGACAATTAAATTGAAGTAAAATCATTGTCGCACAAACAACTCAATTGAAATTGAATAATTTTTCATCAATAATACTTGAACAAACCAAAAATGTATGATTTTCACTCAAAATACTCACCGTAAATCATCGCGTTTGCTGGCGTTGTCATCTGTCGTCGCCAACTCCACCTCAGTCCCCTTAGCTGTATCCACCTCTAATGCTGCCTTGGCTTTAGAACTCGCATAATGCCGGAAACTTTCCAAGTCACGTCGACGCGTTGGTGTCAAAGCGTCGTCGCTTAATTCATTTTTTGTTTGGCCGTTTTTGTGTTGTATATGTTTGTAATGCAGTCGCTTCTCATCTGCGTCAGCTAACTTTGTTGCTGTAGCAATGCAAACATCATCATCATCATCATCCGCGCCGCCATCAACATCAGCAAGAACGCCTACGCGCGCTCTGGATGAATTGCTGTTTTGTCCAAATAGAGTAGCTTGTTCCAAATGACGAGCGTTGTGTTGTCTTTCTTGTTGCTGCTGTTGTAGTTGCCATGTTTTTGTACCAGGCACTGTGGCGTTGTTCGTTGTTGTGCTTTTTGCTGTTTTGTCTCCTCCAGCGCCGCCACCAACAATTGATTGTAGGCTCACCTTACTTGTATCAGCGCTCTGATTGTGTGTGTGGGTGTTCATTGTTGTTGTTGAGTTGTTGCTGCTGCTGCTATTACTGCCGCCGCTGTTGCTTTTCTGTAAAAGAAGAAAAAAACAAAAGAAAAAATTTAATCCGAGAAAAGTTCGTTTCTTAAGTCTTTGGTTTTCTTATTTTTTTTATTGATTTTCGCCCTTTTTTTCTTTATTATTTTCTTTGTTATAAAAGTGTATAATTGACAATTAACATAGTTTATTGCTGTGTTTTATTAATGAAATAAAGAGAAAAGCTGTACTTAAAGATAAGCTCACAAAAAAAAAAAAAATTAAAAAAATCTTCTTTCATTCGCTTCGAATTGATTGCCAGAAGATTGATTATAATTTTGTCAGTCACATATGTAGCTGCCTATGTACTCATATTTCTTTGGAGATTTTTTTTGTATTCCATGTCAGTCCGTCCCAAATCATTCTACTTTTGGTCATATGCTACAACAATTTGAACATTGATGGCATACTTTTTTGTGGCCCACGCAACTTTGGTTTCTTCTTAATATATTTTTGTTGCTCTGCAAAGTGAAAATGCGTATGGCAGCGTTGTGGGTTTAATACCTAATTAATTGTTTTTTTTTTTTTTTTTTTTTAAATATTGGATGAAGTATGAAAAAAATGTGGATCTGTTGATTAAATAAATTCACAGGTGGCTCAAATATGTGTGCAATAATGGCTTAACTTGATATAAGCCAAAAAAAACAACCGAAAACTGTGTACTCATAGTGGAAACTTTAAAATCAATTTTTAGGTAATATTACAGTGAGGTCAAAATTTGGAGCCTAAAGCTAGTGATTGCCGATTTTTTAGACATTTTCGTTGCACCAAAAACAAGAATGTGCTACACATTGGGTATCATATGAAAAGTATTTTCAGCGACATGTCAACTAAAATATTTTCAAGTAGGGTTGCCACATAGGGTTGCCACCTTACTGCAGTTTATTTGTATATCCGGTACTATCTCGAGAACCGCTTGACCGATTTGAATGCAATTCGGCATCGAGATAGTATGATTGATTATAAAACTTCACTTGGGGGTTGCCACTTGGGGATGTTTACAGCGTTGCCACCTATTTCAATTTTTTTAAATGATGAAACAAGATATGCCAATTTGGATATCAAATGTAAGGTATTTTCAGCAATATGCCAACTAAAATATTTTCAAGTAGGGTTGCCAAATAGGGTTGCCACCTTACCGCAGTATATTTAAATATCCGGTACTATCTCGAGAATCGCTTGACCGATTGGAATGCAATTCGGCATCGAGATAGTATGATTGATTATAAAACTATCTACTTGGGGGTTGCCACTTTGGGGCGGTTTAAAGGGTTGCCACATATCTCAGCTTTTTTAAATTATGAATATGGGTATCAAATGAAGGGTATTTTCGCCGACATACCAACTAAAATATTTTCAAGTAGGGTTGCCGCCCAGGGTTAACATTTTACCGTATTTTATTTGTATTGCATATTTTTCGGATCATATTTGGATTATTTTAGGATCATTTTGCGATCATTTCGGGGTCACTTTAAAATAATTTCGGGGCTATTTTGAGATAATTTTGGGTTCAATATTGGATTAGTTTGGGCCAATTTGCGGATCATTTTGGGATCATTTTTTTTTTTATCATTTTGGGATCATTGTCGGGTGATTATTAGAATATTTGAGCGTCTTTTTGGGGTCATTTTGGGATTATTTTAGGATTATTTTGGTATTATTTAGGGTAATTTTGATATCATTTTTGAATAATTTTGGGGTCATTTGCGGATCATTTTGCGTATACTTAAGGGTGTTTTTGGGATTATTTGGGAATTATTTTTGGATCATTTTGGGATAAATTTAGGGTAATTTTTGGAAATATCAAAGGGTCTTTTTGGGGTCGTTTTGGGATTATTTTAGGGTCAAATTCGGACCATTTTTGGTAAGTAATGTTAGCGCTAAATTGATAGCACCGCTCAAGCTCGGTCACCCAGGTACTGTATGACAGCCACCTAACTTGTATTACCATCGTACACGACATATTTTTATTTGCGGATTTGCTTGTTTTTTTATTCCTTTGTCTTAATTTAAAGTGAGTGTGTTTTCTTTTTGGTTCGCCGGTTAGTTGATTGGTTTGTTCGTTATTGGCTTTGTTCAGATTTGGAGATTAGCGTTTCGCGATTTATGTCTGCGTGATTATGTTAATTCCCAACATCTCACTGTGAACAGCGCATCGCGCAGTCGCAGCCGGTCACAAAGCCATGGCAATGACCGAAAATTGCGAGTCATACATATATAGACTTAGCATCAGTTTAAGTCGCAGCAGCAATGTCCAATGACGCTTTGCTCTTCACGTCTTCTATAGGTCAGCTTTTCGAGCTCACGCTTTTGTTATGCGAATTATAGTCGCAGTCGCCTTTGATGTTACTAACACACACACATACATGCATATCTCCATGGAAAGAAAAGGGCAGCAATGCAAAAGAAAGGCGCAATTTTTTGCGCACGGAACTTTTCGTTGATTTGTTTTGTGTGGGCATTGCAAAAACACATACAAAAAAATAGCAAGAACAAAGATAACGAAGCAGAGCGAAATAACCAAAAACTCGTGCATTGTTAATTAAGTTGATACAGAGGGTGTAATCGTTTACATGTTTCGTACTGTTGTTGTTGCGGTTGTCATGATAAATCAAAATTTTTTAATTGGTATAATTGTAAACATTTCTTGGGAATGGGAGATTTTCCGCAACGTGTTTTTGTGTTAGCGTGAACAATACTTTTTCGAAGGAAAGAGTGAAGCTGTAAAATTATTAGGGAGAAAGTCATTGAACTCTGTCAGTTGATACTCTATTTTATAGATATTATTTTAATTTACTTTTATTATATTTAGTACCTGGGTGACCGAGCTTGGTCGGTGCTATCAATTTAGCGCCAACTTTACTTAGCCAAAATGACCCTAAATTGATCCCAAAAATAGTCCCAAAATAATCCTAAAATGATTCCAAAAATACCCTTAAATGTTCCCAAAATGATACTAAATTGAACCCAAAACGACCCAAAAATGATACCAAAATGACCACAAAATGACCCTAAAATTATCCCAAAATTATCAAAAAATGATTCCTAAATGACCCCGACAACACCCTTAAATTTACCCTAAAATGATCCCAAAATTATCCAAAAATGTTCGCAAAGTTATCCTAAAATAATCACAAAAAGACCCTCAAACGTTCCCAAAATGACCCAAAAATTATTCTAAAATGATCCGAAAATTTACCCAAAATTGTCCAAAATGAATCCAAAATTGATCCCAAAATTATCTCAAAAACAATACGGAAAAATGGTAACCCTGGGCGGCTACCCTACTTGAAAATATTTTAGTTGGTATGTCGGCGAAAATATTATTCATTTGATACCCATAGTGGCATTTCTAATTCCATAATTTAGAAAAATTGATGTAGGTGGCAACCCTGTACATACCCCAAGTGGCAACCCCGAAGTGCATACTCTTAGAATCAATCATACTATGCCAAATTTCATCCAAATCGGTCAAGCAGTTCCCGAAATAGTCCGGATATACAAATATACTGCGGTAAGGTGGCAACCCTACTTGAAAATATTTTATTCGGTATGTTGCCGAAAATACATTTCATTTGATATTCATATTGGCATATCTTGCTTTATAATTAAAAAAAATTGAGATAGGTGGCAACCCTGTAAACCCCTCAAGTGGCCACACCCAAGTGGATAGTCTTTATAAAAGGTTACTATATATATGCCAAAGTTCATCCAAATCGGTACAGCTGTTCCGGAGATCGTACCGGTTATACAAATATACTGCGGTAAGGTGGCAACCCTACTTGAAAATATTTTAGTTGGTATGTCGCAGAAAATATCTTTTATTTCAGACCCACATCTTGCTCAATATTTAAAAAAATTTAGATAGGTGGCAACCCCAAGTGGCAACACCCAAGTGGATTGTCTTAGAACCAAGCATACTATTTCTCTGCCAAAGTTCATCCAAATCGGTCAATCGGTTCTCGAGATAGTACCGAATATACAAATATACTGCGGAAAGGTGTTATCCCTAGGTGGCAACCCTACTTGAAAATATTTTAGTTCGTATGTCGCTGAAAATATCTATCATTTGATACCAATTTTGTCATATCTTGCTCAATATTTAAAAAAAAATTGAGATAGGTGGCAACCCTGTAAATCGTCTTGGAATCAAGCATACTATGGCTAAGCAAAATTTCATCCAAGTCGGTGTAGTTGTTCGCGAGATAGTCTGTATTTACAAATATACAATAATAGCTCCTTTAAAGTTATAATATAAGATAACAGCCCTTCTCTCGTTGCAAGGAACCCCCGGAAATTTGCAAAGCCATTTTCATGAAGATTGAACTACATCTCTAAGTTTTTAAATTTTTTAAAATTTTCGTGTTGCCAGAAACATGAATGTGAAGCAAAATTGTTACGTATACGCCATGGTGCCTGTCGTTGAGTGCAACACAATCATGTTTCTGGCGCAATGAAAATTTTAAAAAAATTACTTGGGAAATTTTTAAAAGATGAATATGCCGAATCTTGAGGAATTGAAGAATATTAACGTAAAAACTATATCAGTTGAATAAATATAATGAGAATATAACCTGCAAAAACATATTTATGTCAAAAAATTAAATTTAAAATTTTGCGAGAGGAAAAAACTTTCAAATACGATTTCCCAAAATTTTAATTTTGGCACATTTATGCGTCTCAGCTAACGATTAGGCATGAAATGCCCCCATACCGAATAATTTTTCGAAAATAAACGAGTTAATCGTTAACATATGTATTTGTCTTAAAAAATTTGTTTTAAAAACTGCAAGTTCATTAGAATGTTATTTATTTTCTTTTATTAATTTATTTTTAATAATGCTATCCAAACACAGAAACTTGTTTCATTAACTAAACTTTTTTTCAATTCACAATAAATTAACATTTCGATTTGGCTACACTGATTTCAATTAAAGAGATTCAAACAGAGATATTTATATGCCAAACGATAAGCTGTAAAGCATGTGGAAGCTGAGTTATTAACGAGCTGGAGGTGATTAATCCAACAAGCAGCAAACAAAAAAAAGAAAGAAAAACAAAAATATTTTTTTTTGAAGTTAACTTCTTAGGCGGCGATATGAAGTTTTGATTGAGAGTAAAATTTCGGAAAATGGCAAATTGTAATAGTTAGGCCGAGCAAAATTCATGGCTGTTGCCACTTATGGCGGTTTACAGGGTTGCCACTTATCCCAATTTTTTTAAATATAGAGCTAGATATGCCAATATGATTTTCAAATGAAAGGTATTTTCGGCCGTATTCCAAATATGATCATTTGAAGCGGGTTGCAACTTAAGATTGCCACCTTACCGCACTTTATTTATTTGTTTGTATATCTCGAGAACCGCTTGACCGATTTGGATAAAATTTGACATATAGACAATTTGATTCATTCTAAGATTATACGCATGGGTGTTGCCACTTAGGGCGGTTTACAGAGTTGCCACCTATCCCATTTTTTTTTTAATTTAGAGCTAGATATGCCAATATGGGTATCAAATGAAAGTTATTTTCGACCGTATTCCAAATAAGATAATTTAAAGCAGGGTTGCCACTTAGGGTTGCCACCTAACCGCAATTTACAATCCCTTTTACAACTCTCCTTCCTATCTTTTTTCGCCTTCACACTATCTCTCTCCCTTCTTCTCTTCATTCCCCTCTTTCCTTCTACCACGCCCCTCTTCCTCTATATCCCATTCGTATTGGCCCCTGTTAATTTAGGCATAATTCTACCCACGTACCGAATTTGAAGGAAAACGAACCATGTATAAGATATTTTCGAATTGATCGGTTCCCTGGTCCACTTCCCGGAAGTAAGAAATTGTGAATCTAAACTATTCCGAATACACCTTATTCATATTTCGTTATCGCTGAATTTAAGAAGTTAACTTCTTTCACGTGTACTGACTACACGCGTTTTTTTTTTTGTTTTTAAATTAATTTAAAGACCTAACCAAATACGAGTAAATAAAAAAATCCTAAAAAATGAGTTCAGCAATTTGATTAGCTTACCATAAGATTACTCAATTTTAAGCTTGGCGCCGTATCCGGCACCAGGCGCGCGGATGACTGCGAATGCACTGTCGACGACGACGAGGACAACGTGGACGTTGAAGGCGGCAACAACGTTGTTGTCAAGCCGTTCACATTTTGACCTTTGCCGACGCCACTGCCACCTCCTACTCCTCCTCCCCCTCCACTCCCACTTCCAGTACTACTACGACTAATTGAATAATCGCAGCAAACATTTTCATCGTCATTACGTTCATTATGATGATCATGTTCATGATCATCATCATCATCTGTTTCACCACTATCGTCCACAATATATGGTGTTGGCTCAGTCACTAACGCAGTCGACGCCTCTGTTATTGTTGGTTTTTCGAGATCATCATCATTTGGACTAACTTCACTTATGTCCAGATTGGCAGTGATTGTTGGTGGTGATAGTTGTCGCCAATGATTGTTAGCATCAGCTAAATGTTGTTGCAATGTGCTATGAAAGTGTGTGTGGTTGTTGTGATTGAATAGTGAGCTACGCCCGCCACCAATACCACTACTTGTGGTACCACAACTACTACCACCTGCACCTACGCCCCCTCCACCGCCACCACTATTTGTTGCCATGCAAATGGGTGACGCTGATGCGGATGCAGAGGCAGATGTTGATGCAGAATTGGAATTGGATGAGGACCATGAACGGGATGAGGAGGTTTGTACGGTTTGTGTGCGTATCACTTGAACGCCGCCATTGGCAGTGCGCGCTTGCAGCACTTCAAGCTGTTTGCGCTGTGTGTGTTGGGTACCGTTCGGTTGTGATATATTTTGGGAATCGGATATCTGGAATGAGAGGAAAGAGAGAGAGGTAAATGAGTATAGTTTGTGATTTTGGATGGGGATTTGTTGTAGGTGTATTTCAGGGAAAATGTGTCGTATACCTTTATTAAACATTATGGATATGAAAAAAATGTGTTGCGAGTCTTACCTAGAGTAAGAAAAGCCAAAAAACCCCTTTTTTTTTAATTTTTCGTCTGTATGTCTTGCTGTTTGTACGCGCATAACTCAAAAACCACTTTACATAATGTAAGAAAACTTTTACATATATACTACTAGATTCCCTAGATAGAATTTAGCACCACTAACACTATGACTATCACTATCAGTATCACTCTCACTCTCTCTATATACTTATTATCACTATTACCATCACTGTCACCTTCACTATCAATGTATCTTTGACTATCACTATTACTTCCTTTGTCACTATCCCTATCATTAAATCTACCACTACCACTATCATTACCACTACCACAATCATGACTTGACTATGACTATGACTATGACTAAGAGTGTGACTATGACTATGAATATGACTATGACTATGACTATCACTATGAATATGACTATGGCAGTGACTATGACTATGACTATAACTATGACTATGATTGCCACTATAACTATCACTATCATTATCACTATTACTATCACTTTCACTATCACTATTGCTTTTACTACCACTATCACTATCACTGTCACTGTCACTATCACTATCACTATCACTATCACTATCACTATCACTATCACTATCACTATCACTATCACTGTCACTATCACTATCACTGTCACTATCACTATCACTATCACTATCACTATCACTATCACTGTCACTATCACTATCACCAGCAATATCAGTATCAGTAGCAGCACTATCACTATAACCAAGACTACCAATATCCTATCACTATCACTATCCCAATCCCTATTTTTATCCTTATCCCAATTTTAAATTTAGCTAAAAGTTCACATAGCATTCTAGTCGACCCACCCCAATTGCAAAGCCCTTTACAGTGTTGGCCGTAGCCTTATTCTGCTTGCTTAATAGTTTGATCGGAAGATTGTTCTATAAAAAACACCTCATATTGTTAACGATTTTTTATTTGTGATTCAATTTAAACATATGTATGTATGTATGTGTGTATATTTCTATGCAAATGAGTAATGCTCAGCGATACATTTACAAAATGTATACAAAATGCAATGTTGACTCATACTATATTGAAAAAAAAAAAACCATATCAATACAAAATGGCTAGCAAATTCCAAAAAAAGTAAATCAAATAATCAAAAATAGGGGTTTGAATCACAAAAAAATTTCAAGCGATTGGCGCGTAT